>CM053599.1:54519768-54543276 GCA_028646575.1 Pseudocheirus occidentalis | reverse complement strand
CAGTCTCCGACTTCCTTCTTAATCTTGGTTACATTGGCTTTGTTTGTACAGCAACTTTTCAATTTAATGTAATCAAGATTATCCATTTTGCATTTTATAATGCCCTCCAACTCTTCTTTGGTCATAAAGTCTTCCCTACTCCATAAATCTGACAGGTAAACTATTCCTTGTTTCCCCAGATTATTTATAGTATCAGCCTTTATACCTAGATTGTGCACCCATTTAGACTTGACTTTGGTGTATGGCATTAGGTGATGATCTATGCCCAGTTTCTTTCATACTATATTCCAATTTTCCCAGCATTTTTTGTCAAATAGTGAATTCTTAACCCAGAAACTGGGGTTTTAGGGCTTATCAAATAGTACGTTACTATCATTGACTATTTTGTACCCAGTCTATTCCATTGATCCACTAATCTATTCCTTAGCCAGTACCAGGTAGTTTTGAAGACTGCTGCTTTATAATAGAGATTAAAGTCTGGTACAGCTAGGCTACCTTCCCTAACATTTCTTTTCATTAATTGCCATGATATTCTGGACTTTTTGTTCTTCCAAATGAATTTTGTTACTATTTTTTCTAGTTCTATAAGGTAATATTTTGGTAAGTTGATTGGTACGGCACTAAATATGAAATTTAATTTAGGTAAAATTGTCATTTTTGTTATATTAGCTCTACCCAGCCATGAGCAATTGATTTTTTTCCAATTAGTAAGATTTGATTTTATTTGCGTGAAAAGTGTTTTGTAGTTGTGTTCATAAAGGTGCTGGGTTTGTTTTGGCAGGTGGATTCCCAAATATTTTATAATGTCTACAGTAACTTTAAATGGAGTTTCTTTTACTATCTCTTGCTGTTGGACTTCATTGGAAATATATAAGAATGCTGAGGATATAAATATTATCTCATTAAATCCTCACATCAACCTTGTGAGGCAGGCATCTCCATTCTATAGTTGAAGAAACTGAGGCAGACAAAGGTTAATTGACTGGCCTAGAGTCACACAGCTAAGTGAACGATGCCACATTTGAACTCATCTCCCTGACTACAGATTAAATTCCTGATCCACTGAACCACCAAATAGACTTTGGTGTCTGATCTTACACACACACACACACACACACACACACACACACACACACAGAGTCCCTAGCTTCCCTCAAGATTCAGCCCCAGCACCACCTTGGACATAAAGTCATTCTTGGTTGTCCCAGTTATTAGTGCCTCCCTCCCACCCACACCACACTTACCTTGTATCTGTCCTGTGTCGTCTTCTGCTTGCTGTATTCCTTCATTAGAGAATGTAAGCTCTCTGAAGACAAGGAGATTGTCTTTGTATCCTGAGTTCCTAGCATGGTGCCTGGCACATAGGCCCTTAATAAATGTTTATTGATTTTTAATGACCCTTCTCAAAGAGCTCAGGCAGATTAGTCAAGAATATTTCCCCCTTTGAACATTGTCTCTACAGTCCCTTCTGACTCTATTATGACCTATGATCCAGAAAAAATGTATGCTTACTTCTGTGCTCTATGATCTGACTTGATATTTGAGCTTCCAATGGCTTGCTAGGCTTCTTCATTAACAATAATCAAGTATGTCAAGATGACATCCTATACTAGCTCTAGATCAAATAAACCTCCTTTATTTGGCATCTAAAAGTCTTCATACGCTGGCTACCTCCTACCTTTACAATCTTCGTATACATTATGGCCCTCTACAGTCATGCCATATTGGCCTACTGGCTGTTCACACACAACACTCCTAACTTTGTTTGCACTGGTATCCTCCAGCTCCTGGACCCCTCTCCTTCTCAGCTCCCCTTGTTAGACTCTATTAAAACATGAAGCCTCTACCTGATCTACCCAGCTGAGTGCTTCTCCTCCTCAAATCACCTTCTACTTTGTGTATATCTATGTTACATTCTATATAATAGAATGTAAGCTCACTGAGGGCAGGCATTGTTTCATTTTTGTCTCATAAGCGCTTGTTGAGAAAAAAGCATACCAGAGCACAAAAGCAATGAGAAAACACCAAGTTTCTTCTTTCGTTCTACAGAGGAAGAAACTGATATCCAAAAGAATTCCCTACAGGAGGTCAGACAGCCTGTCAGAAGTGGGACTTAGGACTCCAGGCCCAATCTAGGGCTCCTTCTACGATCCCACTCTGTCTCCCTTTCTATGTATCAGAGATGACTCTAAGTAAAAATCTTGGTTTGGGTAGTAGGCTATAGGTCTGACTTCAGGGACCCACAGAGAGAGAGGTTAAGGGAAAGGGAAAAAGGGTAGGGACAAAGGTTCAATTAACATCAAGATAGCCAAGTAGTAGAAATATAAGGTGATCTCAGTTAAAGGGGCCTGAGAAAAGGATCTAGAAGCTTCCTCATCACTACTCACTCCAGCATCTTCCCTGGTCTCCCTGCCTCAGGTCTTTCTCCTCTCCAATTGGTCTTCCACACCACTGCCAAAGAGGCATTCCTAAGGCACAGGTGTGATCATGTTACTGTTCACACCACCACTAGTACCACCATCTTTAATGGCTCCCCATGGCCTTCTGGATAAAATGCATTCTTCAGTTCTTCCACAATCTAATCACAATTTACCTTTCCAGCCGCCTTACACATTTTTCCAATTATTCTGTGACTACTTAAGATGATAGATTTAAAGGCCAGCAAGGTCATTCTCCTACAATGGAAAGATGGCTAACTCAGAAAAAAAAGGTTCAAATCTCATCTTTGTTGGGTGTGGTGATGTAAACCCATAATCCCAAACTGGAGAGATGTACGTTAGTGAATGGCTTGAGTACAGGAGTTCTGAGCTTCAGTGTATCTAGTCTGTGGGCTGGATACCTTAGGTCCAGCACCAATATGGTGATCTCCTCCATGGGAGAGGAAGGTCACCAGGCTGCCAGAGGGCTGAACCAGTCCAGGTTGGAAACGGAGCACATCAAAGCTTCTATGGTCATCAGTTGTGAGATCAAGTCTTTGAGTAGCTACTGAACCTTCAACCTGGATGAGACAGACCAAGTCTCCTTCCCCCACCAAAAAAAAAAGCCCCTCTTGTCCCAGTATTTGTGGAAACTCATCTCTGGACCTCAGTCCCTTCATCTCTCAAATGGAGGGTTAGATTAGACGGCCTCTGAATCTGTTCAGCTTCTAAAGCTATGATCTGCAACCCCAATAGTAGATGTGGTTCACCAGTCAGATCCCCTTGTTTTTCCCCTTACCTGGTGAGACAAAGTGTTTTGCTCAAAGGTTTTCAGTAGCAGCACTAGTATTTGAACTCAGGTCCTCCGACTCCAAATTCAGGACGTCCTACTGTGCCAAGGTTCGTGTGTTCCCCAGGGTGGTCCATCATGCTGAGGATGCACAATCTTCTCATCTTTACCTTGTAGAATTCTTCCAGACTCAGCTAAGATGCCACCTTCGCTGACTGACCATCCCCTCATGACCCCATCTCCCCCAGTTAAGAGCATTCCCTCTGATCCCAGAGATTCCCAGACCACTTGGCCTGGATCGCTTTTGTCTCTTTTCCTTGTATTATACCATCTTGATACATGTCACGTTACCTCCAGTAGAACATAAGCTCCTTGGGGGCAGGGACCATTTCATTTTTCACTTTGAATCTCTCCTGCCTAGCATATAGCAGATGTCTAACAAATATGTGGAACCTCACTCCCTGTGATCAGCAGCAAAACAACCGAGGCACACACCCAAATGGATTTTTATTTTGCATACATAGGAAATAAAACCCTATCAAAAGGTACTTTATTATTATTTTACTAAAAATAGAAAGAAAAAAAGGAACGGAAATCATCAAAAGTTTTGCAGAGGAAAAGCATGCACAGAACCTGTAAGGGACTTTGGGGTTTCACCTGTGGATTCTGCCATATCGCTGGGTAGGAACTCAGTGATTTCACCACACCAGGAGGCTGAGCTTGAGATTAAAAGATGAAGAGGTGGGTAGAATCCACCAACATTAACAGAGGAAACGAGAACTGCAGGAATACTTCCCCAGAAGTTGAATTTCAGTATACAGTATCAGAGTTCACTGTAACTGGGTTCTAGCCCATATTTCTGGGAAAACATTTTTTTCTTTCACATATACAATAATATAGAAAACTGTAGACCACTGCTAGTTTTCTAATATCTTGGGGCTCTTGCCCACCCCCCTCATCCCCCCACTCTTCCCTTCCCACAAAAAAGTTCCCCTCATGGCCATCTGGGTCTTTGATTGCTACTCAGCTGGACTGTGTGGGTCTGGATCCAGCCTGACATTGCTTCTTTGTTCAAAGTGTGTGTGTATAAATATTAATACACATATTTCTATGTCTGTATGCATTTCTGTATATTTGCACATGTAACCATGAAAAAGGTAGACTTTTTGACCCAAAGATTTGCTCCTTAGATGGGAACCTTGTGTAGTCCTTCTCTTCACATCCAGGATAGGAGTCTGGGGGCATCTTGGCTACAGTCCAGAAACCTGAAGCAGCCCAGGTTGGCCATGGTTCCCCACACCAAGCTTGCAGGACAAATTTCTTCATCCACTGGTTTCCTTCTGTCTGTCAACATCTTTGTCAAAACAGAATCCCCTAAAACACTCTGATTCCAAAAGTGGACTTTGCTTTAGATACATATGGGCCCTCTCAAAACACAATGCTGCATGTAGAATTCCAATAAGGGAGGGGGGTTCTTATCCTGGGGGAGGGACAAAGTGTGAATTTAGATGGGAAAAATTAGGTTTATTATCAATAACTTCTAACTGAAACATAGTTCTTAAACTGTTATATTTTTTAAAACAATTACTGAGAAAGGATCCCCGACATTAAAAAACAAAAAGCTTAGACACTCCTATTCTAAGGAGATCTGGATATAGGAAGCTGAGCTAATTTTGCTAGGATACCAAGGATACACATCAGAAGCTTGTCTACTCAAATGCTACAGCTAGCAATTCCAAAAAGGTATTTTCCATGTGTAAGAAAAAGCAAATACCTTGTGAATGGGAGGGGTGGTCTGTGTCTCACCTTGGCCTTAAGTGATAGATCATGTCCAAATCCGTTTTGAATTCTCCTAACCAACCCTAGAGAATGACATTTTGTTTGAAGGCCTCATCCCCTTGAACTGGACTTGGAGACCAGGGCCTAGGAAAGTGAATGTTTATTACCCATGGAGTCACATTTTTGAAGTATATCCTGAGATTGAATTAAATCACATGAAGACTGCCTCAGGCTTTCATGCTGACTTAACTACCAGGAAAATAAAATCCTTAGAGATTTTGTGCTTTTCAGAAGTTCACCTGTAATCTCAGGATTCTCATCTCTTTCCCAGTTAGAACTTCTCCATTTGAGAGCCCCAGGGGCTTGGCCTGAGATCCGTATGAAGCCCCTTGCCTCTGAGCTAAATAACCACGGTCACCAAGACTCCTGGTTGTGTCTCTAGGATAGCAATAGCTGACTGACTGTCCACACTTGGGCAACAGAGTTGGGTTTTTGTGTTTGTGTGATGGGGTAGTCACAGACTCCTAGCAAAACTAATGAGGGTTCACTTGAGACTAGCAATGACAAGATGGGGAAGGGAATTTTCTTAGGGAATATCTCAACCTTGTGGAATCTGATTATTTGCTTTCAAAAGACATATAAAACATGATGGGACCCGCTTCTTTGCAGATGTGGTAGACCATGAGTGTGGAATAGTGAATATAAAAACAGACTTTTTGCAATATATTGGTTAGTTTTCCTTCTATTCTTTGTTATAGAGGATAGCTCTTGTGGGCAGGTGGAAAAGCAGGTAATGTAAAAACAAATGGTATCAATAAAAATTATTTTAAAAAACCATTAGGGAGCCATTTTCTACTGTTTCAGAGAATACCTTTTACTAAATGCCTCTGAGCCCAGGAGGGATCATTCAGCAGCTGCTGGTTACTTTCTGCCCAGAGACCTATCAGAGAACAGCACTGCTTCCAAGAAGGAAAGGGGGAGCTTGGAGTGTAGGGAAGGGTGGGACAGCCAGCAGAAGACATGGAAAACAGCACAAGATGAGTCTGTAAATGCTCTCTCGCCTTCAGATCCACAGCTCTTACTGAAGGGCTAACATGGTCATCATTATCATCATCATCCCGTGGGAATGGCCTTTCTAACATGCCTTAGGTGAAGGGAAGCTGTTTCCCTTAAAGACACTGGTTTTGAAAACACACAACTGTGCCTGTGGCTGAGTGCCAGAGACAGTTTTTTCTAGGAGTTTCCAAATCCCTTAGTGAGTTCCGGAGAACCTTGGGCTATGAGTGGGCAGTTCATTTCATCCTGATCTTTACCCTACATGAAGCTACTAGTTTGTTAGTCTCCTCCCACGTCTAGGAAATGTTTGGGGGTGTTAATGTAACTGGTGAAGTGATGTAGAGGCTTCTAAAGATGGATATCCTCATCTTCCCTCTTCCCACTCTCATAGGAAAGAAGCATGAACACTTTGGATACCCATGAAAAGAAGGGAGAATCACTAACAGGACAGCCACTGCCAACAGGTGATCCCAAAACATCTTGTCTCTCCACCAGTGGATGGTCAGAGGTTGAGTTGAGCAGGACCTGAGTGTTCCTGAGGTCAGGGTCCTTTCTGTCCAGCAGAACAAAACTTGTCACGGAAATGCTAGGCCCCAACTTTTTAGCTATTCCCTCTTGCCCTTCAAACTGGGAAAGATCTGTTCCCTCCAAGGACTTCCCATGCTGTTCTGCTTGGACTAGCTTCCCCTATAGATCTGTGTGTTTCTTCCTTCCTCCCCAGTCTGCAGAAGACCACTGAGTGGTGCTGCCCCAAGGGCATGGGCACAGGCCGAAGAGTCTTGTGGCTCTGACAGACTCCCCAACAACTACTACACTTAGCCCCAGTGCCTCAACAGCCTGGGAAACAAAGAGAAACAATAAATAAACAGAAAACACGAACACACACACAATGTGACTTTAAAAGAGAGGTCTCCATAAAACCCTCAGAAGGGGCATTGTGCTTGCTTTGAAGACATCAAAGGAAAATGGACCCACAGGCAGCCCATAAGATCATTCCTTGTGACTAACATTGATGGGGACAGGGAGGGTAGAAGGACAAGTATTTCAGAAATGCCGAGGCCCCCTCCCTCAGCTCCCCGTCACTATCCCATGGTGCTTTCTTCCTACAGCGTCAAATCACCTGACCTTCCATCACCTCTACTTGGAGGACTTCACCACCTGTTCATAGGGGGGAGGCGGAGTATTGCAGTAGGAGGGTGGGGGCGGGTAAACTGGGGTGCCCTGGGGTGAGTTGGGCTGGACGTGAAAAGCCATTGCCATTGGGTTCATCACAGCTCCTCCGGGGTCTGTGTAATATGGCATCCCTGGCTGCTGGGCTCCTGAAAGAAAATGCAGGAGAAAAGGATGTAAGTATTGGACAAATGGGCAGTCTCAGAACACAGATTAAAATCTTCTTCCTGCTATTTGCTAACTGTGTAATCTGGTGTAATGGCTGCATTTGGGGCCCTCCTGCTTGAGAGTGATTGTCAGTGCAAACTGTTTTTCTTTGGAATAGCAACCCTGAGGGTCTTGCTAAGGTCTTCCCCTCCCAGAATGATTTTTATTTTCTAATTAAAGGGGCCATCCCTTGACTCACTTTTTTTTTTTGAGCAGGGAGAGCAGGGCAATTGGAGCTAAGTGACACACTCAGGTCCTCCTGACTCCAGGGCCAGTGCTCTACTCACTGTACCACCTAGCTGTCCCACTTGACTCACTTCTTAAAGAGGCCTATTCATTGAATGGGCATTACCTCACTCTAAGGGAGAACCTAAAAAGGCCTTAGCTTAAAAGAACCAGGGTCTCCCATTGTATCCTGGGCCATCCCCAGTTGTCAAGATGAATATCTGGTCACTAGACCCAGCTGGTTCTGGAGGGGAAAGTGAGGCCAGTGACCTTGCCCAGCCCTCCCTCACTCCAATCAGTCAACTGCAAATCATTTCAACATTTCCATGCCATGGTCCTCTTCAAGAATGAAGGACAAACACAACGAATCTGGTGTAACTCCCCTGGGCCACATCCCTCATCTGGAAGACATGGGGTGGGGCTGTTCAAGACAACTTCTAAGGGCCCTTCTATCTCTGATCTTATGATCTCAGCTGGGGTTCTTGCACAGCAGTAAAGACTTGCCCCTAAGGACAAAAGACTGTCAAAGCTGCAAGGGTCATTAATGAGGAAACAGGCCCAGGGAGAACACGTGCAAGGCCAGAGCGTTAGTGAAGGGCAAAGCCAGGGCCAGAATTCAGGTCTCTTCTTGTATTGTGCCTTTCCTACCATGCTGTCCCTGCTTGTTGCATGTGACTCCCCTCTGTGCCCTTTATATTCCAACCAAACTGGCCTCTCTCACTGACATTGCAACTCCTATCTGTGTACTTCTGAACAGACTTCATCAAGGGACTGGGATGCATTCCTTCCTCCCTTCCATCTGTTAGCATCCCTGGCTTCTTTTAAGACTCAGCTCACATGAGTTTTTCCCATTTTCCTCCCATTTTCCTTTCCTGATCACCTCATACCCCAACATTATTTAGTATATATAGGGGGTCCTTATTATAAATACATTCATCATCCAAGTCATTCCACATTTCTAACTTTGTATTTTCTCTTGGACCTGTGACAGGAACTCCTAATGCAGATCAAAATCTGATTGGCCCAGGGTCACTGAAGATCAAGTGACTGTCTCAGAGTCCAGAGTCAATTGAGGTGAACTTGAACCCTCATCCGGGGCTCAGAGGCCAGAGCTCTCCACCCACTATATCAAACTACCTCCCTACAAATTTTGGGAAACAAAACACAAAAAATATTTGCTAATGAATTGACCGCTTAGAAAATTAGTCCCTATTCAAGCACTCCTCCCCACTAAACACAAATGTCTATTCCAGTCACCCCTACCCCTTGCTTTCTAACTGGCTGATTATACTTAGGCACTTCAAAAGAGAACAATTTGCATATCAAAGAATTAAGAAAAGCCCTTGGGAAAATTGATGAAACCCTGGAATATATTTTTTTCCAAAAATAGCCATCTTTATAAATCATAAGGAAAGATGTTGTAGTGTGCTGTCGTACAATTTTGCCAGGAAAATTATGCCCTGACCCCCCCCCCAATTAACACTTGGTTCATTCTAAGAATTAGAACGTGGTTTCAATGATAACCTTAATTTTGCTAAATATAAGAAATTAAACTTATTTTCATAATTTTTCGTTTCATATTTCAAGATAAATTCCCAATTAACTTTGTAAAAAACACGATGAAAGGTTGGTCCTCATTTTGAGAGGATTCACTTAAATTGGCCTTTTTCTGGTACCAATCTCTTTTAACTTTAGGTATCTGGGAACTCCTCCCATCTGTATTTATAGACATATTGCTTCCCTAATAGAAGGTCACTTTCTTGAGGTGATTGATGGCTTCATTTAAGTCTCTGCAAAGGGTCTGGCCCATAATTAACACTTAACCAATGCCTGCTGATTTAAACTGAAAATTGAAGAGACCTATGGCAACTCCCCCCACCCCCCTACACTGTATGCCTGTAATTGCTTCTTGAGAGCTCTTATCTCTAAGCACAAGTGGGATGATTGTAAATGGAGGGGCCTCATTCTCACTTACCTCTCAACATTCTTGGGCTGGATGGAATTACAAATCCATCACAATCCTGTAATTAGCAAACCTGCCCAGGGAAGGAGGTAACAAGCCATCCAGATTAGCCTCAACTGAGAGAAGTCATCCAATGAACATCTCTGGCAGGACTGGAAAGAGCTCAGTACCCATGAGTAAAGGACTCCTTAGTTAGCTCCCCATCCCTTGCTAGTGATCTCCTTTTTTTTTTTTTTCTCCAGAATGAGGAAATGAGATGGAGATGGATTTAGGAGATAGTGCTTCCCCTATGTAGATATTCCCAGTGCCCGAGGAAAGAAACTAGAACATTCCATTTTTTTCACTCTCACCTACACATTCCTCAAGGATGGGTCTTGGCAGGTACAGAACTGAGGGGAAGAGAGGAAGAAACATTTGTCTTTCCTTCCTTCCTCAAGGGATAAAGTGATATGGTGAAAAGTGCTCCAGACTATGCCCAAAGGGCTATACAACTGTGCATACCCTTTGACCCAGCAATACTTGTACTAGGTCTGTATCCCAAAGAGATAATAAAAACGGGAAAAGAACCCACATGTACAAAAATACTTATAGCAGCTCTTTTTGTGGTGGCCAAGAACTAGAAACTGAGGGGATGCCCATCAATTGGGGAATGGCTGACCAAGTTGTGGTATATGAATGTGATGGAATACTATTGTGCTATAAGAAATGATGAGCAGGAAGACTTCAGAAAAACCTGGAAAGACTTGTATGAACTGATGCTGAGTGAGATGAGCAGAACCAGGGGAACATTGTACACAGTAAACAGTCATATTATGCAATGACTAACTTTGACAGACTTAGCTTTCTCAGCAATGCAAAGATCTAAGACAAGTCCAAAAAACTTATGATGGAAAATGCCACCCACATCCAGAGAAAGAAATATGGAGTCTGAATTAAGATGAAAGCATACTATTTGCTCTCTTTTTTGTTTTATTTTGTTTCTTCTTTCTCTTGGTTCCCCCATTGATTCTGATACTTTATTTATAACATGACTAATGTGAAAATATGTTTAATATGAATGTACGTGTAGAGTCTATATCAAATTGCATGCTTTCTTGGGGAGGGGGAGTAGAGAGAGAGGGAGAAAATTTATAACTCCAAAATCTTATGGAAGTGAATATTGAAAACTAAAAATAAATTAATTTTCAAAAAATAAAGAGAAAGTTCTCCAGGCTTGAACTCAGGAGAAACCTGGGTTCTTACACCACCTCCATCCCTAACTAGCAGTGTAACCTTGGGCAAACTATGGAACTTTTTTGGATCTCAGTTTCTGTGGAATTAAGAGGTTGTCCCAGACGGTCTCTAAGTCCCTTTTACAATTCTAAAATTTTATCATTCTGAAATGTCAAGAGGACCATAGACTTACAGGCCAGCTACTCCAAACCTCTCATTTTTGTTGCTGTTGAGTTATTTCAGTTGTGTTGGGATACAGCAGAAAAATAACTGGATTTGGAGTCACAGGAATTGTGTTTAAATATCACACCTCTGCTACTTAGTATTCGTGAAGTTATGCAAATCGCTTAAGCCCTTTGGACCTCATTTCCTCATCTGCAAAACGTGGGAGGCTAGACTAAATGGCTTCCAAGTTCCCTTCCATCTCTAAATCTAGGAATCTGTGGACACAGTCAGAACATAATTAATGCTTGGTCAGTGAAATCACCGAATTAACAAACACATGGACACAGTTACATTTCTTGGGGGTAACCATAACCGAAATGAGGCAAACTTGTACACAAGCTGTGCCTAATTTAAGCCCCAGAGATCTTGACAATCTACCCTTTCATGGAGGCAGGGGCCTATATGTACACTGTGTGTTCTCATTTCTGACATGTTTTCTGCAATGTCTGACAGCACAGTAATAATGCGTTAGGTGTAAAGAATGCCAGCTTTCAAGGAGTGCCAAGCTCTGGTTCTATGGCGGGTCCCCTCATTTATTCTAACACCGTCCCTATGGGCCAAATGATCTTCCAAAGCAAAGACATTTTGACAATGTGTCAGAATGCCCTAGGACTGACATTTTCCTAGCTCTAAATCAGCTTTGGCAGATTGATGAATATCCTGCTATGGGTGTGGATTTATACCATGAGTCTTAAGAAATTCAGGGAATACAAGGAAGTTGAGAAATAGTTGATAGGGCACTGGCAGCAAAGGCAGTGACCCACATGTAAAGGAGCCATTCCAGAGCAAAGTGTCATTCAGGGAATTTTGCAGAATAGCTTTGCAGATTGATCTCTGGTGCACACTTCTTGGGAAAAGAGGCTATCTATTCAGTCCTGTAGAGACTGATAGCAGATAACCCCCCCCCCCCGCCCCCGTACAGCTGAACACATGGAATGTCTTATTTAAGGATGTCTGAATTACACACGTCCTTTAACAACAAATGGTCCTCCTTCCATCCCTTCCAGTCCCCCAACACATTCTATACTTGAAGGTCCTTGTTACTACCACATTCAAAGCCCATCTCTTCCCAACTGTATTTCCTGTCTGAGACTACCCTTTTTCCTCTTCCCTACTTCTTCTTAACCACATCTATTGCCACAGTAAATTCAGATCCTGCTGCTGCTACCACTCATCCAAAAGCCAGACTGTGGCCAAAAACATGGATGGCAACCTGCCAGAGACCCAGACTGACTATAGCTCTGTGCTGGAGAACCAGGACAACTACCACTGGCTCCTGTAGAGGACATAACACCCTGGCTACCAGAAATGCTGGGGTCACCATTGATCCAGAGGTCCCCTTCCCCACATCTCCCCCATATCATTGAATTTATGTGACTACAGACTAACACATTGGACACTGATGCACAGAGTACAGATGTCAAAGACAGAGGACCGTGGCAGATAGTGAGGGTTTTAAAGCCTCTCCTTAAACTTCATGACAATGGGGACTGTTTTATTTAAACACCGAGTCTCATTCACAGTCTTAGGCACTTTTTTTCTCCTTCTTTTGATCAGACCTGTGATTTTGTTGGTTTAAAGAGTTCCAGGTGGAAGAAATCCCTGTACCAATGCAACCTGGCACCTACTGGGTAATTTAGTCTTAAGAGAAATGTCTGGCAAATTTACTGAGAGGGCAGTGAATCAACTTGAACAAGGCCCTACTGCCAGCATGTGTTGGAGGGTGGGACTTATAGCCAAGAATTCTTGACTCCAAAGCCCAGTCCCAAACCTCCTCTCCACCAAGCTGCCTCTTGCTAGGCATGTAATAAGTGTTTGTTCAATTTAAGTGAATCAAATTACTACAGAATTCTCAATTAGGTTTTGATAATAGTTGGAAGACATGGATGGAATTAGAATTTAAGTGTTGACAACACGGAAGTTGAATCAAAACCTTATTATCATGACAATCTACACCCTGCTACCAAAATGCTACTTCTCATCTCTCCAGTTCTCAGGTTTAGGACTTAAAGCATCTAAGGCAGCCAGATTCAGTAATGATCCTTCAGGACTGGAGCCATCAGCCTTAACCTCTCTTGGCCTCATCTGTACAACAGAAAGCAATGCTAACAACGACCTCACAAAATCATCGGGAGGATCGATTCTGTAAAGTGCTTTGGAAATCGTCAAGTGCTGTAGAAATGTCAGCTATTATTATTATTATTATTATTATTAATAATACTGACATTACTATTATTATTTTAGCTGAAACTACTGATTTACACATAGGTTGTTTTCTTTGTGACATTTTAACTCAAAAAGTCTAGAGCTGAAGGACTGATGGAAGAACTTCTGGATTCTATCCTCTCCCACCCTGGCAATTTTCATTAATTTTCAAAACTCTCTCCTCTAATTTAGACAAGGGTAGTAGTAAAGTCAACATGTTGCAAAGCCAAATGGAATCTAGGCAATGCTAGGATATCCCTTTCAATTTTCCTTAAATTTCTGGAAAGTGTCATCTGAGAGAATGATTGCAGGAAGATTATGGCCAAGTTCCTAGCCACAAATGAAGATGACATAGAGAGTACTTTCAAATTTAGTTCTTTCTTTTCAAGCTTCAGGTTTGGAACATAAATGGCATTTATTTCTTTCAAGGAAAGAAGGAAGGGTCAACAGCTGTGACTTTAGCATTCTTAGAATTCTCTTGGCAGGTGCATTAGGAAGCAAAACCATTAAACCTCAGGGAAGTAGAAGGGAGATTAACTAAGTGGGAGGGAAAAGACCTATTGGTAGATTTCAAAAGAATAGGTACCAACTTTTCTTCCCCAACTCCTCCCATCAGTGATTGTTCTTTTAATACATTCTCTAATCAGGACAAAATATTTTACCTAAGAGAAGCTTCTTCTGGAAGTTTCTTCTTGCTCTTTCAAATAAAGGATGTGTGTGGGGAAGTAGTCGGAGTAAGAATTATGTGAGTATGACATTTTTCTTGTTTATTTTTTCCCCTCAAAATATTGGAGGAGATTGAGGCAATGTGTTATAGGGTAAAAGCCACTGGATTAAGAAACAGTAGACCTGGGATGACTAGATGGTGTAGTGAATAGAGCAAAGGTCCTGGAGTCAGGAGGACCTGAATTCAAATCTGGCCTCAGGCACTTAACACTAGCCATGTGACTTTGGGCAAGTCACTTAACCCCAATTGCCCTGTCTTCCCCCCTCCAAAAAGCAAAAGAGAGAGGGAGGGGGAAAGAGAGAGAGAGAGAGCGAGAGAGCGAGAGAGAGAGAGACAGAGACAGAGAGACAGAGAGAGAGAGAGAGAGAGAGAGTAGACCTGCTGTTAGCTTCTAATTGGATGTATGATCATGTCACTGAGCCTTAGTTTCTTCATCTATAAAATAAAAATCAGTCACCTACTATGGGTCCAGTTCCTGCCCCCAAGGGGCTTACAATCAAATAGAGAAGGCAACATGCAAAAAAAACTGAAAGTACTGGAATAAATGAAAACAAAGGCCCCTTCTTTAACACTGCTTACATCTAATTGAGTGTTACATTAGTTCAGCTACATCATGGGTTAAATTGACTTTTGTGAACTACTGTTATATGAATCTGAAGATCTTCCCTGCCCCTAGGCCCTCTGATAGGCTTAAGTGGCTCTGAGAACCTTCCCTGATTTGAAAGTAGACCCTGCCTCCCTAATAGGCTGAATGTGGTCACATGGAGCCTGTGAGGGACACTTGTTCTTCAGGAATGCCCATGCCTTATTACTTTGTAGTAATAAGTGTGACATTTTTGATCCAGGAGAAGGTTATATGTACCCTGATATGAGGTTTTGGTTTGGGGCTCACTTAGAGA
This sequence comes from Pseudocheirus occidentalis, assembly GCA_028646575.1. Lineage (NCBI taxonomy): Eukaryota > Metazoa > Chordata > Mammalia > Diprotodontia > Pseudocheiridae > Pseudocheirus > Pseudocheirus occidentalis. Next base: position 54,528,401 of record CM053599.1, on the reverse strand, counting down.
AGAGTTGTGTGATTTGGCCAGATGAGACTCTGAGAAGCCGCTGAGCCCTCCCCCTCCTTTGAAAAACCCAGATGTTGGTGCTTCCCTCTCTGGTAACTGAATAGGTATGGATATAATGGTCAGACAGTTGGAAGCCCTGTCTGCTGATCTGTTTCTTTGTCTGCTTGTAACTTCTGCTTGTAACTTCTGTTTGTATTCTGTTTGCATTCTCTGAAGTTCAGGGTGCTGACTTTTTCCCCTGAACTAGATAAATGATATATGTTTGATTAATTAAAGTAAGATTGTTAACCCATTTTGAGTAGCTTTCCTTTAGAAAAGCAGATCTAAGAACCTGTGCTAGCAGCCACCCTGGGTATGCTAGGGTGCTTGCTGATACAGCTACCTCCAATTTATTATCTGAGAACTCACATTCCATTTTCCCTGAAGAAGAATCCATCAACATATTAAAGAATTTGTTAAGGTGGGAACTGTCGGTACCTAGTGCTTACTATGTCACACTTTTAAACTCCCTCTGGACTGTTAATTTAATTTTATTCAATTCAACAAACACCTAGGTGGCACCCACTATATATAAGAAACAGCAGTTAAGTCAGAGAGGGGAATGTTGAGTTAAGATCAGGAACAACAACCTGAATGCTACTCTGTTTGTGAAGCAAGAATGTCTCCATTCCCTAAAGAGAGAAACACAAAATAATATAATTGTTAGGACAATCCTACTTCCACTGATAGATTAGAAAGAGGTTTGGAAGGAGGAACTAAGACACCTGGATTCTCTGTCATGTGTGACTTTAGGAAAGTCACTTCTGTTCCTTGGTCCTCAGTTCCCTCCTTTGTAAAATCAGGAACTGGGTTAGATGACCTCTAAGTTTCCTTCCAGTTTCTTTTCTATGATTTTATGAACAATGTGAAAACTGATCTAATCGTATGTAAAAGGCAGTGTAGTGCAATGGAAAAACAGCCAGACTCAGTATCTCACTGTGAGCTATGCTGAAAGCATAGCTCCAACACTTAGTGACCGTGGGACAACCCCTTAGTTTTTCTCCTTTGGTTTCCTCACTTATAAACTGGGGACAAAGAACCCACTCACAATCCACCATCCTCTTGAATGGAGGCTCATCTGCCCTCTCATCACTCCCCTCATCCTCTGGATCTTGCCATCTACCTTGCTGCTTTTCCTGACCAAGTCCTCTCTGGGCTTTGTCATCTGCTAAGAACCAAGCATAAACACGAACCCTCCTTGCTTAATTTGTCCTCTGCCCCTCTTTGAATGTGACTCCTGGGGAGCAGGGACTCTGGATTTGCTCTTTGTATCTTGAGCTCTTAATGCTTTGTGCAGAGAAAGTACTTAGTAAATGGTTTTTCCTTTCTATTCTACAAGTTGCTTTGTCTGTCTCCCTTCCCCAATGCCGTCCCTCCCCCCCTCCAAGCTGTAAGTCTTGTCCTCATCCTTAGAATATGCACCACGCACCTCTATACCCAATGTATTATTCTATTTGACTAGAAACTCAGTTATATTAAGCTCTACATCTGTGATCACTATAAGGAAAGAGAAAATATTTTAATGCAACAAAATAATTCCTTGGAAGACCTGTATGACTAAGAAGACCTTCTAGACTAAGAAGGAAGAGAAAGCACAAATACTAATGTAAATTGCCATTGTCTTTGTCAATTGTAAAATATGATATTGGGTTGAATGCGGTTCATGTGACATGGGAGCTTCAAAGAAGCCTGATTAGAAGCTGACTCCCCAGAGGGTTGGGGGCCCTTCTTTGCCTCCCAGTGAGGACATCAAGCCCTGAAAACTTATATTTGGAGCAAGTGAGTCAAAGGGTAGAGTTTGCTAGTAGAGAAATTCTAGGTCAATACCACTGAGTTAAATGTAGCTGACTTTTCAGGCCGGTCCAAGTTTTAACCTCTCTCTGTAACACTGGGGGAGCTTGAATTTACTTTTCTTATCTGACTCTCTACTCTGACCTCTTGTACCATGTTTCATGGAGTTAATCAAAAGACAAACGGACCAGGCATCATGAAAGCTGGAGTCTAGCACAGGTCCTATGTTTTCTAGCTGCATGACCTTATATAGTCATCTCCTCTTTGAACCTCAGTTTCCTCATCTGTCAACCAGGGTGCTGAGCATGATTAATCACTTGCATTAGTAGGGCTACATGGGTTCCTGAAGGCTAGTCCTTCTGTGGTAGTATGTGGTTACTACAAGTTTTTACATCCATCATCTTACTTGATCTTCAAACATCCCCAACAGGTTGCCTGAATAGGAATTATTAGCCTCATTTTTCAGATGAAAAAACTAAGGTTCAGAGAGTTTAAATAATTTGCCTGAGGTCACACAGCTTGTAAGCAAAAGAACAAGAATCTGTTGGGAGTTGCTGTAGTGTGCTAGGATGCTCCACCATCCCAAGGACTGTATCCTGGAGTCTTAGGACTTGAAGTTGGAGAGAACCTCAGTAATGATCTAGCTGTGACTCTTTATTAGCAAACAAGGATATCTTTTGTAAGTGAGGTGAAATGACCCTTTTCAAGGTCAAATGGATAAAAAGTGAAAGAACTTGAATTTGAACCCAGATTTTCTGCTTCTAAATTCATTGCAGGATAACATCTATGAGGACTCAATGTTCTCTATAAGGCTCTTTCTAGCTCTAAAGTTCTATGTTTTTATCTCCCCCCTCTTGAGGATTAAAACAAGGAGCCTTCACATCAGCATGGTATAGCAAAAAACCCCAAAAAACAAAAAAGCAAAATCAAAAACAAAAAATCAAAAAACCAAACAACTGGATTTGAAGTCCAAAGACCTTGGCTTGCCTTTTAGCTCTTCCACTTAACGGTTGTGTGGTCTTGGGCAAGTACTTCTCTCTGGATCTCCGGTGCTCATCTCTAAAATGGGCTGGCCTTAATGATGGCTAAGGTTCCTTCCATTCTAACACACTAATAAACCCACAATTGTGTTTAGCTAATACGACTGACACCTTCTGGGTTAAGTCTAAGGAAGCTCAGATCATGGACCTTGACACTGTTAGGGAACCAGATTGACATCTATGGGGGAGAAAATTACTGCAATACAATTTCATCCATTCCAACAGGAAAAAAAAAGAAAGGCATCAGGGGAGAATGTTTTTCAGGGTTTACTAGATACAATGATGTCTGCAAATAAAAAGCAGATGCCGTCTTTAGAGTTGGATGAGAAACAGCATCGTTACGATGTTATTGCCCATTTAGTGCCTTCTCTCTCCAAAGAACTTTTTAAAAATTGCTACCATTCTGTCAAAACTTCGCCCCTGAAGCTCTGCAAATATTAACCTGCCTTTCATCTCATGACCCATGGGTATTGTACAATTATAGGAGAAGTCTACAAAGGGATAAGTACATGGAAAACATCTGGGGAGAGGAATGAGCCAATCTGTGTGAGTCTGGCTGATGTTTCTTAATGAGGCAACTCTATCTGCCCACTGGCTTCCAAATGGTTTTTGCATGTGTACATAACGCTGTCAATCATTATCATCAAACCCCATCAAAACTGGAAAGAATACTGGATACTGAATCAGAGGAACTGGGCCTGAATCTGGTTCTTCCTGATGTTGTTTCATTTCAGTCATAACTCTGTGATCTTATTTGGGGTTTTCTTGGCAGAAATACTAGAGTGGTTTGCCATTTCCTTCTCCAGCTCATTTTACAGATGAGGAAACTAAGGCAAACAGGGTTAAGTGACTTGTTCAGGGTCACACAGTAAGTATCTGAGGCTGGATTTGAACTCAGGAATATGAGTCTTCCTGACTCCAGACCTGGCACTCTACCCACTGTACCACCCAGTGGCCCCACTACCTGTTTGAGTTTGGATTAATTATTTACTCTCTTTGGGCTTCAGCTTCCTCATCGGTAAAAGGGGTTGGACTAGAGGGCCTGTAATCATTTCCAGGATTAAAATCCATGATGTATGATCCTAAGTAACTTTATGGCCAGCAGGAGGACAAAGGGAGCTGGCTGTGTGGTGTCTTTTGGATCCATAAATGGATACCCACTGTTTTTGTATGATATATCAGGGAAGCACGGACACAGGCACATGGAACCATAGAGCATTGTATTGTGCCAGGCATTAACAATGTAACTTAGGTCATAGGAAGGAACCTCAGAAATCCATTGGCCCAACAACCTCTTTTTACAGAAAAGTGAAGTGTAGGTGAGTGACTCATGCAAAATCTGAGATGATAAATAAATTACAGAGACAGAATGAGCAGATAGTTGGCACAGTGAATAGAGTGCCAGGTCTGGAGTCAGAAAGACTCATCTTCCAGAATTTAAATCTGGCCTCAGACACTGGCTGTGTGACCCTGGGCAAGTTACTTCACTCTGCTTGGCTCAGTTTCCTCATTTGTAAAACATGCTGGAGAAGAAATGGCAAACCACTCCAAGATCTTTGCCAAGAAAACCCCATACGGGGCCATGGAGAGCCAGAAGGGATAGAAATCATGGGACAGCAGAGTGAGGATTTGAACGCAAGTCTTCAGTTAACTCAGTTCATGCATCCATTTGTTAAAAAAAAATGGTATAGGAGAGGCTTAACATTAACCTTTAGGAAATTGTGGGAAGAAATGACAGTGTTGCAAAGCATTTGACTCTCCTTGGAAGAAACATATTGCTATTAGAAACCCTGGTTCCATTCAATATTTGGTATATGCATATCCTGCCTTCCACAGGAAGGAACAAAATAGGCAGTAGAGCCTCTATTATTACCAACAACTAACAGAGTAGAATGAGGTGTGAAAGAAAACATCAAAGAAATATATGATTAGGAAGAATATAGGCTAGTCCAGTATTGAGAGTGAGGAAGAATAAGAATGTTAACAATCAGTAGCATTTAGAGTGCTTTAAGGTTTGCTAAACATCATGGACGCATTATATCTCATTTGAGCTTAATGGTAATAACGCAAGACAAAAATGGAAGACATAATTAGCCCCATTTTACAGGTGAGCACATTGAGACTCAGAGAGGTTAAGTGACTTGTCCATGATCACAAGACAATGTCAGAAGTAGGATTTGAATCCAGGTCTTTCTGAATTTAAGTACATTACTCTGTTTACTATGCCAAGTTGGCTGATATAACAACTGAATAGTCCATACACTGCAGTAGTCTCCATATAATATCAAGGAACCCAGAAGAAGGTCCTCATCACATTATGGGGCCAATTATGGAAAATTCGTGGAAGGACTTGGACAAGAGTAGCAGAGGAAGACACATCAGGGTTCAACTACCCTGAAGGAAGTACCCATTTCAGTGAGATCCACAAAAATCTTCAAGTTTATAAAAGAGAAAACTCATCCTTGATTGCTTCTCTTTGAGAAGGCAGATTTTTCTCACATCCACATAATGCTTCAGAAGGTGGCCCTTATACTATCCCAACCTCCAATCTTTGGGACACAGAACCAGGTTCATTCCGAGCACTGCTTCTAGTTATCACTGACGCTATTGTCACAAAAGGTAGAGACAGAGGTTTGAGCACGTCTCCTTTAGAGGTGGAACTCTTTTGTCTCCTTCCCAAAGCAAATATGCCATAAAGAAAAGCATTTAGCTTAGGGTATGGCTCTGCTAGTAATGATGAACCAGAAACCTATCTTTGTCCTGGATCTCAAATGAAGGGAGGGACTGGACTAGATATGGGGTCCTGTCCCCAGACCCTGTCTCTGGAACTATGATTCTATGAGCTATGTGTAGAAGTTCCTGTCTCTTAAGAGTTTAAAGGAATTCAAGTTGTCTTCTCAGCTGACTCTCAGAGAGGAAATGTATATTTTAATCTTTCTTCTTCTCACCCCAGCCACTGGTCAAAAGGAATTAGCATTATATTCCTGTCAAAGTCTTCCCACAGAGATGTGTTCAACCCTGTATGTATTTGAGAGGGAGAGGGAAAGGGAAAGGGAGAGGGAGAGGGAGAGAAAAAGAGAGGAGAGGAGAGGAGAGGAGAGAAGAGGAGAGGAGAAACTGAGACAGAGAGACAGACAGAGGGAGAGAGAGAGGGAGAGGCAGAGAAAGAGAGAAACAGAGAGAGAAAGGGAGAAAGAGAGCTTTTGCCAGCTTTAAATGAGAAGCCCTTAATGTATTTTTGGTCTGAACCAGTTTCCCTGGGCTGGGAATTCAATATTACATGATAAATTCCCCAGGCCTGAGGGGCACTGCTTCATTTCCTCCAAAATCAGGAATCCCAATCCCTAACTCTCATGCTAGCTTAATATTTCTCTCTCCTTTTTTAGAAGCTTGGGCAGATTTTGCCTAGAGTTCTTCCCAACCAAAGAAACTAAAGGATGATATGCACAATGAGCTCATAGGTGATTACTAGAATTCTCAGCTGTCTCAGCAAGCCAGTAGGAATCTATCACTACTCTATAATGACTGCCTGATGGAAAGGAATGGACTCTGGGAAATGGAAACAGTTGGAAATACTGTTTGGTGGTTAAAATTACCTATTAGATTGTAGCTGAAAAACATAAAGGGCTCTTTCTTTCTTAGCAGGTTACTAGTAGAAAGAAATTGTTTGATTTACACTTTGTACTACAGGATAAGAAGAGTCCAAAATAGTATGAGAGTAGGAGATAGATGGGTAGCAAATGAGAAATTAAAAATTACTTTTTTGTTACAACATTTGGGATCTGGAAATAGGGAACCAGAAAATGACAGAGAAGTTGCTAAATGAGCTTGGGCATATGTGGCAAACTGGTCCAGGACAAGTGCTCATCCTGCCCCAATCTGGCACAGGAGGATAAACTAGTGGTCCTGGCACTGGCATCTGAGTATCTCATTGTTGGAAGGGATAGGAGAGGTCTTTTAATTGTAGTCTATAACTCTAAAGAACCTCTCCTGCCTCCCACCCCCCTCCCCCACATAACATTCTCAGTTGGGTACAATAGACTGGGAGGCAGATGATACTTTCTATTCAAACTCCATTCCTTCATATCTGTGTGACCTTGAGTAAGTCACTGTATGACACTGAATAATCCACCCCTCTGAGCATCAGTTTCCTCAACTATAAAATAAAAGAGTTTGGACTAAAGGACCTCATAACATCTAGTCTAACTATATGATTCCCAGATAATGTATCCTCCACTCACTGCTGGAAGACTTTAGCTAATGTGGAACTCACGACTTCTTGAGATAACCCAGCTCTAACTGTCAGGAGGTTTCTCCTGACAATGAGCCTAAATCTATCTCTAGGCCACTTCAATTATTTCATCAATAAACATTTGTCAGACACTTATCATGGGGCAGCTGGGGGGGGGGTGCAGTGAATAGAGCACTGGCCCTAGAGTGAGGAGGACCTGAGTTCAAATCCGGCCCCAGACACTTAACACTTATTAGCTGTGTGACCTTGGGCAAGTCACTTAACCCCAATTGTCCTGCCTTCCCCCTCCAAAAAGACAAAAAAAAACCCAAAACAAAACACTGTATTGCCCACTACTCTTTGTTTTGTTTTCTGGGCAGTCAACCAAAAGATTGCCTCTTCTACAAGACAACCAACCCTTCGAGCACTTGGATATTTACATAATGAGAAATTAGATTCCTAGAATATTAGAACCAGAAAGACTTCTCCAATATCCCTTCACTTCAGAGATAAGAAGTCAAAGTACTTTATCCAACATCACACAGAGAGCTGCAGGGAACAAATGTAAGATTAGAACTCAGTCTCGCTGAAGACAGCTCGACATCAGGGGCTCATTGCGGCCGGCTGGGAGTGAAGGCTGGCCCAGCCTGAAGCAGAGACCACGGCCAGGCCCAGGGTGGTAGGAAGGAGCTGAGCTGAGCCGCGCAGCAGCCAGTCTACAGGAGAGATCTACAGCCTCCAGCACCTCCACAGCTACCTAGGCATGAGAAACAGGGATTGGAGAGAAGCAGTGGCAGGAGGGGTTCATCCAGGAGGCCAGCAGGCCGGAGACGAGACCAGCCCAGCCCCAAACTGCAGCCACGGCCAGGCCAGGCCCCAGGGTGGCCAGGAGGAGCCAAGCCTCCCAAACCACAGTGTAACTCTACTTCAGAGAAGATCTAAAGCACCTGCTTGAGGGGATCTTAAAATCCAGCAAACCAGGATCAGAGACGGTTAGTGGAAGTGAAACTTTGAAACTTAATTTGGGGGAGGAAAAGCAGTTTGGCCAATCTGCCCCTCGGGCAAGGAAGCAGTGGGGGAAGGGAACTGCTGGAATCGGCAGCCCCCATCAGGCTGCTTCAGAGTCCCTGGCTTGCGGACTCAGCAGGGGGGCTGAATCAATTGATCAGGGTCAAGTGCTCTTGTGTTGAGCGGCCTGGATACGGATCGTGGTCTTGGGGAGTGGTCCTGGGGTGTGCTTTCAGCAAGCCAAAGCTGGGGGGACTTGCAATACCCCCCTAATAGCACCGGCAGTTGGGAAAATCCCAGCGATTTGGAACAGAGTTTCCCCCCCCCGGAAGCAGAGTTTCACAGAGCTAAAAAAAACCAATCAATTAATTGACTGGCCAACATGAGGAAAAGGAACCAAAATAAGAACAGCAATAAAACTCTAGAATCCTTTTTTGTGGACAAAAAGGATCAAAGCATGGAATGGGAGGAAGACAACCCAGTCAGAACTCCCACACCAAATGCTTCCAAGACAACTGAAGAAC
>CM053599.1:54464472-54519268 GCA_028646575.1 Pseudocheirus occidentalis | reverse complement strand
GTAAACATGGGAAAGAAATCATAAGGAACTTATCAAATTTGAATTATTTACATGCCAATATGGAAAAAACGATAATAGTAACTTATGAAACTTTTCTTAGCATGAGGATAGGTGGAGGGAATACAAATGTATATATATGTATACTTACACATAGGTCCATATAGGAGGCTATATATGTGTATGAATACATATCTGAGCATGTGTGTATATGTGTATATAGAAGGTATACTATGAATTGAATATGAAGGAATGATACTTTAAAAGGCAAAATTCTGAGGGGGGAGAGGACTAGAATGAGAGGTGACAGGGAGAGACAAAATGGGGTTAATCATTGCCTATAGAAGAGGCAAGGGATAACTGTTACAACTTTTAATTACTCTCATTGAATTTGGCTTAGGGAAAAAATGTCATAAACGCTAAACTGGGCATCATGCCACACAGAAGAGTAGGGGGCATAGGGATGAGAAAGGGGATGACGGAGGGGAGAGCAGGGTCTGGGGGAGGGATGCTGGAAGCACACACTTCAGTAAAGGGACAGGGACAGGGTAGAGAACAGAACAAGGGGGTGGTAGAGATAGGAAGGAGAGACAGATGATCACTGTCACAATATGTCCACTATGAAGATGTCCTGTATAATCACACATCCACAGCCTGTATTGAATTGATTGTCCTTCCAGTGGGGGTGGGTGACAAGGGAGGAATCGAAAGCATCTAGAATTTAAAGTTCTGCAATACCTGCAACTAGGAATTAAGATATACAGGGGCTGGGATAGGGAGACCCTCCCTGCCCTACCAGAAAGTAAGAGAGCGAAGCAGGGGAGGGGCTTTACAGTGGGATTGTTGTTTTAGGGTTGGGGCAGGGGAAAGATGAGGAGAAAATTTGTAATTCAAAAATGTCATGAAAACGAATGATGTAAATAAGAAAACAAATTTTAAAAAAGGAAAAAAAAAAGATTAGAACTCAGCTCTTCTTTCCCCAAATCCACAGCTTTTCCACTGGACTACACTTAGAGAGGCTGGAGAGGGATTTTCAGTTCAGGTAGGAGTGGGAATAGAGAGCTGAGATTAGAAACTAAGCCCCTGAAAGTCCAGTCAAGCAAACTTAACATAGTATCATTGTACCAACCTCACTTTAAAACATAAAGCAACAAGTCTGATTCCATGAGGCACATGAGATCATGTGTCATTACTCTGAAGTCACACCTTTTAGTGCAATATGAGGAAAGCACAATTATTTAACATCATTTTAACTTTTCTCTAAATACATCTCTCTGTGTCTCTGTCTCTCTCTCCCTCACTCTCTGTTCCCTTCTTTCTCTCTCTGTCTCTTCCTTCATCTTCCTTTCTGTCTCTTTCTAAGGTGAGAATGACTGCATCAGAGACATCTAACAGGAATGTTAACAGATATAATTAACTCAGGACTCCAATCTCTATCCCTTTCAGGGAGGACCCTCACTAGTGAAATCACTAATCTCTTAAAGTATTGAGGAAGGAGGCAACCATAAGAGAAGAAAATGCTTAGGGAAGGACAGGATCTCAATTTTCAATATTTTTAAAAAGAGTACAATGGGGAAGGGGAGTAGATTTCTCCATCATGGTTCCAGAGGGCAGAACTAGGACCAAGGGACAAAAGTTACAGGGAGGTCAATTTTAAGTTTTGGTTCAATTTAAGAAAGAACTGCCTAACAACGAGAGGTATGCTAAAATGGAATAGAAGTGAAGTTTCCATCATGGAAGGTCAGAGACTAGAGGACTATTTAATGGTTGTTGAGATTCATGCATTGTCAGGGGTTGAGGGTTGAAGGGTAGTAAGTCAAATGACTGCTAAGATTCCTTCCATCTTTGGGCTTCTAGAAATACTCATTGTCTGGGATTAAATGATGAGGTTTTAAAAAATTATTTTTTCTTTTTGAAGTGTTGGCTATGAGAGCTATACAGCTTATTTTTGAGAAGCATTATGGTTTAGTGGATAGGGAATGATATTTAGGAGTCTTAAATCCTATTTTAGACATTTACCAGGTGTATGATACTGGGCTAATTATATAACCTCTCTGAGACTGATTTTCTTCACGCACAAAATGAGGGGCTTAGATTCAATGGCCTCCAAAATACCTTTGAACTCTATATCTATTATTCTTTTTCAAAAATGGCTAGTGATACTCAGACATACATTTTAAAATTCTCAGCTAGTAATGACAAACTAATATAACTTTTCTTTATTATCCAGCTTGGTGTAACAATAGTGGAACATTCTGGATATTCATGCTTATGTAAATGAGTAATTAGAACTGAGGGTAACTAGTAATTAAGCTTAAAAAAAGACACCTCAGCTATTTTAGCTTCCCTTTATTGGACAGCTCCACTATCCAGATTCATAAATCCATCAAAATAATTTTATCTTTCATTTCACCTGCTGAATGCTTAATGACACAAAACCTTTCTGAATCTGACATGATATTAAGGAAGCCTCATGATGCTACCTAGCAGCAAGCCCTTCTGGAAGGATACACAGGGAAGGCCCATCTGAGAACCAGCCTTCCTTACGATATCCCTGGAGGAAACTCTTTGCTTTAAGGGAGCTTCAGAATCGTGGGGGTGATCTGTGACAACCAGGATGGACCAAGGGAGAAAAACCAATCCATTGGAAACATTACCAGGGAAGGCCTAATTTAAATAGAAGCTAAGGGGGCAGCTGAATGGCTAACTGGATAGAGTACTAAACTTGCTCTAAGGAAGATGTGAGTTCAAATTCTGATTTAGGCATTTCCTAGCTATGTAACCTTAACTTATTTAATCTCTCAGCCTCAGTTTACCTATATGTAAAATGTGACTAATGATAGCATCTGCCTCAAAGGGTTGTGATTAGGATTAAATGAGAGAACATGTGCTGATCTTAGTAAATCTTCAAGTACTAGATAAATACAAGCCATGATTATTTCCAGAACTTCTCTTTTTTCTTTCTTTCCTTCTCACCTCCACTATCCCACTCCCAAGAAGGGTAAATGCCTTCCCAGGCACCTTGATGATGTCAAAGTCACTTAGAACTCTGGAAGAAAGTGTTTAATTCAATCCCCCGAGTGTACAGATGAGAACATGGAGGCTAACTGAGGAAGAAGCGATTTATTCAGAAGTAAGCAAGAGACTCAGGATGTCAGGCTCTTACCTTTAACCTTTCCTTAGGGAAGACAGCTATAAACAGATCCCAGTGCTCCAGAGGTTTCAGAGTCTTTAAAGCTAGAAGAGTCCTAATTTGTCACCTAGTTCAAGACCCTAATTTAATAGGAAAGAAAACTAGGGCTTGGAATGATTCAGTAATTTGCCCGAGGTCACCTAAGTAGTAACAGTGAAGATAAAGATGATGATTGATGATGAGAGCTCACATGTAAATCTGCAAGCTCTTTACAGAGTCAGGATTTGAACCCAGGTGCTTTTTACACTACTTGAAGAAAACGCCTTCTGGATAGGCCCTCTGCTTAATAAAGCCTTTTTTCATGGGCTCAGTTATAAAGATAAGGTGGCATTTTTAAAAAAAGATACCAATATGAACTGGGAGGAGAAACTACTCAATTGTAATGTAAATCCCTTAATCTATCAATTATCTAGTAATAATCACTTAAGAAGTGACTGTGTTTACCAGCACAAGCCAACTCACTTCAGAGTACCCTATTGCACTAAGTCAATGGGCATGGGTAATAGGCTTTCTTGAAGGAAAGACAAGAAATGTCCTTTGCTCCTCAAACACTCAATCGTTTTAGGGTTGTGGAAGAGAATTATTATGAAGATCTTTAAGTGGACAATTTGTCAGTTTACCGGCTGACCTTGACCACCTCTAAAAGTATTTTTATTGTCAAATACAATTTCCCTGACTTCCAGTGGGAATTTCATGATGTGTTTGTCACTGGGTTTTTCAGTTCTTAAATAAATCAATACTAGAGATGTAAGAAATCAAAGTAGTGGGAGGCAAAGGGCAGGGAGATGAGTGACGGGCTCAAATAATGAGAGCTCAGACTTATAGAGCACTTTAAAGGTTTGCAAAATAGATACTGTAAGTATTATTCTGCCCAATTTACAGATGAAGGTCAGAGAGGTGTGGTAACCTGTCTACAGTCATATGGCTAGTACATGTGGGGGTCTTGTCACCTTCCTCTATTTTCCTATTATGCCATATTACTGACCCCAGGAAGCTGGAAATCTCTGGATGAATGAATAAGTAGATTAAATACTCCCTGGGAAAGTGTTCATCATTTGTTTCTAAAGAGGACCAATGATATCAGTCTTGACTTGCATGTGAATTGGATTTAAGTGAGGCAGAGACTTGCAAAGTCATCAGCCTCACACTCTCTCTTCCAGAGACATCAAAGCCCAGTGCTGATGGCCTGGGATGCAGTGGATCACGTTGACATCTTCGATATCTTACCAAGCTCTAAGCATTCCACACACCTGTTTCAGTCACCATCATGGCCACTGGAATATATTATTCTTATCTGTCCATTCCATCAAAGGAAATCTTCACATGCTTGGGGTAAATATTCCCTTAACTCTCTGATGGGTTTGAGTTACCCTCAACCTGGTTTAACCCATCTGCTGAGATAGTTTTACTGGGGTGTGGCTGCTGTTCATGCTATAGCTTTTTAGAGCCCTAGGTGAGAGTTGGGTAAAAAGTGGCCACCAGAGGTGGCCCCTGAAAAGGACTTGGCAAGTCCTCACAGGGTGCTAGTCCTCCCTGAACATCCCATACACCTGTCTCTGAGAATTAACTAAAATACAAACCAGGATAATGCTCACCCTATTAGGAAATAATTATTTATTTAACCTTGGGGAATCTCTGTGATAGCCATGCATGGTAAACATGATGATCTCATTTGAAACCTACTAAGCCTTCTCCAAGTTCTTTACGTGTAGTAAGTTTGAAAAAAACATTTGTCATTTAAACATATAATGCCTGGTGGACTGGAAAATTAAACCATAAGCTTAATAACTCTCACTATGATACGAGAGCCTCCATTCTTTTCCTATGTGGCAAGGAACAGATTAGTATGTCCTTAGAGGGTAAAGTAAGGTGCCAAGGAAATCACCTCCCTTCACTGCATATGGCATCTGGAGTCCAGAAAGAGCCTTAGAAGGGGTGGTGGCCTGATGTATACTTGCGAGTCAGTTTATGTTCCCTTTTGGGATTGTGTAGGGTATTTTCACTTGATTCTCTCATGGAGTTTTTGCTCGGCTCTTATGGAAGACCCCTAACAGGTCCTGAGCTGTGAGTAAGGTAGAAAGAGAATTTAATTTCTATATCCTTAAAGGGATTGGCACAGGCATTGGATTTTGTGCTTTGGGGGAGCTTAAGACTGGAGGTCAAAACCTACTGGCTTAAAAGACCTTCTGTAAACCCAGGTTCTCCTCTCCACATTGAGGTAAGGAAGAAGGCTTCCCTTTGCTCTCTGCTCAGTGCTCATTTGTGATATCTAACTGAAGGGGGACTCAGATTTGATAGCTTGGGTGATTTGAGTCCTTCTCTGCTGAGGAGGGCATCATGGGATAATCCAGCTCACGCAAACATTCCAGAACATAGCTATTTCTCATTTTCAAAATTCATTACTACTAAGGATCCCAGATTTGGGACTTTGCAGTTTGTTTTAGGAATTGAAAATCTCCAAATGAATATTTATAATCTGCAAATATACAATCTGTAAAAACATCTGCAAACTCCCTAGGTTTATTTATTTAAAATATGTGTATGAGTCCCTGGAGCAGAGACTGCTTTGTGCTTTGATCTATTCAGTACCTTGGACACTTTCCTTGTTTAATGGAAATACACGATATTAACTTCAGTGGAAGATAATCCAGTAGAAAACAAACAGTCTGACTTAAAAAAAAAAAAGCAAGACCATTTCCACTTTTTAAATCCTTTACATTTTCATTACAAGCTTTTGTAAGAAGATATTCATCACCTCTTTCCCTAGACAAATGGATCAAAGAGTTTGGGCATTAAAAAAATCCTGGGGAAATGATTAGCACCTCATTAATATACATCAGGCCTCTTAACTTATGCATTCAGTGATTCAAGAAAATTGCAAATTCTTCCTTTCCTAAACTTGCAAATAGGATGCAGTGTCAGCAGACCTAGTCTCCCTCCTGGCACAAGAAACATGTAAACTGCTAAATTTTTATCATTCAGACAGTTGGAAGCAGCCTGAGAACTTGTCTAGTTTAGTACAGAGGAAGAAACTCCGGGCCACAGTGGTCTATTATGACTTGTCCAAGATCAGCATGGAAGTTACTGTCAGAGCTTGGACTTGAACCCAGGCATGTAACTACTTCTAATCCCAGTGCCTTGCCCATGGTTTGCCTTGGTGATAAGAGGAGCACCTACCTTTCAGGGTTGTAATAAGAGCAAATGAGATAGTATCTATTAAGTGATTAGCACAACACCCAGTACATAGTGTATGTGTGTGTATGTATATGTGTGTGTGTGTGTATATGCAGCATAGGTGTACATAGATATGTATATATAATGAACATGTATGCACATGTGTATATGTACATGTATACATACACAAATATATCTACATGTATTGTATGTGTATGTGTGTATATATACTGTGTGTAGATATGTGTGTGCTTTTCTTCCCTTTCTGCTACAACTTACTGCTCATAAAATCAGAGATTTAGAATGGGAATGGACAGAAGAGATCATCTAGTCTAACCTCTTCTTACAAGTATGGAAACTGAGGTCCCAAGAAGGAAGTAACTCACTCAAAGGCACACAACCAACAGTCCTCTCCATTGCCCCCCTTTTCCCTTGTTCAACATTTGTCTACTCAATACTTATTACCCTTCTACCTTATCCTAACCCAGGGAAGCAGGGGAATCAACCATCTAGCCACCCCACTCTCCCTCCTTTGAGCTTGTGAAGCACTTTGTACTTCTGTTACAGTGCTGTTCAGTGTAGTTATCTTCAATTTATCTCAGTATACCTTATTTGTACATAGCTGCTATTAAACTGTGGGCTTTTTGAGAGTAGGGTTTTTGTTTTTGCCTTTCTTTGACTCCTTTGTGCTTAGCACTCTAGTAGGTGCTTAATTAATGCTTGCTGATTTGCTTTATTGACTAAGGATTTTTGTGCATGCATCTCATCTTTCCTTCTAGACAGTGAGGTGCTCAAGGACAGGGACTGCCCTGTACATCTCTGTGTTCTCCCAGAACAGCACTTTCTAACTGTTGGGCATTGAAGTGATATTTCTGGAATCAACTATACGGACACACACAACCAAGGAACTATCTAGAGTCAAGGCACCATCTTATTTTCACATTTCATCTTCCCACCAAATTCCATCAAAGAATTAAGTCACTAACAGGCTAGTGACAAATTGAATACCATCTTTTTGTTCAGGAAATGTGGGATTTAGCAACTCTCATAGGAAAAATAAATCCCCATTTCCAAATACTTCACTACTTTGTGTTGGGGGCAGTGAGAAGCAAACAAGATGCCCTTGCCAGTAAAAAGGATGAACATGAACATGTAAGGACTTTCATTCGTCAAAAGAAAATCACAGGCTAGAAATGTGTTTGGTTGGTGCAGGGGGACTCACTGGTAGCCCAACTATTGTACCTTTCAGTCAGAGAAACTGAGGGGTCAAGCTCATACTTCTCAGTGGGTTCTATTGTACTTTTTTATTCTAAACCTGGACTAGGTGCAATTTTGGTGGGAGAAGATTGCCTGCAAAAGAGGAATGGAAGCGTTTCTGCATCTTGAGAACTGAGTCAGCCTATAGGAATGGAATCTCTTTGGGGGTATTTCAGTGCAATTCCATGGGACATGAGTTACAGGGCTCATCCTGAGTCTTTGACCCACATCTGCCTAGCAAATGTGCCCAAAGAGAGCAGGGAAAACACCTATAGTTTCTGCCTTTACTGCTTCATAAGGTGGCATTTCACTCCCCACCCCTGCCTACAATCATAAAAAAAAATCCTCTCCATAAAAAGCCCCCAGAATAGCTTGGTTGTTTTATCTTATTAGTATGGTGAGGAAGGCCATATACAGCTTAGCCATGGGGGAAAAGATGGAAAAAGGTACAGTATGCCAAGAAAGTTAACTGGTATTCTGGGTCCTTCACAAGAGGCTTGTATTCATCCAGCATTTGGGAAAAGGAAATAGTGACATAATCAACCAATACACATGTTTGTTCAGATGGATGATTGTAATACAGGGAACATAGAGTGCACTAACATGAGCTGGCGAGAGAAAAGAAAAAGACTCTCTTGGGAGAAAGGCAACATGGCTACGGAAGTTTAGGGATATTGAATGTTCTCTCTGTGATCATCCTTCTAGGGCAAAGGCTATTTCCAACCTTTTTGGTCTCAGGACCCCTTTATGCTCTTGAAAATTATTAAGGCTCCCTGAAAAGTATCTATAGTAAGCATATTAGAAATAAGATGTCAATATTATTATGAAAATAGTGTTGGTGTCATGGGCCCTTTTCTCAAGGACCCCTGTGAGTTTCCAGACTATACTTGGGGAGCCACTAGTCTAGAGGTCCATCCATTCTCAGAAGGTGACCCATCAATCAACAAGTATTTATGAAGTGCCTACTATGTGCTAGGCACTGTGCTAGGTACTAGGGGTTGTCTAGTCTGCCCTCAAGAAGCTTACATTCTAACAGAAACAATATGCATATATATTACCTAGGTTTAGATAAGATACATACAGAGCAGATATAATCTAACCTGGGGTGGGATGAGGGAGGAGAAGTGAAATACTAATAGCTGAAGAAATCAGGAAAAGTTTCATTCAGAATGTGCCAATGGAGATGAGTTCTGACCAGGAGGGCATGTCCTCCATGTGTGTCCCTAAGGGAAGCTCATGAGTGTGTGAGTAAGCTGTCCATGTGCCTGTGTTGGAATCCTGGCACATATCTCAGCACTGGGAATTGCTTTGTGATAACTGTGTGCCTTTGGGGAATAGTGGCTGTGTATCTGATCCCATCAGAATGCACTAAGAATGTTCATCTTCTGTCATCCTCATCTATCCTAGCTAAAATCTTTCTTATACTTGAAGACCCATTCCAAATATTAGCTCCATCAGAAAGCCTAGTTTCATTTCCACCAAATAGGATAAACTCTCTTCTTCCTTTAGCCCCTTCCTACACCAAACAGGACTTTGAACTACTTTGAAATTATGACTATTCTTGTGTTTGCCTTAGTCTCTGTCCTCAAGCACTTAACATTCTAGTAGAAGAAATACATCTTACTTTTCTATCTCCTTCAGTACCTAGGACAGTGCCTTGCTCACAGTAATAAGTAAATACTTCATAAGCGATTAAAGGATTCCTAGCTGGAGGGATCCTCAAGTGTCTAGTCTTACTTTTATATTTTGCTGGTGGGGAAACCAAAGCCAGAAGATATGAATGACTTGTCTAAGGTTATATAGAGCATTAAAGAGTCTGGATTTGAATTTAGAGCTTCTAGTTCCAAATTCACCCTCAATCAAATCAACATGCACTTATTTAAATTGTTATTATGCACCAAACGCTGTTAGGCTGTAGGGATACAAACAGAGAGAGGATGCCCAGAGATGCGAAATGGCCTGTCTTATTCATGGAACTGTCAAGAGGCCAGTATCACTGGAGTACATGTTGGAAAGTAAGGCAAAAGAAGACTGAAAAGGTAGGAGTGAGCTAGGTTATGAAGAGCTCTGAATGACAAACAGAGCACTCTGCTTTTGATTCTAGAGGTGACTGGGAGTGTCACTGAATATTTAGGCTAATTGTCCTCATTTGCACAGCTCCATTTCAAACATGTTAACTAGACACATCCATTTGGAGCACTATCACTTGGCCAGGATACCCTAAAAAATCATCTTTTGAGGGAGGACCTCCCGTCTCCCTCACACCAATTTTCATACACTTCACCAGATCTTGGACCACTGCTCTAATCTGTACAATTTGTTCATCACAGTCAACCCAGATGATGCAGGCAACTTCTTGATAAATATCCAAACATTATGGTGCCAGGAGATCCAGCATTCTGATTCTTTGGCTTTGGTATCTGAAAAAGTCTCAAATATAATTACTACTTTAGAGTCACAGGATGACAGAAATAGAGTTTGAAGGAACCAATTAGTTTAACTTCCTATTTTACACATGAGGAAACCAAGGCATCAAAAGTTGGGGCAACTTGCCTGAGTTCACACAGGTATTAAGTAGTACAACCAACTATCAAAGGTCCTCTGATTCCATATTCAGCACTCACTGCACCATACCAAGATGTCTCTTCTCGTATAATGGGGAAAATGGTTGTGGTTCCCAATAAATGCCCAGCTCTTGCCCAGGAATAAAGGAAGAGGGCATAATAATTCATGGAGGAAAGAGAGTTGAGGCATAGTAGGATTGGGAGAACCAAAAGGAGATCTGGGGAACAGATGCTCCCCATGTCTGTATCGTATCTCTCATCAGCACTGTCTTCCTAACTATGACTTCAGAGTGAAATCTTCCCACCAAGATAGGGACTGAAGCTATGATTTCATGAATATAGGGAGCTCCTAGACATAGCTCTCTAGCAATGGAGGTCGTCGCCCTCTCTGTAACCTAGAGTTATATAGAGTTACCCAGGGCACTGAGGGGCTAAGTGATTTGTGGTATGTGTCAAAGAAGGGAGTTAAAATTCAGGTCATCCTGGCTTGGAGGCTAGCTCTCTATTAAGTCATGCTGCCACTCACTAGCATAGAAGAATAATATGAAAATGCAACCTCAAGCATATAGAACCAAAGAGATTCCCAATTCAGTTTGCATTCTCCAATTCAACTCAGTGAAAGTTGTTAGGGATATTACAGAGAGGACCCTTCCAATTCTGGGTTTCTATGGATCTATCAACTTCTTTAGCTCTTCTTATGAATTTTCAAAAATTATACCAATTTTTTAGATGAGATGTGGTGAATTCATTCTTTATTCACCAAAGTTAATAATTTCTTATTATGTGTAATGCATGGTGCTAGGCATAGGTTCCCAAAGTAGGTGATACTGCCCCTGGGGGGGGCCAATGAATTAATAGGGGGGGCAGTATTAGTTTGAAATGATGCAATTTTTTAAAAAACCGTTAAAGAGTTAAAGAAAATAGATTTCCACGGGGGCTCTAAGTAATTTTTTTAAAAGGGGGAAGTAGGCCAAATAAGTTTGGGAACCTCTAGCTGTCTAGAAACTAGACAAAGATAATTAATAACTCCATGATCATTGCCCTCAAGGCATTCTTAGTCCAGCAGGGGGAGATGCAGATTCAGGAATATAATAAACTATGAAATCAGCTAAGTGAGGTATGTTTCTGTCTGGGAAGATCAGGAAAGGCTTCAGAGGGAAGGTAATGATGGAGCTGGTCCTTGATGTGTCTAGAAGTTGTCAACTAGAAGAGCTAAGGTTGGGAGGAAGGCATTCTAGACAAAGAGAATGGTTGAATGAGGTGGGTGAGGGAATAAGCATTTATGTAGCACCTACTATGTGCTAAGTGCTTTGCTTTACAAATAGTATCTCATTTCAAAGAGCCCTGTGAAGTAACTGCAGTTATTATTCCCATTTAACAGTTAAGAAAACTGAGGTAATCAGAGGTTGAGTGGTTTTCCTAGGGTCATATAGTTATCTAGTAGATAGTAAGTGGGAAAGTCAGGACAAGTTCAGAGGAAACTGAGTAACCCAGTTTGGCTGGAAAATTGGAATAATAAATAAGGCTGAAAAGTTAGTTTAGAACCAGGTTTGGGGGAGGAGAGGAGCTTAAATGCCAGGCTAAGGAGTTCCCAAACTCCATTTTAACCAAGTATCTAACCTAGTCCAAGAGATAAGAAGGAAATATTTATTGGCAAAATCAGCCTTCAACAGCATGGCCTAGCAACCTAAAGAGATCGATGAGAATGGAGGTTAGGTTACTTAGAAATGTGATTATATAAGATGGATGTATATTCAACTGCTCTCTAGTTATAACTACATCTGCTTTAGGGTATGTTCCCTATCTCAGGTGGTTAGGTTAGAATAGCACCTGCTGGTCATACATCTGTACTTCTTAGGAATCTGAAGAAAAACATGAAATAGACCCTGCCATCAGGAAGTTTACATTCTACTGGATTATAAGAATGTGCTAGATGGTGGAGACAGTTGAGGCAGGAGTGGTTATTATGATTACTGCAATAGTTGAGGTGGGTAGCAGTGAGGACCTCAGATAATGGTAGATAATCAGGGATAGGGGAACAGAAAGAAGGGAATGTATGCAGTAGGAATTATAGAGGTGAAATCAACTGGAAAATTATTGACACTTAAGATGAGAAGCGAAGGTGAGAAAAGCCAAAGATAGTCCCAGAGTTTGAAAAGGGGAAATGAGTTGAATGTTGACAAATCTCATCCAAGTTCTGTAGCATAATGGACATTGATATCGACTAGATCATGCATTTTGTTTTCCTCTCAGTGACAACTTTTGTACAAACTTATGTGGGATTTATTTTTTTTTAAATGGGAGAGGTAGGGTCTAGATCTCTGATTTAAGTCAGAGTCAAGAAGTCTCGTTGTGGGGATTCTCTCCACCAATGTAGATCAGCAATTGTAGCTTAGTCTTAACAGAATTTCTTGGAGCTCTGAGAAGTATAGTTATTTGGTAACTAAATGAATGAATGGAGAAATAAAATCTATGCTTGCTGCAATACCCACATTGTTTTCCAACATTTCCTTTTGACCTTGAGAAGTTATATATATACACATATGTGTATATATGTATATGCGTATATATATGTATATGTATATATTATATATAGTATTTAAATTTAATTTAATTTAATTTAAATATGGTAATTAAATTTGAGTAAATGAATGGACAAATAATCTATACTTACTGCAACATCTACATTATTTCCCAACATTTCCTTTTGACATTGAGAAGAAATGTATGAGATATTTGATAATTAAATGTGAGTGAATGAATGAATGGATAAATAAATCTACACTTGTTAGAATATCCACATTATTCCCCAACATTTCCTTTTGACCTGTAGGATTTGACCTACCCAAGAGTATTCCTAAAATGGCCATCATGATAGCAACCATAATTGCAATGGGATAAGCATGTCTTGGACATAGTATAAGAAAGTTCCACAAACAGATAGTGAATGAATTAAGTTCCAGTAAAGATGTTCTCTGCATCCCATGTACATTCATATTTGCTGTTCAGCAGAGGCCATCACCATTTCTCCTCTCCTGTGACACTAGCCTCATTGCTGTTCCTCGTATGACACTCCGTCTCCTGACTGCAGGCATTTCAATAGTTGTCCCTCGTGCCCATCCCTTCTCATCACTGCCTCCTGAATTCCCTGGCTTCCTTCTTCAAGTGCCAGCTAAAATCCTCCCTTCTCTGAGAAGTCTTTCCTAATGCCCCTTAATGCCTTTGCTCTGTTTATTATCTCTCATTGATCCCAAATATAACTGATACATACACAGCTGTTTGTACATGATCTCCCCCACATGACTGTGAGCTCCTTGGAATTTTGTGGTTTAGTTGTTTTTAGTCTTGTCTGACTCTTTGTGATTCCATTTAGGGTTTTCTTGGCAAAGACGCTGGATTGGTTTGCCATTTCCTTGAAAGTAGGGATGTCTTTTGCCTTTTTTTTGTCCCTAACTCTTAGCACAGTGCTAAGTAGGTACTAGTTGACTGACTGATGGACACAAGGGTCAGAAAGAAGAGTAAACCAGCTTTCACATGGATTCAAAAAGTGTTAAACCAAGTTTGTGCAAACGGTCAAAAGCAAGTCCTTCCTACATGAATTCTTATGCCCTCTTCCTTTATTCCTGGGGGGAAAAAAACTGAACATTCATTGGGGGATACAATCATTTTCCCTATTATACAAGAAGAACCAAGCTATGAAATAACCTTCCACCTGCTAGGGAATTTTAAAACATGAAGCATGAATTTATATTCACTGTGTGTATGTATGTGTACGTGTACGTGTGTGTGTGTGTGTGTGTGTGTGTGTGTATTCTGCAGCAGCCTCCTTCTACAAGCTCTACTCTTGCCATACAAGATAACTCAAATGTACACACTCAAAGGTAAGAGGGAACATTATAGAGACAGTTATTGGCTGACCTGCTGTTGGGTTAGCGGGCTGCCTGGTGTAGGATACATTAAAGGTTGGTTCTTCAACTAGCGGTGGAGGGTACATCCTCCTGCGAATGAAGAAGCCAGCTCCACAGCAGAAGAGAACGCCCATCATCAGAAGAAACCTGAAGGAAGAGGAAGACAAAAATACAAGTTGGCATGGGTTCTGGGTTGGAGAACGGAATGGAGGGGAGAGAATAATGCAGGAAGGTGGGACCTCGGATGCTCCTGAAAGATGAAGATCACAGCCCCTCAAAAATGATCTTTGCTTCACTGCTGAATCCCCTTGGGAAACAGTCACTGTCAACATAAACTATCAGAAACACTACCTTTGAAGAAGACGGGCATAGGGGATCCAGAAAAATCCTAGCAGACCCATAGCATTCTACCCTCAATGGTAGTACACAAGAAAATGTGTAGGGCAATGCTCAGGTTCCGAGGTGTTCTTGATCCTTGGGATCTAGAACAGGGGTTGCTAGGCAACATTTTGTGATGAGTTCTGCTTGGCTCGGGAAATACTGAGCCAGACTTCTCTGCCCATTCCTGGACCAATGTCAGTACCCTAATCAGAACACGTCTACATGAGCACAAAGTTAAACAGCAAGAGACTAGTTGGACTTAGAGGAACAACCAGGATCAAATTCCTTCATCTTTCCCTTTGACCTTTAGCCCTAACATTAAAAAAAAAACCCACTAGTATTGATATCTTTTGCCTTCACATCATTTTCATTGCTAAATATATCACTGCCCCTCCCTTATTCAGAGAGCCATCCCCTGTAACTTTAAAATGAATAAGGGAGATTAAGAAAAGAAAAAAGCTAGTTCCACAAAACTAACCAAGACATCAAATGAGTCAGTCAGAAAGGCCAAAGATTTTAAATAATCAAAATATGAGAAAACACTTGTCATGTCACGTTTGGGTACTCTATTCTCCAAAACAAATCAATCTTGTTGCCTACTCAACTTTCCATTCTTCTATTACAAAGGTCAATCAATACAACTGCCTGCATTTCTCCATGTCTCGCCTCACTTCTTAAGGGGACAGAGCCTTTTGTTGAGAAAATAAAAGGCCCTTTCTGTTGAGAAATAGTGATAGTGACTGATGATCTGAAATTATACATATGTGTATGTTTGAACACACTAATATTTATTATTCGTTGCTACAAATTTCAAACATTGGGTGGAGGGATCACAGATTTAGGCCCATCAAACCACAGTCCAACCCCCTCATTTTACAGGTGAGTAAACTAAGGCATAGAGAAGAAAAGTGTCTTGTCTAGGGCTATATAGATAATAAGTGTCTGAGATAGGAGTTGAAACCATGTTTTCCTGATGCCTAGTACATTGACCTATCTCTCAATCCTATGATGCTTCTAGTCATCAGGAAAAAGGAGTGAAAAAAGACACATAGCAAGTCATCTCCCAACATGCATAGAACTTGATCAGTGCACCAGTTTGACTGAAAGTGAAAGCCCCATATTCCTGAGGGAATTCTACTATTTCAAGGCTATATAACCCCACAGGTGAGTTACTCTGAGGTCCTCTGTATGTGAAAAATGGGGATTTTGAAATGTTCTACTCCCTGCCTCATTGGGTTATTTGTAAGTGTCAAAGTATAATGGAAACCTAAACATTCTTATCCCTGGCTTTTGCTCTTCCAATTAGACAGCAATGATGATTGGACCCGAAGGTCTGATGTGAGCTATTCCCTAGATTATTCACCAAATTCACCAAATCGTTACACCAGCGGGTTACTTTATGATATTTGGTCCCCATGATCAGACCATATTATATTCTAGAGCAACTATCTATCCTAAAGAAGAGACAGGAGTGAAACAAACCAGCAGCAAGGAAAGGAGAAAAAAACCCTTTGCAGAGAAGTGTTGATGAGGCCCAAATGCAAATCATGAAACCTCAATGGGACTTTCCATTACAAATCTGTCAGTCCTGATCAAGGAACAGAGCAATCACAGGCCACAGATGGATTCGAGGCACACTGGAGGATGGCCTTCAGGATACTCAACTGAAAACTGATATGTTGGTTCTCTCTTTGTCTGATCTGCCCTCTCATATGCAATCCTATAATGCAAATCCTGCTGACAAGATGCTGGGATCCCAGAGTGGAACTGATATTCTTTTAAAGCCTGACCTCCCCAGAGTGGGCTCAATGATCACCATAGGGGTACGCTGGGCTAGTGTGAGAAGAATTTAATACCTGGACAAAGATTAGAGCTGCCAGTGATTTCTGCTCAGGTGACAGCTGAGTCCCCACAGCATAGGAGTGACCAGTTATTGGTCAGTTTCAAGATTTTGACACTCATTAGTTATGTGATCATAGGCAAGTAAATGTAAAATGGGGCTCACCTTCTTCACAGGGTTTTTGGGAGGAAACTTGCTTTATGTATTGTAACTTATTATAGAACTATGAACTACATATTCATATTGGAATAACAGATTTGGAGCTGGAAGGGATGGTAGAATTAGTTTGACAAAACTCCATTTCCCTCCCATTCATTATTGGTATTCCTGTTCAATATTTGTGAGGCTAAGTCATCCCAACTGGAAATTGTAATGATGAAAAGGAGGCAGGTGTAGAAGGGACCTTGGATTTGTAGTTGGGAGGACCTTGGTTCAAATCTCAGCTCTGTTACTCCCTGCGCAGTCCTGGGGAAGTTCCTTTACCTTTATAAGCCTTGGTTTCTTCATCAATAAAATAAAGAATGTTGCTCGAAATGGCTTCCAAGGTCCCTTCCAGTTCTGATGCTTATTATCCTATGGTCTCCAGTTATGAATCTTTCCTTGACATAAGCCCCAACTTACTTCAGTTTCTCCTCTCTTAGATGACATTTTCCCATCACCCAGCAGGTAAAACAAAACACTGTCATATCCATCAGAAGAAGTAAAGAAATTCATAGCAGGGCTCACTGTCGGTTTCTTCAAATGAATTTTTTTTTAAGTACATGGCAGGCTGGAGACAGGACCAGCTAGCAACTATCAAGAGAGAGTTATGGGCTGAGATGCTTGTCAGTAGATATGGTAGCTCATTCTTGAAGGTGAGAGTCCTGAGCAGAATGCATTTGGAAAAAAAAATGAGTTGATGAAGGGAAGGAACGTGTGAAGATGAAAAATGGGAGGCAAGAAAGAGATAAGGGAAATTTGAGAGAAGGGCAGAGGAAGTTTAATAAGAAGCTATAGTTCTTTGAAGTGCTGTGAGTTATGGGTTTGATTGTTTATGAGATATTCCTTTTCATTGTTAGTCCTGTCTTGGAGACCTTTCCAGAATTCAGAGGAGCAAATGTGCCTTTTTCTATCAATCTATTGTACTTTGCAAACCAGACTATGAGGGAGATCAGCCCTTTGTTTCCTTTCCCAATAAATGGGTATAGTTCCATAGGATGTGAGCTGCATTTTCTCATCAAGGGTGTTACTCTTCCCTCTTGCTTTCAAAACTCTGTTGTTTTAGATCGAGAACAGATGACCTTCTTAAAGTAAAAGCAGAGAATTTCCTGGACAGTTAAAGGGGCTGAGGGAAACCCTGCTTCCTAGTAGCTGAAGCCAGAAGGGAGTTATGACAGTCACTGCACTGGACCAGTAATGGTGTTTCAGCCCAATTTAAGGCAAGGGCAGTGTGTGTCTGGTACACATAATTAGTGTGGAGGTAGTCTACAATGATGGGGTTGAGCTTTAGACCAGAGGGACAATATGTGTCTCAAGACTAAGAGGAATCAGGTGATACTTTCATGACTGGTGCACAGCACAGTTGTGGCAATCTGGGATTTCTAGGGGGTATTGGAAAACAAGAGTGTTTGAGAGTCAGAAAAACTGTTTGAATCTTGACTTTAATACATTGTTTTATACATTTAATTTAATACATTGTTAATATAATGTTAATAATTAACAATTAATAAATTGTTAAATCTCTGTGACTATGGCCAAATCACTTAACTGAGCCTCAACTGCCTCATCTGTCAATTGAGGATGCTTTAATTACAACACCCACTTTACAAAGCTGTTGTGAGAAAAGTCCTCTATATGAATGTACAAAAAGGCTTTTATTAAGCCTTATTATGTGCCAAGTACTGCACTAGGTACTAGGGATGAAAAGATAAAGCAAAAATTGTCTCTGCCTTCAAGAAAATTACATATGGCCACTCCCATTGGAAAGTTAAAATAGTGTAGAAGAAATACAGGGTAGTAGATGGAAAAACAGAATCCAAGGTCAGTGATAGAGTTGATTTAATTATGTATCATGGCTGTGGAACTACAGAGGGGTGGGGAGAAAGTACATGCATGAATAGGTTGGTTGTGGAACCTGGGAAGGCCAAAGAGAAGCAAATGCTGTTTTAGGAACCAGGTCTTTCCTACAATAGTATCCTGCAGTCACCAGTCAGGAGAGTGGGGCCCCAGGATGAAAGTTCCTCTAGGGGATGTTCTCTAATGTGGGCTACAAGGTAGTTGGTGACATAATTATAGAGGACTCTGGTGAAGAGGAGGGAATATAACATCAACAATCGATCAATCATTGTTATCATCTTCAAACTCTGCTGAGCATCTTCACCTATAGGAAGGGAAGGAAATCTGTTCCACACGTGTTAATTCACTACATCTGATTTGTCTATTGTCACATTTGTAGGTTGCTAGTGGTCTTGGTCCAGCAGATCCACACCAAGTGAAAGCCATCAGTGATCAGAGGCTATGGGCTCTGATGCTCGCCTCCTCAGCATCCCCTGCCCCTGGGGCTCCTTCCACCCTTTGGTTTTACAGGGTAGTGGGTGGACACTGGAGTTCTCTTCCAAAATCCTCAACTGAAGGCAGAGACAGAGAGCAGACACCTCATCATTTCCCACCCAGCTGTAGGACTTCCTCATCCCCCAGATACCCTCCATCTCTATTCCTTCCCCCCTTCCCCCTTCCCCCCGGCACCATTTAGCAGCCTCTTTTATGTCTTCTCCTTTTAGAATGGGAGCTCGCCGAGGGCAGGACCTTTTCTTTGTGTCCCCAATGCTTAGTACAGCACCTGGCAATAGCAGACACTACGTATCTATTGAGTCTTTGTGTTCCTGATTAATACTTATGAGGTCTTTCTTATTCCTGTAGGCCACCTCTGAGTGAAATGCCCAAGCTCACAGAGGCGGCAAAGCTGAAATTTGACTTCAAATCCACTTCCCTTTTTACTCTCCCTGGGTACCTATCTCTCCATTCCCCTCTCCAATCTGTGTTTCCCCTTTAGACTGTAAGCTCCTTGAAAGCAGGGACTGTCTTTTTGCTTCTGTTTGTATCCCCAGCACTTAGCACAGTACCTGGCACATAGTAAACACTTTGTAAATGTTTGTTGCTTTGTTTATTTATTTATTTTGGCTTTTTTGGAGGGGGGAGGGTAGGGCAATTGGGGTTAAGCGACTTGCCCAAGGTCACACAGTTAGTAAGTGTTAAGTGTCTGAGGCTGGATTTGAACTCAGGTCCTCCTGACTCCGGGGCCTGTGCTCTATTCACTGCACCACCTGGGTGCCCCTGCTTTTTGATTTATTAACTAATTGACTTGAGCATGCAAATTTGGATTTTGAAAGACTGAATTCACTTTCCCATAGCCACAGAACTAGTTTGTACCCAAACCCAAATCCCATGTCACTACACACCACCTGATTTGTGGCCCACCATTAAGCCCCTTCTATATTTTTTCTTTGTCTCTATCCTACACCCTATAATAGCTTGAAACAGCTTAAGGTATAGTCCTGGGGATTGCCCACGTGTAGTCCCCTAACCCCCTCCTTCCGCAAATCAGCATTCTGTATATTCTCCCTGAATCAGCATAGTGTATAAGGATCAGCCTGAGGTTATGGTGCAAGGCTATCTTATGTAGAGACCACCCTGTTCTGTTTGGCTGACCAAGGAGGGTCCCCACACCCTTCACCCAGAACATGACCCGGCCTGTTCTGGGGAATTTCAGGCCCCCTTACCCAATGGCCCTCCACCCTGTTCTGGGAAGCTGACTACGACTCTCCACCCTGTTCTAGGAGAAACCCCATGTCATAGGAAGGTTGCACCCTTGTACCTTTGTGTCATATTCCCAAATTAGCCCTGAGCTGTAGAGTTAACCGATTGTTGTTCTTGGCTTCTGTGCATCATTGCTCCTGCTAGCTCCCCTCCCTCGTTGTAGTTTTAGTGATTTTAGCCTTTTTAAGCAATGCCTGTACCTTCAATGGATTACTACCAATTTGAGCCGGCATGCTTGTTCAATAAATCCACACTTAAATTTACCTTGAACCCAGGTCTTAGCTCTCCACAAAACACTAGGATTACAGTGTCTCTATGCATTAAGGTTCCTTCCAGTGCCAATATGGTCTGTTTCTTCAGAGTTGTAACCCAGTAGAATTGCTAAGGTTTAAGTATGTTATCACTACCAGAGTTATTTGTATTTGGCTGGAACGCCATGCCTAAACCAAAGAAACAAATCTCTAACTTGGATATGTCAGGCATTAAAGTAGGAGAGGGTTATTATAGAAAGAATGAGAGTCTGAAATCCCCCCCATCCTATGTGGGAAGCTGGCCTCTTGCCACCTCAAAAGCCATGAGGGAGACTACCTTAGGACCGAGGAGACTCTAACTAGCACATTTAGCCAAGGTAGTAAGTAGACAGGACAGGTGTCCTCCAGCTCAGAGTACAGGCAGTTTCTAAAATGACTTTGCCTCAAACATTTACTTATGATCTATACGGGAAGAGAATCTATTGATGGTAGGGAAGATTAGGAGAACCAAGAGCACTAAAATGAAAGGCAAAACCTGGATAACTAAATAAGAGGGGGGCGTCTCATCTTATCTTTCAGGAGCTTCCCTTGATCACACAAACGGGTGGGGACCCTACGTGAAGAAGAAAGTCTGTGCAAATCAAAGTGACTGCTGTTTCAGTCTCATGGGACAGAAGCTCTCAGGCTCCACGAGGCTTATCTCTAGTGATGGTGTAGCCCCATCTTTAACTACAACAACAGATAAATTGCAGAAAGAAAAGCAATAGGAAGAGAGACATGGGATGGAACCTGGGTATCTTTTATTCCTCGGGCTTTCATGATGCCAGTCTCTCCTGCTTTTCCTCCTACCTATATGAACATTCCTTCTTCATCTTGTTCACTGGCTCGTTTTGATAGTCCTTTTAAAGTACGAGTTTCTTCCAAGACTCGTGTGTTTTTTGTCTTTGTACCCCAGCACTTAGTGCAGTGGCCAGCACATAGCAGGTCCTTAATATGGCCTGACTATCCATTCCCTTCCCTGGGACTCTGACCCGCTTCATTGATCAATGCAGATGACTCTCAAACTATAGACCCTGCCCCAAATTCCTCCAAGTCAATCACACTCACAATCTTAGCATCATCTTTGACTCTTCCCTTTTCCCTCTAATACCACACATCTGATTAGCTGCCACATTCTGTTGAAGTTTATGCATCAGTATGTAAGCTCCCTGAAGACAGGGGCTTTTCCTTTCTAAGCATCCTCAACATTTAGTATTGTTGTGCCTGGCACATAGTAAATACAAAATAAATGCTTGTTGATCGATCCTACCTTCCTCATTATACAGCTACCACCCTAGTTAAAGCTCATATCGTCCCCTGCCTGCATTGACCTTACTTGTCTTCTTGCATCCATTTTGTCATGTTCAGCTCTTATCACCTTGCTCTGCTACTTAAAAACATCAGAGGGTCCTCATTGCCTATAGCAGAAGCCCAACATTTGAGGCCCTCCACAATTCAGTTCCAATCTATCTTTATTATTCCCAGCATATTTTAGGCAAAGTGGGCTGCTATTTCTCAATCATATCCTCCTGTCTCCTGCTTCTTTCCATCTTCAGCTTCAACTTCGTGTCATTTTTACTCAATTCATCCTTGGTCCCAGTGTTCCAGCTCCCCTCCTGGGGTCCTAAGCTCATAACTGGTAAGAGCTCTCCATCTCTAGCTTGACCCAAACCCTCATGCTGCATCTTTATGCCAGGTCCTCACAAATACCCCTTCCCCAGCCTTCCCTCCTTCAACTCTCGGAAAAGTGATCATATCAATACTACAGGCCTAGGAGATGGTTTGTCAATCAACTGCCCTATAGATTCATCAGCCATCCCTGAGACTTTTCAGATGAAAACACCCTTCCATAACCACCATGATTTCCCACAAGTGTTGTCTTACCCTATTAGAATGTAAGCTCCTTGAGGTTAGGGACTATCTTGCCTTTTGCATTTGTACCCCTAGAGCTTTTCATAGAGGCTAAGAATTTAATAAATTACTTTTTCCCTTATGTGCAAAAGCTATCCATTTCTCATGGCTGGAATGCAACATCCCCCGCCTCTTCTCATCACCTACTGAAATCCTTCTCTTACTTCGAGGCTCAAGTGTCAAGTCTCCCATGAAGTCTCCCCTTTTTTATATCTCCTTTTTTCCTCCCCTCATTCCACCTCCTGCCGAAAGTCATTTTCCTCCTGAAACTTTCCGGGAGCACTTTGTTTGGATGTCTCCTTTGCTGTTGTAATATTCTGTCTCATACAATTTTTATCTAGGTGCCCGTCCCCTACTACTGTAAACTCCATGAAGGTACAGATGATGCTGTTTTTCATTTTCTATGTCCAGTGCCTAGTGCAACGTCTTTGTAGGTGCTTGACAGACGTGTTCTGTGTAAGAGAAACTTACTCTTCTTCTCCCCTTTCTCAGATATGCCCAAGTGTCCCTGGCTTATGGGAGAGATACAACAACAACCAACAAACCATTATTTTGTTTGCTAAGACTCAGAAAATCAAACAAATTCTTAAAGAGACGCTTCCCCCCATCGTCATGATTCTTGGATTCTGAAAATACCTAATTGCAAATCAAGTTCTATTTCTTAATTGGACATTTCATAAGGAGGCAGCTCCATCCTGCCTCAAAACTATAATTGTATCCTCTCCCCCTCAAAGTGTACCATCATTGGCTCCTGAGTGAATCCTTTAACGGTGGCACAGCAATACAGACAAGGAGTTACCAGCACCAGTGTCCTAAAGATAACATCAAGCAAAGAGGTGATAGACTCAGGATGCAGAATGAAATATACATTTTTGGACATGGCTGATGTGGGAATTAGGCTTGCTTGGCTATGCATATGCTAAGCATATCGGTTGCATGACTTCTTTTTCTTTTTTAATTTTTTTTTTTGTGGGGAAGTGAGAGGGAGAGAAAATAAATGCTTACTTTTGAAAATGCAAAAATTTCATAGGCAATATACATAAGATTAAGGAAATTGTAAATTACTGGAAACTAGAGTGTGGGTATTCAGTCTCTCTCATTTCTGTATCTTCATCCGTGCTTAGCACAGTCTTCTACATAATGGGCGCTCAATAAATATTTGTTAAATTGAATTAATTCAGTGAAAAAAGATTTCCAGGTGTATCTTAACTTGCTGAATAATAATTTCTCTAGCCACTTAGGCTATTCAGCAGTAACTCTACTTGAAACTGGTCAAGAGGAGAATATGAAGGAGTTTTCTATTTTCAGGCACTTCAGGAGTTAGGCCTGACTCCCTCCACAGCTTCTGTCCTAACTCTGGAAAGCTAGGTGGTCATAGGTTCTAATATGCTGTGTCAATGGACATCAGGTGCTGGCAGGTTCTATCAAGCTAGGAAGGTTTTGGGTGAAGGTTTGGGAATTGATTATGCCTGGGATCCAAGGCCCAATCAGCTTTGTTAAGACCATGAAAGCTCCTTAACAACAAGCTAGGTGATCATAATTTTTTTTTCAGACCACCACAACTCATCAAGACTGTCTACTGAGAGTCATGTGTGGGAAGCAGTGCCCATACCTTTGAAATCTGAGTATTGAAGTGAGTTAATGAGAAGAGCTGAAGGACAGGGGAACAGGATCAAGTTTCCAGCATGGTTCTTTGGGTACCAAAGGCCATGCATGACTGGTCATGATGTCAACATCAAAGTAGCCATTTAAAATGTTTATTGTCATAACACAATACCCAAGGCAGGTGAGCTTAATGGTAGCAATAGAGATGGAACTCTGCCTTCATCCATAGTTGGTAACTCTTAGTCATATTCAGAAACAGTGGCTGGATTCTGAGGATCACAGAGTTAGACCAACAGACACTTTAGGGGTCATCTACTTGAACTTCATTTTACAGATGAAGAGACTGAGGTTCAAAGAATTTAAATAATTTGTTCAGGATCTCATCGGTAGGATCAGAAGTAAAATTTAAACCTAGACTTTCTGGGCTCCAATCTTGACTCTTGATTCATGACCACAGTGCCTCTCTAACGAGTGACAGGCAAACATTCCTCAAGTAGGAAGAGCAGCAACCTACCAAAAATACCAGAGCCTCTGTATGGACAGAGCCCTCACACAGCATCTTGACCCACAGCAGTCTTCATAGGAGCGGCATCTGTGGAGGAGAAGGACAAAAGAAACAATTGGGGGTCAGTCATTATTTCAAACAAAAAGTAGCAGCTATTTTGGAATTGGCATAGGGGCAGGGAACAAAGGAAAAAGGCATTTCCAAGTCTATTTGCCTTTAAATGCAACTGATTAAATAAGAAGCACCATTGAATGTGACCTCTGTGGCTAACACTGGTCTCTGATGCAATTAGATCCTCTGACAATAGCAGGGTTGAATATGTCATCACAGACTCGGAAACCAAACCATAAGCTGTTGCCATGGTCACATGGGGCACAGCTGGTTTCCTGCCTGGCAAACAGGAGGATTGCTGGGGAACCTGAAACCTACTGGCTTCTGCTCTCACCTCTGTCTCTGTCTCCTGCCTCTCTGTTTCTCTTTCTCTGTGTCACACACACACACACACACACACACACACACACACACACACACTCACACACTCCTTTGGTTATTCTGGATTCACCAACAGCTGTAAATAAACACCTTTGGAATCCTCTTTGGGAATAGAATGCTTCAGTCTGGATAGGGTATTGAGAGGGTCCTTCATCCCACTTTGGTGGCTTTCAGTACAGCTGGGCAGAACGACTAGCAAGGGGAGGTACACTTGTTTGGAGGCTGTGAGCTAACTGCAAATGTAAACCACCAATGATCGAGGGTAGATAGGCTCTGGGGAGAGCCAACTCTGCCCCACTTCACTCGGGGAATATAATAGCCCATTATAACAATCTCCAGATCTATGTACACCAGAAACATGGCCCCAAACCAGCACAAATATTGGATCCTACTTTCAGATACCCCTCTCCTAAAAATCTCTTCTGCCAAAACAGCCCCTCCCCTCCCTCCTCAACCTCCAAGCAGAAGAACATTTTGTTCGTCCTGAGACCAGGATTCACTTTTTTAAAAGGGAAGTGATGTGGACACCCAAGGCTGCTGTTCTACTTTCCCTTTCAGAGTTATACACACTGCAACAGTGGGGCCCAAATTTAACAGCAAGGGAGGGGGGGGGGAATGTGGCTTTCCAGATTTTATTAAGTGACCAAGTGATGGCGATCTAGGTTGACGCCAATTTTTTTTTTTAAATAAAAAAGTATGGCCAGAGGTAGGGGGAGGGTAAGGGAAAAGGCTTCAATTATATGAGAAAAATGGAAACATACTTTGTACAATACTCTTGAGTTTGTCTGCTGTGAACAAAGAGGGCCACTAATAACATCAATTCATGCATTAACTAGGAAACACCAAATGTCACTTTCTATCCAAGCAAACACTGCCCACACAACAAAGGGTGTGTGGGTATAAGAGGGAGGACAACGAAAACAAAGAAACACAAAAAGTTATAAGGAAGTCGGGAATGGACAAGACGGGGAGGTTGTGTGGTATAATGGTTAAAACTTCATCCTGAGACTCCGAAGACCACATGCAGGCCCAGCGATGCCACTAACTTGCTGTGTGTCCTAGGGCTACTCTCTAGACCTGTCTGGGTCTCAGTTCTCTTATTTGCAAATCAAAGAGACTGAACTCCATATGATAGGCTCCTTCCAGGTATAAATCCATGATTCTGTGATCTCTAAGGCACCTCTGAGCTCCAATGTCTAATAAGACCATTGGAAAAAAGCAGTGAAGTTTCTATTTGTATAAAAGACATAGTTCCTATATACTTAACATATTCTGTATACTTTATGTATAATTTCTATACATTTTTATATACTATAAAGAATCATTTGATATGGTAGTAGAAAGTATCACTTTAAAGGCTCTCCTTCAAAAAAGATGCAACATAAAACAATCATACAAGATTCCTCGAAGCATATAATAGAGAAAGCTTTCCTCTGATGATTACCATCAGGTTAAGTAATATAACAGAGTCAAATGCTCAATAAAAATCTCCGACACATGGAGGATGTTAACATAGTCCAAACGGAGTCCAAGGTACTCCAGAAGCTTGTTGGTGGATCGCGTCAAGTCTCAGAACAATACAAAGTCTCTTAAAAGGACATCCATACTCCCTCAAAAAAAATGTGACCATACTATCCACACAGAAAAAACCAAGTAGATGAAGAATGCCTTATCACAGTAGAATATACAAAGAAACAATGAAACTAGAGATGTGATTTACTCAGTCTTCTTGAAATTCAATCTTGAACTGGTATTTGGACATCCCCAGTAGGCTAGGGAGAGTGGTGAAGACAAAGCTCCAATAGATAAATGCCATGTGATGTTCATGAGTTTGGGATGCTGAGAGAATCTGACAACAGAACTCTGCTCCTTGCCAGATGGCATCAACTCCTTTCTTTCAATTGCATTTCCTTTCTGACTTGTATATTTGTATATGGCAGTCAGGTGGTACAGTGGATAGAGCTCCAGGTCTGGGGTCAGGAAAACTCACCTTTCTATGTTCAAATCTGGCCTCAGACACTTGTTAGCTGTATGACCTTGGGTAAGTCATTTAACTCTGTTTGTCTCAGTTTCCTCATCTGTAAAATGAGCTAGAGGAGGAAATGGCAAACTACTCTAGTATCTTTGCCAAGAAAAACCCCAAATGAAGAGTCAGACATGACTGAAAAATGACTGAACAACTTAAATATCTGTACATTCATATATACATCATATATATGTATATACATATATATACATATATATAATGTGCATATGTTGTTTCCCTTGATAACATGTAAGTTCTTTGAAGGCAGGGACTGGTTTAATTTTTATTCCTGTACCTCCAGCGCTTAGCACCAGGCCTGGCATAGAGCAGGTGCTTAATAAATGCTTTTTGATTGACTGATTGATCTCCACTCTCCATCTTCAATTTTTCAAGAAGCAGGGGACACTTGTTGGGATGAAACCACTATAATCAGCAGTGTTTGCGATCCTTGGGTAGGGGAGTGTAGGATGGGTGAATCTTTTTCATTGTGTCCGGCTCTTAGAATCTGACCCAGTGTTTACCTCTGCCAAATGTTGGGAATGAAAAGTCTTATTTCAGTATTTACATAGATAAAACTAATTCCATTAATGAAAACAAATTAGGAGAACAAACAATACAGGTACCCAGTCAGTTCCCTGGAGATAAAGGCTTAAATGGGCAGTTGACCCAAACAACATTCTTGTGAGGTTTGCGTTTTAAGGTTGAGTTTAGTTTTTAGGATCCTGGATTGAGAGCTGAACATGGCCTTGGAAGCCATCAGGCCCAATCTTATAGCAAAAACAAATAAGACACAGAGAATTAAAAGGACTTGTCTCAAATTAGGGCCCCAGCTGCTCTTCCCTTGCTTACATTACATTAATGATACAATTGTGACATGCTCCCATTGGTTGGAGTAATGCCTCTATTTATAGAATGTGGTCTACCAGAAGGTTTTGAAGGTATGTTCAGAGGTTCTCACCTGAATTATCTGATGGAAGGTCTCCATGTTTCCCCTTGTTTTGTCATTGGAGAATGGTGCCCAGACTTACAGGATCACAGAAGTGGAAGTGTCCTCAGAAACTACGTGGTCAACCACTTCATTTTATAGAGGGAGAAATTGAGGCTCATAGAGGGGGAAGTGACTTGTCTAGCTGATAAATGTCTGAGTCTGGATTTGAACTCAGGTCTTCCTGACTCTAGGCCCAGGGCTCTATCCACTGTGCCACCTAACTGCTGAAATAATCCATCCTCAAAATGGCTTATGCTCTTCTAGGGAAGGTGAGAAGTACATGCATTTTAAGTATGTATGGAATGAATATAAAGAGATGAAATCCAAGGTAGTAAGTCTGGGAGGGAAGCCAAGCACTAAATTGGGGAGGGGGAGACCAGGAGAGCTTCGTATAGAAAGTGAATGAGGAGGGGGAGAAGAGGAGGGAATGAAGGTCTAGCAATGCAAAGATACAGAGAGGTGGGGTGGCATGAGTAAAGAGCAGAGAGAAGGGTCAGTTATGCTGGATCACAGGGCATGAGAAGAAGCATGTTCAATGATACTGGAAAGTTACAGTGAGGACAGGTGGTGAAGGGCTAGTCAAACAGAGGAGTTTATACCTAATCCCAGAGACAACAAAGACACTAGGCTAGAGGAATGATCTTGTCAGATCAGTGCTTAAAGAAAATCATTTTGATAGCAGTGTGTGGAATAGACTGTGGTGAAGGAAAGCTTGAGGTAGAGGGACCAATTAGGAGGCTGTTGGAGTCATCTGGGCAAGAAGTGATGAGTACTGGAACTGAGATGATAGCTTTGAGTAGAAAGAAGAGTCCAGACCCAAAAGATGTTGTAGAAGTAGAAACAGATTGGCTGTGTCAGTGAGGTAAAGGGAGGAGAAGATTATAAATCCAAGGTTATGAGCCTGGGAGAGATAGAGTAGCACCTTACATAGAAATAGGGAATTTGGGAAAGGAGAGAGTCTGGGGAAGGGGAGAGGGAAGATAAGGAGCTCAGTTTGGAAGTTTTGCATTTAGTAAACAGGAGGAAAAACAGGAGACAGCAGTGTCAGGAGAACCCAGCTTAATCAACAGTGTCAATGCAATAGATATATTGAGAAGGAGGAGATTTGGCAATTAAGAGATCTTAGTAACCTTGAAGAGGACAATTTCAGTTGAGTGATAAGGCCAAAAGCCAGATTGCAAAGGACTGAAGAGGAAGTAGAGGCAGTGAATGCAAACAGTTTTTCCCAAGGAGCTTGGCTGAGAAATGGAGAAAAAATACAGGAGGATAGTGAGAGGGGAATGGGAGGCCCCGTAAATGATTTATTAAGGATCGGGGAGACCTGGGCACATTGGAAGGCAGTAGGGAAAGAACCAAGCGATAAGGGGAAAGGTTGAAGATTCCAGAGAGATCATGCTAGGGGCTATAGAAAAAACATTAGTTGCTCAGTAAATCATTTCAAAGTATATTCTCTTACAAAACCCCAAGAAAATTTTAGGCAAGTTCAAAGTATTTCACGTGTATTCAGGCATGTACTTCGAGGATATTTCTTAGAATATAGAATGATTTCTTCCTAGAGATCATCAAGAAATAATTCTGACCTAGTAAAAGAGTAAAAAAAAAAAAGTCCTAAGTACCTAAAGACAAATAGCTAGGTCTTGCTTCTTTACAGTGTTGTATTCCTCATTAACATCTCTCACCCTGCCCTCCAATTAGCTTGCTTTGCAAACTACTTAATTCCTCAGGAAGTGTTAATCACAACGCTCTTCTGCTCCCCAGGCTTAAAATACTAGAAGCATCTCTGGTTTCTCATTCTCCCTTTAGCTCCTGCATCTAATTTATTGGCAATTCTTGTTATTTCTTCCTTCAAAATCTCTCTGTTATTCTCACTCCTTAATTTCCAATGCCAAGCACCCTAACCCAAGCTGTCATCACCCCACCCTTGTATCACTGAAAGAGCCTAGCAGGTCTCCCTGCTACACAATCTCTCTCCCTCCTAATCTTTCCTCTGCATTTTATCCAGATTCATCTTGATTTATCAAGATGCTGCTTTTATCATATCCATGGCTGAAGAATTTATAAGCCTATCGCATGCTGAGTCCAAACTCCTTTGTCAAGTTTTAAAGGTCCTTTTTAATTTGGCCCTATCTAATCAAGCCCATTTTCTTTCCTAGCATTCTGCAGCCCTGACC
Source organism: Pseudocheirus occidentalis (assembly GCA_028646575.1). Lineage (NCBI taxonomy): Eukaryota > Metazoa > Chordata > Mammalia > Diprotodontia > Pseudocheiridae > Pseudocheirus > Pseudocheirus occidentalis. Next base: position 54,489,171 of record CM053599.1, on the reverse strand, counting down.
TGACAGACCATAGACTTATTGCTGTTCCCCAACATGGCAGGTTTTTCCTACCTCTAAAACTTTCCTTATGCTATATTCCTCCTCCTGTGAAAACTCTCCATCTCCCTTTACAATAACCCTTTAAGGCAGAGGTTCTTAATCCTTTTTTGGGACACGCATCCCCTTGGAAGTCTGGCAAAACCCCTTCTCTGAATGTTTAAAAATACTTAAAATAAAACACACAGAATTGCCAAGGAAACCAATTATACTGAAATTCAGTTATAAAAATAAATCTTTTGAAGAGAAGGGAAAAAACCCTTAAGGTTTAATATAAGTCCCATTTACTCAACAAAACCTTCTCTTGTTACTAGAGACTATGACTATCCCTTCCACATAGCCAGGGTTAGGGATATGTGGAGGGATATGTAGTACCCCTGTGATCTAGAAAATCTGCATAAAAAATTTTGGTCCTCATTTCCTACAAGAGAAGAAGTCTGAATTTTTTCTTTTTCTTTTATGAGGCGTTTACAATACCTTATTATAAAATTTGCACTAAGCATTTTCTCATAAGTTACATGTAGGTCAACATTAAATAAAAATACTTTTTTCGTCTTGTTTGTTGGCCTTCATGTGTCATCTGCGGCTTCTGCAAAACTCCCCCCAAATTTTCATTTAATTTCTTATGCCAACCCACAATATATCAAAACTGAGATGGGAGAAGTTGCAACATGGAAGGGATAACTGTATAGGCCCCACTCCCTTCTTTGGACTCCTATTTTATCTATATTGAGTACAAAAATCTGGCATCTAATTGTTCATGGCTTCACAGTGATTTGCTTCATACCCCACTATCCTATAGTCTCCTTCAAGAGAGAGAGATTATATGCTCTATGTTTTTTTGTAATAGGCATAAATGGCACTCAATCAGGTTGGTTTTTCTGGAAAAGAGAAGTCTTTAAAAGAGAATATAAGGGATATAATGTATATAGCGTTAATCTAAGGACATGGATATCTGACTTTAATAACTTGTCCTATCTCTAATGTGTGGCTGTCCCCTAAAACCCTACTCTGCTCCCTCTTTTCTGCTGTCTCCATACTATCTCTCTTGAAGACATACTCAACTCGATGGGTTCAACTACCATCTCTATGAAAATTACTCCCACATTTACCAATCTAGTCCTCATCTCCTTCCTCAGTGCCAGGCCCACATCACCTGTAAGACTTTTTCACTGGGATGTTTCACAGACATCTCCGACTCAACATGTCCAAAATACACATCATTATTTCCACTTGCAAACCTATCCCTATAGTAACCTCCCTATTTCTGTCGAAGGCACCACTATCTGGTTCCCATGCTCAGCACTTTGCTCTTATATAACCTAGTCCCCATAGCCAATCAACAGCCAAGTTCTATTGAATCTTCCTCTACTCTATATGTTGTATTCATCCCCTGCTCTTTGTTCACCTACCTACTAATATTATTCTGTCCCACTCATCAACTCTTGCTTGGACTAGTCTAAAAATTGTAATTTTTATTAATTACAATTAATTATTTACAACTTAATTAATTACGATTAATTCATTAATACAATTTAATTAATTACAATTAAAAATTGTAAACCCTAATTGGTCTCTGCATTCTCCCTCTCTTCTCTTCTCTCCTCCCCTCTCCTTCCTCTCTCTCTTTCTCTCTTCTCTCTCCATTTTTCTCCATCTCTCTGTCTCTCTCTCTCTTCTATCCTCAGCACAGCTGAGAAATTAATATTCCTAAACCACAGTTCTGACTCCTCTGCCACTCCTCTGCTGTTGTTTCTAGGATAAACTACAAATTCTTCTGCTTGGCATTTAAAATGCTCACAGTCTGAATTCACTTATTGTTTCCAGGATGATTACACATTATTCTTCCCTCTATCAAATTAGTCTGCTCTATGCCCCCCATACGTGACATGACATTTCCCACCCCCATTACTTTGTACAGGCTGTCCTCCACGAAAGGAGTATTTCCCTTCCTCATTTCCACCTCTTGTGACCCCTAGGTTTCTTTAAGGTTCAGTTTCCCCTCTGCTAATCCTATAAAATATCCTTGATGTTAGCATATAAATATAATTTTGTATATACAGCAGTAAGTAAAATAAACACAGAACTTTAAACAAGGGGGAAAAGCAACGGAAATGAAGGGAATGTTTATCTTCATTTAATAGACATCTCAAAAGGACTGGTTAAAGTATTTGAAAGGCTGACATTTGGAAGAGGAAACAGCCTCCTTCTGCTTGGCCCCAGAGGGCACAATCAGGACCAATGGGTGGAAGTTGTGAAAAGGCAGGTTTCAGTTTGATGTAAATAAACATTTCCTAACATTTAGGGCTATCCCAAAGTGGCATGAGCTGCCTGGAGAGGTAGTAAGCTCCACCTTGCTAGAGATCTTTCAAGCAAAATTGTCAAGCATGATTTGTGGGAGATTCTTCTTCCAGTATGGGTTGGGCTGGAGATGCTGTGATTCTGAGATGTTATTAGCTGTGTGACCTTGAACCAGTCACAACCTCTTTGAATCTGTTTCCTCACTCGTAAAATGGTAACGGCAGTCCCAGTTAATTAAGTGAAGCTCGGGGAGGCAGTTTTAGAAGTGACCTGAACACTGGAAAAGAAGAGAACTGCTCCAGTTCATACCCATGGCCAATGGTAAATCCAGGACTAAGACCCAAAGATTCTGATTCATAATCCAGTGCTCTTTCCACTCACCATCTCCTTTCACTTTTGATGTTCCCTCATTAAATGCTTTTAGACTTGAAGGATTGAGGTGCCTATTGCCAGAAGAAAATAACTAAACCTTTGGGATCTAGGACCTTCTGGTCCCTTTGTCATGAAAACTTGACACAATGGTGGGGTGGTTGAAGGCTTCCTCTGCCTTTGTCTAATGGCAACTGTGCCTCTGCCAGATTCTGTATTTCAGGACAACTACTGAGCTTTGTGATTGGCTGCCTGAACAGAGCAAACAATGACTCAATAAACAATCCTTCTATAAGAGCTAGCAACAAAAAGCCGTCCCCTTTGTCCATCACAAAGGGTAGATCCTGGCCATATTGATTTTATTTGTGAGAAACAAACAGAGAGGAATGCACTGGGGTAACTTCTTGAACTGGCCAGTGGAAAATGGCACAGGTGATTGTTTGCACTTTGCAGTTGCCAGATGGTGCAGACCAAATTTTGTGAAGACAAAGAAAATCAATGCTCTGATTTGCTGACATTTCTATTAAGGTGATAGGCAAGCTGGGTTAATTCTGTGCCACTGCTGTTTTGCAGAAATGTGAAACGCTGATGTTCAGAAACTATCACATGTGCAAATAAAACGAATATAATTATATAATTATCTCTTAATATTTCACTGGTGAGAGAGACGAGACCAAAAACAGAGTTTGTGCTGAAATTCTTCTGGTCAAATCAATTTCAAGACAGACTAAAGGGCAGCACTTTCTACTGAGCATGTTTTGGGTTTCCCACTTAATTATTTTGACAGTTCTCTATCCTCCCCTAATAAGACAATATTGTCTACTCAATAACCCCACATTTCAGAAAAATGCACAAGAGACATCATGCTCACAAATCCAGAGAACAAAGACTAGGATTTCCTAAGGTTTATACTGCAGCCTGGCCATACATCTCAGCTTAAAAATAGCCCAAATACAAAGCCTAGGCCCTTCACAAAGAGCCTTTTTAATTGGACTGATGCTTTGTCTCTGCCCCTTTTGTAGAGTTAGGCAACAAGATAGATAACAAAAGCTTATGAAGTACCTCCTAGGTACTAGACCCAGTGCTACACACTTTACAAATATTCTCATTTGGTCCTCCCAACAACCCTGGGACCTCCCAGGAACCTTAGATCAGGTTAGGTGATGCAGCTACTAGGTTTCTGAAACTGAATTCAAACTCAAGACTTTCTGATATACCAGATCCAGGGTTTTATTCACCACACCATCTCGCTGCCCCAGCTTGGAGACAAAAATGCCCTCCCTCAAACCCCTCAAGATAGACAGAAGGCATTGCATATACCATATACCATAGCAGAAAGAAGATTCTGCTACTCGATGCCAATGACCTGATTCCAAATCCATTAGCTCTTCCTTCAACCAGGCTTGGATCCAGAAATACCTGGGCAGCAGCAGCAGCCTTGGCTCTGTCCCTTAACTTATTGTGCAACTTTGAGTAAATCGGTAGCTGCTCTGGAACGATTCTCTTCTATTTAAAATGGACATAATACTGGAGTATTTCAGTACCTACCACACAGATCTCTTGTAAGGATTATATGAGACAAGGTATTAAATGTAAGAATTAAACATCCTTACAAAGTGCTATATAGATACGGTATCGCTATTAACATACTAAGCAGGATAACAAGATTTGGAGAAAGAACAGACCCTGCAGAGCCCCTACTCCTATGTTTTACAGATGAAGAAACTCAGGTCCTGAGCAAAATGAATAACTTGCCTAACAACACACAACTACTCAGATAACACTCATTTCCAATTTAGTAGATAAATCCTAAAAAGTAGTCTGAGACAGAGAGGAACACCCAGATAAGAAGGGTCTGAGGCAGAATTTGAACACAGCTCCCCAATTCTGGGGCAGTTGGGTGGCATAGTAGCTAAAGCACCAGGCCAGGAGTCAGGAAGACCTGAGTTCAAATCCAGCCTCAGACACTTACTAGCTGTGTGACCCTGGGTAAGTCACTCAATCCTGTCTACTTCAGTGTACTCATCTGTAAAATGAACTGGAGAAGGAAATGGCAAACCACTCTAGTATCTTTGTGAAGAAAACCCCAAATGGGGTCACAAAGACTCAGACATGACTGAAACAACTGAACAACAACAATCTTCCTTTCTCTAAACCCAATACCCTGTCTACTATATTATTATGACCTTAGGGTCATAGGATTATATATTTAGAGCTGGTGGAGAGCTTTAGAAATCATCTCGAATCCATTCTTCTCATTGTGTAGATGGGGAAGCTGAGAAAAGGAGAAGGGAAATTACTTGCCCCAGTGTCCCAGAGGTGTAAAGTGGCAGAGTTAAGATTCAAACCCAGGACCTCTGACACCAAATCCAGGCTTCCTTGCCATGACCCCTTATCTTCGGCCTCTTTATGTCAATCTTAAGGTCTGGGACATCTCAGATCTTTCTGGCATCTCCCTCTTCTCTCCATCATGCATCTGATACCTCAGCCGGAATGACTATGCCTTTCATTTCTTAATTAATTATCCCCTAATATTTAATCTAGGTTTTCTTGTCCTTCATCAGCATCGCTCTTAATGTTATTTCTTATGAAGGCCCTTCATATTGCAATTTTGTATCCTATGTAAAACCAAGACAACATCAACCTCTCCAAGGGCTTACGCTCAGATGATCTTCCTACCAAAAGGGCCATATGGGTGTTCTGATCAGAATGAAACACAAGATGCTCTACCTCCCTCGGCAGATTAAGGGTCCAGGCTAGGGAGAAGACTGTGGCTGCCTGTGATCCATAGTATTCCCAAGTGTGGGGAACCAGATTAAAATTTCCTTGGGAAATACTTAACAAGATAATAACAATGTTGCTGTTGTTCAGCCGTTTTTCAGTCATGTCATTCTTCATGACCCCTTTGGGAGTTTTCTTGGCTCAGAAACTGGAATGTTTGCCATGTCCTTCTCCAGATCGTGTTAGAGAGGAGGAAAGTGAAGCAAATAGGGTGAAGTGACTTACCCAGAGTCACGCAGCCAGTGTGTAAGGCCAGATCTGAACCCAGAAAACTGAGTCTTTCTGTCTCAAGGCCAGGCTGCCCCTGAATAAAACTACAATAATCAATCAACCAATAAACACTGATTAAGGGCATGTAAGGAAAGAGTAGATTTTGTAGCTCAAAACAGATATGCAAACCTAATCAATCAATTAATCAATATTTATTATCAATAGACCCACTATGCGCCACACTCTATGCTAAGCGCTGTGAATACAAAAAGAAGCAAAAGACAGTCCCTCCCCTCGGAGAGTTTACAATCTAATGGTAACAATGAAATGTAGACAATGTTACATTTTTAAACCAAGTCAATAAGGGGCCTGCAGGAATCCTTAGAGATGAATCACTGGCCTCTGTTTTAATTTGATTTTGACACCACAGGTCTAGGGTTCTGTAAGTTCTCAATTCACATCACCATTATCCCTTCCACAAGGGGGTGTGGGAGGGCTAAAGAGGAAGGTGCTCCTATGATCCACACAAAATCTTTTGGCCTTCCCTTCAAAGCAGAGAAGAAACCTGAATTTTTTTCTTTTTCTTTTATGGGATGTTTATAGTACTTTATTGTAAAATTCAGGTTAAGTATTTGGTCATACGCCCTGTGGGCTGATCCTCGCATTTCATCTGTGGCTTCCCCCAAACTCCCCAAAATTCCCATTTAATTTCTCCTGCCAACCCGTGACATAATGAAGCAGCATGGGGAAAGTCACGTTGTGAAGGGGATAACTGCATTCTCTACAGCTGTCATAATTCATGGTAACTGGGGAGGGGGAGTTTGACCTGCCATGCTCTCACTTTCATAGAATCATAGATTTAGAGCTTCCATCATTCAGTCCTATTATCTTCCTATTTATATACAAGAAAACTGAGGCCCTGAAAGATTTTTGGGACATATGCTGGAGTATTAAGAGTCTGCAGACTCCACATTCAATGCCCTTTCCACTAATCATTATATCTCCACTGGGTGGGAAAGACAGTATCCTTGCCCTTCTTGAGTCTCTGTGGGGAGTCGGCAGGGCAGATATGAAAAGCTGCTAAGTGTGCATTAAGCATCCTAAGAACAGATGCGGGGAAAGGGGGCAGCTCGGCCAAGGACAGCCTAAGTCAGGGCTTTGGGCATGGCAGCAGCCCTTGGAAGGCTTCCACGGCTCCTGTGGAGTCCTCACACTTACTCGGGAGCACAACTTACCTGCAGGATTTTCTGTCTGTGATAGCGCCTAACAAAACTTGTAAGGAACACAGTCAGCAGGCAAGTAGGCAGAGAGCAGATGCTTGTCTACTGCACTGTTCCATGCATTTCCACCAGGTTCCTGGGTTAGGGATCAAGCCATGTAAAATGGAAGGGGGGTGGATCCCTCCAAAAAAAAGCAACCTGGCTCCTTCATACAATTGGCACCCTAGCAAGAGAGTCACACTCTTATTCAATGTCTGAGCCCTCATTAGCTCACTCAGAGAAGGTGCCAACTTCGGAACAGTAGCGATGAATGTACATCGCCAATGGCTTGGCTATTCCTTGGCTTTTTTAAATTTTGTTTTGTTTTGTTTTTTGTCTTAGACACAAGGCTTCTTTTATGCTCTCAACTTGAACTGACAGTCCATTTTAGGCCTCCTTCCATACCTTTGGCCTCCCTCCAGGTTCAAGGACTTGCTCCATGCCAGACACTTGAAATGGATGGTGATTACACCAGCAGCGGCACAGTTACCCCCTTTCCTCACGCTGTTTTCAATTCCAATAAAACTTGAAGCTAAATGACTGCCCTCGGCACACACCTGCTGACATTTCAAACAGCTGTAATTGTAAATGGAAGGCTAAGTGTAACCTCATGCTTAATTAAGAGCGGTAAACATTCATAGGCAGCCCAGCATACTAAGTCACTCCCTCCACTAGGCAACGGGCCTAATGTTTCCATTCTAAGTCAGCTTGGGTTGGCATTATCGCTCTAGGGGACGTGAGAAAACATGAACCCATGTCCTCTGTCTGGATCAGCAACAGCTTTAAAAAAAAAAGAGGGGAAAAAAGAAAGAAAACCTGGTTTCTTTTCTCTTTCTTTTCTATAGGCCTGTGAGGAACGAAGGACACAATATGGAAGCACAGCGTATCTCAATGTGCCAGATGTACGCGTTCTCAAGCTTTCAGCGGCACATGGAACAAATATCATCCTTGACTAAATCCACCCCTCAGAACAACTAATTATAGACTCACCACCCAGCATGTTGGAAACAAACATGGCTGCTGCCAGGCTAAAAAAAAAATATTAGGAGTATTTAAAATTACTCTCTTGTCAATGAGAGAAATTCACATCCCTAATCAGTAAGCAGGGCAGAAGGGCAGGGCCTACAGGTAGGGTGGGCTCTGGGGCAAGGGCAGAAAAAGGAGAAGGCAGCCAGATCAGGGGGAGTGTCTCTCTTCTCTTAGAGAAGCCAATCTGTTTTGGGTTTGGGTTGTTGGGTTGGTTTTTGGGTTTGTTTGGTTTTTTTTTTTTTTGTCATCAGAGCTAAAAAGACCCTAGGGCCTCCCTGTCAATAAGCCAGAAGCATTCTTTAGAGTTCTAGCTCCTTTGTTCATTACAATATCCATTAAGCTGTAACTTCAGATATTGGAACATGACAAAAATATGTTGGAATGCTTGGATGATCAGTGCAAAAGCAGGTGGCTGACCTCCCTCTTAGACATTAGGAAAAAGGAGAAGTTGGTCATCAAGTCTCCAGACCAAGAGCGTGTGCCTTGAACTATAGACACAAATATTCTGGGTTTGGGAGCAAGTATAGTCTCATAGTACAGAAAAGTGGTTGATTATTTAAGAACTTTCTGAAGTCAGAGAACTCTCACATTTAAAAAAGAAAGGTAAAGCATGTTGGCCACAGAATACTAATGGCATTTGACAATAAAGCAGATCAGTTTAAGGAGGGCTGGGACCAGACCTGTGATGTCACTGGAATAAGGAACTCTTGAGAGTGAAAAATCTTTTTACCAGAGTGGCACCTGCTCTAATAGTCACAGAAGGTCACCCAGATCACAGAGAGCTTCAATGACTTGTCCAGACCCACAGGGCCAATATGTGTAAGAAGCAGAATATGAACCCAGATCTTCCTGGATGAGTTTGGTTCTCCATTCACTATCCCACAGTTGCCAGTGACTGACATGCCTGTTCAGCACTTTTCATTCTTTCCTGCTCAAGAATGGAAGAAGCAGAGTTATCGCTGTCAAGAATCACGGAGGCACCCTCACCCCTTGGAACCAGGCTCTCACGGGGATCTGTAGCTACATAAGTCATTAAGAATGTGCTTAACTTTCAACACTATCAAGGCCAATTACACATTGAACAATTAACACCAATTTTCCCATGATGACTCATGATTGGAAGGGCGGCAGCAGTGCTCTGGAATAATCATTAGTATGATACAGTGGAATGAACTTGGGCCCCTCAGTCAGATGATCTGCCTTTGAGTCCTGCCTTGGCCCTACTGGCTACATAACCTTGGCCAAGTGACTTCCTTTCTCTGGGACCTGATGGTCCATTCCAGTACTGGCATTCTACAATTCCATTCAATGCTACAACAACAACGTTAGGGATGGAGATTATAGAGAGTTTTTTTTCAATCTTCCTCTTGTTGCTGTTGCTTTTCCCCTACTCTTTCAGGAAAAAATAAATGTAATATATTTTCTACTAGGACAGCAACACTTGTACCATTCGTTAACCATGTAGCAGGCTTTGTACTTGGGAACAAATACACAGAACCGCTAGGTGGCGCCATAGTGCACAGAGGGCTTGGCTTGGATTCAGAAAGATGAGTGTTTATGAGCTCAAATCTGGCCTCAGACACTTCCTAGCTGTGTGACCTTAGTCAAATAACTTAACCCTGTCTGCCTCAGTTTCCTCCTCTCTGGAGAAGGAAATGGCAAATCATTCCAGTATCTTTGCCAAGAAAACCCCAAATGAGGTCACAAAGAGTCAGTCAGACGTGACTGGACAAACAACAGAAATAACAAAGATAAAGAAAAGACCACAATTGCTTCTGAACCTAAGACACAAGAAAACACAAACGCAGGAATTCCATTCTCTTCAACACACACTTGAAAGACTCTACAATGTGCCAGGCACTCTAGTAGGTGCTAGGGATATAAAAGCAAAAATTAAGCAGTCCCTGCCCTCAAGAAGCTTACATCCTACTGGGAGAAAAGAGCCCAGACAGGAATACTCCAATAAAAGTCATTTTCCAAAGGGAGAGAACATTCATCCCTGAGAAGACGAGGAAGGGCCCTGTGTAGGAGATATAACATCTGAGCTATGCTTTGAAGGAAACCAGGCAATCTATGAGGCAGTGGCAAAGAAGAAGGGTTGTCCAAAGAGGGTGGAACCATCTGTGCCCAGACACAGAAAGAGGGGACAGAATTTCATACCTGCAGAACTGCCCTCAAAAATGAGCTTGTTCTTATTTTACCCAAATGGGACACGGACAACCTATACATGTTATCTCCCCTATTCAAATGAAAGCTTGGAGAGGGTCAGGGAGCATTTATTTTACTTTTTCATCCCCAGCCCTTGATCAGTGGCACATTCTGTTGTTGCTTAGTTGTCCAGCTCATGACCTCATGGACCATAGCACTCCAGGCCCTTCTGTCCTCCACTATTTCTGGAAGTTTGTCCAAGTACATGTTCATTGTTTCCATGACACTGTCCATCCATTTCATCCTCTGCTGTCCCCTTTTCCTTTTACCTTCAATCTTTCCCAATATCAGTGGCACATAGTAGGTGTTTAATAAGGCCTGATGATTGATTGACTGATAGATAGATGATTAGATCTGTACTGGGGGCAGTGGAGAATTTATGAATATTTTCAGAGTCTAGGTATATACAAAGATCGATTCAACTTTTTTCTGATTTTTGGACATTTAAGCTGTAAGAGTCCAAGAGGAGCAAATTTGACCACAAGAGCGAAATTGGTGATTTCAATCATCAGCTGACCCACTGAAGACTCAGCTCTACCACTTACTAGCCCATGACCTTGATCAACTCACCAGGGGCAGGTCAATGCACTTCTCTGAGAGTCAGTTTCATTACCTGTAAAGTCAAGGGTTTGGACGAGAGGGCATCTGAGATCTTTTCTGGTTCTAACTCTATGACCCAATGACCTGACTTTTACACCAAGCTAGAAAGGTTTTGAGTGTGGTCCTGGTGATCTGGCCTCTCCAGTTATCTCATGAAAGCCACCCATCATATCATGGAAAGGCTTCAGTCTGCATACCCACATCAAGGAGATGGAGGATGTTTTGAAGCTTTGAAATACAAACCATGTAAGAACCAGAAAGAATTCATGTGGAAGGAGCAAAGGGCCTGCTTTTCCTTGTATGGGACTCATTTGAACATAAGCAAAAAGTCTGGTAAATGTGGTCTGACTAATGAAGAGCAAAGGAACAAACTCCTTTTATAAATCAGCTTTGTTCTTGGAAAGCTTCATTTCCGTAACAAGGGCTGGCTCTGAAATCTTGCAGAAAGTGATGGGTGTATATCAGGGCTGGGATTTAGAGAAGGGGGAGGCAGCGGCATGCAAGACCCAGCAGGTCAGGAAGGGAAGGGACTCAAAACTAGGCTAGGCCAAAGGCCTGAGCAGTTAAAAGGGCCACCCAGGTAAGATTACAGTGGAAGTGGTTAGTTTACATAAATGGGTCCAAGAAATCTGAAGGTAAAAAATCTCAAGTCAGAACCCAAGGAATCATTCCAAAATGAAGGATATGGGCCATGTCCTGAGATCAAAAGGGCTCTGAATCTAAGTAGTTCTGGACAATAACAACCACCAAAACTGTGGCAGCAAACGGCACTTATATCCTGATCCTTACAATGACCTTATGAGACAGATGCTATTATTACCTCCATTTTAGACAGGACACAAGTAAGTTTCTGAGATGCTGAGTGATTTGCCCATCATCACGTGAATTAAAACATAGTGATGGTGGGTTCAGAACTTAGGTATCTCCTGACTCCTGTTACAATATTCTTTCCTGTCTCATTAATAGGGTAGGATTAACATTCAAATAACTAAGCCAGGTATGGACAGAAGGTCTATCAAGGTTTAGCACTGTTTCAAAAGTCTCTGTCCATGGTCCAAGTCAAAGAGAAGGCAACAAGTAAAAGTGGTCCAAGTATACAGGTTAGGTGGGAGTCAGGATCCAAAGGAAGAATCAGGAGGGTACAGGTGTTGTTCTCATATATGGGCCAGTGATCAGTATCCAGAGATCCATGCCAGGACGGAGGCTCTGAGGTTTCAGGTATGGGGTGGGGTTCATGGCTCAGGTCAGATAGCAGCATGCAAACAGAATCAAATTCAGACCAAGAACAATGGCTGAGAATCAGAAAGAGGCAGGGCATATGCTAGTGCCAGTCAATAGCATGATGAGTGTTGATCTCAGGACTGATTTATTTATCCCTTGCCCTGGATTCTTAGCAGTCTCCCTGGAACAGGCTGAGAACTGTCAGATGTGGGCTGCTTCTCAGAGCAAGACAGGGTGCTCCATGCACTGATGATTGCAACAGAAGGCTGAGTTCCCTGGAACAGATCTCCCAGTCCCAATACTGTACACACCACCCTCGCTGCTGCTGACGAAGGCTAGAGGCAAGCACATAAAACAAACAAAAGCAAACAAATCAACCACAAGAAGAAAAGGTCCCAGTGTCCATTCTTGACTGCTGAGAAAACTGGTGAGAACAAACCAAAACTGAACAAAGAACACCTAATCTAGTTGTCTTCATGAAGGACAAAAATGTTTGATAGTCTACAACAAAGTAAAGTTAAACACTGATCCCACCAAATCCCAGAGCATTTAAATACTCTGGGCCGATACAACAGAAAGGGTACAGATTAATTTAAACATATAAAACTGACCACAAATCTACAAAATGATGAAATATTAGCACCCTCTCAAGTTTTTTCTTTTTATTAGCTTCTATGGAAAAAAGGACCTAAGAATCAACAATTCAATAGCATTTATTAGGCATCTGCTGTATGTTCCCTATATGCTAGATGTTAGGAATACAGTGAGAAAATCTTAAAAAATTCCCTTCTCTTAAGAAGCTTATTTTCTATTAGAACAACACTTATGTATAAGTAATTACAAAATAAATACAAATATATACAAATACAAAAATCATTTTTTGTACAAATTATATACAAATACAAAGTCATCTGAAAGAATGACTAAGAGCTGCAGAAATAAGCAGAATTTAGAGCTAGGAATCTTAGAGATCAGAGGATCATAGATTTAAAATAATCAGAAGTAGAAGGGGCAGAGGAGATCTCTAACAATAGGATTGTATAGAGTAAAAGAAACAGACCTCAGTGGTACAATCCCCTCATTTTCCCAGTGAGGAAAGTGACACCCAAAGAGAGATTAAGTCACTTGCTCAGTTTCACATAGGTAATAACAAGTAAAGACAAGATTTGAACCCAAGTTTTACACAAAAGTGTAATTTTCTATTACGCCTCATTGTCTCTCTGATCCAATCCCCTCATTTTTTGTTTTTGTCCATAAAATGAAAAAGCTAAACCCTACAGAATAAAAGTGATTTCCTCTAGGTCCCATAACTAGCCAGTGAGTTGTAGGGATATATTTGATACATGTTTGTTAATGATGATGAATTCTCCATCTAAAGCAAGTGAGACATCCCAACATCATCAATAAACCACCAGACATCTTATCTGGAGGGAAAGTTGGGGTACCTTAGTTCTAGCCCTAGCATGACTAGTACTTAGCTAGGCAGCCTTAGTCATCTATCTCATTTCTCAAGCTCTGTTTCCTCCACTGGATAACAGGATGGCTGGATCTGATGATGTTGGGGGTCTCTCCCAGCGCTAACATCCTTGGATCGTGTGATTCAAAGAAGATCCTGCCTAGCCCAGTGGGATATCTGGTCATATAAAAAGCAAAATCAGCACTAAGAAATGTAGGCTTTTTCTCATTAGGACCAGGGCAATTTGCTGGGTATCATCTCTCAACGATTTGACTTTTGTAGGCTGATATATCACAGATGACTCCTGATCTTCCCAGCTCATCTGGGGCTCTGTAACATGACGGCACACTGCTACCAAACTGGAATCTCATATCCTGATCAAAGCATGCTCTTTCAGGTAGCTAAAAAGAGAGCAAAGACAATGTTTGGAGTAGAGCAAAGCAAGGCTGGTTTTGGCTCAGCGTGTATTCAACTCTACACAAAAGTGCTCAGATGCAAGGCTTACCTTCCGTCACTATGCAAGTCATAGGTATAAATGCACTTAACTCTAGAGTAGCATACATAGCAAGGCTACAAAAGGCCTGAAGTATCTCCACTTCCCAGACAAGTCATTTCAATGAGTGTGCCTCATGGCCAGTGACCTGCAACCAAATCCCAGTCATACTTGTAAGACTCACCAGATTCTACCCTTGCTCTGTTCTCAAGATTATCTCTACAAACTATGGAAGTAGATTAGCCATTTTAAAACTCAAAACATTTTAATCATGTTTGATTAAATATTAGACTGTCTACTAAAGTCCTAAGTAGAAGTACTAATGAAATCTATTGATAATCAACCTCAGTCAGTGTCTTCAATCTGTTTCCTTGACTATATACTGAAGGGTGTTGGTCTTTTAAGAAAGATTCTGAATAAATCCTACTGGCTACCATAGTCTACCCATAGCACTACGAAGTCTGAGTAGCACTTTCATGGGCAGATTTAGCCCACAGATTCTATTGTAGAGAATGAACGGGAGCAGAAAACCAAAAAGGAGAATGGACAAGTACTTTCTGAATAGGGAAGAGAGGAAATGAAGCATTTATTAAGCACCTACTCTGTGCTGGACATTGTCCTATGTTCTGGAGGTGTGAGAACAAAAATAAGTAATTCCTGCCTTCAAAAAGCTTATATTCTATCAAGGAAGAAATGAACAAAAAAAGGATATTCAAAATTAATATAAGGAAAATTGCTGATATGGGGGAAGGTACTAAAGCTGGGATATCAGGAAAGGCTTTTTGTAGATTGTGTCACTACAGCAGAGCTTTGAAGGAAACAAGATTCCAAGAGGTGAAAGTGTATTCCAGGCATTGGGGAACAGTCAATGCAAAGGCTTAGAGACTGGAGACAAAGTAGTGTGTGAGAAGCAGGAAGAAGACCAATTTGACTACACCACTGATTTTGGGAAATCTGGAAAGGCAGGTTCAGATCAGGCTGGGAGGTGCTTTAAAAGCTAAAAAGAAGAGCTTCTATTTGATCCTATGAGCAGCTGGGAAAAGAAGCAGCATGTCACTAGCTATTTTGTTGGGGGTTTTTTCTTTTCCTCTTGTTTTCTTCTTTACATGAGGATAAACTAAGGAGTTTTTTGAGCAGAAGAACATGAGAGTGCTGCTTGGATCTTTCTCAATTAATCAGCTAGGACAGCCTGAGCAAGATGAATAGGCTGCCTGTAATGCAGACAGAGAAGACACAGGCAGCCACTGGGAGATAAGCAGTCTAGGTACATTTGGACACCAAGCAAGGCCAAAGGCCAAGGGCGAACTACTCCAAAGGATTCTGGATCCGGTGTTAAGATTCAGGTTGAATTAATAAAGCAGAAAGTTCAGGATAGATGAAAGTGGTGTACCATACAAGTTGATTTATTTGAAAAGGCTTTATTTTCCCCCTAAAATAATAATCTTTAGCAGTTGGTAGTGCTTAAGTTAAATTATTTTTAAAAATACTTTTGATTTTTTTTAAAAGAAAAGAAATACATTGATACCTCAACCAAGCATACCTACAATTTCAGACTTAAAGCATGGTGGTAACACAACTACTGTACGCTGAGGGGGTTTGGGAGGGTAATTATTTTGAGAAAGTTAAAAACCTGCATCTGAAAGGTAAACTGTAGAATTTCTGTTTGGAAATACCAGTAAACATCACAGCTGCATTGGTTGGAAACCATCCCTACAGCCAACATTCAGGTCAGGTATTAGTTATACTTTGACTCCCACCCCAAATAGAAAAAAAAGTTTTAACTTTTTTCTCTTCTATCCCTTTCATTTACACAACACAAATTGAATTATAGATTTAACAATTGCCTGGCTAAATGAACACAGATAGGCACAGGATTCAGATAATCCAAGCCCTCTGAGGTCAGATCTTTACTGCACTCTGAATATTGAGAAATGTAATAGGGATGCTAAACCTTCCAAGCTGACATACTCTGTAAATATTCGATATAATGATGCAGTTCAATGTAATGAAGAGTAACTTTACTATGGGTCAAATGCCATTACAATGAATTAAATTAAGCATTATTTAATCTATTTCCCTGTAAAAGGAAGCTACCTCATGGATCATGTTCAGAATTGCTCTTCCCTGTCTGGCCAACCACCTTTGCTGGTTCACCATTTGGGTAAATTGGCAGCAATGAACTCACATGGCTTTTTCTGGTGTTGAAGGAGCCAGAAGGCACAGAAATACTTTCTAAAGTAAACTCATCAATGGTGGATGATTCTGAGGAGCATATGAGTTAACAGGTCTTTCAAAAGAGGCCATTTCCACCTCAGTCCTTTGTTTTGACTTTTCAGGTAGTGAGCTCTGACTGTAGATTCCCCAAGAGCACGGGATGGGGAGCAATGTATTTCACTCTTTCCTGGCACCTTGCTCTAGTTTCCATGTGGAGCATGGACTGAACTAGGTGAGTGTGCACCTGATCTCCCAGCTACCTTTTCTGATCTGTATTTTCTTCCTTAGTAGGGAAGTAGAGGTAGATGTTTCCAGTTTTGAAGGCTATCTCATGGGTCAGAGAGGCTCAAAGGTCCTAGGTCCAATGAGAGGGGTTGGATGGTGGCAAGAGAAATGTCTTCATCCGAGAAGGCAAATGCCAACAACATGACTGGTCCAAGCCTGGTCTGCTTTATTGGCAGACAATAATAATGATAATGATGAAATTGATAATTATAGCTAGTGTTTACATAGCATTTGAGGTTCGCAAAGAACTTTACAAATGTCTCATTTTATCTTCCCAATACCACAGGCAACTCTATCATTATTATTATTATGATGATGATGATGATAATTATTCCTATTTTACAGATGAGGAAACTGAGGCCGACTGTGGTTAACTGACTTGCCCAAGGTCACACAGCTAGTGTCTGAGGTTCCTACCACAGAGGGTTGTTGTGGGGATCAAATGACCTTATATTTGTAAAGTGCTATGCAAACTTTAAAGCATTCTACAAAAGCAAACTATTATTATTGTTATAAAATCATATTCTCAACAAGAAACACATATTTCCCCTGATAAAGCCGGTGAATATACTATAGCAGCCCAATTCTCTGGCAAACTGAAATAGGTCTCTTCAAACTGGAGGCTTCCCACTAGAAAACTTTGCAGGTGTTAAAGCCTAACTTCCACGAAACTCTAGTGTAATACACAACAGTCATTGTGTTTTGGTAAGATGAGAAATAATTTAATTGCATTGAATCAATCTGCTTAATTAGTTTATGCTCCTTTCTTTGGGATTTTAATTATCCCTGTGCTTAAAAGTTGAGGCTTTTTTCCTTTATTTGGTTTGAACCCCTGTGATTTAATTGATATTAGGAATCCCAGGTGAGGAAAATTTCTCTATCAAGCCAAGATCAGCAATTGCTGTACAATTTAGGGACTTCAGAAAGTGGCTAAGGGTTACTGAGAGGTTAAGTGATTTCCCCAGGGTCCTATGGTCAATATATGTCAAAGGCAGGATTTTTAACTCAGGTCTTGCTTACTCAAAAGCCAGCCACACAGTCTTTCGTAGGTTGAGTTAAAAGCACTCTCTTTGACCATCTCAAAGCCATGATTTCCACAGAGTGGGTGCTCCCTCCCCTGACAAAGAACACAACCCCTCCAGAGGAGTCATGAATTGCTGTGGAAGAAATATTCCTCAGCTAACTTTTTGCTGATGAGCCGTCCTATTATAAATTGGTCTCGTTCTTGGATAACAAACACAGTCCATTGCTGGCTCAATATCGGAAGTCTTCCCACATTAATAAGACCTACCAGCTTGTCTTCTGTGGGCAGAGCCTTCAAAAACCCAGAGTCACTGCCCTCCCACCATGTGAGACATCATAGCAAGGCCTTTGTGGAGGAACATGCTCAAGAGAAAAATAATCATTTGCATTAATTTTATTATAAACCTCAAAGTATGGGCTGTCAGTTTTCTTAGCAAGCAATTCTATTTTAGAGAAATATGAGCACAAATGATGGATGAACATCTGTTCTACCTAATCTGGGAGGTTTCTATTCATTCTGAATCTACACTGCCACAGCACAGAATTAAGAAAAGAGAGACGGATAAGGTCACACTGTGTTCTGCAACTTTCTAATACACTTTTCCACTTAATTATAGTTTCTGGTGTTTGCCTGGTATCTTCTTATTAGGAGACAAACCACTAAGGGGCACGAAGAATACTTTAACTCTCCTTTGTGGTGTTTATCATAGTGTGTCCTACACTGTCAAGTGAATAATATATGCAAATTCCTTTATAAATCTTATAACTCTATATACATTTTAGCTATTATTGTATACTTAATAAATGTCTATTAAATGAACTGAAGATATGTAATAAGAATAATAATAATAGTTCCCAATGAATGGCAGTTATAGCCTACAATTCTTTTTTCTATATTAACTATGCCAGTTAAGATGTGTAGGGTATGAGGTGCTAGGGTAATGGGAATACAGAGCTTGTAAACTACAAAAAATTAGGACTAGTCCAAATTTCAATGCAATTCAAAGCTGTCAAGTGCCTCCTAGATGTAAGGTTACGACAGGCATAATGGCATACTGGAGATAAAGTCAACCTTGGGGTCAGGAAGACCATGTTCAAGTTCTGATGTTTATACAGAGGAGCTATGTGACTCTGGCCTGGTCACACAACCTCCGTACCACAGGCAGCTTTCTAAGAACACAAATAGACCCTCTCTAGCAAAGAAGGATTCCTTACTAGTGGCTCCAATAAAATTTACTAATATGGTCCAAAAAAAAGAGGAAAGCACCGAGAATAAAAAGATCAAAAAAGGACACATACAATCACTGCCTCCAAGGGGCTCACAACCAAGCAGGGAAATAAGAAATACAAACAAAAATAAGTATTACAAGACAAAATGAGTGAGAAAGGAAAGGTCAATGCAAACTCAGGGTCAGAGTCTGGGGAAGATATTGGATCCCATCTAACTAGGAACGGAAGAACACAAGGTACAAGTCTTATTATCCTTCCCTCTACCACTTTTTTTTCATTCCATGGACTGAGCAATGGGTTTATTCCCTAAAGAAAATACTGCCTTGGGTCAGCCAGCTTTAACTGAGTACTTTATTACATGGCTAGCTCTGGGCTCAGTGTTGTCAGGGTGTACAAAGGTATACAGCGTATTCTCTGCTCTCAAGGGCCTTACTAAACCATGTTATATGTAAGAGCTTGGGACTTGATGCCTAAAGGGACCTGTGTTTGGATCCTACCTTAGACACTCACCAGTCTTGTGACCATTTACAAGTAGTTTCACCGGTCTAAGCCTCAGTCCCAGGCGCTCTTTTCTTATCCCTCTGTATGACATCACTTGGTGATCTCATCAGCTCTTGGATTCAATGATCACTTCTATGGTGATGGTTCTTAGATTTACTTACCAGGACCTAACCCTCTCTCCTAACCTCCAGACTCACATTTCCATCAGACAATTTGAAGTGGATGTTGAGTAGACATCTTAGATCCCACATGTCCAAAGCTAAAATCATTATCTTTCCTCCAAGAAGTTCTCCTTTCTTCACTTCTCCATGACTGTTGAGGACAGCACCATTCTCTAAGTCCCCAGGCTTGAAACTTCAAATACCAGCTTAGAGCCTGGGGCCACCACAGACTCTTCACTCTGGTTCTTCATATCCAACCTGTCTGAAGTCCTCCCTATTTTACCTTCATATCAATTCTTACATATGCTCCCACTGCCTCCACCTTGGTGCAATCCTATGCCTAGACTACTGCAATAGATTGCTGGGTGGTCTCCCCCTTCAGCTTCTCCCCCTTTAGTTTATCTCCCACTCAGCTGTCAAATTCATCTTCCTACTGTCACCACTCCCCCCATTCAAAAAACTCCAGTGGATCCCTATGGCCTCAAGGATTAAAGATAACATCATCTGTTTGGCCTTCAACCCAAACCCCTTCCACTCTTCCAGTCTTCTTACACCATGCTATCCTCCAGGTACTCCATGATCCAGTGACACTGGCCTTTTTTCTGGTCCTTCAAAAAAAAAAACAAAACACAGTACATCTCCCGACTCTGGGCATTTTCACTGGTTGTTCCCCCATGTCTGCAATACTTCCCCTCATCTTCTCCACTTCCAGGCTCCCCTGGCTTCCTTCAAGTTCCACCTAAAATCCTATTTACTATAGGAAGCCTTTCCCAATCCCCCTTAAATTAATTCTAGTGGCTTCCCTCTATTACCTTTAATTTATCCCATATACAAGTTATTTATATGTGGTTTTTTGCATGTTGTCTTTTCCATTAGACTATGAGCTATGTGATGGCTTTTGCCTTTTTTTTTTTTTTTTTTGTATCTCCAGTGCTTACTGTAGTTTCTGGCACATAGTAGGACATTCATAAATGCCTGTTAACTGACTAATATAAGTAAAATGGAGATAATAAAACAAGTGTCATTTATCTCAAATGGTTGCTGTGAAAATTAAATGAGATGATGCACATTGAGCATTTTATAAATTCTACCAAGTCATTCCAGCAGGAAACCCAGGGCTAGTCACCTGTTCTGCTGCTTTGGACCTCTCATCCCAAGAAACAGAGCCCCTCTGGAAGTCCAGAGAACCCAAAAATGCATCCCTCCAATCTTCTAGGGAACTTATCAGTTCAGTGTGGGGATTCACCCCCTTCCCAGCTTCCTCAAACATGGTTCCATGATTCTACACCCCACACAGCCACCATGACTTGGCCCAAGTACATACAATACTTGAAAGGAGGCATGTCAGGAAAGTGGGAGGACAAAAGGAGAGAAATGCATCATTACAGCAGGCTCTCCCACTGTCTTGAGCTTTTATTGAGACAATTAGTTTTGTGGATCATTGATATCAAGGGTTCTTAACCCAAGGTATCCATGGATAGATTTCAGGGATTTTGGATGGGGAAAAAAATTACATCTTATTTTCAGCAACTTTTGGCACAAAGATCATCATACCCAAGGTTGGGTACCCTCAATAATTGTATCCTTCCCATATTTCCCCAGTCCCTTCATGCTCCCACCTCAATGTATCTCATGTTAGAATGGACCTTCCCTTAGGTGAATTAAAACATAACTAAAGCACGCTGCTTTAAACATCTCTGTCCTGTGTAACTTTTTGGTGAAAATTTCCCTTAACCCCCAAACTGTTTAGACAGATTGGGGCAGATGGCTTCATATCATCCTGGAACACTGTGAGACGCCATTCTACTGCATTCTGCCCAGATTAAAGAATTATCCTGGGAAAGAGACCATAAGATATACAAATTTGGGGGAGCAGCTGAAGCAGCCTTGAATAGAATTCAGGTTCACACTCTCCAAGCAGAGATGGGATCAAAACTGGAAACATTCCACCTTTCCAGTCTGCCTAGTACCATCCCAGGATAATCAATTTATCCTGATGATAATAATATTAATAATAATAATTATTAAACATTTATATAGCACTTTTAAGATTTGCAAAGCAAAGTTACCTCATCTGATCCTCATACCTTATCATTCCACCAAAATTGCTCAAAGTTTCTAATGATCTCTTAGTCACCAAATCCAATGGTCTTTTCTCAATTCTTGCTTTTCTTGACCTCTTTACAGACTTTGACACTGTGTCTCACTCCTCCTCGATATTCTCTTCTCTCTAGGTTTTCAGGACATGACTCTCTCCCAGTTTTCCTCCTACCTCTTTGATCACTTCTTCTCTGTCTTTTTTGCTGGATCCTCTTCCAGATCCATAGGTGTCTCCCTGGGTTCTGTCTCAGGCTCTCTTCTTTGCTCTAACACAGAGACCACCCTGGTGCAGGCCTTGTCATCTCATGCCCAAACAATTGCAATAACCTGCTGGCGGGTCAGCCTCCCTCAAGTCTTTTCACACTCCAATCTATCCTTCATTCAAAGCAATTTTCCTAAAAAGCAGGTCCCTTTATGTCACTTCCCTACTCAGAAAACTCCAGTGTATTTGCTCTAGGAGCAAATACAAAATGCTGTGTTTGGCATTGGAAGCCCTTACTAATCTAGCCCTCTCCTACCCTTCCAGCCTTCTTACACCTTCCTGCCATATATTCTTTGATCCAGTGACACTGGTCCTCTATGTGTCCTGTGAACAAGATACTCTCACCCATCTCTCAGCTCCAGAGCATTTTCTCTGGCTGTCCCTCATCCCTGGAATGCTCTCCTTCTTCTGCTCCAACTACTGACCTCCCTGGCTTCTTTTAAGTCCCAACTAAAATTCCCTCTTCTACAGGAAGCCTTTCTCAATCCCTCTTAATTCCAGTGCTTTCTCTCTTTTAATTATTTCTTAATAACCTGTAAATAGTTTACTTTGTACCTATCTGTTTGCATGTTGTCTCCCCCATTAAACTGTGAGCTTCTTTCGGAGTAAGGAAACATGGTAAACTCTTTTTGTAACTCTACTACTTACACACAGTAAGCACTTAGTAAATGTTTATCGACTGACTGATTGCGATAAGTGCTCTTTTATTCACCTTGATTTACAGATGAGGAAATTAAGACTGAGAGGTTAAGTGCCTGGCCCAGAGTCAAACATCTTAGAGTCTGGGGTAGAATTCAAACTCAGAACTTCCTACCTCCAAGGCCAGCAGTCTATCCTCTGTGCCGCCTGGCTACCAAAGACCGTCTTTGCCCTGCCATTTTGAACTTAGAAGATATACTAAAAATACCCCAAAGAGGCAGAACTGCCCTGATGAGCTACTGAGCAGTGACCGGAGTTGAAAAATAGAATTGGGGGGCAGCTAGGTAGCTCAGTAGAGACAATTAACAGACAATTAACCCTTTCTAGCTGTGTGATCTTGGGCAAGTCACTTAACCCCAACTGCCCCACCTTCCCCCCTCCAAAAAAGGCAAAAAATATAAAGTTTTCTTTTAAAAGAAAGAAAAATGGAATTGGGTGACAGATATGTCAATTCCACAGCAGATGGCTTTAAAGAGGAGAACCATGAACCAGGATGTGCATGAGAGGACGTGAACACTCACAGAGCTCAGAATGCTGAGTTCTTTGGCTTTGAACTGTGGAGACATCGACCTCTACTTGTCAGAGCTGGAGGTTGTCTTTGCCACAGCAATACTTTAATGCAGGTAATGAGATGCTCCAGTCCCGATGGTGATGGGGGAGGTTTGAGGTGATAGGAACAGGACTGGACACTTGGATAAGCAAATTCAGAATACAGGCGTGTTCTGTCACCATCCCTTCTGACGCCTACCCAAAGGTCCAACCTCAATTTCTCTCAGTTTGACATAAAACTAAACATATCTATCCTTTTGGTGACTCTTATTATTATTACATTTCTTATAACTGTCATTAAATTATTATTGTGGTATTATTAAATTTTTGAATATATTATAATTATTCATTTATTATCTATGCTAGCACATACATCATGCTTCATTGGGCTGGTTAAGCACTTTATTAGTATTCTTTTTTTTTGCTTTTTGGAGGGGGGAAGGCAGGGCAATTGGGGTTAAGTGAATTGCCCAAGGTCACACAGCTAGTAAGTGTTAAGTGTCGGAGGCTGGATTTGAACTCAGGTCCTCCTGACTCCAGGGCTGGTGCTCTATTCACTGGGCCACCCAGCCACCCCATAAGCACTTTATATACATTATCTCATTTGATTCTCAAAACAACCCTGTGAGATAGGTGTTCTTTTATTATCCCCTTTTTACAGATAAGGAAACTGAGGCCCAGAGTTTAAATGACTCACCCAGGGTCACAATGTTAGTGAATATCTGAGGCAGGGTGTAGAAGCAGCAAGGTCCTGCAACTCCCACATAGCCACCCTAAACACCCATAAAATATGACTCTGGACAAGTTCTAGGACTCTCAAACTCACAAATACAGAAAACACATCTCTCGTGGAAGGCAAATCAGCAGCAGGGGATCATCGCGGCAGCCTGAAATCAAAATGCGACCAGGCCCCAGGATAGGTCGGGAGGAGTCAAGCCAAGCTGCAGCCAGTCTACAAGAAGAGAATATCTACAGCCTCCAGCAACTCCATATCTACCAAAGTGTGAAAAATAGGGATTAGAGAAAGGCATCAAGGCAGGAGGGGATCATCACACAGGCCTGCAGGCCGGGAGCCGTGACCAGCCCAGCTTGAAACCAAAACCAGCCACGCTACAGGGCAGCCAGGAGGAGCAGAGCCTCCCAACCCACAGCGTGAGGCTACTTCAGAGAAGATCTAAAACACCTGGAGCAATCTTCACATCTACTAAGCCAGGATTAGAGGTCACTGAAAGTGAGTGAAGCTTTCAAGCTAAATTTAGGGGAGGAAAAGCAGTTGGGCCAATCTACCGCCAGGGCAAGAAAGCAGTGGGGGAACGGCAGGAACTGCCTCAGAGTCCCTGGCTTGCAGATCCCACAGGGGGCTGAGTCGATTGATCAGGGCCTAGTGCTCTTGTGTTGAGCGGCCTGGATCTGGATCGTGGTCTTGGGTGGTGGTCCTGGGGAGTGCTTTCAGCAAGCCAAAGCTTGTGGGGGGGGCCTGCAACACCCCCATAATAGCTCTGGCAGCTGGGAAAACCCCAGTGATTTGGAACAGAGCTTTTCTCCTGGAAGCAGAGTTTCACAAAGCTAAAAAAAAAAACCAACCAATTAATTGACTGGCCAACATGAGGAAAAGGAACCAAAATAAGAACAGCAATAAAACTCTAGAATCCTTTTTTGTGGACAAAAAGGATCAAAGCATGGAATGGGAGGAAGACAATACAGTCAGAACT
>CM053599.1:54415449-54463972 GCA_028646575.1 Pseudocheirus occidentalis | reverse complement strand
TTTTCTTAGTATGAGGATAGGGGAAGGGAATACAAATAGATATATATGTATACTCACACATATGTCTATATAGGAGGCTATATATATGCATATGAATACATATCTGAGCATGTGTATATATGGGTTTATAGAGCGCATAGGATCAATTGAATATGAAAGGATGATACTTTAAAAGGCAAATTCTGAGGTGGGAGAGGACTAGAATGAGAGGAGACAGAGAGAGACAAAATGGGGTTAATCATCCCATGTGGAAGAGGCAAAAGATAACTGTTACAACTTTACTTTCATTTAATCTCATTGAGTCTGGTTTAGGGAAGAAATGGCATAAACTCTAAACTGAGCATCATACCACACAAGAGAGTAGGGGGCGTGAAGATGAAAGGAGGGATGACAGAGGGGAGGGCAGGGTCTGGGGGAGGGATGCTGGATGCTCACACTTCAATAAAGGGACAGGGACATGGTAGAGAACAGAACAAGGTGGGGGGAGGGATAGGAAGGAGGGACATATGATCACTGTCACAATATGTCCACTATGAAGATGTCCTTTACAATCACACCTACGTAGCCTGTATTCAATTGATTGTCCTTCCAGTGGGGGTGGGTTACAAGGGAGGAATCGAAAGAATCTAGAATTTAGAGCTCTGCAATACCTGCAACTAGGAATTAAGATATACAGGGGTTGGGGTAGGGAGACCCTCCCTGCCTTACCAAAAAGTCAGAGAGCAGACCAGGGGTGGGGCTCTACAGTGGGATCGCTGTTTTGGTGTTGGGGTAGGGGAAAGATGGGGAGAAAATTTGTAATTCAAACATCTCATGAAAATGAATGATATAAACAAGAAACAAATAAAATTTATTACATAAAAAAAAGAAAAAAAAGAATATCTGAGGCAAGATTTGAAGTTAAATATTCCAGCTTCCCAAGTCCGGGTTTTATACCACCTAGCTGCCTCTACAATGTAATGCAAAAGGCATTCTTTACAGAATTCAGTGATTTAGTTCAATTCCATTTGACAACTTAGACATTTATTAGGTATCAACTGTGTGGGGGGGGGCAGCTAGGTGGCACAGTGAATAGAGTGCTAGGCATGGAGTCAGGAAGACCCATCTTTGTGAGTTCTAATCTGATCTCAGACACTTCCTAGCTGTGTGACCCTGGGCAAGTCACTTAACCCTCTTTGCTTCAGTTTCTCATCTATAAAATGAGACGGAAAAGGGAATGGCAAACCACCCCAGTATCTCTGCCAAGAAAATGCCAAATGGTGTCACGGAGAGTTGGACACAACTAAAAAGCATCTTAACAATAACTACGGACTAAGTACTCGGCCAGGTTCTAGGGTTGAGAAGATACAAACAGCTCTGCTCCTGCCCACGAGGAGGCTGCCATCTCCTGCAGCAGGTATCATCCCTAAGTTAAGTTTGGTACAACATAAAATATAGGAGAAATCCCAAATACTCTGTGAATCTCTGAAGAGGCAGGAGGGACCTTCAGCTAAAGGGGCAGGAGCAGGCTTCATGGAGCCAGTACCTGCAATGGGACCTTAAAGGAAGAGAGGAATCTCACGGGATGATGGGGTGGGAGGGAACCTGGGCCAAGCCTGAGCAAATGTACAGATGCAAGAGACAGCAGGAAGAACACACAGGACAGACAGGCATACGGTTTGGTCAAATAATAAAGTTAAATTGAGGGCATCAGGATCACAGACCTACAGATTTATAGCTCAAAGGGTCCTCAGAGGTCATGGAAGCCAACCCTTTCATCATATGGAGGCTGACACTGAGGCCAGGACCAGGAAAGTGACTTGCCCAGCATCATACTGGTGATGTAGGTGTCTGAGGCAGGGTTTAAATCCAGGTGATCCTGATGACAATTTCAGCACTCTATCCATTATACTACTTTACTGCCTCTAATAGGAGAATGGGGGGAAGGGGATAAGCATCAATGTAGCACCTACTATGTACTAAGCACTTAATAAACATTATTTCACTTGATCTTTAGTAGTACACAATAAGGCTAGAAATACAGATTGCAACTGGATTGCGGAGGGCCAAGAATGTCCAGATAAAAGTATTTTTCTTATCAAACATATACTCCTTAAGGATAGGAAAGTTTTCGTTTTGTCTTTATATTCCCAGAGCCTGGTGCCATTTCTGGAACACAATTGGTGCTTAATAAATGCTTCCTGACTGATTAATTGATTGATTGATTGATCCTTCTGGACAACAGGAAGCAACTGAAAGCTTTTGAATATCTGATTGATTCGAATGCAATGCTGTTCCTGTTTCAACTGAATTTTTAAAACTGATGTTGATAATAGCACTTTGATCAATCAACCAGCCAAGAATAATAAATAATAGCTAGCATTTATTACGAACTTGCTATGTGCCAGTCTGATTTTACCTTTGAAAGACGTCATCAGGGTTTTTTTATAGATTGAATATGCCCTGCATTATTGTAGGCTCAGTGGAATGGGATGGAGAGAGTGGTACCAAAGAAGCAGAATCTATAAGAGCTGATGATGCAATAAACTTTTTTATTTACCCAAATACATCATATTAGAGCTTTACTAACAACAGCAGTAATAACAATGACATTTACATAGTGTCTACTATGTGCTTTACTATATAAACATTTTAAAATTATCATCTCATTTATTCCTCACAACTACCCTGAGAAGTAGCTGCTGTTATTATTCTCATTACAGATGAGGAAACTGAGGCAAACAGAGGTTAAGTGACTTTACTAGGGTCACACAGCTAGTAAGTATCTGAGTTTGGATTTGAACTCGGGTCTCCTTGACTCTAACCTCAGTGTTCTCTCCACCGTAACACTTGGCTTTTTAATCTTTGAAGTGTTTTCATATTTACTCTTATTTTATTTTTTCACTAATCTTGAAAGTATTGTTGTCTCATGTTAACAGATTTACAGTATGAGGTACAGAGAAATTAAGTTATATACACAAGGTCGTACAACTAATTAGTGTCAGGTTCAGAGGCTCAGCGCTCCTTATTCTCAACCACAGCTGGGTATATCAGTGTGTGTGTGTGTGTGTGTGTGTGTGTGTGAGAGAGAGAGAGAGAGAGAGAAAGAGAGAGAGAGAGAGAGAGAGAGAGAAAGAGAGGAAGACGGAGAGGGAGGGAGAGAGAGAGAGAGAGAGAGAGAGAGGAAGAGGGAGAGGGGGAGAGAGAGCACTGCATGCATATCAGTAGAGTGACTTGTGTTAGGTAAAATCCATGAGAAAAGAAATGAGTTATGAATAAAAAATGGCTACTCAAAAAGACAAGAAAAGGAAGCAGATATGGCAGGTAAAAAAAAAATCCAGTCTCTCACTGGATTAAATGTAGTGTTCACAGAGGGCTATAAGGAATCAAAACTGAGGGGATATTGGGAGACAGACAGAAAAACATAAAGATGACAAGGTGAAGTGACCGTAAATTAAATATCAGTATACTTGGGTTCTAGTCCTGGCTCTGGGCAAATCACTTAATCTCTGTGCCTGTCAAATGGGGATAGTATCACCTAACCCTACTACCTCATGGGGGTAGTTATAAGGAAAGAAGGAGAACATACATATAAAAATGCTTTGAAAATGAAATCGAACGCAAAGCCAATGCATGTGCAGACTGAAGTAGGCAGGTAGGCCAATCAGCTCAGTTCCCTGCCTCTTCCAATCTCAATCCAGGAACAAAGGTCTGAATCCTTGGCTACCCATGGTCCCACCTCTTGACTAGGCCCACTCCCTAATTGCTAGATAGAAAAGATCACATGACCAAGTACTGCAAATGGTCCATAGGCAAATATAAGGAACACAGTGGGCTATATTGCATTTGGAAAACTACCAAGTATTTTTAATGATCCCAAGCTATTCTCAGCAATATACCCCCATCTTTTTTTTAAACAACAATGTTTAATTCAATAAATATTTATTAAATGCCCACCATGTGCAACTGTGCTAGGTGCTGTTTTATGATGACAGTGAAGCCAAGTCAAGAAGCACTGATCAAGCTCTTACTATGTGCTAGGCCCGGGAAGTAAATGTAAGTGGAAAGAAAGTCAGTTCCTTCCCTCAAGGAGCTTTCATTCTGATAAGGGAAGACAATAGATAGCAGCCAGCTGGAAAAGGGGGTGTGATGGAGATGAAATTGGAGATAGAGTCGGGGGTTGTAAAGAAATGAGGGTGGAGAAGAATAAAGACATGGCTGGCCTGAGGACACAGGAGGAACCAGCAAATCAGAGGGAGAGAAGGCAGGGTGCCTCCAATGTGTCCAGTCCACAAAGCAAAATGGTAGGGATCCTATGGGCAGTGGGAAGAGGAAGAGGTGGCAAGAAATTACCAATGAGGGCTCATACACAGGAAGTAGCATAACGCGTAACCGGAAACTGTATGATCAGAAACAGCCAAGAGCTTCCCCAGTAGCACAGAATGTTCAGAGATCTGGGGGAAAGTCAAGGTCACGTTGAGTGTATCATCTACAGACAAGCATCACACAGGGTGAAATGTGGGGGAGCCACAGTCTGTATCCTGGAAAGGAATTTCCACCTTGTTAAGATCACAGATTTATCAAAGTATGACAGCTCACATTCATAAATATTTCTTGGTTCACAAAGTGCTTTGCAAACATTCAGTCCTCTAAACAACAGTGTGAAGGAGTTACAATCTGTACCATGTCTCAGCTATCTTTGAAAGGAAGCCAGTCACCACAATTAGTCCCTCCGAGTTAAGCACATTAACAAAAAGGCCATAGAAGGAGTTTGCTTTTGCTATTCCCTACACCCTGTTCTACTGATTGCAGAGGGGAGGGTGGAGTAGAGAGGGATTTCCGTCTTCAGGGATCTCAATCTGGTGCCTTTGACATTAGCACCAAATTTACTTACAACATTAATTACCTGGAGTGTAGTAATGAACACACACAGAGAGACAGAGACACAGATAACAGCCCAGGGTAATTTAAACGTTTAGCAGCACAGAGCAAGGGAAGTCCTTGGAACAAGAACTGTAAATGGCCCCACAGAACAGCAATAGTCACAAAGGAGTAGGGGTGGTATTTGGAAGTGGATCCAACATCAGTAATCTATCATAGTGCTGTGCACTTACATAGTCATTGCTGGATAAACACTAAGCTGTAACCTACTGATAGCAAGGACCACATCCCACGGTTCTTTGTGTCCTAGATAGCACCTAGCAAAACATTGGCTCTCTGTGTCCTAAACAGCACCTAGCAAAATGCCTCAAACACATAAGCGCTCAATGAGTATGTATTTAATGAATGACCATGGTTGTTGAGAATCCGTAATGGCCTGACCTTTCTCTGTGTTTACTGCCTATCTCCAGGATTTGACCAAAATGCCGCATTCTCTATTTACCCTACTATCTTCCCTGCTGATGGACACGAGAGTCTGCCAGGGGCCACATATGCCATGCCATCCCCTATCTCTGGCTAACTATCCAGTCAATAAACATTTATTTAAGTGCCTACTATGTGCCAGCCACTGAAATGCATTCCTTCTCACCTCCACCTCAGAAAATCCCTCACTTCTTTCAAGATTCAGTCCAACACTGTAGACAGTAACCACAATATTGTAACAATGATCAACTGTGAAAGACTTAGCTACTCTGATCAAGACAATGATTCAAGGCAATTCCAAAGGACCCATTATGGAAAATTCGGTCTACCTCCAGAGAGAACTGATGGACTCTGGGTGTAGATTGAAGCATGCTTTTTTTTTTTAACCTTCCTTAATTTTCTCTGTGTGTGTGTGTGTGTGTGTGAGAGAGAGAGAGAGAGAGAGAGAGAGAGAGAGAGAGAGAGAGAGTACATGGCTAATATGGAAATATGTTCTGTATGACTTCACATGTATAATTGCTATCATATTGCTTGCCTTCTCAAGGGGTGGGAGAAGAGTGGGAGGGAGATTGAAAATTTGGAACTCTAAATTTTTAAAAATGAATGTAAAAATAATTTACATGTAACCGGAAAATTTTTAACAAAATAAAAATAAAGTAGAATGTAAAAAAAGAAAAGATTCAGTTCAAGCAATCCTTGTTACATGAACAATCTTTCTTGAACTCCCACCTGCTAGCACCTTCCCCTCCCCAAACTATCTAGTATTTATTGCGTATATGCATTCTGTCTGGGAAGATGGTGCATTTGTAGAAGAAATCAAGAAAGAGTGCAAAGAGTGTTTGAACTGGATCTTTTTTTTTTTTTACATTTGAATAGGAAAGCAAATTAGGGCTCTGATTTGCTTCTTCCCTTAGGGGTTTTGTTCTAAAAGGCAACTGAGTCACCCTTAAAATTCTCACAGAGTTCATTTGGGGCCCTTGTGGTGGTCCTGCCAAAGTACTGTTTATACAGATGTGATTCCTCACTCCCCTTTCTCTACTCCAACTCCAAAGTCAGGTAGGGATGTTAACAGGTGATGCATAGAATTACCCAACAATACAGATCAGATCTCTAGAGCCCAGATGAGGGGATCTTAACCAATATCCATGAATAGATTTCAAGAAGTCCTTGAATTTGGATGGAAACAAAAAAAAATCACATCTTTATTTTCACTAATCTCCAACTGAAATTTAGTATTTCCTTCTGAGAAGATGCTCATTGATTTCACCAGATCGCCAAAGGGGTCCATGACAGAGAAAAGGTTAAAACCCCCTGGCCTAGAAAGACCAATATGAAGAGTCATAGTCTGAAGAAATACCTGTTGGCATTTGGTTTGTACCTGAGAAGGTCAAATACTATCAACCTGAGGAGCAGCTCCTAATGGGACTTGTGAATGGTCTGCTGCCTGAGTGTTCCCGGGCTAGATCCATCTCATTGATTGATTGTACCATTAACACCTGCTTTTTCCACTGTCTAATCAATATCAGGCCCCACAAAAGGAAGAACACGCCTCACTTCAGAGAAAATATTAGGAGGCTGATTCATACTTGGCAGGGAGAGCTGTGCCATCAATGAGCTGAAATTCATTTCCTACTTGTATGCTTGTCTGCACCTGTACACAGTCCTGGTGGCTATTTATCTTTTATTCACATATACTGCAAATTACCTGAACAGCAGAGCACAAGATTTACCACGTAGTGAGCTAGAACCTTAACCGCTGAGGTCTAAAGTCATCTTAGAGGTCACCTAGTCCAGCTCTGTCATTTTACAGACGAGGTCATGAAAGATTATTGTTGTTCAGTTGTTTCAGTCATGTCTGACTCTTCATGACCCCATCTGGAGTTTTCTTGGTTAAAATATTGGAGTGGTTTGCCATTTCCTTCTCTTAAGCTCATTTAATAAATGAGGAAAGTGAGGAAACAGGGTTAAGTGACTTGCCCAGGGTCACACAGCTAGGAAGTGTCTGAGACCAAATTTGAACTCACTTCTTCCTGATTCTAGGCTTAGCCCTCTTATCCACTGCACTACCTAGCTGCCTATAGAAAGATTAAGGGTACCCAAGTGACATACATCTATATCAATGTCTATATCTATGTCTGTATCCATGTCTATTTCTACATATCTCTCTCTCTCTCTCTGTCTCTCTCTCTCTGTCTCTCTATCTCTCTAGTAAGCAGCTGATCTGGGGGCAAAATTCAGATCTTCTAACTCCTTCGAGGGGGGAGCACAGTTTAATGGAAGAACACTTAATTTGCAGTCAGAAGACCTGGATTTGAATCTTGCCAATTAATAAATGGGGCAACTAGGTGGTCCAGTGGACAAAGAGCTAGAGTCAGAAAAATCTGAGTTCAAATCCTGTCTCATACACTAAATGTGTGTAACTCCAAAAGAAACTTAGCTTCTGTTTGCCTCAGTTTTCTCATTCATAAAATGGGAATGACAATAGCACTTGTCTCCCAAATTTGTTAAAGTGCTATAGAAATACTATTGTTTATTATGTGGTTTATTCTGTAATCTCTCTGGGTATCAGTCTACCTTGTCTCTAAAACAAAGAGCTTGTACTAGACAATTTCAGGATATTGCTTCCAGCTTTAATCTATTTCATTTTAAATCTATGCTTCTCATTCATTTCCTAGGTTTAAATCACAAAATCTCTCTCATTTTTCTCCAACCATTTTTTGAGTCACCAGAACCACTCCTAACTTCAATGCATTTCATCTAGCATAGATACACATATCTTTGCCCCCTATTCCAATGAATTTATCTCTTAGCCTAACCTAGTTCCCCCTCCAAAGGTCCTTATTCTTATTAATGAGAATGCTCTTCTCTCAGTCTCCCAGGATTCATACAATGATGTGTTTTGTTTTTCTTTTTTATTTCTCCTATTTAACCCTTGTACCATATCAACCACCAAGCTTCTCCAATCCAGCCTGAGCCCTCGTTTAAAGTTAATCTTCCTAAAGCACTCTTCTCTTCATGTCATTCCCTGACCCAGAAGCCTTTGGGGGCACCATGATCCCAGTCCCAGTCCCTCACACTGGCTTTCCTTGTCCTTCAGGATATGGCCCTAGGCTACTTGTCTCTTTTCTCTTCTCTACAATAACCATTTTCTGCTAAAGAATTGTGCCCATGCTACAGCCATCCTTTTTGCTCACATTCATCTGTAGTGCTTTCTCCATGTTTGGATTCCTGTTGCCCCATGAAATGCCAAGATGACACTCATGCTCTGTAGGAGTGACACAGATTCACATGAGTGGACAGGAACAGGAGAAACCCAACACTAAGTTCACAAAGGTTTCTGTTTGCACAGTCTTATAAGGGCTCCCCGCAATAATCAGACCATGCTCCTCAGTATTCATTTGTTCTATAAGAAGCAATCTACCAAAGGGCATTTAGTAAGTGTCTACTATGTGCCAGGCTCTGTGCTGGTAATATCAATACAACGAATGAAACAATTGCTATATCTAAGGGGCTTACATTCTAATAGGAAGGCAGCAAGTACATATTTAAGCATATGCATCCAATTTAAAGAGAATGTATACAAAGTGATTCAGTACAAGATAGTTAAGGACAGAGCACATACTCAAGAAAGTCTTGTAGAAGGTGGCACTTGACCCACATCTTAACAAGTGGCTAGGTCAGATCACCAGCATCAGAGCTTACCTACTGCTGGTTGTGTAATGGGGGACTCTCCTCTTTTTCCATCAGCACCTAAGCACTTTATATTTCTAACCTCCACCCATATTATATGCAAATCTGTTCTGTTTTCCATCTTGTGTGAGGGGCTGGGCTTTCCCTGAGCTCATGTAGTTTTGTTTTGACAGTTGGTTTCCCCAAAGAGCTAAGATCTTGTTTTCTTCTGTTAAACTAGCTTGGAGCAGGAGCAGTGGGGGGTTATGCCTGCTGGTGTTGGTGATCCTCCTTCCCTCACTCCACTCAGCCTAGCCACATTTTATTACTTTTTAAAGTCCAGTGTAAAGTACTTTTTACACTCTTTCAATAAAGCCTTCTCTGACATCTACAGTCCCCTGTCCCCCTGACCTTTTCTAAATCCCTACCATAGCACCTCTCTATTCCACTCTTTCTATGATTTAAGGCAGTGAGGGCAGAGGCAAAAGAGACCACCTGCTCCAACAGTACATACTCTGACATTCCTGGCCATGGGACTCCCAAAGGAATTACTGTTAACATCAAGCAGGATTCCAAGGTCAGAACAGGAACTGCTGGGAAGGGAGCCCACCTTAGCAAGCTTAGTTAGCTCAGAAGGATTTGGAGATATCCCAGCAACAAGCTAAAGGAGATGTTAATGTCACCAATATGGTAGCTAAGTCTGCATTTATAGTGCAGCAGAATCCAAGTCTCCTACATACTCAGTACATGCCCAATATGTCCAATAAACAATAAGCGAGGTCTATTCACTTCCTATCTGGGTTATTGCAATATCCTCCAAATTGATCTCATTGGATTTACTGCTCACTCCCACCTTCTCTACTCCTTTCACATAGCTGCCAAATGTATATTCCTAAAGCACACATCTCACCTCTGTCACTCCCTACTAATGAAACTTCAATGGCTCCCTATTGCCTCTAATATAAAGTGCAAAGTCATCACAATCTGGAATTTAAATCTTCACAATCTGACTACAGCCTGTCTCTTCATGCTGGTCACGTCAAGTCAACAAACATACACTAAGCGCCTAATATGTATCAGGCACCATGCTAAGGGTTAAGGGTACAAAGAAAGGCAAAAAAAATTCTTGTTCTCAAGGAGCTCACAGTTTAAAGGGAGAGGTAATATGTGAACAATTACATGCAAAAATTACTCCCCCTCACAACTCAACTTTGCAACCAAAGTGAACTACTTACTTGTAGTCACCCGTATACAACATTTTATTTCCTACCTACACACTTTGGCACAGGCTGCGCTTCATACCTAGAATGCCCCACCTCTTCGCTGCTGCCTCTTGGAACCACTAACATTGTTTAGGCTCAACTCAACCGATATCTCTTACAAAAGGCCTTTTTGTGGGTGATCTAGAACTCACTTTTTTATCATTTACACATACACACACACATAAATGACAAATAAAAGTTTGTATAGAATAATGTTACCTATCAGTGTGTGTATGTGTGTGTGTGCGCACGCACGCGTGCGTATCTAACAGTAGCCATCTCTAGGCTGAAGAGTGGGGGAGAGAGGAGAAAAAAAAGAAAGAAAAAGAAATTTACATGATAATTTTGTTGTATGTTTGAAAGGAATAGCAAGTTATGCATAGTAGATTTAGTTTCATGTGCAATCATCTCTTTTATTGTACTATGTTATGGAAATACTTGTTTTATCCCATAAATTTAAAATAAAATGAAATTTTAAAAAAAGAATAAATTGACTCTAAATGGATTTTTTTTTTTGGCTTTTTGGAGGGCAATCGGGGTTAGGTGACTTTCCCTAGGTTGCACAGCTAGGTTTTGTGTTAAGTGTCTGAGGCCAAATTTGAACTCAGGTCCTCCTGTCTCCAGGGCTGGTGCTCTATTCACTATGCCACCTAGCCACCCCCTCTAAATGGACATTGACTAAGAGCAGGTTAGCCTGCAGAAATTAATTGGGGCATTATACAGATTTTAAATTTTAAGTCAGGGAGAGACCTGGCAAAGAAGCAATCCCACTAGATTAAAAGCAGTTTGTGCATAGGGACTGTCCTTTGCCTTTTTTTTGTATCCCCCGTACTTTCCTGTGTCTGGCACATAGTAGATGCTTATTAAGTTTTATGATGGACTGAGTAGTGATCAGAAAAAGGGAGTGAAAAGCATGAGACTAATAGTTATCTGGAGTAGGTCTGAATCTGTTCCAAAGACCATCACTTAAGGTCAGGAAGGTCTTTCTGAAAATGGAAACACCTATTTCAGGTAAGACTCAGAGAAACAGATGAATATTCTTATGGGAGAAATCCACTGAATCCTCTCCCCACTCATCACCTCTAGTTCAAGCATACTAGGTTTTTTCCTTCCTAAAACAGCCATAGCAGAAAGATCATCCTTTACACTGGTGCCTTCCCTCTGACACATTCTCCAGCTTATCCTCTCTCTTGTTTGTCCATAATTGTTTGGCTCTTATCTCTCTCATTAGACTGTGAGCTGGGGCTGTCTTTGCCTTACTTTGTATCCTCAGGGCTGAGTAGAGTGCCCAGGACCTACAAGGCACTTAATACAATAACTGACTGACTGATAAAAAGGCTTCAAGCTGAAAGAGTAAGGGTAGAACCCTCTCATCCTTCCATGAGAAAGAAGCAGGAACCTAGATGAGGTTCAGAAACTCAATCTTGAGAAAAGTTCTCTAGCCCTGTGCCTAGGGAGCCACCCTTGGCAGAAACAAAAAGGGACTAGGAGAGCAACACTGAGTATTGAGCAGCTACATGAGAGCAGCACAGAGAGGGTCTGGTGGGGACAGTGCAATGATGTTCCCGGAACATATGAGCAGCCCTGCAGTACTGGAAGTGAGACTTGTCTTTTCGTGCACATGCCCCAGCCTCACGAACTCCCTACGTGCAAGCCCCTGCAGCATGAGTCCCAGAAGTCCTTATTCCCTATGTGCATTCCTCTTAATGCATTTGTGATACCCACATATGTTCAGTGTATTTATCCCTCCAGCATGTGCCCAGGCTAAATTTTTCCTATGCTACTCTCCAAGTATGTGTCCCTCCACACTTATTTCTTACATGTGTTTACTCTTCCCAATGACAGTATGTATATTTTGTGGGAAGGATGGATGGCCAGATTTTATTTCCTTTTTTATGGTTACTGTTTATATATGTTGAGTTTTGGGGGGGGGGGAAGGGATTGCTGTTTGTTTGTTTTGCTATTTTTTTTCTTATTTTATTAAGTACTTTCAGTTTGAATTAACTATGTCCTCTGGCTAACTAATAAATACAGACACAATGGTGGGGGCTTATGAGTGGTAGTTTTGAATGACAACAGATTCAAAGTATGCCTTGAACTTGGGAATGCTTTGTCTGTCCACTGAGGAGCTGGACAGTACCCATAGATGGTACACAGAGAAAGCAAGAATATTTATTTGCTCTACCTACCTCACAGGGTTATTATAATGATCCAATAAAATAATGTGTTGTATTTTAGCAACCCCAAAGCACTATGTAAATGTCAGATATTATTATTAATGTGACTTCTAATATAGTAATAGTCAGCAACTGTCTTCAAAACAAAGATCCAGAAAATAATTAAGGAGACAGCAAGGATGAAACTGAGAAGTAGGGAAAACTCCAAAGGAAGGTTCTGGACCTTTCCTGTGCCTTAAGTGGAGCCTACTGGGTCTGGTCCTATCTGGACAGGATCTGGTAAAAAGGCCAACTGTCAGTAGTTTTCAAAAAGATAGAAATAATCCTTATTGTATCTTCCAGCTACCTTGGCAGGAAGTGAACTCTCAGATATTAAAATTCATGTACAATGTTCTCTGTCAAATGTCACTAGTCAGAAACGCTTTTCTCCTGCTCAGGCAAATGAAGAGGAAAACATTGTCTCCTGATTTATGCAGCCCTGTGCCTGTCACAAGGCCAGGATGTTTTTCATAGCAAATTAGTTTGATTTGGGGAAGTGTGACCCAGGTTTCTCCCATCCTCTCCTTTGCTGCTGCTGCTGATTGGGGTATTCCTAGTCCTGGACACAAAAGGGATGTGTTGGAAGTGGTGGACACTTTGGGATTGAAGGAGAGCCAGGCAGAGAGAATGAAAATGAAGGAAATGGACTCTTTTTTCTTTCCCTGAAGAGCTGCGAGCCCACATGAGCGGGTACCTATTTTTAACTCAGACTGTTGCTAAGGAAAGCTATCCAGGGTGCCTTGAACTAAGCCACAAAATGGCACATTTTAATTAAGAACTTTTGAAAGGAGACTCTTGGAGCAGTGGAAGGGGAGAGAAAGGGAAGGCTTCCTTCTTCTTGTTTGGTTTTCTGTCTATCTTGCCTTCATGATAGGCTCTCAAAGAATTGCTCCTTTAGAAAAAATTTAGAGTGGTGTATTTCACACAAATTACTTTAGAATCCTAGAGGTCAAGGCTACCTGAAAGACAATCTGGTCAGATTCATTCATCAACCAAAGAAGGAAACTAAGGCCCAGAAAGAAGAGGAACCAAATAGCCCCAAGATCGCACAGCTCTTTAGGAGAAGAGCCATAACCTGAACCTATATTTTTTTCATTTCCAGTTCAATGTTCTTTTCACTATTCAATTCAAATCAACAAATATTTATCAAGGGCTTAGAAATAACTGTGCTAGGTGCCAGGGATACAAGAGAACAAGGAAAGAGGGTCTGCCCTCATGATGCTTACATTCTATTGAGAGTATCAATGGGAATGGAATTATGAATGTGCAAAGAAAAATACATATAAAATATAGGCAAGGAACCTTCAGTATTTCTCACTTTAATTTGGTCAGGAAACATTTGGGACCTTGAACTTTAACATGTGCTGAACCAGAGAACTTGGGGTTACAACGTACCCCTGAGATGAGGCATGGAATGGGGAAATTTACAACAAAATACTTGCAATTAAGTCTATTTTCATTACCTCCAAACTGCCATTTGTAATAAATATTTTGCTACGTAATTTCTCATTTCATATTTTCAGAGGAAAATCTAATCCTGGTGTCGGCATTTTCTCCTAGAGTTCTTGCTCCTAAGAGCTATTATTTTTACTGTGTGAAACACAAGGGTGGGTGACAAGAACACAGTTTGGGAAACACTGTCCTAGATCACCTAGGTATAAAGCAAAGGAAAAAACCATCAATAACTCAGAACAAGTGAGGGGAAAAATCAGGTTCCCTGGGCAGTTGAAGTGAAAAGCAGCATTAGCATCAAAAGACAGGCATCTGTTTAACTTAATTTCACTTGTAATGTTGGAATGAGACTTAGGGATATGCATGCAGACAAAGGAAGTCAAAAGAATATCATATGAGACCTCTGAGCAATCAAAAGCAATTCGGAGCTTCAAAACTAAGAAAGTCTCCGTAAAAAAAAAAACAAACCAAAAAACCCTACCAAACAAGTGTGAAGCCTGCGATGCTATTCCCCCAATGCTTTGACAAAGTAAATTACAATTACCAAACAGAGATGTGACAAGAACATATTTTCCCCACACCAAATAGTATCTACAAAAAGGCTTAAATTTCATTTAAACACCAACCTCTTTACTAGAAAGAAAACAAGGTGTAATTGGACAGAGTACTGAATTTAGAAGCCAAGCACTCCAGGTGGGTCCAGGTTCTTGGACTTGCAAGCTGTGTAACCATGGGATAATTATTTAAGCTCACCGAACCTCAGTTTCCCAATTAGCAAAAATGAAATA
The DNA here is from genome assembly GCA_028646575.1 of Pseudocheirus occidentalis. Classification (NCBI taxonomy): domain Eukaryota; kingdom Metazoa; phylum Chordata; class Mammalia; order Diprotodontia; family Pseudocheiridae; genus Pseudocheirus; species Pseudocheirus occidentalis. Next base: position 54,449,242 of record CM053599.1, on the reverse strand, counting down.
ACATTTTTCATTACTCAGCTCACAGATCTGTTTTCAGGAAAATGCCTTATAAGCTATAAGGGCTAGAGAAATGTGTGTAATTAATATAGCATGCTGCCAAAAGATAATTCATTACTTTGCCCACAAGAAATATAAATTAAAGGTGGGCATTTGAACAGAGCCAAAGAAAAACCTTAGAAAAATTTTTGCTTTCTAAATGTTATGAATTATACTAAGAGAAACTAAGTTTGAGAATTTATAATTCTATTGAAAAGGAAGTTTCAACAGTCACTGGGAAGAGAGTCACTTCCTTCTATAAGTCTAATGCTAAGTTAGAAGCAGTCTTAGGGGGGAAGGCCAGGTAAAATACTCTGGATGCAGACCAGTAGGGGTATAGTAGAGGCATGAGAGGCAGGTATCAACCCAGAAAGATTAACTCCCAAATCTGCCCTGATGCAGGGATCTAATCTCAGGGTGCCATTCAATGAACTTATCTCATGTTCAAAAAAAACCTCTTCCACAGACTGGTTCTGCCTGAATGGGGGTGTATCCAATTCTGTTAGATTTTTTTAAAATTAATTTTTAAAGTTTATTTAATAAAACAAGCATTTCCATAACATAATGAAAAAGACATCTGCACAAGAATCTGCAAACCTATTGCGTACAATTTGCTATTCCTTTTAAATACATAATAAATAAATAAGTAAATTTAAATATATAATAAAAATAGTTATCATATAAATTTCTTGTTTTCTTCCCTCCCCCTGCCCTAGAAATTAATTAAACATAAACAGGCACATATGTGTAAAATTATTCTATACATCCATTTTTCAGTTCTTTCTGCGGATACAGATGGCATCTTTCTTCATTATGTCCTTTATAATTTGAGTGTTTATAATAGTTTAAATGACTTACTAGCTCAAAGTCAGTTTTAAAACAATATTGCTGTTATTGTATACAATGATCTCTTGGTTTTGCTCATTTCGCTCATTATTTCCTGCAGGTTTTTCCATGTATTTGTAAGATCCCTGAGCTCCTCATTTCCTATAGCATTCCACCACAATCATAAACCCCAATTTGTTCAGCCAGTGCCCAGTGGATGGGCATCCTTTCAGTTTCCAGTTAGGTTTTAAAGCTCTGCTTGTTTTTGTTTTTCAAACAGCATCTCTGTCCCTGATTTCCTGGCTACTTTCTACAAGTCTCAGCAAAAGTCTCACCTTCTGCAAGAAACCTTTCCCAGACGTCCTTAATCCTAGTGCCTTCCTTCTGACTAAATTCTGATTTATCCTGTATAGATCTTATTTGTCCATATGTGTTTGCTTGTGAGTGCATTAGACTGTGAGCTCCTTTAAAACAAAAACTAGCGTCTGTCCGTCTTTGTTTCTCCAGGGCTCAGCCCAATGTCTAACACACAGTAAGCACTTAAATGCTATTGACTGAGGGAATTTCTTAAGTCAAATTTCTTTGACCAATCTTCCTTCTACAATATTTTCTCCTTGGATTTCCATGATATTGTTCTCTTCTGGCTTCTCTCCTGTCTGGCTGACTGTTTCTCTGGTTCTCAGTGTCCTTTGCTGTTTTACACCCCCACTCCCTAATTGTGGGTGTCTCCCAAGTCTCTGTCCTAGGCCCCATTCTCTTCTCTCACTTCTTTGGTGAGCTCATCTGCTCCCACAGGTTCAATGATCATTTATGCGGAGACAGCTCCCAAATGTCTATACCCAGCCCTAATTTTCCCCCTGAATTCCAGTCCAGAATCCCCAACTAACTGCCTGGTAGGTGGATCCACCTAGTTGTCTCACAGACATCTCATATTCTATACGCACGAAACTTAGGTCCACCATCTTTCCTACCGAACAGGGTTGCTGTAAGCATAAAATGAGATAATATTTGTGAAGCATTTTGCAGGCTTTAAGACACTATATAAATGCAACTATTACTACAACTACTACTATTACTACTACTACTACTACTACTACTACTACTACTACTACTACTACTACTACTACCACTCCTCTTCCTCCTCCTACCACTCCCTCCTGCCCATCTGCCTGATTTCTCTGTTTTTATGGCAAAGGTACTGTAACAGCAGTTTAGCAGATACATAGTACTTAGTAACTTAGGGCTAAGTATGGAAGGTGTGAGCCCTGTCCACTGTTGAAAAGGCATGAACTCCCCTTTTGATGTGGAAGAAGGGGATTGGCTGAGACAGAAGGTCAGTGTGTGTATATAAGCAAGAATTCCAGAGACAGAGGGACAGAATTGGAATTTTCCTGTTGGAGGAAGCATGATTGTCTCAGCATCTGGGAGCTGTGCTGATGGACTGAAGAAGTGAGTTGGAGTTTTCTTGAGAGAGAGAGAGAATTTCTCTCCCAGCATCTGGAAGCTGAGAACTGAGATGGAGTTTTTCTGAGACCAGAATCTGGGGAAGGTCACCCAAAAGGCTGATATTCCATCTGGGTCCTAGGGCCAGCTGAACTGCTGGAGGACTGAAGAAGCATGACCAGGATAAGACTTTGTTTGTTCATGGCCTGGCTGATCCTTGAGTTCCATGTAAGAGACGTACTGAAGGGTCCAGCACATCTCAAACAGTGTTCACTATGCTGTGTAATCTGAATCTTAAAAGCTGTACACAATAGCATTCTTTTGGAAATCTGCTGGTGCATGGCATTACAGGTACCCAGCCTTGAAACCTTGGAATATCACCTTTGACTTTTCCTCTTTCTCACCTTTCCACATCTAGTCAATTGGCAAGGTCTGTTGATTCTAATACCACATCTCTCGAATCTATCCTCTATCTCACACTACTACCACTTCAGTTAAAGCTTATATCACTCTGCCTGAATTATCATAAAACCTCCTAATTTGTCTTCTTACATCCAGACTCTCTTCTCTCCAATGCAGTTGTCACATAACTCCTAAAAGTGACTTGCCTTGAGTCACGAAGATAGTAAATGCATGAGACAGGGTTTGAACTCAGGTCTTTCTGTTTCCCAAGTTCAGCTCTATGCATTGTGTCACTTAGATGCACAATATGAATTGGCAATTAATAATAGTAACAATAATAATGATGACAAGGACGAAGAAGGAAGAGGAATAGAAGAGGAAGGAAGAGAACAAAGAGAGAAAGAAGAGGGCAAAGGAAGAAGAAGAAGAAAGTAGTAGTATTAATAATAGTAGTAAAGTTGTAGTAACTAACATTAGCAATAACATTTTAGTGATTTCAAGGAAATGTAGCATTTTGAGAATAAGTAAGGATGCTCATCACCTTTGGTTTTGACTCCCTAAAACATCAGGCAGGAGCTTTATTCCAACGATCCAAGATGCTCAAGGAGCTTGGATTCTACTGGAACTGAGATTTCTTGGTCCTCAATGGACTGTGGCTTTGAAGGTATAAATCCAAGAATAATTTCTCCTTTTATGTATCTTTCCACAAAGGACTATGGGGAGATAGACCACAAAGTGAGAGGAAAAAAGTAAATATTTACAGATGAGTTCCAAATGAGAGGGTTTGACTAGAAGATCCCTAAAATCCCTTGCAGGACTAAAGCCTGTGACCCAACTAGGTCCAAGGTCTTTGACACCGGCAACAGAGATTTAGAGGAATGTGTGTAGGGTCAGAAATTCTAAACCTGCCTCTTACACATACTACCTGTGTGACCTTGGGTAAGATCTTTAACTTCCCTGGTTCTCCATTTCCTTCTCTGAAAATAAGAGAGTTCACCTAGATGACCTCTGGGCTATCTTCCAACTCTCTGATCTTATGACATTGTGAAAGGGGTAATAAGCGTAAAACCCAGAGAGCCAGGTTTAAATCCTACTGTGCAGATGAAATCTTAGTGCACTATATACAAAGAATCAAAATATTTTATCTCCATATTATTTCACAACTGTTTCTTTGTTCTGGCAACTCCGTAATTACTACAGTCAAGGTTCCTTGGCTGATTCTTTTGTGTTTTCCCTCTTTCTTAAGTGTATGGCTTTGTTTTCCTACAGCTGTGGAGGCATCCTGCCAGGATTCTGCATGCCTAAGTCATGGGAGGAAGTCTGGGAGGGAGGGAGGCCATTAGGGACTCCGACCTATTAAGACAACTGATGGGATGCTGGGAGCTGGGAGTTTTCCCTGTCAGATCAATGCAACAAGGACCTAAGGTGCTAGTCCGTTGATGTATTTCCCAAGGAGTGATGTGTTTGCAGTCTGACACACAGGTGGGCTCAGGTTTAACAGCCTCTCTCTCTCTCCCAAGGAGATTAGAGGGTTGAAGGGAGAGGTATGATTGAAAATTCTGGATTTAATTAATACAGAATTTATCATGCTTTCTCCTAGCTTCTATTATGCATTTCCATTATGCTCATCTTCTGTTGTGCTTATATGTTCAAATGTTAGATCCTCCTAACAGAAGATAAACTCTTCAATTCCCAATACTATCACAAAACCTTACACATAGTAGGCACTTCATAAATGTTTCTTGGATTGTAAGGTCAATAACCACAGACTTTAAAAATGTTATTAGAATAAAAATATACTTTAAATACACACTGAGAAAAGATGAATGCAGATGTTTACACACAGAAAAAAAGAAATGTGTACTTACATATAATATGTCGGATATATCCCTTCAAAATACCAGCAATGTTTTTTGGCCTCTGTACGCTGGAAAGAGAGGAAGGGAAATCCACAATCAATCTTTTACCTTAGAAAACAACTTCAAAAATTCCCAACTGAAGAAAACAAAAAAAGAAACTCTATATTGCTAAGAGATACTGGAAGCTGGGGGAAAACAGAGGAGTATTTTCTTTCCCTGAAAATGTTTTATTCTTCAAAAAACTGCTTTCCAGATTTCCCTCCTCCATGCCCTCACAGGCCCTCACAACTCAAAATAAATCAAATATGATGATTTTATGTGGAGAAACTCAAGCTATACAGAATATATATTTTATGCTCCTAAGTTTATAAAGTCATTTTATATCCTTTAGACACTAAAATAACATATGTGTGTATTTATATATTTATTTTGTTGTTGTTTAGTCACTTTTCAGTCATGTCTGACTCTTCATGACCCCAATTTAGGGGCTTTCTTGTCGAAGATACTAGATTAATTTACCATTTCCTTCTCCAGATAATTTTACAGATGAGGTAACTGAGGCAAACAGTGTTAAGTGACTTGCCCAGGGTCACACAGCCAGTGTCTGAGGCTGAATTTGAACTTAAGGAGATGAATGCTCCTGATTCCTGACCTGGCTGCCCTTTATATTTTTTATTCCCCCTCAAATAATGCATGCAACTTTCCTACTTTTTTCCTACTTTTTTTTTTTTCTTTTTTTTTTTCTTTTTTCTGTAGGGCAGTTGGGGTTAAGCAACTTGCCCAAGGTCACAGGGATAGTAGTGTTAAGTGTCTGAGGTCAAATTTGAACTCAGGTCCTCCTGACTTCTGGGCCAGTGCTCTATTCACTGCACCACCTGGCTGCCCCCGACTTTCCTACTTTCCTAGCTGTGTGACTACGGGAAAGTCATTTGACTTTGACCTAAATTTCCTATTCCATAAATAGGGATGAGTATAATAATTGTGTTATCTTCCTCCTGGGGCTTTTGAGAGGGAAGTGCTCTGTACAACACTTTATACACATTAACTTATTTGAGCCTCAGAATAAACTGAGGCAGGTAGGGCAGGTATAGTTATTCCCATCTTACAGAGGAGTAAACTGAGAATTGGAGTGGCCATGACTGTCTCAAGATCACTTAATGCTAGGATTCAAACCCAGGACTTCTACTTTTGCTACGATTCCAGGACAGCCCTAGAAAGGAGCCATCAAACAGGTAACCACTCCTGGTGACATAGAGACACGTGGGGATGTTATCTGTCTGCCATCACATGGTTCTGACTGTACTATTTTATAATGAAAGTGCATATGGCTGTTTGGGCTCGCAGACATTTCAGAATCTCTCCTAGGCAGTAAGTGCCTAAAATTTTATTAATGAAGAAATGATTTTTTAAAAAAAGCTATCAGCTAACCCTCCAGTTCAAGCAATGTTGCTCAGGCAAGAGAAGACATCAATTCACTTAGTCAGTGAACAGCTGTTTTCATTGCCCCTATTCAAATTAGTCTCCATAAAGCTGACATGTTTGCCAATTCATTTAATTTTAGTTAGGTTCCCCGGTGATGAAACAAAGAAATCAGTCTCCTCCCTTAGTCTCCCACACTGTGAGTGGTAGGTTAACCCTCTTCAAAATATACATCCCAGCTTAATACAATCAGAGATAAATTCTTATTATCACCTAATTTGGAGATAATGGGGTCTATGAATAGCAGTACGAGATATCTCCTCCCCTTCTACAGGTGTCCTAAAGCCCAGGCTCCTCCCCAAACTGGAGACAAGGAAGGTGGGAGACAGGTGGTAGTGAAGGAAAGGGAGAAGTTTTAAATTTGACAATTATTTCCAGGCTACAAAAAATACACAACACAACTAAAGAAACCTAAGAGGCAACATGCTGGCAAAAATGCAGAAAGACTACTGGCCCTTGAGTTAGAAGTCCTGAGTTGAAATCCTACCCCTGCCTGCTTATTACCTATGTGACCTCAGGCAAGTGATTTGCCCTTCTTGGTTCTCAACAACCTCACTTGTAAAATAAAGGGGTCAAATACTAGATGACCTTGAGGGTCTTTCAGACCTAGAACTTCTAGATCTAGGATCCTATGGCTGGCTTGTCACCCAGGATCCTTACAGCAAAATACAAGAAGGGTGTCTCATTCAAGGCATCATGATATTAAGAGAAATTATTGTTTTTCTCTTGTATTAATAACTAATTATTGAACAAGGACCAAGGTTTTTCCAATCCTTTCCTACTCCCTCATCTAGAAATCAACCAGTATGGGAAATTCTGAGCAAAGACTTACCCACGCTAAGATCTAATCAAAGACAGTAAAAGAAATTCTAAGTTTAGGTAAATACGTGGATTCCTGCTCATTGTGCTTCCTCAGACAAGTCTGGGAAAATGTGGATTCTCCCTTTTGTCAGACAGATGATATGGGATTTGATAAGCCTCTTTGACCAAGCCTAGGGTGATCCAAGTCACATGACCTGAAGACCCTCATTAGAATGAGCCCATATATCATTATAATATTCATTTTCTCATTAATTGTTAACCAATCAAGTTGAATGCCACCCTCAGGAACACCCATTCTTCCAAAGGCATATAAAACCGTAAGCCCACCACCATGAGGGATCTTCTGGCCTTTGAGAGTACCACTGACCTCTTTTATTAATAAAATGCTAACATTATTAATAAAATTATAAATTACTCACAAACTATGTGATGAGGTACAGGCTCTGGGAGCCCCCTTGAGCTCTCCTTGAATCTTTGAGGTACAGGCTCTGGGAGCCCCCTTGAGCTCTCCTTGAATCTTTGAGGTACAGGCTCTGGGAGCCCCCTTGAGCTCTCCTTGAATCTTCCCCAAGTAAGGCATTTGCCTTAGGTCATGGGCCTTAAATTGGAGCTCTGCCCAAATCTTTAGCCCTCCTTTGTCCAGCATTATCTCTGCCAATGGGGAATGTGAATTCTAATCTCACTCCTGATTGCTTACCACCTGTGTGATTTGGGACAAAGGGCTTAACCTTCCTCAGCCTCAGTTTATGTATCTGTAAAATGACAAGATTAGAGTAAATATCCTCTCGGGGTCAGGTCCAGGTCTAAATGGAAGACCCTCCAGTCCCCTTCTATGATCCCTACCCTCAACCCATCTGTTCTGATTCTTCCCTTCCTCAAAGAAAATTACATATTGCTTTAAAGGTTGTCTTAGGGTTTTGCTTTGATTTGTTTCTACTTCGAGCAAATAAAGGGAAAATCCTCAAATATTAAAAAGAAGCCTTCCTATGACTTTCCTTTTTTTTCATTTAAATTAATTACTACAGGAAACAGAAAAGACCAACTCACATCAGATACGTAATGATGGGTTTCTCAATGAGATTCAGTTCCATATCAAGACAAAACCAGTCTCCGGACATTCTAGGCATAGAATTGATGAGGTGTAGGCTCTTGGAACTCCTCTCCCCCTTTCTGAGCTCTCCTTGATTCTTTGAGGTACAGGCTCTGGGAAAGTAAACCTTCCCAGGGAAGACATTTGCCTGCGGTCATGAGCATTAAGTTGTGGCTCTGCCCAAGTCTTTAGATCCCCTTTGTTCCAATAGTTTCCCACCCTTGAATTGGCCTGGCCCACCATTGTCTATGGTCTGCAGGTAGCCTCCAGCAACTTCCCACCCTGAACCACTCATTACTGGAGTCTGACCTCAGCTGACTCCTCCTGAAGACCCTCCCCAATCTCCTCCTCTGGACCACCCCTAGATTCCTCCCACAACATTACTGTATATAGAACCCCATCTTCCCTCCACGTGGGTGAGAGCGCCTAGTATAGACTTTGCCCTGAGAGAGCGCCATGGAATAGCTTAGCACAGACTTGCTCAGTGAGAGCACCTTTAAATGGCCTAGCACCCCACGTGGCGAACTTGAACTTTCAATAAACTTCACTTTTTCCTTGGCTGAGAAGACTTGAGTGGAATTCTTTCAGCAGGACCCAGCATGTTGGTATTTTGGGGTCTCAGGCAGCCCTAACCCTCTTTGGGCTCCTCTTCAGAATTACAGGAGTTAGAGCAGGAAGGGGCTTCTGGATGATAGGGAAATTGAGTAAGAAGATGGATGGAGACTGAGGAAATGGTAAATGGGCTGGGGATACCATGCAGGCTAGTCTAAGGACTTGGGGAGTCAGCAACAATATAAAGGACAAGCAGCCAGAGGTCTGCATACTTCCCTTCTTGAGTTATTGCCACAATTGGTCTTGCCACTGCAGACCCTTATGTGTACAACCCCAGTGAGAGTGGTCATCCCACGCAGAAGTCATAGGAGGAAGAAAGGTGCAGAGAGGGAAAAACTGAGGAAAATTACAAGCAGTAGCATTAGAGAGGGAACACAAGTCCTGCAGACCCGCAGACTGCCAAAAATTCTCAATAGCTTTTTTGGGTAAGTCCAAGATAAGTAGGTTGGAAGTGCCTGTGTTGAACTTTGAATCAGTCAGTCAGAATCCATTAAGCACCCACTCTGTGGCAGACACAGTGCTAGGCACCGATATGAAAAGAAGAGGGTGCCCTCCCTGCCCCCCTAAGGCAAAATACAATCCACTTACATAAATAAAAAATAAATACACAGTGGGGGTGGGGAAGGGTGGCACTAACCAGAGGCATCCAAAAAGATCTCTTGAAGAAAGTGACACTTGATTAAAGGTTTGAAGAGAAGCAAAATTTTCAAGAGGAAGAGGTGAAGAGAGGGGTAAGGGCATTCCAGGTATGGGGTACAGCCCGGACAAAGGAAGAGAGGTAGGAGATGGAACGTTGTCTACAGGGAATGGTAAATAGGCCAGTTTGATTAAATGGATAGCCTTTATATTAATTAAATGGTGGAGAATGTACAGACTATTCTGTAGCTCATTAATTCTGCTTTCCAGACACAGTCTCTTTGCAGGAGCCTTCCTCCAGTCTGCCACACATCATTATTTCTGGGTGCACTAGTGAATTCAAACAGGCCAGGTCAGCCTAATCAGCGGCCCCTTCCATTGTGTCCTAACCCATTCACTCCCACAACATCTCCCAGAATGAAGCTTCTCACCAGGGAAGAAGATTTTCAAACAGAATCTGCCCAGAATATTTAATGATATCTAGGTAATAACAGGAAGAAACATACAGGCAGTAAGCAAAAAGAAATAAATAACAAATCAAAACTACCCAGACACGTTCATAGATCCCTCTTAAATGTTTGGGAGTCAAGCCTTGTTTTTTAGCCATCTTTCTAGTAGAAAATGAGCCAAGGAGAGCCAAGTGGTCAATGGAGAAAAGGTTTCTCTGCCCACTGCAAATTACTGGTGCCACGAGAACAGTTGATTTTGCAACTCTCCTCATTAATGATCTTCCCCCCAAAGCTCTGTGAAGGTAAGGATGTCCCAGAGGATGATGCCAATTCCCCAAAGCCTCCCTTTTTCCAGCTCACACCTGGCTCGAGCTGTCTGATACAGCGCAACTGTCCTTCCCCTTCCCCCTTTCCTCCCTATTTTCCTCTTTTTCTTCCTCCCTTCCTCCCTCCCTGTAATGTTGCCCTAGAAAAGCAAAGAGAAGATGGCCGGCTTAGAACAGAAGGAAGGGCAGGGTGTGGAGCCACCTACCTCCTATGAGAAAGGGGAAGTGACACAGAAACATGCAAAGAATAGATGACTATCTAAACCTCCTTTCTAGCTCTCTTTCAAAAATGATACTTGGTCTTTTCCCACTTCTTGCCCATCAAAGAGAGTGATGATGTGACGGAGAGGGTGATGGATGACCTCAAGAGTCAGCAGAGAGGAGTTCTCTCCCTTATTCCACCACTTACCAGATCTGTGACATTGGGAAAGTCAAATCTTATTTTCCTCATCTCTAAAATGGGAAGGATAATCTCTTTCCTACCAACATACATAAGGTAGTTATAGAGATCAAATAAAAGCATGGATGTGAAAGCTTTTTCAACTTGTAAAGCGCTAAATAAATCTAAAACATCACCATTGTCATTAATAGCAATAACTATTATTATCCATTATTAATACTATTTACTATTATTTTTGCTGCTAACTACAGTGATTCTGCACAGAGTCCAGCTACCCTCGAGGAGTAGTAGGTGCACAGCACAGAGCTCTTGACTCAAATGAGTGGGAAGCAAGATTGCTGGTAACAACTGGAGTACTCTCTCGTCCAGAATCAGACACTTGGCAGGAGAGAAAGAAGTGAGGCAGCCTGGAAATTCAGAGCCCAGGACTTCGAAGTAGGATGACCTAGATTTGAATCTGTTCTCACTTATTAGCTCTGTAACTCTGGGTAAACTAAAGCTCCCTGAGCTTAATTTTTCTGACATCCAGTTAATGTGAGCAGCTTGGTGACTCAGTGGATAGAGCACTGAGCCTGGACTAAGGAATTCTTGAGTTCAAATATGGCCTCAAACACTTACTAGCTGTGTGACCCTGGGCAAGTCACTTGATTATTATCTGCTTTACTTTCCCCATCTTTAAAATGGTGATAATCAGAGGATCTACCTCTCTGGGCTCAGGATCAAATGACACAATAATTGAAAAGCATTTAGCACAGGTTTGGGACATAGTATGTACTTCCTTCCCTTCCTGTGAGGCTCGGGTGAGAAAATGCGTGTAAAGCATTTTGCAATCTTTAAAATGCCATATAAATGTCAGTTATTAGAATGATTAAGGAAGAATCTTCTTTCTATGTGCAGGAAGCTCCTCCCTGGTTTGAAGAAAAGGATGGAGTCCCAGAAGCTCATTAAGTATCATGACCTTCCTTCTGTGTCATAGCACAAATGACCAATTATCTGTACCTGGATTATCCATGGCCCCCTTTTCAGCCCACTGTACCATGGTCCATTCACTCTAACAACATCTCCCAAATCCCAGCTCTTCACTGTGCATGAATATTTTCGAAGTAGGCCCAGAATATTTCATTTTCTTGTTGTAGTCCTTTTTCAGTCACATCCAACTCTCTGTAACTCTACTTGGGGTTTTCTTGGCAAAGATACTAGAATGGTTAGCCATTTCCTTGTCTAGCTCATTTTACTGATGAAGAAACTGAGGCAAATAGGGTTAAGTGACTTACACAAGATCACACAGCTAGTAAGTGTCTGAGGCTAGTTTTGAACTCAAGTCCTCCTGACTCCAGGGCTAGTACTCTATTTTCTGTATGACCTAGCTACCCCAGATATTTAAAGCACCTCAGTAATAGCAGTAAGGCCTGTATGACCACCAAGCAAAAAATTACAAATAAAAACTATGCAGATGCTTTCATTCATCCCAGTAAAACTTTCCCTACTGTCCAATGTACACCTGAGCCGCCACTTTCCAGCATTCATTCCTATGAGCATATTCTTCTGGTATGCAGACTAGTCTTACTAATAACATAGGCTAAGGATAGGGGTATTCTCCTGTAATCCCCATGATAGGGGGGAGACTGAGGAGTTTTGAACTTCAGAATAAAACCAATCAGTATTCAGAGTCAGTCTGAGACTAAGATGGTGGGAGACCACCAGGCTACCTAAGGAGGAACAAACCAGCCCAGGTCAGCACAAGAGAACAGGTTAACACTTCTATGGCAATAAGCAATGGGGTAAGGCCCTTGAGTGGCCACTGAACTTACAGATGGGCGATATAGAGAAATTCAGTCTCAGAAAGATTAAAAGTAAAAATAAATAAATTATAGTAACATAGATTTAAAGACAGAAGTGACCTTAGAAGTCATTTGGTCTAAATCCCTGATTTTACAGATGAGCAAATTGAAGCCCAGAAAGGTCAAGTTGTCCCACAGGTCATACTAGTAAAAAACAGAATTTGAACCCACTTCCTCTGATTTCAAATCTAGTGTTCTTCTTACTATACCACTCTTCCCTATTAATAAAATATTTCAAAGTGCCCACAGACTGGTGTGGTTGTTACATTCTCATTTTTAGACACATTGCAAGCCTTCCATGCCTTATTAGACAGTGGCCTTTGTGAATTGCAATGAAAACCATAGTGGCCAACTTTCTGGGGATGAACTTTCCTAAACTTAGTCAAGCTGATACTTGAACAAGAGTTGTATGATCGAGCAATAGGCCCATATTTGATGCCTTAGCTAGTCCAAAGGACCTGCCAAAGCTTGGGTTCTGTTGGAATGACTGTCGAGAGCTCAAAGTCATCTATATCCTAAAATAAGAGGTTGATCTGAGTAGACCAATTTTAATACTATCCTATGCAAAGGCACAACAAGTAAATATATAAGCCATAAACTATTTAAATGGCCTGTCCAAGAGAAAGAAATAAAAATGCCTTGAAGATTCGAAAAAACACTGCCTCTTCCTGTGAATAATTAAGAATTCTTTATTGTTTCCTTTTTTGTTAGAATTGACACAGCTCAATCTTCATCTTGGAGAAGAGTGAAGATTGACCTTTTGCCCTCTTCTCAGACTCATTAGGATAACTGCACAGAAACCAAGAAAAGGTGGCCATGATACCTAGATTTTTGACACAGAGGATGATACCCAGGACAGAGCAAGGGGAGGAGGGAGCATTTGGGAGCGGAGAGCATATCAAAGGAGGGGTTCTACCCCATAGTTCCTTAACAACATATTCCCTGCCCTTAAACCCTAGCAGTTTCACAGGGGGAAGAATACATGGGGAAGGTAAGGGGCTAGGCCTCCAGCACCTCCCTCCCTTCTTAACAAGTCATTCTCATGAGCAAGGCATAGTAGAAAGAGAATTAGAATAGAATGGCCTGGGCTTGAATTCAGGCTCTTCTACTTACTGTGGATATGACTTTAAACAAATCATTTCACTTCTATGGGCCTTGACTTCCCCTAAAATTAGTGTTGCGGATAGTACGGGGGAACAGAAAGAGAAATTAACTTGTTAGTGCAAGGCTCCAATCTGTCCCTCATAAGCCTTGTGACTATAAGCAAGCCTTTGGATGTCATTTTCATCATCTGCAAAATGAGAAAGTTGGATGATGGGTTCTCTAAGTTTTCTTCCAATCTAACCATTATCTTCCCATTCCCCATCCCAGCAAAGACTGGCCCTACCGGCCCAAACCACCAACGGTTACAGGAACAACACTTGCTGCCACTGAGGGAAGTTAGATGTTCCCCTTCCTCAATCAACCCTCATTTCCCCATTACCCAGTTTCTATCACACTCAGAGCAGGCACTACCAGATAATTCCCCAAATCCCTGCCTCTGCTGGAAGTGTCCCACTCCACTCTAACCCTTGAACCCACCATTTCTCTTGGTAGAAGACCGCCAGGCCCTGTCTTTACTCTGCAAGGTCTTTGGTCCTTGCCATCTTCCCTCGTACTTCCCCTACCTAAAAACTACCTGATCTTTCCATCTCATGAACTGAAGAAAACTTTCTTTTATGTGTTGTCTCCCCCAATTAGAATGTGATCTCTTTGAGAACAGGGATAGTCTTGATTTACTAATTCTGCCACCAGCCCTTAGCATAGTGCTTTGTACATAGTTAAGGACTTGAAAAGCATGTTTCCATTCTATTCTATTCCCTCTGTGATCTCTAAGAGAAAATCTGTGAGAGGCCAGTGAGGGTCAAGTGTACTCTGTAGGCTGAGGATTCAAATGCAGTCGGGAGCACAGCTCAGGGAGAAAGAGGAGCAGCAGTCTGGAAATCAGAAGGTCTGGGTCGTTGCCCCATCTACTACTTTCTGGATAAGTGACCTCCAACAAGTCAGTCCTCTTCTTCACCTACAACACCCTACCACGTCGTTGGAAGGATTAAATGAGGTAATGTAGCTAAAAATAGAGCGATATAAATGTAAAACTACTATGATCTCCCTATCAATCTGACAACATATGTCTGGCCGCCTGTTTTTCCATGTAAGAAAAAAAAACCTGTTAAAAACTTAGCTATAACTCAGAGGAAAGAAAAATTAATGCTACTTCCTCCTAACCCTCCTCCTCTCTCCAGATGATAGACCAACCAACCTGTTCGTTGTAAATCCTATTATTTGGGAAGAAAAGTCTGCTATATATCATCACTCATTAGCTCAAAGGTGCAAAATGTGACTATAAACAACTTGATGTCCATGCCTTTGTATGCCAATTACTGTCCTTAGCAATCCCTCCAGAACATCTCTGGAATACCTTCAGAAATAATCTCATGCAGTGAGTTAAGGGAAGGGCCCCTTTGGGCTGGCTCTTGGGAAATCCAAGCAGCTGGAAGTTTGTGACACAGCCCTCAGTAACTCATTTGCTTTCCTGGTTCCAGTGAGTATATGCCTCACTATAGCATCTGCTAGGCATTTATGGTAATGTGTAAAGAACTATACAAATCCCTTCCCCCCCCCAAAAAAAAGCTGAGGCCTTTCCAGGAGTTTATTATCTAAAAGTTCTCTCCATTTACATTAAGGACACTCATAATCATTGCTAGCAATGCCATGGAAACAGTAGAAAAATTACTTTTGTAATTTATAAATTTCTATAAGAATGTAAATGTAGAGGATCATGGAAGAGCCACTGACAGTAAGACAAACAATCATGGAAATCTAGAATCTCAGCCAGAAATGCTTATGTGAGGTCATGCATAAAGAAAGATTTAGGAAGAATATTTTATGTGGACTTGAAGAAGAGTGAATGCAGTTATTCTGACCCAAATTTAACTGTATATTGCTTCATTCCTCACTCTCATGAATTATTAGACTCCTGTTTGTAATGAGTGGGGGTATAGTAGAAGGAACATGGAGGATTCATCTGGAATTTTTTTTAAAAAAAGGTCAAGCATCTCAAGGAAAATAATGAAAAAAAGAAGTGAGAAGGAAGGAAGCCTAGTCCTATCAGGTCTCAAACAATACCATAAAGAAATAAACAGAATTATTTGCAATGGGATAAAATTTCTTTTCTCTTTTGAAATTTATCAGTAGGACAGATCAAACACATATCATATAGAAGCAATTAAACATATTGACATTGAGTTGGAAAAAAAACAAAGAGCCCAATTACTCAGGTAAAGACATGCTATTTGACAAATCTGCTAGGAAAAATGTAAAGTAGTTTGGTAGTCAGTGTAAACCAACATCTTATGCCATATACCACAATAAAATCCAAGGATACAGGTCCTAGATAGAAAAGGCTGTTGCAACATAAATTAAACCAGCAGGAAAGAAGATACCTTTTACAACTATGGAGAAAGGAAGAGATCTTGATCAAAAAAGCAATAAAAGGAGATACAAGCAATAAAATAGGAGCTAAACAGGCAATTTCAATTATATAAAATTGAAAAATGTTTTATATAAACAAAATCAGTGGAATTAAAATTAGAAGGGAAACAATTAACTGGGAAAATATTTCCCCAAATTTTGATGACAAAAGTCTGATATGTAAGATATATAGGCAATGGAATCAAATATTCAAGAGCAAGAGCCATTCTCCAATAAATACATGATCAAATTATATGAACAGGGAATTCTTAAGAAATCCAAGCTATGAATAATCATATAAAAATGCTCCAAATCACTTGTAACAAAAGAAGTGCAAATTAAATAACTCTAAGCTTTCTCTTCACACTCATCAGATTGGCAAAGATGACAAACAGGGAAAGTAACAATTACTGGAGAGGATGGGTAACATCAGGAACACTTATAGACTATTATTGGAGCTGTGAATTGCTCTAATCATTCTGGAAAGCAATTTGTAACTAATCCCCCAAAGTCACTAACCTATGAATATCCTCTAACACTGCAGTACCACTACTTAGAAGAGAGAAAGGACCCTTATGTGCAAAACTATCCATAGTAGTACTTTTTGTTGTAGCAAAGAACTAGAACCTAAGGGAAGTGCCCATCAATTGGGGAACACCTGAACAAATTATAATATATAATGTCATTATATCATATTGTGCTATAAGAAATCATGAAAGGGACAACTTCAGAGAAACCTAGAAAGATCTCTGTATTAACTGATTCAGAGTATAGCAAGAAGTACCAGATCATTTTACAATGACTACAATATTGTAAAGAAGAAGCTATTTCAAAAGCCTAAACAACTCAGATAAATGTAATGCCCAACCAGGGTTCCAGAGTACTAATGATGTTCTCTATCTCCTGACGGAGAAGTGATGGACTAGAGATGCAGAATGAGGCATATATTTTTGGACATGGTCAGTGTACACATTTTTTGTTTGGTTTTGCTATAAGGAAGAGTTTTTAATTGAAGGGGGCAGTGCTGGGATTGGGAAGGAGTAGGGTACTAATAATACAGACACCTATATACATATATATATGTATAATTTAAATATTTTTTCAAAATGTACAAAAGAGAAGGAAATACAGAGGGAGATACAGGCATTCAGGGAAGCTTTGAAAAATACTGAATTTATTTTATACATTATTTTGAAAAACAATAACACAACCTTTTAAAAATTTAATAGAGATTTGAGATTTTATAGACAAAACCTTTTCTGTCCATTACACAGAGAAATATTAATGTTTCCTGGGGTTCTTGAGTTAGTGGTACAGTGGATAGAGCACCAGAGTCAGCTATTGAAAATCAAGTTCAGAATAACAAAAACAAAACAAAAAAGCATGGGGGGTTTGCAAATGGGCCAGCTCGGTTTGATTCCCAATTCTGCTGCTCTTAAACTATGTAACTCTAAGCAAGTCATGTAATTTCTCTGAACCTGAGCTTCTACACATGTGAGATGGGGATCATACATGCACAGCTCTCACATAGTTGTGAGAAAAGCCCTTTGTAAATGACAATGTGCTATATTAACATGAGCTGCAATTATTATCATTGTCCCTTAACAGTCTTCCATTCCTTTTTAAACTCTTCCTCTACTAGACTGTAAGTTCTTTGAGGTCAGACACATATTTATTTATCTTTGAATCTCCTCTAGTACCTAGTGCATCATTGCACATCATTGGCACATTAATGTTTGTGGAATTAATTAATGAACGAATTAGCGAATGAATAATTCAATGAATCTTTTTGTTCTTCTTTAAGCCAACCACATCCAGACACCATTTTACTTTGGGAAAATGAAGCTTTTGCTTTTCAGCTATGGTGGAGTGAATGGTGAATCAGTGTTAGTCTCATAACAATGCAGTTTTAATTAAGCAACGCCCTTCTCTGTCTGGGGAAAAAATATCCAGTCTCTAAAGGAACAGGAGAAAAACTATCACTTTGTAAATAGGAATTACCCAATGTAACTAACTAACATATAGCGGTAATAGGAATCCTGGAGACACACAGATTGCTTGACTTACAGCTGCTACATTTTAAATCAAACACATCTGTCACAAGCAAGACAGCCCACAATTAGCTTCTAAATGGTGAGAAGGCTTGAGTAGGATCAGCATGCTACCTTCGCTATTTGTCAAAGGAGAGCACACCCCACTGTGCCATGGGGCTGCCTTCACATCTATCAAAAGCTGCACTTGACACAGGCAGCAATGAGATCCTGGTCAGCTTCCAGTTCCAGCCCAATTAAAGGGAACACCTTTCACTGCGTACAGCCACTGAAACAAAGAGACCCTCAAGAATGTTAGCAGATTTTACGCTCAGTACCTTGGACAGTGGCAGAGGGCAGTGAGAGGACTTTTGAAGCTGGAGCTAGAATTTATGAAAGGAATGACAGGTAGTTATTTTACGGTCCCTGAATTTCAAATAATGAATAGGAAAGGCCATGCTTTTGAGCCCTACTTGGGAATTTAATCAATGGTCCAAGTGATAATTACTTAATGCCATGGCTTTCAGAAATCCTTTGTTTCAAAATAACAAACAGAGCTCCTTATCTACATGGGAAATCAGACTTTCAGAAAGAGAAGCACAGGGATAATTTCATAGGGTTTAGAACATTAAAAAAAAATCTTAGGAATCATCTAATCTAAGTGATTTACTTTTCAAGTGAGGAAACTGATCCCTAGAGAGGTTAAATAGTTTGCCCAAAGTTATACAATAAGTAGACAGCAGAGTTGGCATTCAAATTGAGATCTTCTGACTTTCAATCTAATTTTGTTTCAGTTAAGCAAAAAGGAATACCAATTATAAATGGTAAAGAAAAAAAGAAAAGCTGGACAGGAAAACATACTCAGATGATTGCTTTTTTTTCTGGAGGGCAACTGGGGTTAAGTGACTTGCCCAAGGTCACACAGCTAGTTTTTTTGTGTGTGTTAAGTGTCTGAGGTCAGATTTGAATTCAGGTACTCCAGACTCCAGGGCCGGTGCTCTATTCACTAAGCCACCTAACTGCCCCCAGATGATTTCTTAGTGACACTAAGTCAGGGGCTAACATATTTCTGGAACACAACAGGCTAAGAAGGTAGTTCAATTTAACTCAAACAAGTCTTAAGGATGCATCACATGTAAGGCATGGTGCATGTTCCTGAGAGGCTGAGTTTGGCAAAGTTAAGCACTAATATAAAATTGTGGTCAATAACT
The DNA here is from genome assembly GCA_028646575.1 of Pseudocheirus occidentalis. Lineage (NCBI taxonomy): Eukaryota > Metazoa > Chordata > Mammalia > Diprotodontia > Pseudocheiridae > Pseudocheirus > Pseudocheirus occidentalis. Next base: position 54,430,271 of record CM053599.1, on the reverse strand, counting down.
GTTCCGACCGACTTGACACAGTTAAAAGATGCTAGTTCAAATCCCATATCTACGACTTAATCACACGAGTTAGGCAATTCATCTAATCTCTTTAGGCCTCAGTTTCTCCATCTGTAAAATGAGAAGCTTGAACTATATTATCTCCAAGGTTCCTATGATATAGCTGCAATATGGCTGGCAAAATCTGATAGACTCTCTTACTTAACCTTGAAATAAGAAAGTGACAGGCTTCTTTCCCAGGAGTTCCTTAATCATCAAGAAAAAGGTCTTTGTCCATATCTTGATATACCAAAAAATGCTTTGGTCTTTGTTTCTTCCAGATTCAGGTTATAAAATAATGTCCCAAACACATCAAAAGCCTCCCTTTATCTCCCATCTCCCCTTCCTTAGATGATAATAATCTTCAAAGGCTCCCTACTGCCTACAGAACAAAATGCAAGCTCTTTATCCGGGCATTAAAAACCCTTTACAGAATGACTAGGGGTTGGGGGGGCTCCCATCCACATTAACAGGCTTATTTCAAATTACTTTACTTCACCCAGTGTTATTAGCTCTTCTATGAACACAACATTCACCCTCCCCCTTCCCTGAATTTGCATAAGTAACCCCATCTCAATTGTCTGGAATTCACTCCTTCCTCACCTCTGCATCTTAGAATTCCTAGCTTCCTTCGGAGCAAAGCTCAGGCATCACTCCCAACTTGAGTCTTTTCCTGGTCCTCCAGTTACTACAAGGATGTCCTCCCTCTTGAAATTATTTGGTATATTTTTATTTACTTATTTATGTACATGCTAATAAATGTTTTGTTGAAAATCCTAACCCCAAGTAAGATGCAAGCTCCTCAAGGGCTGGATTTACTTAATTGTTGTTGGTATCCATAGAACCTGGCAGAGCACACTGCTTACACATGGTAGATGCTTAATAAGTGTTTGCTGAACTGGATCTCTCCCCTTGGATCTCACAGAGTATTTTATTTTTGCAATAATCTAACAAACTTATGCCATTGTGAATTAGTTATCTAAGCTCATGTTTTAAGACCCTACAAGTGTGTAAACATTATGAGAGCAGAGATTAAAGTCTTATCTAAACTGAATACCACCACCACCCACCTACCCCCAAATCTAGCCCAGGACTTTGCAAAGACTACTTGCTTTATTAAAACATTCAATCAATGAATGTATTAGCATAGGTGAACAGGCTACGTGGTACAGTGGTTAGGGTGGTGAAATTAGAAAGGACTGAGTTTTATGCACCCCATTAACTGGAATCAGGAAGACCTGAGTTCAAATCTAACCTCAGATACTAGTTGTGTAATCCAGGGCAAGTCACTTAACCTCTATTTGCCTCAGTTTCTTCAGCTGTAAAATGGAGATAATAAAGCACCTACCTCATAAAACTGTTGTGAGGATCATATGAGATAATACTTGTAAAGTGCCTGGAAAACAGTAGGTGCTTAGTAAATGTTTGTTCCTTTACCCTTCCCCCCTGGACGGTTCCCCTCCACAGAAAAAGTATCATAGAGTCAACAAGCCGCCCAGTAGAATGATCAAAAACTGGTCTGTAAGGCAGAGGAAGCAGTGACCCAGACAAGTAAAAAAATCTCTCCACACTGATGGCTGAAATTCCAGCTTTCTTGTGTGATAAGCATTCCCACAATAGAAATCTCAACTTAAAAAGGCAGGTGGAGGGGTCCTCCTGGGAGGGATAACATATTAAATCCATAATGCCTCAGCATTTCATCAGTCACCTTCCCCTCAGGACAGGTGAGTGCTTGAGAGACAGACAATGTAAGAACAAAGGACAAACTTTTGGATACCTTCCATCCACACTGTCTATATCTTTTGCATACACTTATTTGCATGTTGCTTTTTCCACCATTATAATATTAACTCTAAAGGTGGGAACTGTTTTTGCTTTTATTTTTATCCCCATCCTCAAACATGGTAAGCAATAAATGTTTGCTGGCCAATCGACTGGCCACTGCTAATATCATACTTAAGAGATCCTCTTTGTTCATTCTCCTGGTCCCCTTCCTCCACCACCATCTCAGGGCAGTCCTAGAAATCACCCATCCTCAAGGGCTGCAAGTCAAAGCACACTATAATTAGGAGCATATTTTCTCTGAGAGTTCCAATTTTCTTCATTAAAAACACAGTGAGTAGAACCCAACATTGTGGGGCTGATTGAAAAATATTGGTCTTTTCAAAGTGCAATGATACATGACCTTGATATCTTGCTTAATTAGTACAAATGTACACTAAAAGAACTAAATAATCTGTCCCTCTTCATAGTCACAGCTAATTTCATAACAAAGCACTATTTAAATGCATCCAGGCTCCCTGGGCACATGTCCTGGGGAAGCCTCCCCCCTCTATGTCTGCTCTCTCCCTCCCCGATCAGTCCCCATCCTCCCTCAGCCACAAAGTAATTAAGATCCAAAGGATTGACTTACATCTACCCCATTAACTAGGGCTGAGCTGAAGAAAGGGCAGAGGATAAAATGATGGACCGGACTCCTGATTCATATTCATCCTCTTACTCACCCAAATGTAAACAGGCATCAAAGTGTTGAGCAAATACTCCCAGGTCTCAGCTGGCTAAGCTGACAACCTGACAAAAGCTAGGCAAGACATGGCTTCTTTGTCATGACCCATGCCTCGAATCAAGGTATGCTGCTTTGGGGACCTGACAAACACTGAACTCTGTGTATGTGTGTGTGTGCATGCATGTGTATCTGTGTGTGTGCGTGCATGCGTGAAACCAGCACATTTTCTCCTCCCTTTCTAGAGCTAGCTCAGAGGCAAGACAGCTGAAATCGCGCTGTCCAACATCATTAGAGATCTTTTCAGGCCTCCTTTCCCCATCCAGCATTGTTGATCAGTTTTGATGTTTAATCTAGCGTGACACAGCTTCTCCATCAGCTTTTCTTCCCTTCCTCCCCCCAAAGAATCATTTCAGCTCCCTTCCCTCCGATGAAATCCCCACCTCCACCTCCCACTTGAGTCAAAATCATATTTCCTTCATATCTTCAATGTACACACCCACAATTCCCTTGAGACACAAAATCTCATTAACGAGGAGGTTACGATGGAGGTCATTCTCCCTTGGTTGTGTGTAAGGTACAAGACAGAGGTGTATCATCAATCCTGTTCCCCTTTAGGACAGGAGACAATGCAAAAAATGCAAAGTGGCTTACGTCTGATTCGCAGACTTACAAGGAGGCTCTCTCCATAGCATTCCCTATCCCAAGAAAGGCACTTCATGGACTGGTTCCAACTACATTTTGAAATGGCACTGTGCCTTCATGGCCCACTTTCTAATGTGGTTAATAGTTTCTGCTTAGTGGAAATCATATTATATCATCCCTTTACATGTATTCACTTAAAAAACATACTGCTCCCAAGAAAGGTTAACTAGATTTGGAGAATTCATCTCAATATACCCAAGGCCAGGGACCTTTTGACAATCGTGTATTACAAACTGGAGACAGGCAGGTGCTGGGGGAACAAGAAGGGAAGTATACATTTAAAAACCAAACTCTGTTCAAAGAAAGCCACCCCAGGTCAGTTTTTAGCTACTAAATGCTGTCATCTCCACAAAGGCTTGTATGCATCCCCCCTCCCAAACCTCACTGATGATATACTTATGTCCAACAGGATGCACACAGCAGGTACACAACCTTCACTAATGCTTTCCCCTAACTTTCTGGTTATTCTATCTACATATTCTCACATGCACTTAGCTGTTTTAAAATGTTGTCTCCCTCATCAGAACATGAGCTTTTTAAAGGCTGTGGCCTTTTTTTTGTTGTTTGTTTTGTCTTTCTTTATATTCCAGCACTTAGCACATAGTAAGCCCTTAATAAATGCTAATTGACTGACTGAACCTACTACTAACCTCTCCTAAGTTGAGGTTTAGAAAAATTTATGTGGCAGAGACTTGAGAAATCTTGCAGAAGGTTACATTACCCCATTAATTTGGGGATTACCAGCCGACAATGATGGTAACAACTAACATTCATAATAGCACTTGGTTTATAAAATGCTTGGCATATATAATCTCATCTGATTTTTGTAAGCAACCCTGTGGAGTAGAGGCTATTAGTCCCATTTTACAGATACAGAAATTGAGGCGGAAAGAGGTTAAGTGATTTACCTAGGATTACACAGCCATTAAAGCAGCTAGGTGGCCCAGTGGATAGAATGCTGAGCCTGGAGTCAAGAAGATATCTTCCTGAGTTCAAATCTGGCCTTAGCCACTTCCTAGCTATGTGATTTTGGGAAAGTCACTTAACTGTGCTTGCCTCAGTTTCCCCATCTGTAAAATTAATTGGAGAAGGAAATGGCAACCACTCCAGTATCTTTGCCAAGAAAACCCCAAAGAAGGCCACAAAGAGTCGACAAAACTGAAAGCACTCAACAACACAGCTAGTAAGTCTTGTGATTACAAAGCCACAATCTAGCCACAGTATCATTATTCTGGCATATGAAGAATTTTTCTTGAGTTTTCTCTCCTCCACAATCTAGGGAAACTATGGTACAGTTTGAACCTATATGACATGAACTGACTGCCTCATCATGAACTCCCTCACACTTAGCTACTTATGTTTCTGTTCCACTCTAATATCTATCACGTCCAGTCTGGGGTACCTCATTGGTAAGGAGACAGCACCTGAAGTCTCTTGGCATGTCTAACATTTATGGCATAGTTGAACAAAACTGAGAGACTCATCACTATTTGTTATGAAAAACATAAAAGGAACCACTTTCTATTTCCCCCAAATGATTCTTAGGTGAGATGATAAAGCTGTTAAAAACTCTTGAGAGGTGAAATTTAGGATGAATCAACTGCATGGGTCCCAGCCAAAAAGGTTTCTATGACAAATCTTTCAACCGTCATGTATCTTCATTCATATGAAACCATCGACTAGAAGATTTAATTAGAATAGTACAGTAACAGAGATAACAGATGGAAAGAGCAGCGCTACTGTTATTTGCTGGCAATAAATGGATATACTCAAATGTGGCGCGATTTCAGTCAGAAAGGGAAACATGTACTGGCTCTCTCTGAAGACACACTATAGTGAATTCACCTTTCTCAAAGCATTCTACAAGGTTCGAGCCAAGTTCTAAAAGCTCTGTGATAAAGGCAAGGTCAAGATACATACTCTTAGCAGTCTTTTTATTTCTTAAATTACTCCTTCCTTGGATGATCCTCATCCTGTTCCCACCATTTAATGCAAGTCTTCCCCAAAGGCTCAGCCATGGCCTTCTGTTCTTTGACTATACTCTCTCCTTTGGCAATCTCATCCCCTCCCATGGTTTCAGGTACTACCTCTATGTAGACAGCTCCTAAGCCTCTATCTGCAATCCTGACCTCTCTCTTGGGTTCCATGCAGATATTCCCAAATGCCTTCAGGATCTCTTCATCAATTGGTACCACCATTATCTCAGCCTCAACATGACCCAAACTGGCTTATGGTCTTCTCCCTTCAATCTGCTCTTCCTCCTGTCCTTACTCATTTCACCTAGAGCACCTCCACTCACCAACTTTCCCAAGTTCTTGACCTTAAAGTTATCTTCCACTCTTCCTTCTCCATCAGTCTCCAGGTACTGTCAATACTGTCCTCCTAATAATAACAACTATTAGATCTATCCCCTCCTCTCTGGTCCCATTATAATTCTGTTGGCAGCTCCTTAAGACCAAGAATTGTCTTTTGAATTTCCTTGTATTCCTAGCACTGAGCATGGTGTCTAGCATGTAGTAGGTGCTTAATACATATTTACTGATTGACCGACTACCACCTCTCTCATTACTATCTGCTTGTACTACTGCAATATCTTTTAGCCAGTCTTCACAACTCTACTCTCTTCCCCCCTCTAAGCCAGGTATTTTTAACCTTTTGAGGGGTCAGATATTTCTTTGGCACCCTAGTAGAGCTGTGGACCCTTCCTCAGAATAATGGGTTTTTTTAAAAGAATAATATTTTCAGGTACATAAAAATACACAGGGTTACAAAAAAATTTTTTCATACTGAAATTTAGTACCAAATTTTTACAAAATTAATTCATGGACCCCAGCATAAGAACCCCTACTCAATGCATTCTTCATATTGCTGTCAATATTTTTTTTTAACACAGATCTGGTCATATCACCTCCATTCAGAATTTTTCAATGGTTCCTTTTTATCTGTGAAATCAAATTCAAATTCTTCTGTCTGAAATTCAGTTCTCTCCATGACCTGGTCGGTCAGTCAGGCTAAAAATCTTTACAGCTTTTCCATATTCCTCCCCTCCACCCATTCTCCATTCTATATTTCAGCCAAATTCAACAAGTATCAGTCTCTAAAACCTACAATGTATCCTCATGCTTCTCTAGTCTTTGCTCAGGCTGATTATCCCTTTATCTAGACTGACCAAATTCTTTTCTTCCCCAACTCAACTCAATAAGCATTAATTAAGGAAGCACCTACTACCAGTGAGGCACTGTGCTAAACTCCACGCACTTAATGAGCAAGAGCCAGAAGACTTTGATTTAAATGTCCCTCCTGACTCCTTAGGACTGTGTAATCTTGAGCAAATCACAAACCCTCCTTGGGCCTCAGTTTCCTCATCTGAAAAATAAGGGAGTTGCATTGAATATCCTCTGAAGTCCCTTCCAGCTCCAGAACAATCATTCTAATACTACTTCATGTCTTTCTAGTGCAACCATCCTCAGAGTGTGGTCTGAGGACCCCTAGAGGCCCCCTGAGATATTTTCAGGAGATCAATGAGGTCAAAGCTATTTTCAAAATAATACTAAGAAGTTTTAATTTAGAATACAGTAAATATCAATAGATATAACCCACATAAGAGTCCTCAATAACTTTAAGAGTATAAAGGGATCCTGAGACCAAAAAGTTTGAGAATTGCTACCCTTAAAGTTTACAAAGTACTTCGTTATCAGCAAAACTGGGAGGTCTAGCACTACTTACAATCCTTCGATCTGCTACTGGAAGAATTCTACTGAATTCCTATCCTTCCCTTGATGCTCCCACTCAATACTGTCTCTTCCAGGAAGACTTCCCTCATCTGTGAGATGAACTGAAAATCCCATCCTTGAATATCACTCTAGCATTTTTATTTTGAAATTTCCTGAGGCACTTATCACATGATCCTGTTATCACTGTTGGCATCTTAGCCTGAATAATAGATCGTAAACTCTATGAGGACACAGACCATGTCTCAACTAAATTTTCTATCTCCTGAAGTGCCTAGCATAGTGTTCTGTATACAACAGGCACTTAATACGTGTATATTGAGAGCAGCTAAGTGGTGAGGTAGAGAGCTGGGTCTGGAGTCAGAAAAACTCATCTTTGTAAATCCAAATCTAGCCTTACTAACTGTGTGACTCTGAGCAAGACCCTGTTTGCTTCAGTTTCCTCATCTGTAAAAAGAATTGCTAAAGGAAATTACAAACCACTCCAGCATCTTTGCCAAGAAAACCCCAAATGGAGCCACAAAGAGTCAGACTGAATAACAACAACATGTTTATTACAAAATACTAATGTCAGAGGAATGTTCCCAGAGACTGAAGAAGATATTTCATTAAGGTAGTATCACTAACACCATGATGAATAATATGCAAAACCCATTAATTTTCAAGTACACCCCACAGACTCAAAAAAGCACTTTGAGATGGATAAACTGAATCCCTGGCACCACCAGCACACAGCTAATCAGTGACAAAATGAAGCCGATTCCCCACTAAGATGTTTAAGCCACTCCCCTCTCATCAGAATCTAACCTTTTACCACTAGGCTGAAATCTTAACCACTAGACTGTCAATGACTAAGCAATGCCTTAAGAGCACTCTTGGTAAGTAGGACACGAAAGGCCCAAAGGACCCAACACATTAGAAAAGTACTCCCAAGAAGAAAGGGCCAGTGGAAACACAGAAGCAAAACAGGAAGGGAAGGAAGGAAGAGGAACAAAAAGAATTGAATGGCCCAGAGAAAAGCATGCAGCATAAAGACAGCACATAAAGAGGCAAGGAGGAAACTTTGGTACTGTGGAAAACTGCATGCCAGGTACAAGGGAGAGTCAATATTTCAGGTTTATGCAAGTGTATCTTATTTTATTTAAATACATCTTCAAAATGCTTGATTTGATAAACAATGCAATGCCAGCTTTCAGAGGCAGGAACTACAAATAACACACATCCAGACAAGAGTATATAGTAATGCTCATGTTATAGGTGAGCATTGAATGTCTACAGAAGGGGAAAATTCACCTTACTGATTCTCTCATAAAAAGAACTGACCAATTTACTGTGAATAATGTACTCAACCACAGTTTTACAGAGCACAAAGAATGAAAAGAAACAACTAAATCAATTGTCTTTGATTATTTTTTAATTGAAGATAATCTGACAATTCATACTTTTATTTTGAGTCCAGTTTGCAAGCTTTGGTCAGACACCATCCTTATCAAGGTCGATTTCAGAAAGAAAAGTTGTTGGGCTTACCCATGACATCTGGATTTGTAAAAAGTCTTGTGTGTTCCTTATGGTAAGCAAAACTATGATTAAAAACTCCAAGAAGAAAAGGATCTCAGCTGGACAACAGCAGCAGACAGTCAGTACTTTCCAGAGGACTAAGAAAGCATGGGTATTCCTGGGCCCAAGAAAACAACTTTACTATGCTCCCCTCCATGAATCGCTCGATGCCTTTTACATGGGTTCCCTTTAAAGCATCATGGTGAAGTAAGGCACAAGATAACAAAGATCTAATTGCTGCAATTCACCACAACCTAATAACCTATTCCTGAGAGTAACAAAACCCTAGAACTCAATCAAGTCTAATAAACATTTATTAAAGCTTTATCATAAAATTAGAAAATATCAAAGCCTAGAGGGAAAAGGTTCTTAACTTTTTTTTAAACCAAAGATCCTTCTGACAATTTAGTGAAACCTAAGGACCCCTTCTCAGAATAATATTTTTAAATACATAAAATATCATACATGGAATTACAAAGAAAATCAATTACACTGAAATTCTGTCATTGCTTTTTTTTTTTTTACATTTGTAGACCTCAAGATAACCACTCTTAGCCTAAAGGAACCTTAGAATTAATTAACTAATCTTAGTCCTTTATTTTACAGATGAAGTAACTGGGACGGTGAGATATAATTATTTGCCTAAGTTCATACAACTACTTGGTGGTAGAGACAGAACTAGAACCCACATTTCCTGACAACCAACCCACAGAATAAGCCTAAGGCCTAACTCTATGTATGAAGCATTATGTACTGTGGGGAATTCAAAGATAAATGATAACTAGCTTCTGCCCTAAAAGAGCTTACAAGCTAAAACAGGTACTAACATCACTATAATAACAAACAGAAATCACATTGGCAGTGACCTGGAATAACCCAAATGCTGCAAAGTTAGAGATGGAAGGAATCTTTGAGTTCATTTATTCCAATTCCCTCATTTTGCTGAAGTAGAGACAAGGATCCAGAGAAGTAACTCAGCTCCTGGGCCAGTTTTTTAGAACTAGAAGATGATTGTTTTCAGTCCAGAGTCAGGGTTCTATACTAGTGATTCAGCAATGACTAACTTAGTGTTGTGAGCACAGATACTGCTTTAGTCACGAGCCAAGTCCATCATTCCCTCTGTTTATTGAACATTGATTTGGGAAATGAAAGAAACAAATGAAATCTTGAAGGAACACCCTTCCCTTTAAAGCAGATCTGCTCCCTTGCTCCACAGACCCTCTTGAACACACTATACATTAGGCACAGACTAACGAACAAGGGTAGATCCAGGCAAAAACCTTACAGCTGCTATGAATGGCCAAGTGCTTAGCCTTGCCTGCTTAATAACAGAATGACAGGCTCCCATTTCAGAAACGGCAAGAGTTCACTGATGGACTTACAGGAGATGAAACTTTTAACTAGGCTGAATGCCAATGACTGGAAATGTACTTGAGTGTCAGTGATGAGAGCCAAGTGGAGAGAATAAAAGGATTGAGGTCAGCAGGCCACACACACACTGTTTCACTTTCCCTTCTCATCACTTTGTTCTTGTTCAAATGAGTAGATAGTAGGGGTTAGATTTTATTAAGCCATAGCCTACTAGTATATTATCTTTCAAAATACTGATAAGAAAAGCAATGATTCTTTCATTAAAGACTTTTTAAAATTACATTTTGGTCAGATTTTATTTCCTTGTATAATAGGTAAATACATGCTTTCTTTTGCAGCCAAAAATGATCTCTAAATTGGTCCCACCTTCCCAGATGTTTTGTCTGCCACAGCACGGCACCAAGGAAGCTAGTGCATTTCTATTCATCTACATTTTTGTCTTGAGTTCAATATGTTTCAGTGGAGTTTTTACAAAGCTGGGTATTAATACGGCTGACAACTAAAAATACATTGGAATTATCTAAGAGCAATATAACAAAGAACCAATGAATGGAAATTGTAGGGAGGTAAATTTTAATATGACTGAGAACTTTCTAATAATTAGAAAGCTGTACAAGGAAAAACAAAATGAAATGGAATGTGCTTCCTTGCGGGTAGAAGAATCATGAATCCATGAGGTCCCTGCCACCAAGGCTATCTAAGAGGAAGGTAGGTGACCATTTGTCAAGAATGCACAGGGGGCATGTGTCAGGTATGAAATGGACCAGATGATCTCTGAGGTAATTTCAAACATATCAGCTATGATTTAATTCACCAAATAGTTTCTATCTTTAAGGAGTTTTCATTCTACCTGTGGAGACAACATATAGCCTTACAATTACACACAAAATATATAGAAGGCAGTTTCAGAAGGAAGCACTAACTGTTGGAAAGGAAAGCCATACGAAGTAAGGAGCTTCTGAGCCGAGGTCTGAAGGAAGCTGAGGACTATAAAAGGCAGGAGTGAGAAGGAAGTGGATTCCAGATACCAGGGACTCTGTGAAAAGTCATGGCAATGGGAAATGGGAGTATGAAACGTGACAAAGCTGTAAGAAGTCATGTTTGGTTGCAATAGAAGAGTGTGGGAAGGAGAGGACTACATAGCATGCCTGGAAAAGCAGGCTGGGGACAGCTTCTGAAGAGTTTTAAATGCCTAACTAAGAAATTTGTATTTGATTTCATAGTTAATAAGGAGCCACTGGAATTATATTGAGTTGGGGAGTGACATGTTTAGACTAGAAACAGGAAAATAAGATGTCCTGCCTACCTTACAGGGATTGTTGAGAGGATAAAATGAGCTAAAATATATGAAAGCATTTTGGAAATCTGAAAAGTGCTAAGAAGAACATAAGGTATCGTTTTCAGATTAGATATTAAAGTCCCATTTAGACACTCTGTATTCATTGTCAAGGCCTATGCCTTGGACTTGGAGTCCAAGTAGTGGCAGTGCTACTAATTCAGAAAGGTCTGGAACATGGCCACAGCATAAGCTGTAAGTCTGTGCTATAAGGACCAGCCAAGTTCATCATTAGCAAGAGGTCACCAAGTGATGAAATGCTTTGGCCACAGAAATTCATGAACAGCATTGACCAAGGTATGGAGAGGGTGTGATTTGGATCAGTGGAGACAGTTAATGATATTGAGCTCAATTTAACAGGCACCTGGAGTAAAAAGACAAAGAGTAGTCCTTCTCCTTGAAAAGGAGGAATCTTTTGGGGAATATAATATGCAAAGACATAAGTAAACGTAAGATAGTTTGAGCAAAGAGAGAACACAGACATCTAAAGGGACAAGAAAGACTTTCTGAAGGAGGTAGCACACGGGCTGAATCTTGAATGAAGCCAGGACTTTTAAGAAGTGGTAGAGAGAAGAGGGTACACTCTAGGCATGGGTAACAGCCAAGGCTAAGACATGGAGGAAAGAGATAAGACACCAAGTTTGAGAAACAGAGAATAAGCCAATTTGGCTACAATGCAGGATGTGTGAGGGGGAGTAAAGTGAAATAAATCTAGAAGCGTAAGCTGGAACCAGACTGAGAAAGGGATTACTTTATTCATTTTAAGGTGTAGGGAAGGAGATAGGAGCGGTATCCTGCCAGTACTAGAAAACTACCTTTCAGCACCCAAATGACATCATAAGACTGTGTCTAACATACTTTGTTCAGGTCAATCAGTTCTACCCTTGAAAAGACATCTGAAGCTCACTGAGCGTTGATTAGAGATTTCCTCTCATTAACAGTGCTTTAACACCTAATGAAGGCTTTTTGAATGACTTGACAAAAGTTCCTACATTCCATTTGTTGCCTTAGGGAAGGTGCATTGGATTTGGAATTGGGCTTTCAACTTGGTTCAAAAAGTCCCACTCCAATGACTGATTATTAGCAGTATAGCCTTGGACAAATTACTTAACCACCCCAGGTCTCAGTTTCTTCACTTGTAAGGTGGAGAGGTTGAACTAAATGACTACTAAGGTCTCTCTCTCCCGGCTCTAAATCTACATTTCATGGAGCCTTCACACTGAGAAATTCCATAATTAAAATTTTTAAGTCTCAAAATTGGCTGGGGGATCTTGCCAACCCTTTTGTAAAGCATGAAATTTTCACACATTTCAAGAGCGGGCAAAAGTGTTTTTCAAGCCAAACAAGGTAATCATTGTCCTTGTGCAGCACACATACTATGTCCAGCTCTCCAGGATTCATTCAAGCATTGTGAGTGACAAAATATTTAGTGATGGTGTCTCAGGGTGTGAGTATATTGGATCAAATAACTGCTTAAGATCTCCCTGGCTTTGCAGACCAGGATCAATATTTTGTACCCAGATCAATCAACAGGATGCTTTGCAGAAGGCAAAAGAAATCCATTCGAACACATATTCATCACTGCACATTCTACATCAGCCAAATTTTCTGACTGGTTGTAAAAGAAAAATTCCAACCAAAGACTAGGCCTGAGGTTACCAAGAGAAGAATTAGAGTTGACTTCAATTTGGGCATAATCTAATCGATCAATAAACTAGCATTTATTAATTGCCATTCTGTGTCAGGCTCTGTGCTGGGGTGGGGGTAGGGAAGGGCACAAAAACAAAACTGAAACAGACCCTGTTCTCAAAGACCCTACATTCTATCAGGACCCGACATCAGATAACATTTTAAGACTGAGTTCCTCCCCATTCTGATAGCTGACATACATTTGAATGTTCTTGCTATGACATGAAGAAGTAGAATCTGTAGATTCCTCTCCCTTCCCCCCACCGCTCCATCTCTCAGTATCTCTGAGCATTTTCAAGGGTTGTCCTCTGTTTCTAAGAATGCTGTCTTTCCTCATCTCAACTGTCTGGTTTCCTTCAAGGCCCAAGTAAAAACCACCTTCTATGGGAAGCCTTTGCCCATCTCTCTTAATCCTAATGCCTTCCCTCTTTGGATTATTCCCTACATATCCTGTATAGTTTGTTTGTTTCCATTTATTTCCCAAATTAGACTGTGAACTCCTTGAGGGCGGGGACCGTCTTTTGTCTTTCTGTGTATCCTCAGCACTTAGCAAGTATTCCTAGTAGATGCTAAATAAATGCCTATAGACTTTAGAATCATTCTCTCTACCTGCTTTTCAGAATACAATCCAGGGCTCATTTCCTTAGCTAAAAAGGATCATGTTGGGCTGAAAGAAACAGCTGGACAGGTTCTATAAAGGTCTATATTTTCATACTCTGCAGATGCCCAAGGATAATTCTCAATGGGAGTATTTTCATAAATCTCTCCAAATTAATTAGACAGTGAAATATTGAAAAGCATTCAAGTTTCCTCTCTCATCTTAGGTGAACAATCCTATATTCTAGATAGAGTTTCCTTTGTCTCACCCATGTGTACCAAGGGAGACAAGAATTTACTTTGTGCTGATTTCAAAGCAAGCCTCGTTATGGAAACAAAGCAGCTAAGAAGAATACAAATGAACGCATCCCATGTGTACAGGGTCTCTCCGGAAGAACAGTCTCCAAAGAGGCAGATGGAGGCTCTCCTCTCAGTGGGCTCTAGAGCAGAGCTCTGAATTTTTAGGCACTGAGGTCCCAAATGCCTGGAATGTGAAAATTAAGTAGAAAGATAGCGTAGCTTGAGAAACAAAAACTAGGATAGGAACCAGGAGGCGTGAGCTGGACGCCAAGATCGTCTAGTGATTCTGAGAATCTTTAGTAAGCTGTTCTGGACTCTACTTTTTTCATCTGGAAAACGGTGATCACCAACACAGAGCAGTCTCATTACTCGAATGTGTGCTCTACAAATTCATGTTCGTGAGATTAAATTCTGTGACCCAATTTACTGTAACTGATTGCATACGTGCCTTTGAAAACAATCTCTGTCCAAACAACAAGAGCAATTTTCTTTGCCCTTTGCCAGGCAGTAAATATAAATTTTCTCTCTTGGGTTGATTCCCTAAAAGATAGTGTAATATTATTAGGACTAGAGTTAGAGTCATGGGGTATAGACTCAAATTCTGGCTCTTCTATCTCACTGTATACCTCTCTAGTCTATTCCTTACTTTTACAGATGATTCTGGATGTCAAAGGGCTCAATAAAAATAATTCTTCCTTGAATATTTAATTTTTTTTTTTACTTGTGTTTTCTTTATTGACAAATGGAAAAGGAATAGCTTTCATGTATAAAGTAATACTGCTGATTAATCTTGCAAATTTGTTCTTCAGGCTGAATAATTTCAATGGACCAACTGCCACCACGAAATATTTTATTTTAACTTTTATGCAATGAGTAAAAATAATGTAATAACTTTATTAATAAAGTGTCTGAAAAACAGGTGCAGTTGAGAAAAGGTCTCCCTTAAGAAGACAACAGACCAATGTGGTTTGAAGAAAACAAAAAACTTCATGAT
>CM053599.1:54393823-54414949 GCA_028646575.1 Pseudocheirus occidentalis | reverse complement strand
TCCAACGAATGTATCCTCATCAGCCATGTAGAGGACAGTCTGTGGTAATGCATGAACCTTCTCAAGCTCCTTGGTTAACACTTGGACCAGCGAGTGCATCTCTGGGGGCCCAGGCTCCATGGTGGAGATCCAGGCCACGCTCTGCTGGGCCCTCAAGGTTCGGCGCACACATTCCTTCCATAACCGGGACACGCCGGCCACCCGCAGCAGCGCCTTGGTGGGCAGAAAGGCGAGGACGCGCTCCACCACCTCGGCCAGGTTGCTCAGCACGAAGGCGGCCTGAGAGTCCACGGAGGAGGAGCTACCGCTCCCGGCCAGCTCCATCGCTGCCTCCCCGCAGCCGGCCCTCGCTCAGTGCCACCGGGACGACGGCAGCCGCGATCGCTCCAACGCACCGCTTTGAACGCCCCTTCCTTGAATATTTAAAACCATGAATTAGGAGTATTTCTTGAATCAACCAATCAATCAAAAGGCACTTATTAAGTGCTAACAGTGTCAAGGCCCTACATAAAGCACAGGAGAGGCAAATAAAAAGCAAAAAGAACCCCAGCTCTAAAGGTATGCACATTCTAATGGAGGAGATGACATATAAATCAGTACATAGTAAGACAAATAGAGAAGAGAAGTAAGGTGATCTTCTGAGAGAAGGCACTAAAAGCTAGGGCTGAGAAAGGCCTCTTGTAGAAGGTAGCATTTGAAGCAAGACTTTCAGAAATGTGGGGAACAGAGAAAGGGAGGTAAGGAAATGCAGCTTTCCAGGCATGGGGAGCAGCCAGTACTGAGACAAGAGAGGGGATATTCTTGGCTGGGAACAGCAAGGAGGCCAATGTAATTGGCTCATGGAGCGGGGAGAGGGGAGCAAAATGGAAGAAGATGAGAAAGGTAGGAAGGGGCCATATTATAAAGAGTTCTAAAGGCAATGAAATTTATATTTGATTCTGGAGGTAATAGGGAGGTATGGAAATTTATTGAGTAGGGAAGAGAGACATGAACAGACCTTCACATTAAGAAAATAACTTTAGTGGCTGAGTGGGTTGGATTGGGGAAAGTATTGGAGGCAGGGTGGCCCAGAAAAATTGATGAAGGCTCGAATGGTTGGTGGCTGCAGGAGGTAAGAGAAGGGGAACCACAGGAGAGATATTCTGAAGGTAGAAACAAGGCTGACAACTAACTGCATACATAGGATGAATGTGAGGAACTGAGGGTGATATCAAATTTACAAGCCTGAGTGACTGGGACCATGGCAGTATCTTTAAGAGTAGCAGGGGAGGAGCAGCTAGGTGGCACAAGGGACAGAGCACCTGCCCTGGAGTTGGAAGGACCTGAGGACAAATGACCTCAGACACTTACTAGCTGTAGTAGTAGCCTAGCCAAATCACAACTGCCTCCAAAGAAGAGGGAAAAAGAAGAATAATAGGGAAATTTTGTTTGGAATTAAAGATAATGAGTTTGATCTTGGACATGCTAAGTTTAGATGCTAGGACGTCCACTTTAAAGTATTCAAAATGATCAGTGATGCAGAAACGTAGCTCAGAAGATCTACAGATAGAAAAGACATTGTGGGTAATAAGATCACCAAGGGAAATGGTAGAGAGGGGGGAAAAAAGAAGAAGGCCTCGAGCCTTGGGCGAGACCCATAATTAGCGGATGACAAAATTTTCTGTAGTCAGAATTGTCCAGTTCCGAACTCTATCTCCTTGGTCTACAACTTGAGAAGAAGGTGTAACAAGTGAGGGGAGCGGTAGGCATCAATTTCCTGATTCATGGGAAATACTAGACTTCCCCTGAGCAGTAAAGAAGGGCCTCTTAGAGAATACAACTTACAAAGCATGGAGACGTGGATCAGCAAATATATTGTTCATAGGCCGGCTCCAAAGAAGAAATAGAAGAAGGTATTTCCCCCAACCGATTTGGTATAGGTTGGGCGGAAATGGGGGAGAGTCAATAGATGTTCAATGTTTCATATAATGTGGGATTTTAAAAAAACATATATTGATACTGCTGAATTTTTCTCTTCCTCTTTTTCTTTAAAAAAAAAAACTTTGTCATAGTGGATGACTGAAAGAAACAGGATGCAGTGGGAAATGTAGGTGATGTAGAAATTTAAAAATAAGAAAAAGCTATTGAAATAATGATAGTTCAGATTTAGAATACAAACCTTTAAAACTACATGGCTAAACCCTTTCACAGATGAGAAACTGAGCTCTAGGGGATTTGAGTGACTTGCCCCAGAGTAGCCCAATCAACAGGAGATTTGAACCCAGGTCCCCTGACCCCAGATCTACCATTCTTTCCAATGGACCATCATGCATTTTAAAGTAGTTTTGCTCTCTGTTTAAATATGATTTTAAGTTGTGTTCTCATGATTAAAAAAACCCACAGGTTCGATACTTCTCTAAAAATTATATTGTTAACTAATAGGAAAATGTGATTCAATTTATAGAAATTCAATCCACATCAAACTGTCCCGAGACACGTTGTTTGCTGTTAGCAAGTCATTCAGTCTTGTTCGACTCCTAATGACCCCATTTGGGGTTTTCTTGGCAAAGATCCTGGCGTGGTTTGCCATTTCCTTCTCTAGTTCATTTTACAGATGAAGAAACTTAGGCAAACAGGGTTAAGTGACTTGCCCACAGTCACACAGCTAGGAAGTATCCAAGGCCAGATTTGATCCTACATTCTATCCACTCTGCCACCTAGCAGCCCCATTCTAGAGACATATCAACTACATTAGAAAAGGCAGATCCATAATGCCCATGCCTTCTGCTTCACCAGAAGAACTATGGGGCTAAACATAACACTCCTCCAAAACATTCTCTGGGGGATATAAACAAGTTAGGGAAGTTTACATGGAAATTACACTCTACTGTGACTGCTTTAGTACTGCTACTGAGTAAGTAGGGCTCCATAACAACATTCCCGTGCCCGGAACAGCACCCTGGTGGCCTCAAAAGAGCACCTACGTATTGAAGGGTGATTATTTTTAATCATTTTGTGCTACATTTACTACAGATCAAGTTGCTAGGGAATTTATTTCAAACCAGAAAAGGCCTTTTTCCTTTTTTTATTTCTTTTCCTTTTCTATATGTTCGAACAGAACCAGCAGCTAAAACTAATAAATGAACCTGACAATTGAAACTCAGGAGAGAATAGAAAATGTAAAAAGGCAATTTAGAAAAAAAATAATAAAAGCAAAATCTGAACTGCTATAGTAACCAGTGCCAGTTCAAACAAGGAAAATGCCTTGAGTTCATATAACTACTCTATGCAAGCTTATCATGGGCAACTATCAGGAAGCAAGCTATTTCGTGGGATCAAGTTAGGTAGGCCAACAATCAACAATATGTCTTAGCATCAATCCGAACTCTCAGAGTAGGTTAGGGTCTCCTTGAGCAAGCTCTACCGTAGGACATATACATATACATTCATAGTGTTACTTCAATTTTAAAATATCTTTCAAATAACTTTAAATCAAGCAAATCCTTTATTAAAAACCAGCGGTGGACAAAATTATTTAAAATGTCATTTTTCAAAACACCCAAATTGGGGCAGCTAAGTGGTTCAGTGAATAAAGCACTGGCCCTGGAGTCAGGAGGAGCTGAGTTCAAATCTGACCTCAGACACTGAACACAAAAACTAGCCGTGTGGCCTTGGGCAAGTCACTTAATCCCAATTGCCCTCCCGAAAAAAGGCAAAAAAAACCACCTCAACCCAAATTTATATTTAATAATCTAATATCTATTCAGCTGGATGCAAGAAATTAATGCAGAAGCAGTCTACACAGAAGAAAGAACCCTAGACTAGGAACTGGAGCATGACACAGAGTCTAAGCATGGCTCTAACTAACATGACTGAGTAAATTTGCTGTTGTTTATTGTTTTCATTTCAGTCATTTCAGTTAATAGCTAATAAACCCCCATTTGGGGTTTTCTTGGCAAAGATGCTGGAGTGGTTTTATCATTTCCTCCTCCAGCTCATTTTACAGATGAGGAACTGAGGCAAACAGGGTTAAGTGACTTGCCCAGGGTCATACAATGAGTAAGTCTCTGAGGCCAGATTTGAACTCAGGAAAACGAGGTTTTCTGACTCCAGGCCTGGTACTCAATCCACTATGCCACTTAGCTGCCTACTAAGTAAATTAATTAATTTGTTTGCATCCCAGTTCCATTCTCTCTAAAAATACCTATCCTGACTCCTCATAAACTGGTTGCACAGATAAAGCACTTCAAAATTGCGAAGTCCTATATTAGTGGGAAAAATTTATTACTTATGTAAGAAAGGGCTCAGAACCTGTCTCTTCTCAATGAATTTCAATTCAGTCTAAACCAATCATCACTTTAAAGAGAGGAGGGACCTTAGAAATGACCTGTTTTCATCTCCCTCATTCCTCAGATGAGGAAATTGAAAGCCCAGAGATTAAATTATTTGATAAAGGTTCTATTAGCACCAAGAAGAAAAGGCAAAATCTGAACCCAGGTTCTCTGACTCAAAATTCAAATTGCTCTAAATTAAGCATGCTTTCCACCACACCAGCCTTCACTGAGCTGCTGTCAGAAAAAAACTGGATTGAGGCAAAGGAGTACAAATAGGTAGTTCCCAATTTCATAAAAAGGCTTCATTTCAATGGTTTGTTTATAGACTAGACACATTGTCCAAAAGAAACACTATCATATGTGGTAGTTAAGGTTTCAGGTCAGTCTGCATAAATGTATTTAAACCACACCTTAGGTATAGAAATAATAACAACCTGTCTTTGTAGGGGTTTTACATGTATATATATAATATTATATAGTATACATATATACATGTGTGTTCATATGGGTGCATACATAATATATATATATGTGTGTGCATGTGTATTAGGATAGGAATCTATGCCGTCCCAACTGAACATAGAATATGCCAACTTCACCATTACTTCTGACTGCTTCATTTTCTTCATCTATATACCTGGGATAATAATAGCACTGACCGAAGGACCTGAGTTCAAATCCTGCCTCAGACACTCTACCCAAAAAAACTAGCCATGTGACCTTGGGCAAGTCACTTAACCCCAACTGCCCTCCAAAAAAATTTTTAAAAATTTTTAAATAATAGCACTGACCTAAGGGAATTGCTATGAGGAGCAAATAATGTAGTATTTGTAAAGCAATTAGCACAGTGCCTGGCACACAGCAGGTTCTTAGTAAATGTTTATTCTCCTCCTCTTCCCTTCCCCAGTCAGTCAAAACTACATTTTAACAAGTTCATGATCAAATTCAAAAGAGTAAAGTACTTTGATCACTGGATAAAGATAGGTGATGCCACATGGAAAACATTTTGTAAGCATCTAAACAAATCTCTCTCTCACACACACACACATACACACCTTTGTGCGTTAATATAAGATGATAACCCAGTTTGGTATCTTATATTCTATCAGCAAGTCAGTCTAGTAGTTGAACAGCTCCAGCCAGGCCCCTGAAAAAGTGTCTGTCTGTCTGTTTGTCTTTCCCTCTTCCTCTCTTTCTTTCTCCCCCTTCCTTCTTTCCCTCCCTCTCTCTCCCTCCCTCCTATGCAAGTCTGAAAATCCAGCAGGTTCACCAGAGGTCCCATTGTCCTCTTGAGGTAGTTTGCAGGGTTAGCAGCGATGTTCCCAGAGTACCAAAGACTTTTTTCAGCATCTGTAACTCAGAGACACTAGGGACAAACTAGGTAAAATGGGGAAAAGCAGCTTCAGGACTCTGTAGAGTCTACAAGTATGCTCTAAAGTTTTACCTTGAACATCAAAGATCCCTGGGGAGAGTGTGTTGCTGTTTTAAAGGGTTGTTTCCTTAACAATCATCCTTACTATATCTGCTTCATAAATGTCCTTTCTAAAAGTTCATTCACTCTGACTGATAATCAGTGGGAGCATAGTGGATGGGGGCTTGTGAGCAACAGTACCAGACAACCGAACTACACCTAGAACTTTGAAGGGAGAAGTTATAGTCACTGGCCTTTTGGGGAGTTTGCACAACAATTCCAAGAGGAGTAAAGGAAATAACCTTGAGGGGATGTTACATATTCATTACCTTACTTGATCTTTACCAACAGCCTGGAGAAGTAAGCAAACTATAATTATTGCCATTTTACAGGTGAGAAAACAGAAGCCCAGAAGACCATAATGACTTACCCAAAGTAGTATATAAAATATACAGATATAAGTAATACATGAAAAAGACATAAATAAAATCCAAATCCCCTGCCCCAGAATCCAGTATTCTTTTTACTACATACCACTGGTTTCTTAGTAATAAAATAAAATAAAAGCACCAAGAAACCAGACCATCAAATGTTCTTATTTGAAGATATATTCAGAGTTACAACCTGACACATCAGGATACACTATGGATATACCATGTAGAAAGGAATAATTACCCCAGGTTCAAGTCACTGGTGGCAACTCTCAAGGGTTAGGATAGGGTATGCAGCAGGGTAAAGTTAGGAGCAAGAGTGAAATGGGGCAATCAGGGTTAAGAGAAAGTAAGTGAATGTATAAGAAGAGTTAGTCATACAGTAAAAATACCATTGGGTTTGGAATATGGAGACCTAGGTTTGAATCTTGGTTCTACCTCTTACGCCCTGTTTGGCTTTAGGGAGATCACTTAAATTCTCTGTGCCTCATTTTCTTCACCTATAAAATGAGATGGCTAGACCACACGATCTCTATAGTTCTTCCCAGCTGGAAATTTATAGTCCCATGACTGTTACATTCTCTTTCCCTCCAAATAGGAGTCCTGAAACAGCACCTTGGAAACCATACTGACATCCATAGCTAAAGGGGCATTTCCAGTGAAGTTACTAACAGCTCTGCAAACGAGATCATTAGATCTCTGTCCAGAAAACAGCAATCTCTCATTCAGGTTCATTACCATTAATAGCAAATAAATACCATCTGCTTTCAGGGATTTTTGTTAATATTTTTGTTTTGTTTTGTTTTTCCAGGAATTGAAGTGTTCAGACTTCATTCTCTTACTTTTTTTGAAAATCAGGGTATTTGTCCTTCTCTAGTCCTGCAGAGAGGGTCATCTCCAGTCATCCTGATCTATATCTGGCCACTGGACCCACATGATTCCGAAGGACACAGTAAGGCTGGTGACTTTGCACAGTCCTGCCTCACTTACATTCCATTCACTTGCAAGCCATGACATCATCTTCCTGATGTCAATGGTCCTCTACAAAAACTAGGACAAACAGCGAATGAACAAACGAGTCCTACAAGATTTCTCCAATTCTCCATGACTTTTCAAAAATCAGAGACAGTAGCTTAGCAATCATATCTGTCGGTTCTTTCAGAAATCCGGGATCTGCTTCATCTAGACCTGGTGACTTGAATTTGATAGATGATGAAACCATTACATAGACCTTTAAAAAAAAAATCCAACTGGGCGTGGCTGGGTGGCTCGGTGAATAGAGCAGTGGCCCTGGAGTCAGGAGGACCTGAGTTCAAATCTGACCTCAGACACTTAACACAAAAACCAGGCTGTGACCTTGGGCAAGTCACTTAACCCCCAATTGCCCTCCAAAAAAGCAAAAAAAAAAAACCGCCAAAAAATCCAAGTTAACTAATTGTTCTCTGTGTACCCACATTGGTCTCTTAGGACACCTCCCCATTTTCTTCCTATTTCATGTTGTCCATGTTTCCAAAATTTCCTTCATGGCATTCTGCCCCATCCAGTTCTTCCCTAAAGAATTCAAACCATGGAATCTTACCTATGAGGGCAGGGACAAGATCTAATCTAAACTTTGTCCTTCTCTACATTCCTAGAACAGTTGAATTGAATTAGAGGAGAGATATGTGAAGGAATATGGTAAAATGCCAGATGTCTAGCACTCAGCAGAGCAGCTTTTTCTTCAAGCATTTATAAAGTATAGGAGAGAGTGGTTCATGCCCTTCCACCATGACATGACTCTAGCAGTATATATCTTTATACACATGTATATTTATAATTTATACACATAGATATCTATGTGTATATATACATGTATACATATGTGACATATATGTATACACAATTACTCATACACACACACATCACAAAGAAAAACCCATAAAACTTAGCATCTGCTAAAGACATTTTTAAGTAGGCTTTTTTTTCTAGAAAATTCCTTCTTATAATCCCCTGTATGATCGAGGTCTGAGAATTCTTGCAATCATAGGAACATAAAAGTTAAAAGGTAAAGAAAATTTATTGAGTTTGACTGACTTTGCATTTGAGAATACAGCAGCTTTGTGCTTTCCCAATAAAGAGGGAAGAGAAATCTATTACTCCATTCTACACTTGGGGGCTATTCCCAGGCTAAAAATGATGGTAATGCATAGACATGTATATGTGTACATGTATATATGTTGTTGTTCAGTTGTGCCCAACTCTTGGTGAACCCAGGAGACAGCCTGCTTAGAGGCAAGTCATGTTCTCTTCACACAGAGTGAGTCATATCCCTGAACTACATTCCCACCCCCTGTTCTCTATTCTAATTCAGCACAGAAATATCATAGTGGGGGGAGGTGGTAAAGGAGATAACTGGGAAATTATGCAAGAAATACAGTACATTGGGGTTTTTTTTTCTATTCCTCAAAACAATGGTTTCCCCTGGGATTTTCCAAGAATCAGTTCCAGGTATGTAAAATTATTAGAAGAGTCTAAAGCATATTTGTATAAAAGCAGTATATTTCCACCCCAGGGAATGGAAGGCAGACTTGAGTCAACATGTGCTGGTACAACCTGTCCTGGTTTACTAAGAAGGAGGAAGAAGGAGAATACCGACCCTGTCCTTAATGCCAAGCTCCCTTCCCCCTTCAACAGGAACACAAGAGCAGTTCTCTGCAAGGCATTCTAACTCCCAAAGGAGGTGTGGCCTGATCTGGAACACTGAATTCAGCCTGGTAAAGTAGATGTGCTATTGGAAAAAGCCCTTGAGTTAGGAGACTGATTCAGCTCCCAGCTACTCTACTAGGTAGCTCTGTGACCAGGGGCCCTTCTTAACTCACAAGCATCATTTATCTCTGGAATGGAACTTGCATAGGGTTGTGGAACAATCATATGAGGTAAGAACCAGAAGTGCTACAGAAATGTCAACTATTCTTTGCTGGATGAAGTTAGATCAATAAAATCTTCTCTCAAGAAGCTGACAAACTCCTCAGAGTAGAGAGAAGGTTTATGCACAATGATGCAGATTAGAACATGTGAAGCAGGAAAGAGAGTTGCCAAGAGTTCAGAGATGAGAATGATGACTTTCACCTGGCAAGATTAGGGAAGGTTTCATGGAGATAGCGGCAAATGAACTGAAAATTAAAGGGTGTTCTAGCTATAATGAACATTGTGAAAAAAGGACGAGATAGACAGGAATGGGGGCAATGAGTTGGGGTGATGAGTTGAGGAAAAGGTGAGTTCGGGTTCCAGTTTGGCTAAAGCAAAGGGTACATGTGGGCAAAGAGATTTTTCTGCGTCAAAGACAGTTTCCAACAGAGGAGATAATATGCTAACAAATACATACAAGCAAGCTACACATAGGATGAACAGGAAATGATAAAAATAATTAACAGAGGGAAGGTACTAGAATTAACTCCTAAAACTGAAACTATAGTTAATAATAATGGAAACATCCAAACATTTCTGCAAAGAAAATGAAATTAAATTACAAATCAGAATCTCCTTCGTAGGTCCTTCAGGACTAATTCCACAGGAGATCATGCGGTCTACCAAACCCCCAATTGTGAACCAATAGAGGTTGGTAACAGAAATGGCTGGAGATTCTCCAAAGTCTAGCAGGGAGTGAGGCAACAAGTCAGAAGTCTTCCCTATCTTAGTTCTACCACTTCCAGTCTAGTAAAGTCACACATAGATCACATCTGATAGCAATTCCCTTCCCTCGAGGCAGCTGTCAGGCATCTGCTCATCAGCATTCTCTAAAGCAGAGGTTCTCAACCTGTGGGCTGCAACCCCTTTGGGGGTCAAAAGACCCTTTCACAGGGGTCACCTAAGACCATTGGAAAACACATATTTCTGATAGTCTTAGGAACTGAGATGCTGCTCCTCTATCAGTCCCCAGGCAGGTTTGCCCACATGCAGACATGCCCACATACAAGTATTAAAGAGTTGCAGCATTAGGAAGGGTGAGAACTGCTGCTCTAAAGGGTTGGAGCCAGATATCATACCTGCTGTGGTCATGGAATTTTAAATTTAGAAAACAGCCCTTAGTGGTCAACCAACCCAACCTTCCCATTTTACAAATAAGGAACTAAAAGCAAAGTCCAGCTAGGTGATAGGACCAGGATTCAAACCCAAGACCTCTGATTTCAAATCCAGTGTTCTTTCTCCTGAACCATGCTCAGTAGCAGATTTCATAGTCCCCATTTGGGACGCATATGGGGGATACCTTCCTTTGTAAAGGGAAACCTCAGTCTCAAATGGAGAGGTCTTGTCTTGTTAAGAACAGAAATAGTCCTCCTCAATCTCCTCACCACCTATCTCTGCTCCCTTCTTGGAGACAGTTGCTGAGGAAGAAGAGAAGAGCATATTATGCCTAGAAAATGACAATGTGTTGTTCCTTCAATTGACCTTAAGGTGCCTCCTAAAGGGGAATAAGAAATGTTGGGAGTATGGCCTGGTGAGAAGATAAAAACCAGTGGCCAGAGAGAAGGCAAAGGCTTGGAAGACATACATACATAGGCAGCTAGGTGGTAAAAGGGACAGAGTGCGAGGCGTGAAGTCAGGAATTCTTGAACTCAAATCCACCCTCAGACACTTGCTGGATGTGTGACTCTGGGCAAGGCATTTAACTTGTTTGCCTCAATTTCTTCAAATCTAAGATGAAAATACTAATAGCGGCTACCTCCCAAGGTTGTTTTGAGAATGAAGTAAGATAATATTTATCAAATGCTTAGTGAAGTGACTAGAACATAGCAGATACTATGTAAATACTAGTCATTATTATGAGGTTCCTGGGCTGGGTCACAGTTTGTCCTTATGCAGTATGGGATGGTTCAGTGAGCTGAGTGTTTTGCAAAATCAAATACTTCCTCTTTCCCTGTACTGACCCATGTTTACTTGTCTTCTCTCAGACTTGCAAAACACATAAAGGGAACACAGTCAGTCTGGAAGAATCTAGGTGAAGTGAAGATTTAAAAAATATCATAAAATCTCTTTCCTTCCCTCAAGAGAATTATAAATGTAAGGATGGGATGATTGATTTTACTCAACCTTACTCCACTTAAACTTCCAATCAATCAATTCATCCATATGCCTTGGACTAAGTGGGCAAAGACTTCTGGAATGATGCTGAGTAACTAACATGAGATTTATATTCAAACTGGCCACATGCCAGAGATTATCTATAAATTATCAACTGAATTGAAAAAGAATTGATTCTAGAAACTGAAGCAAGTGTGGCTTTTCAGAACAACCTGAAAAGGACCTTCCGGGAGGTGGGAGTATGAGGGAAACAACTTTTTGTCTGAACCAAGCCTCCTTCCCCTTGGAGAACCTGGCCAACTTTGAAGTAAAGAAGATGTTGTTAGACTTCCATCATCCTTTATGTTCTAGTGGCATCCATGGACCAGCTGAGAGCAGCATCTCCTGTTAAGGACAGAGGGACATAGATTAATCATGTTTAAGAGTAACTACTCAAGCATGGGAGATAAGGACTTACAACAACTATGAATTATGGGTTACTCACTGGCCACATGTCTTCTCTAAACTTGAGCCCACTTTCCTCTGGGCTCTGCATATATTTGCAGAAGGGTGTGTCATAGTCTTGGGGGTATCTTATGCCCCCCTACATTATCGTTATGCCTTTTTAGTAAATACCCCTTTCTAAAAGTTCCTTATAGCTGGCTGACTACATGATTCTGAATATATAATCTTAGAAGGAAGCACACCAGTGGGAGCTCAAGTCGATGTCATTGCAGAACCAATATCTCGAGGGTATGCCCCTAGAACCTTGAGAGGAATAGAAAGGCTTGCTCTAAGACTCAGTACCCATCTGTGAGAGTTAGAACTAGGAAAAAGATACCCTGGAGCTTACATGGGCTACATCATCTACATGGGCAGAGGAAGAAGTAGTATAGGAATCAGAGAACATTTAAGAGTTAAACTGCATGGTCCTGAACAAGAGCAACTGGTATTCAGAAAGGGAAGAGATTGGTGTGGCCTGGTGTGGTCAGAGAAGCCTCCGTGAAAGAGGCTGGATTTAAGCTGGGCCTTGAAGGATGAGTAAAATTTGGATAGTATGAGAGGTAGAGTGCTCAAAGTATAAGAACATGGAAAGGCAAAAGTGAAGGGAATAAGTATGTAGGCTAGAAGATGACCTCAAGGCAACTGAGGGTATACTTTTAAGAGTCAATAGAGAATACAGTTCAAGTGATAGGAAGGCAGATGTGGTATTAGAGAATGAGCATTGACTTTTTGGGAAGAAGTCCCAGTTTTGCCCACCTACTTAGCTGGGAGACTTTGAACAAATCCCTGGATATCTTTGAGCCTCATTATGCTAATCTTTAAAATAGGGATAATAATAACTGCCCTGCCTTCCTGACAAGATTGTTTTGAGGATTAAAAGGGAAAATGTATGGGAACCATTTTCAAGTCCTCTGTAAATGCCAGTTATTATTATAGGTAAGGCAAGGCCAGATTACAGGAGGCCTCGAGGGCAGAGGAGCCTAGACACTTCAGAGGAGAGCTAGCAATCATCAAAAGTAGGCTCTTGAGCATGACAGTCACTGGATGAAAGTGGTGGCCTTTTAGGAAAATCACCTGGCAGGGCTGAGAAGGATGAACTGGACTGAGGGAAGCCAGTAAATGGGCTACTGCAAAAATCCAGAGCAAAGTAATGAGGATCTCAAATAGGGTAGAAGCTAAGAGAAAATGAAGAAGAGGAAAAGTACCTGCTTCCAGCAATAAATTGCTTAGATGAACTATTTGCGCCACTTTCTTGGACAGAATTTCTTTTCTTTTCTTTTTTAACGTCAAACAGAGATGAGAGGGGGTGGAGTTTCCCTTGCATGGTAGGTTCACACTGATAAATAGCCAAGATTAGTCCCAATAACACGCACATCATAATAAGCCACTTATTTTGCCTCTGTGTCCAATATCTTTCTAGAGGGAAAAAAATACTTAACCATATCAAGATGTAAGTTTGTCAGCAAAACTGCTTGGGACCAACAAGAGGAAAACAGGTAAGAAACAAATTTGGAGAATGTCACAGAATTCCAAATTGGAATCTTAAATCTTGTGTCTCCATGGGAATTTACAGGGCTTGATTTACTAGCTTTGGGAGTAGGGTTTAGAGGTGAGAGATGCCTTAATGGGCATCTAGTTCATCTCCCACATTTTATAGAGAAAGAAACTCGGGCCAAGGGAGGAGAAGTGACTTTTCCAAGGTCTCAGGAAGTATTAGAGATGGGCTTCCAACCCAGGTCTAAAGATTCTGAATCTGGAACTCCACTGAAAGGTTAAGTGTCTTGCCATCCTTCTGATGAAGAACTTGAACCCAGGCCTTCCTGGCTTTGAGGCTAATATCCACTAGACCCCAGGTAAGATACTTATCTATATTTAAACCTTAGTTAAAAGGATTTATTAACTTCTCATTAAGAAAACTCTTGAGAGTGCCATTGTATCTTGTTTTCTCTCTATCACATGGGCGCTTGCCTCATGTGAGTTCTCCATAAAAGAGTCTTTTTGGCAAGCATACATTTGGCATTCCAATAACACGGCCAGCCTATTGAAGTTGCACTCTCTGCAGTAGAGTCTGAATGCTTGGCAGTTTAGTTTGAGAAAGGACTTCAGTATCTGGTATCTTATCCTGCCAGGTAACCTTCAGAATCTTCCTAAGATAATTCAAATACAACTCATTCAGTTCCCTGGCATGGTGCTGGTGCACTCTCTAGGTTTCACAGGCATACAATGAACTTTGGAATTAACTTTGTGACGTGGGAGATACCAGCATAGAAACTCCCAACATGGCATGACATCATCAGAAGGTGCTGTGTTCTATAAGCAAAGCAGAACTGAAGTAGCTCAAAAGAAATGTGAAATGTGCGAATTTAGAGAATCCGCTTCAAATGTTCACATGGACTATTTATGCCCGACCTGTGGTACAGCATTCTGAGCTCTTATTGGTCTGATCAACCAGTCAGCCACACTATAACTTGACTTTAACACAATGATGTTCTTTTGGTCCTCTTCAAAAACAAAGGCCAACAACCAACCAACCAATTTCTCATTACATAGTGAGCACTCAAGAAGAGCTCACAGTTACACAATGTTTTAAGCACTTTCCATACATTATCTCATTTGATTTTAACAACTCAGTGAGGCCAGTGGTTCCTTAATAATTAACAATAATAACAGTAAAAATACAAAGAAGAAAAAATAGTATGTAAGGTTTCCAAAGTACTGGTTTGATCCTCACAATAACCCTCCCAGGTAGTTTGACAGGTGCAAACTTACAGATGAAGAGACTGAACCACAGAGATATTAAACAACCTCAGGGTCACACAGTTAGTGAGGATCTGAGGCAGGATTTGAATCCAAGTACTGTGTTCTCTCCCCTCTGCCATACCAGTTATGCTCTTATTATACACATTTTGCAGGTAAGGAACCTGAGACTTAGAAGTTAAGTGGCTTGTCCAGGCTCAAACAGCTGGGGTGAATTGGGGGGGGGGGAGGTAGGGTGGGGTGTATGGACAGGACAAAGAAAGAAGAGATTCAATTCCAGATTTTACTGACTTCAAACCAGAGGTCTTTCCACTCTTCCGTCCTATCTTTCTATGAACAGCATGGTATCTGCAGCCCACTGGCTGATTCACTATGTGACCTTTACATTAAGACATTCAATCTCTACATTCCTATC
This sequence comes from Pseudocheirus occidentalis, assembly GCA_028646575.1. Classification (NCBI taxonomy): domain Eukaryota; kingdom Metazoa; phylum Chordata; class Mammalia; order Diprotodontia; family Pseudocheiridae; genus Pseudocheirus; species Pseudocheirus occidentalis. Next base: position 54,400,078 of record CM053599.1, on the reverse strand, counting down.
TGTAAAACGGCACCATAAAATGGTAATATATACCACCCACTAACTGCCCAGTAATATTAGTGAAGATGTAATGTTTCCAAAGCCCTTAGGGTTCCTTTGGTATATCTGCCCTTTATATGACATTATACATTGAATCATAGGTCTCTATGCAGATAAATTAGATTTTATCTGGGATGTGTGTGTGTGTGTGTGTGTGTGTGTGTGTGTGTGTGTGAGAATGGCGGGGTCAGGGGGAATGCTGAGGTAGGAGGACGGAGGTAATAAGGTGAACCAACTCAGGGGAATATGTATTACTTTAAGATAACCACTGGTAAAGTGTAACTATACCTTTATCACGACCTTTCAATTATGTTCTTGGCTTGTCTTTATTATATAAGAATCATAGAACCATAGACTTAGAACTGGAAGGACCCTTAAAAATCCTCTCTTTTTACAAATTAAGGAAACTGAGGTCCAACACTGATTTGCCCAAGGTCACGTAAGTAGTAAGCATCGGCAATGAGATTTGAATCAAGGACCTTGGACTCCAAATGCAGTGTTCTTTCCATTACACCAGCATGTTTGGCTCTAACTACTACATTATCTTAAACCAGGAGTGGGAAAGCTCTAGTCCACAGGTCAGAGCTACACCTGAAGGGTGATTTTGCATGGGCAGGAAGCAAATACCAAGAGGTGACGTCTCCATTTATGCCTACCGTTGTGAAAATCCAACATTAGCGACAGTCTAAAAAAACCAAAGATGGTGATCTTTATGCCCTCCCATTTCTCCATGAACCAATTACACTGGCCTTCTTGCTGCTGCTGCTTATACATTCTCCAAACTCCACACCTTTTCATCGTCCATCCCACATGCCTAGAATTCTCTCCCTTCCCTTCTATACCCCCTGGTTTTTTTCTGGATTGTTTCCAGGTTCAGTTAAAATTCTATCTTCTGCAAGAGGCATTTCCTATCCTCCACACTGCTCATGCCTTCCCCACTGAGATTACCACCCAGACTGTATATGTCCTGTGTGTACAGGGCTGTTTTCATGTTGTCTTCTCCATTAGGATGTGAGTTCCTTGAGGGCAGGGGTTGGTTTTTGCTTTTAATTTGTCTTTGTATCTCCAGTACTTAGATCAGTGCTTGGAACACAGTGGAAACTTAATAAATCCTCATTTACTGTTTCCATGAAAGCCTGTCTTTCCATGTCTAGTCCTTATTCTGTATAGCTCTGAATCTATGAACATTAAGCTATTGTGTGAGTTTCTCTCTACTTCCTTCATTCTCTTCATCTTTTTTATCTTTCATTTTTCTCCCTCACTCTACTTTCTTCTTTCATTTCTTATTCTCCCTCCCTGATTCCTTTTGTTTTCTTCCCTTAACTGGTCACAACACAGAAGTAAAGTATGTCTTTCATTATTGGGTATTTTTTAAATAGTTTTGAGTTCTCTACTTAATTCAAAAATATCAAATAAATTTTAAATTGTATATTTATCTTTGTGAAAAACAACAAATCAAATTGATTTTTTATTTTATAGCCCTTGGGTCCTTTCTCCCAACCTACTCCCCCCAGCCTTGTTTGGTAAATGACTCTCAATGGCAAACATTTCTCTGCTTATTTTTAAATTGTTCCACTTGGATATAAATCCTGAAGGATGTCTATTATTTTAGAAAACTTGAGGAATATTTCAGTAATTGGTAAAGTTTGTACTTTCTGAAGGAAATGGTAAAAGTAACATACTGAATTATGCACTATAATAAAAAAAGTAGCTGTTAGGGCATATTCTTTATGCTCAAGTTTTCAAAAACAAACTGTCTCATTTTAGAGAATGTGTGGCATTTTCTTTCTCTGGCCTTACTGGATGGAAGAGAACCTGCAGGATTGCCTGAGGGCCAGCCCCACATTCCCACTGGTCAGAACCACAACTGGGCTGATGATGGCTATACATCCATCAGGCAAGTCTGACTGATCATAAGTCTCCAATGCACATGAATTCTTCCTCTGCAAAATGAGGCCACTTCATTCTTCAGGCAATACCATCAAGAGTTCCAGTAAATATGGGGGGGTCTGAGGGGCTTTGGCTGTCAGTCTGAGGAATCAGAGTCAGAGAAGACTCATGCATTGGGGCTACAGAGTCGCAATATAACAATCATTTATTAAGCGCTTATTGTGTGCCAGGCAGATGCAAAGAATAAATTAAATAATCCCTGTATTCAAGGACCTTACATTTGAGCAGGGAAGACAACACGTACATATATGTGTACATTGACAACATGTACAAAATGAATACATGGGAGTTTGCAAAGGGAGGGCATCAGCAGCTATGGGTAGGGGAGGAAACCCAGAAAAGGTCTCCAGCACAAGTTAGGAAACCAGGAATTCAAGGGGATCCCTGATTTTGGCTTGTATTCTGCAAATGGAGCATAACAGGAATGCCAGATATTATCCAATTATCCAATATTATACAACAGAAAGAACTGGACTGAGACTCAGTAGACACAAGCTCTAGGTCAGCCTTTGTCATTACCTAGCCACAGCCATCTAAAACATGAGGCATGCGTACTATATGACCACTGAGATTGAGAATCCCAGAAGAAGGCAAACAGCTATGAGAAAATCTGAAGAGAACAGTGGTGATGGAATTTGTTTGGCTTCAAGGGAACAAGAACCATCCCTCAGTATGGTTAAGATAGAAGACAGACAGGTGATTAAGTTAAGTAGAATCTATGTGTGTCTGCAATGACACATGAAGCAGGTTTTGTATTTTTTCGTTTTTCTGGTTTTGTTTTATTGTTTCTTGATGTCTCATCAAGTCTTTAGCTTCCCTTTGCTCAATTCTAATTTTTAAGAAATTATGTTCTAAATAGAAAAAAAAAGAAATTATGTTCTTCAGTGAGCTTTTGTACCACCTTTTCCATTTTGCCAATTCTGCTTTTTAAGGAGTTGTTTTCTTCAGTGAATTTTTTGTGCCTCCTTTTTCATTTGGCCAGTTCTGCTTTTTGAGGAATTGAAGCAGTTTTTTTAATTGAGTGAAGGAAGATGTGATGTGAATGAACACAAAGAGGGCTTGGACAGAATTCAATGAACTCAAAAACTGGATGCCAAAGTAACCGGTAATGGGGATGAGAGAAGGAGTCATCAGAACCACCAACAATACCAAAGTAGGGGGTGAGGGAGACCCCTTTCCCTAAGTTTAGTAAAAATAGGACCCAACTAGTGTGAGTGATTCCCTTGCCTTGGTACCATTATTTGAATTCACATGGCATATTTCTATTAGGCTGGAACCACTTACCATATTTTATATAGTCATAACCTTAAATAGTGTGAATCTGAATTTCATGCTTTGAATTATTAAATTCACTCAATAACTTCAGGGGATTTGTTATTTGCACTAATCTGAACCTAGGTATACAGAGAACTGGGAGTCTGGGCATCTCTCCCAGGTCCTTTCAAAGCTGATAAGAGCAGCAAACTGCTCAGAGCAGAGGATAGAGAATGATTTGAGGTATGGGGATTGACATTTAAGACTGTAGGGTCTGAGGGCTATCTGCCAGAGCAGGTCTTCTAGAATGGGGTGCTTTCACATGAAGTATATTTACATTTTTATAAGTACATTTTTTCACATGAAATAAGTTTAGAACCTGGGGTATCTGGCCTGGCAGTGTTTGGGGAGCAGGGCTGCAGAGGAGGAAGAGCAGTAGCAGCAGGTAAATGCGTTAGTAAAGGTTGGATAGAGGAATTCAACCCCTGAATACATACACAGTTTAATAGTTTTGTGCCAAATTTTCAACAGATGCTTTGGAAACTGGTCCACTGGTACTGGAAGTACAGCCCCAGCCCTGATGCAAGATCTCAGTAGTACCCCTTCCCCATACAAGACTCAAAGGGGTGGAGCGGAAATGCTCCCTTTACTTCTCCTATATGACCAAGGACCAAATTTTAGAATATCAGAGGAAAGAGACAATTGATCCTCACACTAAGGCTAAAGGTTAGAAAAGACATAGAGCATCCTGGTGCCCCCAAAATTGATTAGAATCATGAGTAAAGGAGGCGCCTAGGTGGCACAGTGAATACAGCATCAGCCCTGGAGTCAGGAGGACCTGAGTTCAAATCCAGCCTCAGACACTTAACACAAAAACTGTGTGACCTTGGGCAAGTAAGTCACTTAACCCCAATTGTCCTACCTTCCCTGCTCCAAAAAAAAAAAGCCAAAAAAAAGGAATCATGAATAAACCCTGTCAGGATCTTGGCAGAAGGAATGAACTAAAGCTGGTGGTGCTTTTGTCAGTCCCCAGTGGCAGAGAGAGATAAATGGTTACAGAAAGCCTTCCAGCGAAGAAGGCTCAGTCTGGGATGCCAAGAATCCCCATGGAGAAGACTTAGGCTAGGAAGAAGGGGGAGGAGACAAGCACCTGGTGAGGAAAAAGCTGCAGTCCCTACTATGGTGGAGGCTCAGGCTCTGAGGAAGCAGAACAGTGACCAAAAAATCCCAGTCTGGAGAGAGAAAGCCCAAGTGGAAAAGTAAGGGAAGGAGCAAATGGGGAGGAAGTTGTGGAAGCAGACCTATGAGGACTTAGAAGAAAAGTGGGGGCCTATGAAGGTAATGAACATAGAGAAGCTTTCAACAAGAGCAGAATCTTGTGTAGACACTGATTAGGCTGCACTAGGGAGGTGGGAAGGGAGTACCAGTGTTCTCTCTCTTCTATGCTCCTAACGTCTCCCAGGTAGACCCCTTCTCTCCTCTGACACCGTCGCCCACCTAATACAGGCTCTCCTCGCCTCCTTCCTCAGCTCCTGCCATAGCCTGCTAGCTCCTCTCCCTGCCTCACGTCTCTCTATGCTCTAATCCATCCTCCACCTGGCTGCCAAACTGATTATGGCCCAGATCTGACCATATTTTTTGGTCAGTCATGTCCAACTCTCCACGACCCCATTTGGGGTTTTCTTGGCAGAGATACTGCAGTGGTCTACCATTTCCTTCTCCAGTTCATTTTACAGATGAGGAGACTGAGGCAAACAGGGTAGAGTGACTTGGCCAGGGTCATACGGCTAGTAAATGTCTGAGGCCAGATTTGATTTCAGGTTGTCCTGACTCCAGGCCCAGTACTCTATCCACCGTGCCACCTTGCTACCCATGCTACCCACTAAATAATACTAAGAAAAAGTAACACTTATATAGCTCTGTGTGCCAAGTGCTAAGTGATTACTGTGCTAAGTGCTGTACAAAGAAGGAAGAGGAGGAAGAGAAGAAGAAACATTTATAAAGCACTATGTGCCAGGCAATGGTCCAAGTGCTGTATAATTAGTATCTCATTTAACAATCATTATAATACTGACAGGTAACACATAGCGCTTACTATGAACAAGGCACCGTGCTAAGCACTTTACAATAATTATTTCATTTAATCTTCACAGCAATCCTGGGAAGCAGAAGCTATTATTATTCCCCTTTTACAGTTGAGGAAACTGAGGCAGCAGTTAAGTGACTTGCCCAGGGCCACACTGCTATAAAGTGTCAGAGGCTGCATTTGAGACCGGGTTTTCCTGACTTCGGAACCAGCGCTCTATCCACTGCACCACCTAGCTGCAATAAACCCCAGAGACTTACTGGTCTCTTCCTACCTTTTTAGGATTCTTTCTTTCCTCCCCAGGCTTCTTCTTACACCTTACTCTCCTACCCATATTCTACAATCCAGTAACACTGGCCTCCTTGTTGTTCCTCACATAAAACTCTTCATCTCCCCACTCTGGTCATTTTCTCTGACTATCCTCCATCCCTACAACATTCTCTCATCACTCCTTTTCCCTCTGACTTCAGGTTTCCTTCAAGTCTCAGCTAAAGTTTCCCTTTCTATAAGAACCACTTCCCTTTTCTCCTTAATCTTTAAACCTTTCCTCTGGAAGATGGTGGCTTAGAAGCAGCAAAGCACCACAGCTCCCACACAAACATGCTAAAAAACTCATAAAATGGGACTCTAAACAGATTTTCAAGCTCCAAAACTCTCCAAAAGACAGAAAGCACATCTGTTGCTACAGGCAGCTCAGCAGGTGGGGCTCTTCTTAGCAGTCTGGGAGCTGTGGACAAAACCGGCCAGCTCAGACCCTGGGGCATCAGGCGGGGAGGCGCGTCTATAGGAGAGCAGATCGGCTGCACTGGAGGCACAGTTACCACATTTATCAGGCCAGAAGACAAAAAGGCTAAGAGAAAGGTCAGTGGATTTTGCTAACTGGGGAGAAGAGTGGGTCCAGCCAAACTGCTCCCAGGGCAAGGAAG
>CM053599.1:54359408-54393323 GCA_028646575.1 Pseudocheirus occidentalis | reverse complement strand
AGAGAAAAAAGAGAGAGAGAAGGGGGAGAGAGAGGGAGAGACAGAGAGAGGGGAGAGAGAGAGACAGAGAGAGGGGAGAGAGACAGAGAGAGGGGAGAGAGAGAGAGAGACAGAGAGAGACAGAGACAGAGAGAAGGAGAAAGTAAAAGAGGAAAGAAAGAGTGAGAAGGAGGGAGACAGAAAGTAAAAGTGGAGAGAGAAGGGGCGAGAAAGGAAGAGAGGCTAGAAAGGAAGAGGAGAAAAGAGAATGATTTTGACATCTACCATTCTAGACAGCCAGGTTCAACACAGAAACAGAGGAGAGACCATTTGGGGATGAAAGATGTGAAACTTGGTTTTAGATAGGTTGAGTTTGTAATACGAGCTAGATATACAGGAAAAAGAAAGATATCTCATGGACAGACACCTGGAAACATGGAACAGTAAATTGGTCAAATTGGAAACTTAACTTTGAGTCAGACACACTAGAATCAATATTTTAAACTGTAGGAGTGAAATGGCTTAAGAAGAAGACAGTAGCGGATAGAAGTGTCTTGATTGAAGAAATATTTACATTAAGGCAGCTAAAAATGGAGGTGAAGGTAGTCAGTCAAAGAGCTAAAGAGAGTGGTGGAAGTTGAACCCAATTTCTAAGGAGTGGTTAGGCACGGAGACAGTGATTACAATAGTATACTGCTTTGAGAAGTTTGACACTGGTTGTAGATAGGTTTTTCATTTCATTTTCTAAGACTGAGTAGTCAGGAAGACTCATTTTTGAGAGTTAAAAATTAGTCTCAGACACTTATAGCTATGTGACCCAGGGTAAGTGATGTAATCCTGTTTTTCTCAGTTTCCTTGTCTGTCCCATGAGCTAGAGGAGTAAATGGCAGACCACTCCAGTATCTTTGCCAAGAAAACCCTAAATGGGGTTATGACAATTATGATAATTGGATGTGACTGAAACAACTCAACAGCTACAAAGTGCTTAGGCACTGGGTTACCTATCAGGAATACAGAGATAACAAAGAAGCAGTCCCGAAGGCATAAAGGAAGAAGTTAGGGAAGAGGGAGAGAATGATGATATGAGGGAGAAGGATTAACCCATATTAATGGGGGTGCAGCAAAGAGCACCAGTGGAAGGTTTCGTCTTGGAAAGGAGGAGGCACATTCTCTTTTCAAGGACTAGAGGAAAAGACAAGTGAACCTACAGATTCACTATTAGGTAGCGTATATGGGCATGGAATATGACATCTCTCGACAGACATGGCCGATAACTTGCTTTTCCCCCTCTATTTTAATTCTTTGTTACGAGAGATGACTCACAGGATAGGGGTGAAGGGGGGCAGGATATATTTGGAAATGAAGGTGATGTGAAAACAAAAGATGCCAATAAATTTTTAAAAAATTATGTGAAGAGGGAAGTTGAAAGAGTTTACTATTATGTCATCTGTGAGGGTGAGGATGCCCTTGGGGTTGGGAAATTTAAGAGAGTAAAAAAGGTCTGCTGTGAGAGGAGGGGTATGAGGGAAAATTAATAGTCCATCATTAAAAAGAGATGAACTAAAGGGATTGCAAAATGGCAGAGAACAGTCAATTGGAGAAGAAAGCATGAATAGCAGGGTCATCATGGATCTATGACTTTCTCTAATTTAGAGGTTGACTTGACCCAGTGTTGGGTCCAGTAGCACAGGGAAAGGTCAAAGAATGAAGGACTTTAAGATTCAAGTCAGGGTGTTATGGAAATGGCTGAGTGTGGATATGTTGGGAGGTGGAAGAGGCTGAAAAAGAAGATGGATTGGTTGTGAGGGTAGCAAGGGGTCCACAGGGCTGAGGATGAATTTTAGGTCATTAGCATGGTTGATAGAAGATAGGATTTAGAGTCAGACCTGGTTTTGAATCCTAGGCAACTATGTGGGTACATTGGGTAGAGCCCTAAGTTAAAATCTTGGCTCAGACACTTATTATCTTTGTGACTCTGGGCTAGTCATTGAATCTCTGCCTGCCTCAGTTTCCTCCTCTGTAAAATGAGGGATAATAGTAGCATCTACCTTCCAGGGTTATTATGATAATAAAAGGAGAAAAGGTATCCCCTTGCAAAGGTTAAAGTTAGCTATCCTGACTGCCACTTTCCAATTATTTGGCCTCCATTAAGTCACAACCCCTCTGAACCTTATTTTCTTCATCTGTAAAAATGATGAGGTTGGTGGAGACCTCTAAGTTGCCTTGTGGTACTCCATCCTATGATTCTCTGGTTGACTAGCAGTGAGGGAGTTGGAGATTTGCAGGGTAAGGAGGTTAGGCTAAGGTGGGTGAATCTCTTCAATTAGACCTTGGTTTTAAAACAAAATATTCTTTAAGAACTGATATAAAAACTAAACCAATTTTATTTTACAAACCGATTGTTAAGAAAGACTTTCACAATCCATTAACATCATTATCAAATTATCGCTCCAGGATTTTAAGTCTGCCGTTTCTAAACCTTGTTGATATAGGCAGTCTATTATTGGAATCCAGTAAATGCAGAAATTTACAATGGCTGGTCAGGGGATATAGCGAGAATTTATTTGAACTACCTATTAAATGCTTTGAATTCCTGGAGCAAAGACATTATAACAATACCCGGTGTTTTTCATTAATAGCTTGCCACCCTGTGGGGAGGTGGGGCACACTTTATATCCTTCTGTATTTCTGAGGGAGATATATCACTGTTCCGTATCAAGCCTATGGAGCAGTAACTCTGCTGTAATGGAGGTCCTGAATGAAACTCAGAAAATAGCTTGCTAGACGCTGTGTGATTTCTAAGTGCTTACAATAGAGTTAAATCTAATATATCACTAAGATCAAGACTAAAGATATCCAGGCCCTGGGAAGCTGTGCTTAAATTCAGTGTCCAGTTCAGCATAAGGGTATAAATCTGTGGTTGGTGGGAGTGGAGCGCGTAGGGTAAATCTGGTCTAACTTAGCATAGGACCAGATCTACCCTTCTACCAGAGGCAGAAGGACATTACCCATTTCTTTGGAAATGTGACTACGTACTTGGGCAAGGTACCTTCAATCAGCAGTCACTGTACCACTCCCACCCCTATTCCCTCCAAGTGCCACTCCCCACATCATAGGCTTAACTGAAAGGGACCTTAGCAGTCATTTAGTTTAAACCCTTCATTTTACAGGTGGGAAAACTGAGACTCAGACCATTAAATTAACAAGGATGCACAGGTCATATCAGAATTAGGATCTGAACTCAGTTCCTCTGACTTTGAATCTAGCTATTTCCCATTTCTAGGAAATAAGATACACACACACACACACACACACACACACATACACACACCCTATGCACATACTCTAAACTATCCAAATCTGTCTTGATATGAAGATTATACTATTGTAATCTTGTCTAGTTCAAGGGTCAGTTTAACAGACATTTTAAAGAAAATGTCTGTTAGGTGCAAGGCCCTGTGGGAAGATTTAACAATAAATGAAAAAGGAGAGAAAGAAAGCAGGATGCCTTTGCTGAAGATGGTTGTAATCTAGCAGGGAAGATAAGACCTGTGTGCCAGCTGTTTGTATCCCTCATGCATTCGTCTCATTCAGCCTCTTCCTACAGAGTGTTATGTGAAGTCTCTAGAAGAACAGATTATGTCTTAGTAAAATGATGATTGGAGAGTTCTGCTCTTGTCTTTGTATCTCAGTCACCTGAATAGCACCTGACATATAGTAAGCACTTTATATAAATACTTGCTGCAAGACTCTCAGGTCATACTACAAACTACATCATATGTACTACATCAAATATTAGACCTCAGAGACATTGTGGTGTACTGGGAAGGACAGTGGAGACAGAAGTTGTTGTTACTTAGTCATTCAGTCATATCAGACTCTTTGTGACCCCATTTGGGGTTTTCTTGGCAAAGATACTGGATTGGTTTGCCATATCCTTCTCCAGCTCATTGTACAGATGGGGAAACTGAGGCAAACAGGGTTAAGTAACTTGCCCAGGTTCACACAGCTAGGAAGTATCTGAGGCTAGATTTGAACTCAGGTCTTCCTGACTCCAGGTCCAGGGCTTTTATCCACTGTGCCACCTAGCTGCCTCTGAAGACACAGGACCTGGGTCCAAATCCTAGCTCTTCCACTTAACCCCTGTGTGTAATTTTAAGTAAGTAACTTCTGCTTCCTTGGTTGGACTCAGTGTTCTCATGTGTTAAAATGAACACATGGGATTAGATGCTCTCCAAGATCCTTTCCAACTTTGGATCTGGATGTCATGACCTCAGATGCCTTCTGGTCTAACCCATACCTGAGCAGTAATCACCTCTACTATTTGCCCAACAAATAGAAGAGTCTACTAAGGTCTTTTTGGAAATGGGGAGCTCACTACTTTAAAATGAATCCTGTTTCACTTTTGACAGCTCTAATTGTTAGGAATTTCCCCCCTCAGATTGGGCTCAAATTAGCTTCTTGCCATTCCCCAAACGGATGTATTAAAATCTTTGTGGGGATCCTGTAGCAGGTCCTCTGCCCCTGAAATAGATCTTTAAGGATCTGGAAGAGAAGGTGTTCCTTCTAAATGCTTAACTTAGTAACAAGGAGACTAGTAGAGATTTTTGGGACAGCCTGTATGTTAAAATATCATAAAGACAAAATTTTGAAACATACATTGCCTGAATTTACTATTATACCCAAATAATCTGGAGAGAGATTTAAAGTGAAATCCAGTCAGAGGTATGGGGTTTTGAAGTTGTATTGACTGGTGAAAAGAATCAGGGTTTAGGAAGCTGGTAGTCCTAGAATCAGAGACTTGGAGGTAAAGGAGGCTTTGACACTATCTGCTCCAAAGCCCCCATGTTACAGAGGAAACAGAGGGAAGGAGGGAGGGAGAAAGAAGAGAGTGAGAGAAGAGGAATAGAGAGAGAGAAAAGAGAGCGAGAGAAGGAGAGCAGGAAAGAGGAAAGAGAGAGAGACAGAGAGAGAGACAGAGAGACAGAGAGAGAGAGAGACAGAGACAGAGAGAGAGAGACAGAGAGAGAGACAGAGACAGAGAGAGAGAGAGAGAGACAGAGACAGAGAGAGAGACAGAGAGAGAGACAGAGAAAGTTAGCAAGTTATAATGTTTGTGTAAAGTCATTTTGCCTCTCAAGGCCACACTATTTCCCCTTGCTAATGAATAAACAAATGAGGAATACTAAGCTTTACATGAAGGAATGCTCAGTGATCTAGCTATGTCTTTCAGGGCCTTTTGCCCATCTGTCTGCCACTTAGATTCTGGAAAGTGTAGGAAGGCAGTTCAGGGTCTTCCCCACGGTATGGCTCCTCTGTCCCTCTCAATGCTCATTGTGACCTGGAAGCTCATTGTGGTGGCTATACACACTTTTTCCTTGCCAAGAAAATTTCATTCATCAGGGTAGGACCAGCGAAGAAAGAAGCATTTTCTTCCAGGAGAAAAGTGTATGGTCGCTGCTTTCATGTGATAGCAAACAAGCAGACATCTTTCCCCTTCCAGATGTGCCACTGGGGCTGCAGGTGATGAAGTGGTGACCAGGCACCATTGGGGAGGAAGGGAAAAGGAAAGGGAATATACATTTATGTGGTGCCTACTAGGTACCAAGTACTGTACTATGTACTTTTTACCAATATTCTCTCATTTCTTCCTCACAACAATCCTGTGAGAGAAGGTGCTGTTGTTACCGCATTTTACAGGAAACTCGGAAAACGATACATTAAGTGACTTGTCCAGGATCATAGATCAGTAAGTGTCTGAGGCTAGATTTGAACTCAGGACTTACCGACTCCACACCTGAGATTACATTAGGAATAAAGAACTGATCTTTGTAGAATTTAAAAAAAAATTTAAATCCTTGAATGTAGCTATTTTGGAATTATTCAGTCTTTCTGAGGAATCTCTAGACCTATGCTATTTTTTAAATGATGGTTGGTGTTCTTAAAAGTTTATTTCTCTCTTTAGATTTAGTTCCTGAATTGGGGCTTTGTGCCAGGGCTGGGCTTTACCCTCTGTTGAGCTCTTGGTTTTAGGTGGTCTCACCCTGAGTTCCCTGGGTTTCTAGGCTGGTTTTCTTTGTCTGGGGTTAGGCCCCACCCTGCATTTTTGAGATTCAGAGTGCTGGATTTTCAGAGCCCTCTATGGTGTTCCAGGCCTGTGGACCCCCTGGCCTGGGTTGTCCTGGCCTGAGTGTGCCACCAGGGATGTTCCTCAGGGGTTCTAAGGTCCTCACCCTTGGGTTTTTTGTCTGCTCTGGGACTTTCTCAGGTGGCAGAACTCTTGCTACCTGTGGACACAGGGACTTGGAGATTATACCACATTTTGCATTAGTAAAATCTAACCAAAGTCTCACCTTTAAAATCCATTGTGGTTGGTGGGACTGAACTAATCCAGCCATTTTGGAGACCAATCTGGAATTATGTTCAAAGAGGTTTAAAACTATGCATACCCTTTGACCCAGCAATACCACTATTAGATGTTTCCCAAGGTGATTAGGGGAAATGGAGAACATATATGTTTTAAAGTGTTCATAGCAGCTTTCTTTGTGGTGGGAAAGAAATGGAAATTGTCAGAATGTCCATCAGTTGGGGAGCGGCTGAACAAGTTGTGGTATATGACTGTGATGGAATACTATTGTGCTATAAGAAATGAGAAGCAGGTTGTTAGAAAAACATGGAAAGACTGTCATGGAATAATGAAAAGTGAAATGAGCATAACCAAAAGAGCAGAACAGTTTTTACATTGAGGAACAACTGGGAATGACCAAGTTCTTCTGAGTACCATAAATGCTTAAATCAGTTACAAAGGAACTATGAAGGCAGATAGTATCCACCTACAGGAAAGAACTGATAAATAGAAGTGTGTAAAGTATGATTTTACATGTATTTATATGTCTATGTCTTCTCTGTGGCCTTCTCTAGTGCAGTGTGGGGAGAGAAGGAGGGAGACAATTCAGAACTTAAAATGTAATAAAAATAATTAAATTTAATTGAAAAAAGAAAAAAAGACAAAGTCTGTTGTAACGTCACAGTAATTCTCATTGTTGGACACTAGTCTACATCCCCTGTTTCTGACTGTGCCCCCTATGCCCACAAGTACCCTGCACTGACCTGACCGTTCCTGATGCCAGTGTCTGTTGCACTTCTTGAGCTGGAATCCTCCCTATGCTACCTTCGGCCTTTACTCTGAACCATTTGCCTTGTGCTGTACAGGCTCAGGGTGACCAGCTGTACCTTGACATACTGTTCTTGGTCTGACTTTACTCCAGCCTTCCTCTCTAGGACTTCCCCTGGCTAACAAAGCCCCTAGGTTTGCCTTACCCTGCTTCTGCTCTCTTCTAGCCCTGCCAGCCCTCAGGGATCCTCCAGCAATTCCTCTGGCCCTGCTTGGGCTATCCCTACCTCTGGGTCAACAGCCCCACCCTCCCCCAACTCCCGCAACGCCCTCTCCTCTTTTCCCACTTCAGGAATGTATCTCCCATATTTATAACATGGTTCCCATGGCACTGACTGTTCCCTGTCATTTTAAGTGATGTTTTCATTGAACCAATTAACCACATTAGGCGGGGTATGCCAGTAAAATGTTCTCCAGGAAGGGAATGTCTATATTTAAGGCAGCTGTATTTTCCCTTCATGACTTTGCTCTTTCAGGGGGAACTACAAACATTTTGCAAATTGTTTTAAGGAACTCCCCCGGAAACTGACCTCCTGATACCTTGGATTTCCTCTGCCTTCCTGCTGTTGGCTTTACATCAGGCTTGCTGCCCACCCATCACCCCCATGCAGCTGACAATATTCTCACCCTTGGGAGGGTGAGGTGCTCTCCCCCAGGGGGTCTAGAGTAACTTCAGGTGTGTCACTCTGGAGGTGACCTGATGCAGCTTCGTCATGCTGTATGCTAAGCATGGCCCTCAAAGGGGAGGAATCAGCTTTTCCCCACTGGTTTGATGCTTAGGAGAATGACCACAAGCACATCTTGCCTGCTGGTCTCCTCACCCTGAAATGCAGCCCCTTTCATATTTCATTCTCGGGGCTCAGAAGATAGTCAGAAAACATCCTCATTCCTGTTGTGATTTGATGTTTTTTCTACTTGGGGAATCCCATACACAGCAGTGAGGTGATTTTCTTGGAAAGGATCCCTAGGATAGAGGAAATTCTGGTCTAGGACTAAGCAAATCTGAGGAGCAGCTCCATTTATCATGGGGTAACATGGGGTGAATCACCAAATCACTCTAAGCCTCTAAGGACTCTACACAATGAGGCCCATCGTTCAGTTCAATTCAAGAAGCATTTATCAAGTGCCTAGTACATGGCAGGCTCTTTAAAAGTTAGGTGATGGAGCACCGGCCCTGGAGTCAGGAGGACCTGAGTTCAAATTCGGCCTCAGAAACTTGACACACTTACTGGCCGTGTGACCTTGGGCAAGTCACTTAACCCCAATTGTCTTGCTCTACCCCCTCCAAAAAAAAAGAAGTAGAAGTTAGGTGATGAGGAAACAAGGGCAAAAGTGAAATAATTCCTGCCCTCTAAGAGCTTGCAGTCTATTGCCAATAAATAATACAGGCATGCATCAGTAAATTCAAAATATGCCTGAGGTAAATACGAAGTAATTTCAAGAATCAAGAAATTGTTGTTGTTAATCTTTTGTTCTCAAAGAGGACCAGTGACATTAGGAAAGTGAATGTCCTGACTTGTGGGTGACTTGAATTGAAGTGAGGCAGAGCTGTGCCAAGTCATAGGGCTTGCCCTCTCTTCCAGAGTTATTGGAGTTCAGAGGCAAAGCCTAAGTCAAGATGACTTGAAATGGCCCAAGTGTAGGTTGAGAGAAGCACCAACAGCTGAAGATGAAGATCAGAGAAGGCCTTAAAATGAGCCTGGAATAGAGCTAGGAATTTCAGGACTTGAACAAGAATTCCCTCTATACCAGGAATGCTTAACCTGGGGTATGTGAACTTGCTCGAAAAACTGTTTTGATTATTCTTACTTTGATGTAATTGGTTTCCTTTGCAGTCCTATGTATTTTTTTTTAGCACATTTAAAAACATTACTCTAAGAAGGGGTCTCTGTAGGCTTCACCAGATTGCCAAAGGAGTCCATGACCAAAGCCAAAACAAAATCCCAAGGCAAACAAGTGATAATCCAACCTTTTTCTGAAGACCTCCAGGGACGGAGTATCCACTCCATCCTGGAGCAACCTTCTGGGTATCTCTCATTGTTAAGAAGTTTTTTCTTCATATCAAGCCTGAATATGATTCTTTTCAATTGCTCTCAGTTTTGTGCCCTGGAGTCAGACAGAACAAGTCCATTCTGTCTTTCATGTGACTGTTCTTAAATACTTAAAGACCACTAGCATCCTTGAATAAATTCCTCATGCTAAACATCCCCATTTCCTTCACCCAGTCATCATAGGGCATAGGCCCAGAATTCAAGACTTAATTTCCTGATGCCTCTCTGGACACTTTCCAGTTTGTCAATGAGTTAATCAACAAGCATTTAGTAACCACCTACCATGATGAGACACTGTGTTAGGTATCAGTCGTGAAAAAGTTCCTTGCCCTCAGAGAGCTAACATTCTTCTAGGACAATCTATAAAACCATGTCCTGCGTGCCTTGCCTTTCTCCATGCATTTGGAACTCAGAAAGAGAAATGGCATCCATTGTAATTGGTCGTCAACAAAATGTAGTCACTGGAGCGGCTAACGCTTCCTTAGTGATTTCAAATTATGACTTGGTGTCTTCTGCTTAGTACAGCACAAAACATCACTATACCTACCTGGAATTAGTATTTGAGAGAGGAGAGAATGACGAGATCACTACCGAGGCAGAGACCTGGCACGTTGATTGCTTGTTGTCCTTCGTTCTTGATGAGGACCAATATGGCACCATTTTGTCAGAGTTAAAGGGACTTGGCCCATTGTTCAGGGGCTAGACCTCAGTGTAGTCCCCCAGTACTGAACGCGATGCTCCACCTGTTTTCTGTCCAGAGCAGAGGACTGTCACTCACCTACTCCTAGATGCTATGTCTTTCTTAAGGCAGTCTAACGTACCATTAGCTTTCTTGGCTGGCATATTACTCTGTTGATTCAAATAAATCTTTGGATCTGCTGAAATCCCAGATCTCTTTTAAATGAAAAAGAAGCTGAGAAGGTCATCTTGGCAAAGAAGTTAATTTGTGGGGATAAATTGGGGAGACTGAGAAAATATCACATATTCCTTATAAGGTGTAGCCACATAAGATGGTTTCTTATTGTCAGTCAGCCCCAATGCATGTGGAAATGGGTTAGCATGGTACCTTATATCTATTTGTATATTATTTTATTAGTATTAGTTGCAAAATAGTTTTTCTTAAAATCTGATTTGGAGAGTTGTTGTAGCAGTTTGAATTTCTTAGAGGAAATGTTTTCTAGAAATGTCACAGGATAGGGATGGGGTTGGATTTGTGATTTCGCTGGTGTATGGTCTGCACTTTTTCAGGAGTCAGGAAGTATTGAGTTCAAATCCAGCCTCAGATACTTACTAGCTGTGTGACCCTGGACAAGTCACTTAACTTCTGCCTCTGTTTCCTCATCTCTAAAAATGAGGATAATAAAAGCACCTTCCTCCCAGAATTATGATGAGGATAAAATGAGATATAATTATAAAGTGCTTAGCTCAGTGTCTGACACAGAGAGTGCTATATGAATGTTAGATATTATTATTATAGGTTAGCAAGAGCAGCAATTACTTGAATGGAATTGGGGACTACTAATAAGGATCCCTTTGGGTCATATATTGACTTAGTTTTAAAAAGTAAAATTATCTATGGTTTGTTGTATTTTACTTATTATTTTAAGTATTTTCAAATTACATTTTAATTTGTTTCAAATCCCACTTGGAAGTTGTTCAATTGTGTTTGACAACTTGTGACCCTGTTTTTGAGTTTTCTTGGCAAAGATACTGTAATTGCCATTTTCTTCTCTAGTTCTTTTTTACAGATGAAGAAACTGAGGCAAACAGGTTTAAGTGACTTGCCCAGGGTCACACAACTAGTAAGAATCTGTGACTGGATTTGAACTCATGAAGATGAGTTTTCCCGATTCTAAGATCAGTGCTCTATCCACTGTGCCACCTAACTGCTCACTTGAGAGTGCTGAAGGGAAATGCAACCTTGTGGACCATACTGTTACACCTACAGTGATTAGAGGTCAAGTGATTTGTTTAGTATGTGACTTGAACCCAGGTTTTCCTAGCTAGTTCTCTCTGTCCACTACCAAGTGCCAAGTGATGCATACATTTGTGGTACTTTCAAGGTGGATAAACTGAGGCACACATTGATCATGGCTTTCCCAGGAAGATTTGGCTCCAGTCTTAGACAGAACAGTGTTCTTTGGAGTCTGAATTCTTTGTTTGACTTTCTGTTATAAAATCGAGGCAGGGTGGGCTAATAAAAAGAGGTCTGTATATGGGGTCAGAACTGAATTAATTTTATTTATTTATTTATTTATTTTTGCTTTTTGGAGGGCAGTTGGGATTAAGTGACTTGCCCAAGGTCACATGGCTAGTTTTTTTGGTGCTATGTGTCTGAGGCTGGATTTGAAATCAGGTACTCCTGACTCCAGGGCCAGTGCTCTATTCACTGCGCCACCTAGCTGCCCCCAGAACTGAGTTCAAATGCTGGCTCTAATACATGACATCTCTCAGAATCTCAGTGTTCTTCTTTGTGAATGAGGCTCATAATAATTATAGTATTCACCTAACAGGACTATAGAGAAAAGTGTTTTGTAAACTCAAAAAACCCTATAAAAATGTAAGTTGTTACATAAAATAAAGAAATATAGTCTCTCATCTCTCACATACATGTGAAAGTAAACCGCAAAAGTCAAATGACAGTTAAAATCCTTGCTGGGAAAGAGTTATTTGAAATGGATTTACCTGATCGTCAATGTTTTCTTTGTAAATAAAATTTATTGACATCTTTTGGATTTTTTTTTGCATCACCAGAATTTCTCCTGATCTCCTCTTGTCTTGCCTCCCAGAAGGCCATCCCATATAATAAATAATATTTTAAAGAAAAGTCAAGCCAGGTTAAGAAGCATTTAGTAAATTCCACCTATGTTCCAGGCACCATGATAAGTATTGAGTATCCACAAAAAGGAAGAAAAATCCCACCCCAAATACCCCCTTCCCCTCCAAAAAAACCCAAACCCAACAGTTCCTACTCTCTGGGGATCTGTAGTCGAATAGTGGATAAGGGAAAGAAGGGGGCACACATGTTAAAAATAATGTACAGACAAGATATATACAGAACAAACTGGAGCTAATCTCAGAGGAAAGGCACAACGATTAGGGAAATCTAGGCTTCTTTGTAAAAAATGGGATTTTAATTGAAATTTGAAGGAAACCAGGGGAATCCAAGTGGCAGAGATGAGGAGGAGAGAGTTCCAGGCATGGGAAGCAGCCAGTGAAAATGCCTGGAGTTGAGAGATAGGGAATGTCAAGTGGGGGCTGTAACAAGGAGGCCAGCTTTTTGGGAGGATGTAATAAGTAGGAAGGAGTAAGGTGCAAGAAGGCTGCAAAGGTAGGAAGGGGCCAAGTTTGTGAATGCCAAATGATTCTAATTTTATCCTGGAGTTGATGGATAGCAGCTGGAGTTGATTGAATAGCGAGATAAGATGGTCAGATCTGCGTTTTAGGAAAATGTAGATCCAGCAAAGGAGACCCATTAGGAACGGTCAGACAGGTGAAAGGAGAAACAGGAGAGAACGGTGTCATGAAAACCCAAAGAGATGAGGGTGTAAAGGAAAGGAGGAAAAGTGTCAAAGGCTACAGGAAATTCAAGAAGGAAGAGGACTGAGAAAAAGTCAATAGATTTGGTCATTGAAAGGTCATTTTTTAACTTTGAAGAGAGCAATTTCAGTTGAATTGTGAGATCTGTAGTCAGAATGCAGAGTTATGATGAGAGTAAGAGATAAGGAAGTGGAAGCGATGATTGTAGATGACTCTCTCAAGGCCTTTAGCTACAAAAGGAAAGAGATATAGGAGAACATCTAGGAAGGATGGATGGATCATGTGCATGTTTTTTTTGAGAGCAGAATTTACCTATGACTTTAAAGGGTCCCAGACACCCAGGCTCACAACCTAGGTGTCACGGAATGTTTATAGGTAGTAGGGAAGCAGCTAGTGGACATCGGGACGTTGAAGGTTAGTGAAAGAGTAGGCATGATTGAGGGGCGGTCTGCTAAGGAAGATGAGATGAAAGGGCATCATTTATGCATGTAGATCGTTGACTCTGGAAAGGAAAAGGCCTCATGTGACCCAGGGATGAAGGAGAAAGAAAAGAATAAGAAGAAGGAGAGAAAAAATCAGCAAAACAGTAATAGAAAAATTCTGAAAAAAATGCAATAATGCAAAATATTATTGCAAAGTAGTAGGGGTAGGGGCATCTTCGCATGTCTTTTTTTGGGCTGCATACTCAATCTTGGTAGTTTTGTAATATTCACTTTTGGAGTACGTGTGTGTGTGTGTGTGTGTGTGTGTGTGTGTGTTTCCATTTATACTGTAGTCATGTATATTGTTTTCATGGCTCTGTTTATATTACTATGGATCAGATTTTGTAAATCTTCAATGCTTCTCTCTATCCATCATATTTCATTTATTACACCACAATAATAATCTGTTACATTCATGTTCTACAGTTTGTTTAGCCATTCCCCAGTATGGACATCTACTTTGTCTCTTAATTCTTTGCCAACACAAAAAGTGCTACTAGAAATACTTTGGTGTATATGGGGATTTATTTCTTATTAATGACCTCCTTTGAGTATAAAGACCTGTAGTAGAATCTCTCAGTCAAAGTGAATGGATTTTAAAATAAGTTTATTTTGCATAATTTCAAATTTCTTTACAAAATAATTGTACTGATTCACAGATTCGTCAATCATGCACTAATATTCTTTCCTACAATCCTGTTAACAGTGACTATTCTTTTGCAATCTTTGTCAATTTCCTGGATTGGAGGTAAAACCTAGGGATTATATTGATTTATATTTTTCTTATTATTATTGATTTGGAGCAGTGGTATCAAACTCATATAGAAATGGATCCCTGTGGTTGCCTATTGACTTAGAAAACCACAAATTAACATTATGTAGATTATATTTATATTTTTATTTTTTGTTAAATAGTTTTCTGTTACATTTTAGTATGTTTTGGGCCAGACTGTTTTGCTTGTGCTTTGTAGGGAAACAAGTTTTGACACCTGATTTGGAGCATATTTACATATGGTTATTAATAATTTGTGATTCTTCTTTTGAAAACTATTTATTTCTAGCCTTTGAGCATTCACTTACCTATGGCTTTTGGTTACCTCTGCATTTATAGCTTTTAATTGTCTGTGTATGTTGGATACCAAATCTTCATCTGAGGAATTTGATACAAAGATTTTTTTTTCTCACTTGACTATTTTTCTTACTATCCTAGGTGCATTAATTTTGTTTGTGCAGAAGCTTTTCAATTTCATGCAGTCAGTGCTGTCTGTTTTATGTTTTGTAATTGCCTCTATGCCTTACTTGGTTAAAAATGCTTCTACTGATAATGGTAAATGGTGTAAGATCAGCTTCTGTTTTCATTTAAAAAAATACTATGATCTTTTAATATTATGGTTACTTATTTATTTTCAGTTTATTGCAAAATATGACTCAACATATTAGTGTAAGCCTAAATTCTGCCAGACTGAGTTCTAATTTTTCCCAAAAGTTTTTTTAAAAATAAAGTAGGGAATTCTTTCTGATGTAATTTATGTTTTCTGCTTTATTGAATATTCAATTGCAGTGTTTCTGATTCTCTCGTATTTGATCTGTTTGATTGATTTACTTCTCTATGGTAATATAACCAGTACCAAATTCCAAAAATGTTATTGTCAGGAAATAATATTTTAAACATAAAACTATTTAAATATACAACTATTTTGTAAAGAAATTTGAAATTTGAAACTATTTTAAATATAAAACTATTTAAATATGCAACTATTTTGTAAAGAAATTTGAAATTATGCAAAATAAACTTAGTTTAAAATCTGTTCACTTTGACTGAGATTTTTTCCATAAATAGTATTTTATTTTTTCCAATTATATGTAAAGATAGTTTTCCACATTCTTTTTAAAATAAGATTTTGAGTTCCAAATGGAAATTTTAAATATAAAACTATTTTAAATATAAAACTATTTAAATATACAGCTGTTTTCTAAAGAAATTTGAAATTATGCAAAATAAACTTATTTTAAAATCCATTCACTTTGACTGAGAGATTTTTTTCCCATGATATTCTAGATCTTATTTCTCCAAATATATTTTGTTATTATTTTATTGAATTCTGTATAGTATCACTTTGATAGTTTTATTGGTATAGTGTTAAGGTTGCAAACTAACTTTCATAGTATTGTCATTTTTACTATTTTGGCACAGCCTTACCAGGAACACCGAATATTCCTTTAGTTCTTTAAGTTGTTCTTTAGAGTTGTCTCTATTTCTTTAAGAGGAGCTCTTTGTAACTGAATCTATGTTAAGTATTCTCTGTGCTTTGGTAGATTAACTACCAAGTATTTCATGAATTTTGGAATTATTTGGAGTGATACTTCCTTCTTTATTACTGCCTTTTGGATTTTGTTGGATTTTATTTTTTATATAGATTTTATTTTTTATATAGAAATGCTGTTGATTTTTTTGTGGGTTTGTTTTGTAGCCTGCAATCTGACTGAGTTTTGTCCAAATCTTTGCTGACAAGTTGCTCTTTTTGGGCTAGGATAGTGAACCTTAAGGATTGGTATTTTTCAGCCTGATAGTCCCATCAGTACTTCAGAGACTTAGGGCCTGGTTTCAGGGTAACCGGATGATTTTCCACTCCTATCAGAGATCCTGAAAATGGACAGCCAGCACCAATTTTGAAGATCTTCAAAGGAGGTTGCTTTCCTCAGTCAAAATGCCTTCTCCTGTCCCCCAGAACTGATTTTGAAAAGGCAGCTTGCAAGTCTAAGCTGACCAGGCCTAGGAATGGGTGGATGCCTGCCCCTTCTCTCACAAGGCTTATGATATGTGCTCTAGGACTTTCCTTTTTCCTGCTAAAGCTCCAGTCCTCTCCAGTCACAAAAGAGATTTTGGATACTGTGTCCATGAAAAAATAGGAAATCTTCCTTGGTCAGTAGGGTCCTCAGTGACTCTAGTCACTCCTGTGTGTATTTTCTGTTGGGAACTTAGAACCTTGAGACAGCTTTTCCTGTGTATTGATTGGGCTGACCTTCTGGGGAATTTTTTTTCCATAAACAGTATTTTATTTTTTCCAATTACATGTAAAGATAGTTTTCCACATTCTTTTTAAAATAAGATTTTGAGTTCCAAATGGAAAATTTAAATATAAAAATATAAGCCTAAACCAAACCTGAACGATGTGGGAGCTATGGAGGATAATGAGATGGAGGGGGATCATGTTGCATTATTAGTGCTGTCCTTTCCATCTGTTAATACCAGCTCACTAAAGCTGACTGTATCATCAGAATTTTTTTGAGGAGGGAGGAGGTTATGACCTTAATCAATATTTTTTTCAGTGTCTATTATGTACCAAACACTGTGCTAAGCATTAGGGATCCAAAAAGAGGCAAAAGACAGTCTACCCTGAAGGAGACCACAGTCTAATTGTGGAGTCAACATGCAAACAAATATATACAGAGCAGGCTATATACAGGATAAATAGGAAATAATAAAGAATGGGAAAGCACTGGAATTAAGAGGGGTTGGGGAAAGCTTCCTACAGGAGGTAGGATTTTAGTTTGGACTTAAAGGAAGCTAGAGAGGTCATTAGTTAAAGTAGGGGAGGGAGAGCTTCCAAGAATGGGATCAACCAGAGAGAATGCCCAGTGCTGAGAGTTGGAGGATCTTGTGGGTGGAACAGCCCCACAGTCAATGTGGCTGGATCAGAGTAGGTGTTGGAGAGGGAGGTGTGTAAGAAGACTAGAAAAGTAGGAGGGGGCTAGGTTATGAAGGATTTTTGAATGCCAAACAGATCATTTTATGTTTGCTCTACAGAGGAAATAGGGAGCCATTGAAGTTTATAAGTGGGAGGTGAAAAGATCAGACCTGTGTTTAAGAAAAATAATTTTGCTGGCTTAGTGGAGGATGATTTGGAGTGGGGAGAAACTTGAGGTAGGCAGACCCACCAGCAGGCTATTGCAGTAGTTCAGATGTGAAATGATGGGGGCTTATACCCAAGTGATGGGAGCGTCAGCAGAGAGAAGGGAAAGTATTGGAGAGATGACACTGACTGGCTTTGTGACTGCTTGGATGTTGGGAGAGTGGTGAGAGATAGCGAGGGGTGCAGGATGATTCCTTAGAGTGAGAGTCTGAGGGAATGGCAGGATGCTGTTGCCTTATTCAGTAACAGGAAAGGTGGAAGGGATGGAGGTTTAGCCAAGGGGTGGGGAAAAGATGATGAGTTCTGTTTTGGACATGCTGAATTTAGGATGTCTAGGATGTCTGCTGGATATATATTTTGAAATGTTTGAAAGACAGGTGGAGAAGCAAAATTGGAAGTCAGTGGACAGATGGGGGCAGGTCTCACATAGCAAATGTCAACCACTAGAAAAGGTTGGTTAAAGAGACAAACAAGATAGTAGCATAAAAAATTACATTATTTATTCCTTATTATTCCCTTAAGGCTAGCATTACTTGCTCAATGAGTGCAGGACTAAAGTCCTGACTGATGAACAGAGAAATCATAAGACTCATTTCAGAACCATCCCAGTTCAGGATGACTATGTCACAAAACTTTATGACTTCCATTTGTTATCATCTATACAGAGTTCCTTGGTTGTAAATGCAAATTGACAGTGACCAGAGCAGGGTCTATTTACGTTTTATGTTCTCAGGATGGCTGTTTTGCTCTCATGTGGAGTAAGTACCAAGATAAGGGAAATCTCACCTCTGGTCTTTGAAGTTACAGACACAGGGAAAGGAATTTTTAATCAGAACAGTTTGTTTGATTAAATCGGACTTTAGCTAAAATATGATATTAAAAGATTATCACAAAGTAAAACAGTTAAATAAAAATAATACAGTGATCTGGTTTGAAAAGGCATGCTGCATTCCACAGCTTGTAGCCCCCTTCCTCCCTCTCTGTTAAAAAAAAAAATAGAAATCTGGTTTTACTCCCTCCCACCTCCTACCCCATTCAAAAAAAAAAAAAGACAATTTTCTTGTAATAAATAAGTATAGGATTTCTAGTACAGAATTAATCATTAATTTCTATGCTTTGTAATCATCAGATACAATCAGAAACATTTGCATTTTAAAAAGGATATGTTTTTAAAAGTAATAGCAATAAACTGTATATTCAAGGTCTTCGGATATGTTTTTAAAAGTAATAGCAATAAACTGTATATTCAAGGTCTTCATAGGATCTCTTCTCCATTTATTTACATACAGAGTTTTATTGATGTATGGGTGTGTGTGTGTGTGTGTGTGTGTGTACACACAGATATCTAGTTATTCTAAATACTTTTCTAGGTTTTTACTTTGCATTATTTGAATTTTTTTACATAGATTTTCATTCCTTTTGTTGTTGGTTGTGTTGTTATTTTGAGAGATAGGCTGACAGTAATGGATAGAAGGTTGACCCTGGAATCGGGGTGACTTGGGTTCAGATCTTGCCTTGGCACATACTGGCTATGAAAGCATGAACAGGGCATTAACCTCTCCGGGCATTGACCCCCAGGCAACTCTCTAGGACTGCAAGTGCAGTTGAAATGCAGATCTGCTTTGGTGGAAGGAGTTTTGACACTGGAGTTCTTTACCATGAGGAATTCTTGGGCCTAGGCTTGGTTTAAGGGCACAGTAATATTTCTTTAAAACCACTTTCCCAACCATTGGCTATGTGGATTGTTTCCGCTGTTAAACAGTTTCCTATGGATCACCAGTGCTTTGAATTTTAAGCGGCTCCAAATATTTTTGCTTAGTTAGATTTCTTTCTTTTCCTTTAAAGTATAGCCAAGTAGGAGGCTCACTGTGTCAAAGAGTGTGATCTGTTTTATAATCTATATTCTTTATTGCCACATTGTTCTCCCAAAATGTGGAGTTTGATTCACAAATTCTAGAGTGTCTGTTTCTCACTAGGCCAGTAAACATTGATTTTTGTCATTAAGAATTTTAAAAAAAGAATTTTATTGGTGCAAGAGGGTACTAAAATTTGCATTTCTCCACGCTTAGAGAATTTGAACAGTTTTTCAAGCAATTTGTCAGTGGCTTGTATTTTTTCTTGTATAAATTACCTGTTCTTATCCTTAGTTCACATGGCATCATCCTAGTTCCCCACTGGGGCCTCGAGATTACTCTTATAAAATTGTATGAGTTCTTAGTAGATTCTGGAAGTCACACTTTGTGAATGTAGAACAAAGTGCATAAATTATTGGGGACAAGATCAATGAATTTGGATATGCGAAATATTCAGTTCTGTTATATAAAATAACAAAAACAGGAAAAAGGTAACAAATAGACAACTACTTTTTTTTACTAACTATAAAACTAGCTAATTTTTCGTATTAACTATTTTTTGTATTAGTTCTGTTTCTAGTTTGGACATCCAATGATTATATTCTAATTAATTTTTAAACTTTGTTCTATAGATAAGCATTCTGATTGAGATCAATGCATTGTCTCCTTTTATCCCAACTTTTAGATAATTTAGTGATTAAATGTTTAGCTTAATAAATAAATAAATTTTATTATTTTAAATTAATAAAATGTTATTATTCTATTAAAATTTTATTTTATATTTTATTATTAAATATTATTAAAATATATGTTTTATTTTATAGTTTATTAAAATATTATTTGTTATTTTATTATAAAAATTTTATTATTTTAAATTAATAAAATAATTAATCAGTTAGTCCCCTTTGGGGATCTGAGGACCTCTTTTTAGTTTCAAAAAATATCCTAAGACCTCAAATAGTTATGGCTCTGTTATTAGTAGCTATTGATTGAGAAAATACATTATGACAAAATGTCAGTACTTGGGGTACCTATGGATTTGGGAACAACTTACAATAACTTCATAGCATGCTGGGAGCCTTTGACCTGAAGGTTGGGAACTCCTGGTTTAACTCTAGGTAGCACAGGAAATTAAGGATTAGACTTAGAAACAGGAAGTCCTGGGGTTCAAATGTGACCCCAGACATTTGCTGTGTGACCTTGGGCAAGTCACTTAACTTATGTCTGCCTCAGTTTCCTCATCTGTAAAACGGGAATAATAATAGCACCTACTTCCCAGGGCCGTTGTAAGGATCAAATGAAATAATATCTGTAAAGTGCTTTGTAAACTTTAAAGTGCTGTGTAAATGCTAATTGCGGTTATCATTATCCAATTGCAATTTATTATAGTTATGTAGTATGAGGTATAGGCCTAAAAAAGTTATTTTTCCCCACTGTCTTGCTATTTCTTTTATAAATATTTTTATTTCCTCAGTATTTTATGATTTAAATTTGCCAAATGCTAGATTGTAAGTGCCAAAATGAGTCTCCCTCTTCACATTCTGGTTTCCTCACTTTTCTCTCAGGAGGTGAGTGGAATGTTTCATTTTCTTCCTTGTCTAAGCTCTATCTCCCTTGAGCAAGCCAGCCGACAACGCATAAGCAAGCTTTTCTTTAGCACCTACTATGCCACACACTGTGCTTAGCTTCCTGCCCTCAGGGAGGTCAAATTCCACTGGGGAGGAACTATAGGTCCTTAATAAGTATTTGTGAAATGGAATTTAATTCCGTCATTCAGTTTTATTTCTGGGTTTTCTGTTCAGATCCATTGATACACTGTTTCTGTTTTCTTTCTTGGGACCTGAAAGTCTTGCTAATTTTCCATTTGGGGATATATTGTGACCTCCAGCAGGACAAGTTTCGATTCCTCAGCTTTTTCTTCTTCATGACTCCCCGTGGTTGTCCATGTGCATTTCTTGATGTTTTCCATAGTACAACAAAAAAATTCATTGGTGTTTGGATTTACTAACCAATTAGCGTTTATTAAGTGCTTGCTGTGCCAGGCTCTGTGGGGATTCAGAGAAGGCCTTTTGTCAGATGTAGCCCGTGTATTCTCTTGCTTTCTTTAGTGGTACCTCTTTGTGAAAAGGGTTCTAGTGGTCTGTGATTATGGAATAGGTATCAGAAAGAGATGGTCATATTTTTTTTAGAAGCATAAATGAACACTTATTTTGCTTAAAGGATTAAAAAAAGCCACAGATTTTGTGATTCTACCTATGGAAATTATTTTTAAAATCTTCCCTCCTCTCCTTCTCAAATAATTATAGAATTAGAAATAAACATTTTAGGCACCACAGGCCCATTGAGAGGATTATAATTGCCCATTCTGCAAGAAAAAAACACTGACGCTGAGCTCTGAGCCAATGGAATTTCATTAAAGGGACTGTTGTCCTCTCACATTAACTAGACCTCAGGTCCTCCTTACAATCTGAGATGCCCCCTTTTTCCAGCACCTTCTTTTTATAAAATTTGATGCCAAATTTGATACCTGAACCCTCTGGAGGGGCTACACAAAATACAGAATCCCATTGGTTGATAGATCTTGCTCTTTGGGGCCATATATTAAGATGGGCAAGGCAAGAGTCATCTCTGGTAACCAATCAAGGTTTTGCCCCCACTAGCACCGTGGGGGCAAAAAAATACCTGGTAACCAATCAAGGTAACCAAGATAAGATGATCATCTCTTCATTTTGGGCAAGAGAGGGTGGTCCAAAGGTACAAAAATAAGTTGGGGGACTTGCCAAAAAATCAAGACATCCCACCCATGCTGGGTGTGGACATGGAATTTGAGTAGAACAGAAAGTAGATATCTTTATCAGCATTCTTGTGGTTGCGCAAGTGAGCTTCATAACTGGTAAACAGATAATGAACATTACATTAAAGTTTGAGGTCTGCTATAAAGACCTCCCTTAAGAACCAATCGTTTCTAATTATACTCATATGCTTTATGTAAAATATCAAACTGGTTAATACCGATTGGAGTAGGGGCCCTAATGAATCATACCTCACACCATAAATTCAACGGAGTATTTGGAATCTGGAATTTCTCAAGCTCCAGGTAATAATGGTCATAATAATAGGAAGAGGAACTGGATTTCATCAACATAGGGAAACCAAGGATGGAATTTCCTCCACAGGATAATACTTTCTTTGAAGTTTGTAGCCTTAGAGTTGACTAGAAGGACAGGTTCGTGCAAAACTCCAGAGTATCCAGAACCAGATTAAAATGTAATTGGGAAATATTTAATCAAATAAATGCAATAAACAGAGAGAATGTTAATTTGTGGCTTTCTAAGTCAGTAGACAGCCAGCAGGTTCTGTTTCTCTTTAGACTTGATGCTACCGACCTAGAACTTTGAGTGACTTGCCCAGGGTCACAGCCATTATGTGTCGGAAATGGTACCTGAATCTGTGTCTTCCTACATAGGCAGCCTCTCTATCCACTTCGCCAAACTGTCTCTCATTAACAACTGCAATAGACGTTTATTATTTTTTGTGATTATTTAAAATTTTTTTTCAAGTAATAAGTATTTTTTCTTAATCTGTCTCTCTCATTACCACTCCTTTATTGAACAAATTAAACAAGCAAAACCAAATTCCTTAATATAGATCTACACAGTCTTGCAAAATAAGTTAGCCAAGTCCAAAAATGAATGTCACCTTCTGCTTTTTAGTTTCATCCTCATTTCTATAGAAGGTGAGTAGCATGTGTGTCATTCTTCTTTTGAACTCACGGTTTATCATGACATTGATCAGATTTCTAAAGTCTCTCAAAGTTGTTTTTCTCTGTAAGATTATCACTAGATATAGTTGTCTGGTTCTTCTCTCACCTTATTCTTTGCCAGTTTATAGAAGTCGTCCCAGGATCCTCTGCATTTGTTCTTTTCATTATTTCTTTGGGCACACTATATTGCATTACTACTCCTATCACACAGTTCATTTAACTATTCTCCAATAGGAGGATCCCTCCGCCCTTTAGTTTATCATTTTTGGCTACTGTGAAAAGAACGGCTACAAATATTTTTGTTCATTTAACAGCAGACATAGCTAGGTGAATGATGGAGAGAGTGTTTGACTCCTGCCTTAGACATTTACCGGCTGTTTGATCTTGGGTACATCAGCCTCTGTCTGCCTCAGTTTCCTCATCTGTAAAATGAAAATAATAATAGCACCTACCTCCCAGAGCTGTTGTAATGATCAAAGAAGGTGATCTGTGTAAAGTGCCTTGCAGACCTTAAGTAGTGTTTTCTAATTTATCAAATATTCTGTGATGGGAGATAGTGTAGAGATGGTTATTCCCATTTTTAGATGAGTAAGCGAAGACTGAGCTAAGAGTCTTGTCCAGTAGTTCACAAATAGAGAGCAAAGATTCGAACTTGGGTCTTCTAACTGCCAGTCCAAGGCCCGCTCTGAGTCCATTTGTGCAATATATACATGTAGCCTTTTGTAGCTGAATGACAAGCAGCCTTAGTGTGTTTACCTTACAACATGCAGAGAGAATGTATTGCAAGGCATTCTCTGCAACATATAGCAACTGAACAGTGACATGGTTCGAGGGAAATGAAGAAAGATTCTGAGGTTTCCATGACATTTTCCCCCTGTTGTCCAGGTGAACTCTAACCTGTGTGTAAAGGTAGCTTTTTAACTAGCACCGTGGGGGCAAAACAATATGTCTTAAAATGCAGGGAGTTTCAAGGTGGGAAAGAGGAGATGTTTTTGGACATGATCATTATGTGGATTTGTTTTACTTGGCGCTGCTTTTTTGTTTCAAGGATTTTTTTGTTTGTTTTAAAGGGATAAGGTTAAAGGGTAAGGGGGCATAATAATATCCCCTAAGGAAGTTCAGAAGGAAACACAGAGAAGCAGAATAGTTTTGAAAGTAACAGGTTGAATTTCTTATATGACTTTAAAAATAAGTGGAATGAAATAGGGGTTCGTGGGTTTATGTACAATCTTCTTTTTACCTTCTGTTTGGTGTGGTATGTATGTACTTGTTATATTTATATAAAGAAATGCTTGAACGGGGGAGTTTGGTGTTAAGTTCCAAATAATTTTTTTACATTTTTTAAAAAGAGAAGTTCTTCGGGAGAAAGGTACAACTCTGTGACACACAGGCTTCCGTATGTCCTGTCCTTTCCAGAAGTCACTGCAAAGCCTCTATTTGTACCCTGGGCCAGGAAGATTCTTTGGACGAAATATGCCCAATTCCCTTGATACTAAGCTACAAGACCTTGCCAACAAAGGCGAAAGATTCCCTGGAAAGCAACCCTAGAAACAGAAATAAAAAATAGATATTGTTGGCTGGGAATTACCGACAAATGCCCAAGGATTTCAGGAAAGTCATTCATCACAACTTTGTACCTCAACTTGTCCTGATCAAACAGGGTCAGGTTTGTATTTTTTGTCTGAGCTTCTGTATTGTTGAGACTCTAATGATGGCGAATGCCTGACAGCCTAATTAGAGCCGCCAGTCTCCCTGAAATAAATTCCACTTGGAAGTGTTCACAGTCACAGTAGAAGCATTGTTGAGTTCGAGTTAATTACATCTTTATAACCACATTTCCCAATATCTATATTATTAGGGCTAGAAGGAAGGCGTTGTTAGAAAGAAACCAGATTTAATCTGTTCTGCGATGCTATTTTAAAACTCTTGATTCAGGGCATTTTTTTTTCCAAAAAGGAGACATTTTAGGTTTTCTTAATTAGTCTCTAAAACACAGTGGTGTTTAAAACTGGTGGGATTTTATTTTTGGAGAAGTTAAAATTTCCATTTTTATGGGATAGTGAAAATGGGGGGGGGTAAGGGTGGCTTTTTTTTAACTTGGCAAGATCTATCTATGTAATGTGTTAATCCTCAGAGGCCACACTGCTGATGTTCATCAATTCAATTCAATAAACATTTATTAAGTGCCCAGGATAATAGATGATGGGCATACTAAGAAAAAAATATTCTGCCTTCAAAGAGCTTACATTCTATTGAGAAGAAGCAACACACACATTGATAAAAACAAAATATAAATATATAAAGTAAATACAAATTAATTCAGAGAGTGAGGAGGTAGGAAAGATCAGGAAAAAACTTCATGAAGCAGGTGGCATCAAGCTGAAGCTTGAAGAGGGAGCTAGGGAATCCAACAAGCAGTTGTAAAGAGAGAAAATATTCCTGCCAGTACAAAGTCACAAAAGGGACAGAGTAGAGGTACAGCTTTTCAGAGAGTGCTAGAACGTGGATTTGTTTTGTTAGTTATCCTTACTTGTTAGAGAGGGGGCATGGGAGGAGTTGGGGGGGGAAGGGAGGCATTGGGGTGGCCCTGAGAGAGAGAGGGAGGGAGAGATAAAAAGAAGAAGGAGAGAAGGAAAGGGAGAGGGGAAGGGAGAGGAAGAGGATGGGGTGGGGGGGAAGGAGGGGAAGACAGAGAGGGGGAGACGGGGAGAGGGGGAGAGGGATGGGGGGGAGTGTCATCAGTGACTAGCTGAAGCTGGAGGCCATCTGTCATGAAAGCTATAGTGGAGATTCCTTGATCCGTGTGTAGGTTAAATTAGGATGACTATACAGTGCATTACAGGTTGAGGAAGGGACCAGAGGCCATTATTTCAATTCTGTAAATATCTGTTAAGCACTGATTCTGCACAAAGGCACTGCTTTGTTGGCCACTGAGAACACAAAGCCAAACAAACAAGCCCTGTCCTCAAGAAGCTTGCATTCTACTGGGAGGAAGGATATACAAGTACACACATAAATAAATGCAAACTATTATATACAAAGAAATAATTACAATTCCAAAATGACAAGGCATTACCAACCAAAGAATTTTGAAAGTCCTTGAATAGGAGATGACTCCTGAACTATGTGTCAAAGGAAGATAAAGATTCTATTTTGCAAGACAGAGGTACGGAAAGAGACTATACCAGACACGGGATTCTCTGAAAAATAAATGGAGATTGCTGTTGGAATAAACAAAACCTGTAAAGTGTTTGTATGATCATGGTGTTACAGACCAAGATTTACTTTACAGGGTCAAGTGGCAATGGGAATCATTGTAGTTTGATTGGCTCATGTTATAGACGAGTAAACGGAAATCTAGAAATGCCGTGCCCAGGGTTCCAAGAGGGGAGAGTGGCAGAGGTGGGCTTTGGCCTGAGGTCTTTTCTCTGACTCCAGATGCCAGAGTCTTTCCTCTCTCCCATGCTGCTGCGTTCTGAGATTACTTCCAGCTCTGTGACCTGTGCTCTGCTTTTGGGGAAGTCACTCTGCTTGTTATGTGCCTGCCACCTCTTTCACAGAAACAGGAGAAAGGGAGAACATCTGTTGGGTGGTTTGAACCGTAGAAGAGAAATGCGTATCTATTTTTTTCTATCCTGTCCTTGTTTCTAAATCCACTGAGTACTTGTATAATTGATGCTTTTTTTCCTTCTGCTTAGCGCTCTCAATGGATATATTTCTGAAACAATGAAAACTGACCTGTTTATTGTGTTTTGGGAAATGATTAGAGTTTAGAAACTGTGGACTAGAATTTAAAGCCCTTTGGATTATTGTCCTTAATGTTCGTAGAGTATAAAGTGCTTTGCAAACAGGTTATCTAATATGTACAGGTATAATGAGACATCTGGCGGAATTGTTTCAGCAATTCAAGGGATTGGATTTCATTTATTAATCTTGATAATAATAATAGCTGCCCCAGGATTTCAAGTTTTATATGATGCTTTACATACATCATCTCTCTGGGGCTCTATAATAACCCGAGGAGGTAAATACCACAGCTATTACCACACCCATTTTATAGATCAGGGCACTCAAGTTCAGAGGGGCGAATGGTCCCATGCAGGCCTGGAGTAAGCCTCAGAGGCAGGATTCAAGCTTTGTTTTTCCTGCTTCCCAAATTCAGTCTCTCTAATCCACCATTTTGCATTTCCATGATGTTGGTATTAAGTTGCTCAGAATTCATTAAGAAAACCCAGTTAGTATGCATGTATGTGCTCATCTTCATGGAAAAGATGAGAATGAAACTTAGGCAAGGGTATGTGTTCTTTTTTCATTTAATTGTCTCTTTTAAAGACAATAATAGCTTACGTTTGTAGAGGCTTTAAGATTTGCAAAACGTTTCAATAATCCCGTGATGTAAGTAATGAGTAACAGCTAGCATTCCTATCATACAAAGTTAGCAAAATGCTTTAAATAGACTATGCCGTTGTTCTTACTATTCCCATTTGACAGGTGTAGAAACTGAGCCCAAGAGTGATTTGCCTCGGGTCACACAGATAATGAACATCTGTGGCAGAATTTGAACTCATTCTTCCTGCTTCCAAGTCTGATGTTGTCTGCCATAATAGTAGCTTAAGGGAGTGATAACATAAAGGGATGATCAGTCTTGAACCTCGAGAAGATTCATGGGATATGTGGATATGGTGTCTCTGTTATCTACCTAGCCACCCATAATCTGTGGAGAAAGGTAGATAGGCTTGCTGTCTTCACGCGAATGGAGTCCAGTAGGGCGCCTCTCAACAGCATCCTTGGTGGCTACTGTTTCTTAGGAAGAAAGGAGGAAACAAGCATTTGTTAAATGTCTACTGTGTGCCAGGCACTGTGCTAAACACATTACAGTTACTATCCTTAAACAACCCTGGGAGATTAGTGCTATTATTTATACCCGTTTTTCAGATGAGGAAACTGAGGCTGAATGATTTGCCCAAGATCATGAAGCTGATAATTTCCTGAGGTCACATTTGAACTTAGGACTTCCTGACTTCAGTCTCCTCATTAGCCTGAGGGAAGAGAGAGTGTTGCTCCTTCT
The DNA here is from genome assembly GCA_028646575.1 of Pseudocheirus occidentalis. Lineage (NCBI taxonomy): Eukaryota > Metazoa > Chordata > Mammalia > Diprotodontia > Pseudocheiridae > Pseudocheirus > Pseudocheirus occidentalis. The sequence continues at coordinate 54,365,499 of CM053599.1, read as the reverse complement.
TGTGACCAGCGTTCTCTTGGACTCAGTGGGGAGGGGCATACAGAGACACAAAGAAGATGCTTAAATGTTCAGTCAGTAGGAGGGATTTTTATCTTTATTAAATTTCATCTTTCCTGCTGCCTCGTGCACTTTAAGTAAAGTTCCGATGGACGGGGGCTCCATGGACTAATGCAGGGTGGGATCAAGGTCGGTGAATTGTACCCCCATCACGGGTGTATGACACACAGCTCATAAAATGACTTTCTTTAATGATAATGGCACTGATTTAGCTCCCAGAGGAAAGGCTGGAAGAAAAAGCAAGTGGAAATGATTATAAAGCACTGCTGAGGGAAAGGGGAGAGGGCTTTATAATTGCTAGGCTGCCTTTCGCCCTCTCTCTGGAACCTTTGTTTTTCTTTTTTGAGGGGGGAGAGCAGGGCAACTGGGGTTAAGTGACTAGGTCTCACGGCTAGCAAGTGTTAAGTGTCTCAGGCTGGATTTGAACTCGGATCCTCCTGACTCCAGGGCTGGTGCTTAATTCACTGCACCACCTAGCCTCCCCTGGAAGCTTTCAATCAGCGGCTTATAAGAGTTATAAGTTCATGTGGGACTGGTGCAAAATCACCTGAGTGCTGAACATCCAGCCTTCTCTTCTTCATGGTGATCATGGAGGTCATCACTGGGAAGAGCAAGGACTCATCATAGTCAAGGATATGTCCAAATGGACGGATACACAGAGACGTGCGAGGCTTCTTCCCACCGTACCACCGAAGTCTAAGGCTGGAGGGCCGAGTCTGAGGCGGAGTGCTTCCTGAACTGCCCCCTCTTTCTGCCAGGTAGCCATAATTAGAGACAATCTCTTGGGAGGCTTCTGTGAGTTCTGGGGTAGCCCTCTTGTGCAGAAGAAACAGCAGGAGAATTCTGAGCCAAGATTTAGGGGATAAACCTAGGTGGCTAATACAAGCTAGCTAGGAAGGACCAGTTATTTCACTTTTCTTGAAACTGTTTCCTTATGTGTGAAATGGTGCATTTGTTACCGACTTCCCAAGTTGTTGTGAGATGTAAAGAATCATCAATTCTTAAAGTTGAATAGAGCCTTAGAAGATATCTAGTCTCATTCCCTGGTTGTACAGATGTGCCAATGAGAGGCCTAAAGAGGGGAGTAAATTACTGGAAGTCACAGTTGCTTCAGGCACCCTATAAATGTTAGCTGCTATTATTATTATTATTATTATTATTATTATTATTATTATTATTACTAGTGTTAGTATGCACCTGAGATTTTATTCATGTAGGGAACTCCCAGTGTGGAAGCCACCTCCTCCAATGGGATATTAAGAGGTTGAAGTGACTTGCCCAAGGTGGCAGTTGTTACAGTGATATTATGAGAGGAAAAGTAAATGCATCAGGATGTTAGAAAGTCTGGTGCCTATTAATAGAAAGCTACTTGTACCGTAGAGAAGGAGTCAGTGTTCTTTCTTCCTTTGTGAAATGAAGAGTGATCTCTCAAGTCCCTTTGAGTTCTTCCAGCATTCTCTTCCCCAAGCCCTTATTCAGCACTTACATAGCAAATGCACTGCATGGTAAGTGCTAGGGAGCATGCAGGATGTGGGACATGGAGCCTGCTCTCCTGCTCCTGAATATGTTTCATGAGCTGAAGACACATCTGATTTTATGGCTCCCAAAGGGTCAAATTTATAATTCAATCTCATAGAGTTAATATTGTAGACTTTTAGGATTAGAAAATGTGAGTGGTCATCTGGGCCAACGTCTTGCAAATGAAGAAACTTAAGACCCAGAGGTGATAAATGTACAAAGTCACATAGCAATTTAGTTTTGGAATCCAGACTAGGACCCAGAGCTCATGTCTCCTTTCATCCTACAACTCTTTCTGTTACACTGTGCAGCCTTAATATTCTTTGGACTTTATATGTCTGAAAAATCTCCCTGAATATTTGAGCCCTGGTGAGTTCTGGAAAGAGCCTAAGGGGAGAGCTCAAGGTTCTGGACATATGTATATGGTGAAAATTTTGGGGAAATCATTTGAAAAATATGGTAAAATTTGTGGAGAGATAATCCCCTGACTTCCTTTACATGTATCAGCAGTGCTATAAATTTAAGTTCTGAGCTCCAGACAATTCAGAAGGGCCCTGTCTTTCACTAACCCACACCCTATTAATTGCAAAATTAGACTTTAAGGGAAGAGAGGCCCCTTCTTTTATTTTGATCTCTTCATTTCCTTTCCAGTAGAATAGCATTCCATATTTTTTGGTCAATGATAAGCTACTGTTATCCCCTAGAGCAAAAGCTGTTTCTTTTTGTTTTATTCTCGAAATTATTTACTATACATTTAATCTAAGCCTCAACATAACTAAACTTTCTTTGTATCTATTTATATTTGAATACATTAGTTTTAATGTGTAAAATTTCATAATTTTTCAGCGACATTCTCTAAATTTCTATCAATGTTATTTGTCCATTCTCATTCACATTTTCTCTTATAAGATGATAATATGTACTCAGTTCATCTTGCCTTGTGCTATTTCACAAAGATTTTTCCAGATTTCTTCGTGTCCCTTATACTTGTTAGTCTTAATTCCATTATTACTATTCTACTACATTGATGGACCATAATTTATTTAGTTCATTTTCCCATTATTAGACATTTAAGGAGCTTCCCAGTTTTTTTAAAATTTTCATATAATACTATTGTGAAAATCTTTAAAACAAAAGATGGCTGTTGTATTTGTTTTTGAACATCCTTTCAAGGTATAATCACAACAATGGAATTACTGGGTTAAAGGAAAAAATTATTTCTGTAACTCAGGCTGTGTATTATAAAATTGATTTCCAAAAAATTTCCACAACTTAGTAATTGCACCAGCAACGAATGCCACCTAAGCACTTCATTTCCACTAAATGACTCCTTACCAAACTGAAAAGCTACCCAAATGAATCCACTTGAGATCACTCAAGCTCTTTCTTCCCAACTCAAAGCAGTTCCATCTTGGATTTTCCCCTCAACCTGTAAATTTTTAATTTTACTGTTGCTCTTCTTAGCTTTAATATTCATTTAGGAAAAATGTTACTAGGGAATTAACCAGGATTAAAAAAACCTGATCTAGGAGAATGGTAGAGATCATTTCAGCTTACTATACTGGAGAGTCACTGTTCCCAAACAGTGGCTGCTGGGCCTCTGTGTCTATACTAGTCACAAGGGCATGGTACTTGCAAGGATAGTGAGACACTAACTTTACTTCAAGGAGATAATATTTGTAAAGCACTTAGCACAGTGTCTGATACATAGTAGGTGCCATATAAATGCTTATTCCCTCCCTTCTCCCTGTTCCTGCTTCATTCTGAAAAACCATGTAGTGAGGAATGTATTGACCTAGAATCAGAAAAGTGTTCTAATCCTAGCCTAAATACCAAATAGTTATATAAACTTGGAGGGCATCTAGGTGATGCAGTGAACAGAGTGCTTGACCTGGAGGTGGTGGGACCTGAGTTCACATCTGGCTTCAGACACTCACTAGCTGGGTAACCCTGGGTAAGTTACTCAACCCTATTTGCCTCACTTTCCTCATCTGTAAAATGAGCTGGAGAAGAAAATGGCAAACCTACTCTAGCATCTTTGCCAAGAAAACCCCAAATGGGGTCATGAAGAGCTGGAAGTGACCCAACAATAGTATAAACTTGGGTAAGTCCCTGAGGCCTGATTTGGGTTTCAGTTTTCCCATCTCCAAGTTGAGGGCCTAGATTATATGTCCTCCAAGGTCCTTTCCAGATGCAGCATTCTATGTTCTAAGGTTCTGAAGATTCCTCCTAGTTCTAACATTAGTTAGAAGTCCCCTCTCAACTCCAGCATTCTTTAGGCTAAGGTATCTTCTAGCTCTTAGATTTTATTATCCATGGTCTCTTCTAGGTCTAATATTCTGTGTTTCTATGACATCTGTCCCTGAGGCTGCAGGAGCAACTATAATATACTCACAGCAGCACTAGGGATACCAAACTCAGGCCCATGGGATCATATTAGCTGCTTGATTTGAAGTGGTTACCTGGATCAGACAGAGGTCAAGCTATGGCTCGAGAGAACGAAGTCTCACATCTTTTGTCTGTTGTGGATGTATGGAATGTTCTCTCCACATCTGTTTTCTTCCCAGCACACCAGTGTTCAGAATGCCACCTCCAACCTACCACATTCAAGTGAACACAATTCATGGAACAATGATCAAATATCTCCTGTGTCTGGAGTACTATGTTAGAGATTGGGAGAAGTTATTCATTTTAGACATGCAAAATCTCAGCTCCACTAACTTATAGTCACACTTGTATGTGTGTGTGTATTAAAGATATTACTTACACATAACTAATTATAACAAAAAAGACAACTCATTTAAATAAACAGTAGCATCATAGATTTAGAGCTAAGAATAACCTTGGATGCCAATGAGTCTACCTCATCCCCATTTTGCAGGTGAAGAAACAGGTGTGAAAAGGTTAAATGACTTGCCTAGGGTCACAGAAGTAGGCCTTAGGATCACAGAAATAGTGTCCTGGCAGAGTTTGAAGTCAGGTCCTCCAGACCAAGGCCACGTCCACCAGGATATCCTTACTACCTCTACAAATGCTGATGCTGTGGTGGCACGTCTGGAGCTGGAAAGGAATTCAGAGGCCATTCAGTCCAACCATCTAATTGTACAAAGGCTTGATTAGACTGGGGGTCCTTCCTTTGACTCCAGAGACAGCACTTTCCCACTCAACCACATTGCTTTTCTGATTTATCATGTGACTTTTAAGTGTAAAACGCTGTGCAAGATACCAGGAAGGTAACATGTTTAGATGGGACACTTATAGTTTCTAGATATGGGAAGCTTCCATTCTTCTGGGGAAGGGGATGGTGGTATATATAATGTTATCAGATAACTGTAATTCATGGTAGGAAACGAAAGGGAACAAAATTGAGATGGCATGAAGAACTCTAAGAATATTTGAGGATGGAGGCTGAGGGTGGGGAGAAAATCTCAAGTAAAGTATTGCAGAAGAGACAGCACCTGAACTGAGCCTTGAAGGTAGATAGGAATTTTTTTTTTGAATTTTTGCAGCTGTTTTGGAAAACATTTGGGAGTTATTCAAAGAAAGTGAATGAAATGTCTATGGCTTTTGACTCAGGCTTACCACTACTAGGTTTATACCCCAAGGAATTAATTGATTAGAAGAAAGTCCCCATATATAGCAAAATATTTATAGCAGTGCTTCTAAGTGATAGTGAAAAATTAGAAACAAAATTGAGGTCCATTGAGTGGGGAAATGGCTAAACAAATGGTGGTACATTCATGTAATGGACTGTCACTGTGTTATATAAGAAATGACAAATATCACAAATATGGAAAGAATTTTATGAATTGATGCAGAGTCAAATAAGCAAAGCTCTCAAACCCCCAAACAAACAAACAAAACCAAACCATGTACACGAATTATAAAAGTTTAAATGGAAAGAACACAAAACAATCAGGAATGAGTGTTGCAAAATTATAAAGAACAAGCTAGGTGAAGACATCCTCACCCTACTCCTTTGCAGAGGTAGGAGGTCTGTGAATATGGTGCATTACATATATTTTTCAGACTTTTTTGATATATTAATCAGTTTTTTAATTTGTTTTTAATTTGTTTTCTTGTTTACATTATTCATTTTCATTACATTTTTGAATTACAAATTTTCTCTCTATCTTGCCCCTGCTCCAACCCTAAAACAGCAATCCCACTGTAAAGCCCCTCCCCTGCTCTGCTCTCTTATTTTCTGGTAGGGCAGGGAGGGTCTCCCTATCCCAGCCCCTGTATATCTTAATTCCTAGTTGCAGGTATTGCAGAACTTTACATTCTAGATGCTTTCGATTCCTCCCTTGTCACCCACCCCCACTGGAAGGACAATCAATTCAATACAGGCTGTGGATGTGTAATTATACAGGACATCTTCATAGTGGACATATTGTGACAGTGATCATCTGTCTCTCCTTCCTATCCCTCCCCCTGCCTTGTTCTGTTCTCTACCCTGTCCCTGTCCCTTTACTGAAGTGTGTGCTTCCAGCATCCCTCCCCCAGACCCTGCCCT
>CM053599.1:54313323-54358908 GCA_028646575.1 Pseudocheirus occidentalis | reverse complement strand
CCCTCTCCCTCCCCCCCTCTCTGTCTCTCTCTACCCCTCCCTCCCTTTCTCTCCTTAGTTGTCTTGTCCCATAGATTAGACCTATGAAGTGACCCTCCAATCCATCTTTTCTTACTATCCCAGCTGTCTCTATCTAATTAGTTCAAGCTTTTCCCACCACTTCTCTTACCTATTACAATGGCCTCTTAAGGTATCGCGTCATCTCTAGTTTCTCCCTCTCAATTCATCCTGAATTCCCCAGCCAGATTAATCTTAAGAGTCATGGGATTTTTTAGCCTAAAGAGCATTTAGTCTGACTCTTTCCCTTTGCCAATGAGGAAACGTAAGACAAAGAGATTAAATTAGAAGTTAATTTTCTCTGATTTGTTACAAGGATATTGTTTTTCCTTCCCCTCCCCCCAAGATGGGAGGTGGATTGGAAAGAAGAGAAAGTTGATTTGTTACCTGAAAAATATACCAATTTAATTTTTAAAAAGCTAATCAGTTCTGGTAGCAATAGTTTTCTGCCAACCTGAGGATTGGCTTGGACTAAAGACCAGATGACCTGGGATATACCATAGTGGCAGATGGCTAACATCAAGGAAGTTCAGCAGTGTGCAACTAGTGGGTATCCAAGCAGGCATGTATGAAGCATATTATTTTGTAAATGTAGTTAGTGAAGTATGAAGGTATAGGGTGGGCAGCAGATAAGAATTCAAATTAAGAAGAAGCAGATGTCTGAGAGGTCTGGTAATCTAGTGGATAACCTAGCAAAATGGAGAGACACATAATGTCCAGAGAGCATGGTAGCAAGAAATGGACAGAGAGTCAGTATCAGAGTTGGGAGTGGGGGTGGCGTTTCCACTATGTAACTGGAAGGCTGTCATCTGGATGAACTAAGGAAGCTAGGCTAGAGGGGTAGGATGCCAGTCCCAGATGGGAGAGAAGTGAGAAAGGGCCACAGTTGGAGAATAACTAGAGAAATGATAAAGGAACCAACATGGGAGATGGGACCTAAATTGTGAGAAGTAGAGTCTAAGTCTAGGACTTGATTGGAAAGAAAGATCCAGTCATAGCAGAAAGGGCACAAAGTTAGACAAAACCAAAGATGCTAAGTTACCTTAGCTTACATCCATTTATCCTTATATTTCCCCCTGGCATTCACTGGTCCTAGAACCTGGCCTTGAGGAAGTAGATTTAGTGGGCATTTTGGGATATGGCTTCAAGGCACCATACCAGTCATTATATTAAGTGACTATTTGCTACTCTCTAAAGCACAGCTTTGATCATGTAGCTCCCCTGCTCAAGAGCCTTCAATGGCTCCTAAGGGTCCACAGATTTAAGTCCAAATGCTTAGCCTATACCTAACTATAACTTCACAGTTAGGCCTTATGTTCTACTATTCCTCTTCATGCACTCTATACCCCAGACAAACTTTCCTGCTTGTCATCCCCCAACTTCTCCTGATGTCCTCATCTACTTTGCTCACATCATTTCCTCTAGCTGGGATGCCCTTTGACCAGCCCCAAACATTTGATACTTCAAAGTCAAATTTAAATGCCAAGTTCAAACTCTCTGATAATCTCATTCAGAAGTGATTTGTTTTCTCCTCTAAATACATACCTCTTTTTTTTTGACACTGGCAAAATGACATAGCAGATAGTGTGCTGGACATGGGAGTCAGAAAGACACCATTTTTTTGGTGTTTGGACACCAGTTAAATACACTTACTAGTTACAGTTAACCTCTCTAAGCCTCAGTTTCCCTAATCTGAAAAATGAACACAATTCTATACAACAGAGTTGACGTGTGGCACAAACAAGAGGAATATGAAACTCAGAACCTAAAGCACAAGCTAAATATCAGTTATTATTACCAGAGTTCCTTACGGTTTTTCTCTCTTACGTGGCAGTAATCTTGTAGTCTGATGTATGGACATCAGGTGACCATATTTTACTCTTCCTTGTACCCTTTTCTGCTGTACCTAGCACAGTACTTTGCTCAAACTGCGCATGCAAAAAAGTGTTTTTTAATGAATGAACAGAGGCTACCAAGGACAGATCAATAAATGAATAAAATAAGGAAGGAGAAGATGTATTCGTCACCTTTGTGGAACCGGCAGAGATGTCTGGTTTTCTCCTTTTCTGGTGCTAGGGTGATATGGGGAAGCAGGTTAGATAAGGGCAAATAGGGGAACCCTGGTTAGGGCTTTGAGATGAAAGTCTGAAAGGCTGTAAAGTTTGTACGAGCCTGTGCAAATCATTGAAAGTCTCAGGAGAGCCCCAGGAAAATCTCCTAGACTCTAAGTCAGAGAAGATGCTGATCTGTATGGGTGGACAAAGTCCTTCACCAAGGGCTCCTTCCACCAAGGACATCATAAAAGAAACACAAAGAGCAAGGCTGAGAAATGTAACGACTGTCTTTCTCCTTCATTTGCTCTCACCTGACTCTTGTATTAAAAAAATCCAAAACAAAAACAGCTTCCAAAGGAAAAGAGAAAAGTATGGCTCTTAAAGAGAGACATCTATAAGGACTATCTCGAGTAAATAATGAAGCGAGCCAGAAACAAAAGCATAGGCAATGTACTATACATGTTACTAGCATGAAAAACCAGTATCTAGAACCACACTTTTAGCATCCCTACCTATGAAGGCTCAAAGATGAACAAAACTTGAGATGTAATTGGGCCAAGCTACAGGCATGCTTGGGAACCACCTGGGGTTACCCTACTCTGACAATATGTAGGGTCTGGGAGCTAGGACACCTGGGTTCTACCTCTGACTCCATCACCAACTTCCTGCATGTCCCTGGAAAATTCTTCCTCCTTCTCTGAGTCTCAGTACTCTATGTAAAATGAGAACATTTCTAGGATGTTATGGTCGATACCATCCCTTTCATGTTTAAAAATCCCAAATTCCAAGAGCAAATTATGACAATTCACAGAAGTACTTTAAAGTCTTCAAAATGCTTTTCTCATAACAAGCCAGTGGGGTATCAAGTACAAGTACTGTTATACCCATTTTGCAGATGAGGAAACTGAGGCTCCAGGAGATTATATGGGATTTGCCCATGATCACACAGCCAGTTAAGTGTTTGAGACAGCATTTCAACTCAGGCCTCTGGACTCCAGCATTATTGGTGGGTCATATTGCCTCTCAAGCTGGGAGATACTGACACCAACCCAGTTCATCCTTCCCTTTAACATGCTATAGACTACACCCCGCCCCCACTTTTGAGCTGGGCAGCATAGAGGCTGTGGGCGAGCCAGAGGCTTGGTAACCAGTTCCTGGTCAGGTCCTTATTCTATTTCCCATCCCTTTCATTTACTTTAAAGCTGACCTCGTACTTCCCTATGGATCACACCTCACTGCTGCCCCTTCCCCCAAGGACACTACCATAAAAGTTCTCAAAGGAGAACAATCATATTGCATCTTCCTTGTCCAAGCTACAAATCACTCAAATTCAAAAACAGGCGCAGGACAGTGAGAGGGGCAGTATGGGATTACACCAGAAGACTGTGGCCCGGGGTAGGACCTGCTGCATAATTTGGATTTTAGTGCCCTGTAAAACATCTGGCAAAAAAAAATGGGAGGATGTGGAGACATGGAGCAGGGGAGGGAAACGGGAGAAAAAAAAGTGCTTGAAGTTTCTTTACTTCTTATTTTGAGCATCCCTGTCCCCAAATATCCTGGGCTTTAGGGAAACGTACTGATTCTCAAATTCCATTCCTCTTCCCTCCTCCCTTGTCAGACTTCAAGTGTTCATAGCAAGCCTGATATTTAAAAAACTTTTCCTAGCCTAAAGAGAGCTCTGGATGTAAGTGACAGAATCACAGAATTGGAAAGGATTTCAGAGCTGACCCCTTCATTTTTACAGCTCAGGAAATTGGAACTCATAGAAGGTAAGGAAAGTGCCCAAGTGCATGTAATGCATGAGTGGCAGAATCAGAACTAGAACCCAGGTCTCCAGGCTCAGTATAGGGTTTGCTCTACTAATCCCCCAAAGCAGCCTCACCCAGAGATTTCTACCGTTTGTTAACAAGTCAGCAACAAGCATTTATTAAGCATCTTCAGTGTGCCTGACACTGTGCTAAGAGATAAGGATTCAAAGACAGTAAAAAAAACCCCAAAAAACACAAAAATGGGAATTCATTGTCCAGTAGATGAAATAACAATGCAAACAACTGAGGCTTCACAAATACACTTTTAAGAAAAAGGGCTATTAATAAGCATTTTTTTCAAGTGTTTTCAAAATTATCTTAGACCTTGAAGCTCCTAAACTCCAGGCCAGAAAGAGTTCTACAATGACTACAATAATATAAATGAAAAGAGCATTAAAAGCAAAAAAAAAAGCATCAACTCCCAAGTAACTATCATGAGCAATCTGGGTCCCAGATTGGCAGATGGCAAAGAAGTGTACCTTCATCCTCTCAGGAAGGTGGGGAACTATGGGTGTGGAATATGGTAGACACTATCAAACAGAATTATTCTATATGGTTGATTTTGCTAAAAAAAAATTTTTTTTTCTAACAAGGAATGGTTCAATTGGAGGGTGGGAGAAAGTGATATCTGAAAAGTGACTATCATATCAAAACAAAGATATCTGTAACTGTTTTGTGTTGTTGTTTTTTAAAAGACATTCCCTGAACATAGAATATACTCCTTCAAATCTCTGGCTGTCGAAATTCCACACATACTTCAAGATTTTGTTCAGGTTAAGTGAAAGGGGAAAGGAATAAGCATGTATGTGTGTATACATATGTATATATGTATCTTTGCATGTATCACCTACTATATGTCAGGCCCTGTGCTAAGTGGTTTGTTTGGTTTTTAAGAATTATTACTTTATTTGAGCCTCACAACAACCCTGGGGGTTGGTGAGGTGGATGCTATTATTATCCCCATTTTACAGATGAGGAAACAGAGACAAACAGAAGTCGAGTGACTTGCCGAGGATTGTACAACTAGTGTCTAAAACCACATTTGAATTCAGGTCTTCATAGGCATTCATTCTATCCACTGTCCAACCGCTGACAAAGTATTATATTATGTACAAAGTCTTCCCTCTTCCCCCCAGACAGAAATGTTCTTTTTCTCCTCAGATCTCTCTTGGCCTCTGTATTCTATCTGTAATTGTGTGTCTGTGTGCGTATGTCTGTCCATCTGTCTTGGCTCACCTCCTAGATTATTATAAGCTTCATGGGTATATCTCTCCTAGAGCCCAACACATTAGCTTGCAAACAGTAGGGATTTAATAATAATTTCCCCCAAGATCTCTACTCATTTATAAAAGCCCACATTTGGCACATTCAGTCTAGGCTGAATCCTTCCTCCTAGTTATCTGATGGGCTAATACATCCTACCCCAGGATGTCATTTTTACTGAAGTTTCAAGATTCCCACCCTGCGAGATCTATATTTCACGGTCTACCCATTTACAGGAAGAGTTGTGGCCAAGGTCCATAGGGCAAGAGAGAGAGAGAGACAGGAACAAAAGAAGCTGACATTTAGCCCTTCAGTGTCTCCTTACCAAACTCCTAAGCAGCTTAAGAGTTCACTGGGGGGAGAAAGGTCACTTCTGTAATAATACTCAGTTAGTCCTCAGGTTGTAAGAGTATTGTTCACTATCCTGTTCCAGTCTTTATAAAGGACAAACCCAAGAGGTTCCCAGGAGCTGGTGATTTCCATTCTTCGTGATCAGGAATACCACTCCAAGCTTACTGGCTCCAGGTCCACATGATACACATTTTATATCTGCGTGTGCTTCCAGATTAGGTTTTAAATCTTGGGCATCCTTGTACCTTGTTGGTGAATGATCTTTTCCAGAGCTATAACTATTCTGTACCAGAGGAAATTATCACCCCACAAAACACCCTCAGTTCAGTTGAGGGGGGTGGATACTCTGGGATACCACAAAGTCTGATACTAGGGAGGTCATGGGGAAGGGAAACGAGTTGAGATGAGGCCAGGGAAAAGCTGACTGGGGAAGGGGGTAGTTAATAGGGGAATGAAGCCGTCATTTGGATCGTTTTATCCCTATTAGCACGGCATAGTAAGCACTTAGAAAGGTGTTTCCATTCATTCATTCGTTCATTTCTATTTTAATCATGCTTGCTAAGTAAGTGCTACAGTCAAATGCGGAAAGCATTACTAGCAAGCTCCTCTAACTTTCAGTACCCTGGGTCTAATCCCCAATTACCCAGTCCTGGTTAGAGATCCCATTAGGCTTGGGCTTCATGGGAAGAGAACAGGATCTTCCTCAAAACTCTTGCCGCTTTCAACCGCGGCAAACAATTGTATGTCCCCCTCCCTTATTTTTTACTCTCACTTTATGACCAGGGTCCTTTTCCTGTAACAGGAATATTAACAATAACTACTACATTGGATTTAAATGAGTGATTTCTAATTCTAAAAATCATATAAGATTTTGGGTGGAAAAATAGAGAAAATTACACCTGGCTTAAGATATATGTATATATGTGTGTATAGATTTGACACACATACACACATATGAAATGTGTGTATATAAACATGTGTATATAATGTAGAGTACATATTATATAGTGTGTATAATATGTAATTTATGCACATATATATTTATGCAAAATCTCAAGTATAAGACCATAAATAAAACCCAGCAAGAAACATTCCAAAAGTCTTTATATATAGGTTGCCTGGCATCAAGAAGACTTAAGTTTAAATCTAGCTTTGGACAATTACTAGCTGTGTGACCCTGGACAAGTCACTCAATCTCTATTTGCCTCAGTTTCCTCATAAGTAAAAGGAAGGTATTGGACTACATGGTCTCTAAGATCCTGCCAGCTGTAAAACTTAGGATCCAATTAAATGCCAACTGTATGCAAAATACTCTGCTAGGTATGGGGGATTCTAGAACAAAAACTGATATCTAACACTGTTTTTAAGTCTTTACGCTCAAGGGCCATACATTCTACTAAGGGATACAAAGTGTAAGCAGATAGTTATCTGTGAGATCACTTGAGGAGAACAAAAAGCAGTTACATCTAGGGGGAAATCTAGAAAGGCTTCCATTAGGGCACAGCACCTGAGCAGAGCCTTAAAGGAAGCTAGAAATTCTAAGAATGAGGAGCGAGGCGCATTCTAGACAAGAGGGCAGGCAGTACAGAGGCATGGGGACAGGAGACGGGAGGCAACAATTAGCTGTGCAGTTTGGCTGGAACACAGCGTACATGAAGGGGAGTGATACAAAGTAAGTCTGGAAAGGTAAATGGGAGCCAGATTGTGAAGGGGTTTAAATGCCAAGCTGAAGAGTTTGTATTATCATCATTTACAAGCTGTCAACACAACAATCCACCATCATCCCGGAGAGGGCCAAAAATTTAGTCAGTCTTCCAGAAGTTCCCAAAGAACCAGATGTTGAGTTTTGTTTGCCAGCCTTTCTCATTGGGAGGGCATTATCATTGTACAGCTTTGCCCTACAGCTAGTTCTATCTTTCTTTTCAGAGAGGGCTCTGGTATATTTCCCTCCAATAAAAATACTTTGGAAAAGTACTGTATTCCTGATAAGAAAAACTGTGGTAGCAGCATAACTGACTACTCACTTGGAAGAAGTTAATGGGTGGTCTCAAAGCAGAAATAATGCTAGATTAATTCACCCAAGGCCTAAAATGTGACATGTGCACAGATGCATTAATGCATGTATACAATAAAGTTTTATTGAAACAATTGCTTCTCCCTTTTCTTCTTAGTTAAAGTCACCTATGAATTCACTGAAGCTATAAACTTTCTAGGTTTTCAAATCTTAAACAACCAGATGATGTGTTCACACACACACACACACACACACACACACACACACACACACAAACTGTGATTTAAAAGAAATAATAAACCGTGAGGGCATTTTTCTACCCAAACCAAAACAAAACAGGGAAGTCTTTGATAAGAAAGAAGTAGGAGCATATTGTCAGAGCTCTGTGGGAGAAACTTTTATGGCAACCTGCCTGGTTTAAACCAGATGGACTAGTCTTTTCATGAGAACTAAGATTTGCTCTCAAAATACAAAAATATTATTTTATAAGGGAGAAATGAGGGGAAAAGCTAGTCCTTTGCAGAATGAACTCAGACCCTCACAAAAGGAAGAAAAGTTTTCACAATCCTCCCAAAGTGCTTTACAATTCACAATACAGTAAGAGTTACCCTGGCCCTTATTTCCCATCCTGTTTGAGTTTAGATGTTAACTATTGCTTCATCTGAAATGAATGAAGCTGAGAAGAAAGTTAATTCAGCAGGCCTAATTCAGCCACTCCATCCCCACCAAACTCTGGCTCCTGCCCACTTTAGAGATCACACTCCATCAACAAACGGGCAGGTGTCCAAACAAGGATCCAACTTCCAAGCCAGCCCTAACCTCAATCTGTGCGCAGGCCTTATCAGATTTAGCTAGGAAGCTTACAACCTCAATCCGTTCCAAGAAAAGGAACGTGGCTCAATATGTTCACTACTTAAGTGAGTCAATTTCCACAGAGCAACAAGCCTTTTTCTATTTCTGTGCCGGTTTCTGGCCACATTCTCAAACTGGCAGCTTTCCTTTTTAATAAGTATGTAGGGTTGGTTAGAGGGGGCTTTTTCCTCTCTTACTTTCATTGGCGATATGTTAGCAGAATCGCCTTGAAATCCTCTACATGTACACCTGCTCGACAAAAGCCCAAGGTGAACCAACCGCACAGAGACCAAAGGAAATTCAGGGCACGTCAGTTTCAATAGGAGAAGGACTTCCTAACAACCTTATCCACAGGATTGCTCCCCAGGATGCCTCTGGGGAGATAGTAAATTCTTTCCCTAAGATCTCTAGGTAAGAGAAGGCCTTTCTCTATCCACCTTCCCAGCTCAAAATATTCATTCCCAGGCTAGCTCCAGCCAGATGTTCTTTTCCAAAAGGTTCCTGATTCCTCCGCACAGGAGAGGAGAAACCTACATAAAGCAGAATTTCCAGCCAAGAGGTGGCTGGCTACAAGAGAGGAGAGAGGAGTAGGGGACAGAGTCAGGCATGGCAGACCCCCTTTCCAGGGTGTCTCAGCAGAGACTCTAAGCTAGGCTAATATACTGGCTGGCATACATGCATCTAGGTATCTGTGCCTCCGGTGAGCCCCGGTTTCTAAACCAACGCCCTGGTGTCCTCTCGGCGGGGTTGTCCCAGACGATCGCGAGGCAGGCAGCCGGTCCCCGAACTTGCCATGCCACCGCTCAGTTCTGGGTTATTGTTTGCGTTTCCAGGACACATCTGCGAAGGTTATCGGGAAGCCCCGGTCCCCGGCCCCTACCTCCAGCAGGAGCCACAGCAGCAGCGAGAGGAGGATCCTCCATGGAGCGGGCTTCATGGCTCCTTCTCTGCTCAGGTCCCGGCGGACAGGAGAAAGGGCGAGCGGCTCTCCCCTCGGTCCTCCTCCGGCTTCAAAAACGCTGGCGAGCTGTCAGCGGAATGAACCCCCTCATCCTGTCCCCGGAGGGGAGGGACGGTGGGTGGGAGCAAGCCTGGGAGCCGCCTGCGTGCCTCGGGCGCGCCGCCCTCGTGAACCCGAGCCCAAGGAGAGCCGGGGAACAGAGAGAAGTCCTGGGAGTGACCGACGCCGCTCCGCTCTCCTAGCAGAGCCAGGCTCCCCCGCCCCGCGAGCGCGCGCGTGCGTGTGTGTATGTGTGTGTGCGCTGGATCTCTCTCTCTCTCTCTCTCTCTCTCTCTCTCTCTCTCTCTCTCTCTCTCTCTCTCTCTCTCTCTCTCACTCACTCACTCACTCACACACACACACACACACACACTCACTCACACACGCGCAGTGGGCGTGCACGGTGCAGGGAGAAGGCGGAGGCCGAGAGCCGGCCCGCTCGCAGCTTCCTCCCCCCTCGCGCGGGTTAAAGCCGGGGAGTTGGCTGGCAGGACGGACGGCGGAGGGAAATGTGGGCGCGCCCTGGAAGCGCGAGGCAAGACTCAGAGCCCGTATACTGGGGATCCCGCGCTCGGAGACCTCGGGGTTGCCAAGACGCACTCCTGGGGCGAGGCTGAGATAGGGGGGAAGGTGAGGCCATCTCCTTCCCCTATCCCCGCACCGAGCGCACCCTGCGCTCCGGACCTGAGAACAGGGAAGGTTGGAGGGTAGTGGCGAGCTGAAGTCAGCCGGGGAGAAGGTCAAGGAGGCCCGAGCTGGGGAGATAAGAGGGTGTAGGACGAAGAAGCTTGGTCCAGGAACGGAGATGGCGGGAACTAATTAAAGAAGGTCTGGGTAGGTGAGCCATAGGTTAGGTAAAGCAGCTCCCTCATGTTCAAGAAATAGTGGGCCTCAGGAGGGCAGGATTACCCCCATGCCACCCACCGCCTACCAGCGCAAGAATGAAATAGGCAGAAGGAATAAGGGAGCTGCAAGGATTCCTTGGCATCACTCCACTCTTGGTTATACCAGGGGAGGTCATACTTCCCAAACTCTCTCCCCATCTCCTCTTCTGCTGTAAGCCTTTATCTCGAGTCCCCATCGGTGTATGCGGTGAATGCAGCAGAAGTAAACCAAAAGGAAAGCAGAAATTAGAGGAGTCTGGAGATGGACAGCTGTAGCTCATATGGGAGCTGTCCCTTAGGACACAAATATCCCTTTTCTCCGATTTAGATACTGGAGTCCAATACTACTTAATGGAATAAGGTTTTTGGAAACATAGCTTACCAGTTATGCCACTATTCATATAGTGCAGTGCAAAGATGACATGAAGACATAGGCTCAAAATAAGACAATTGGTTCAGATCTGGATTCTGCCATTTACTGTGTAACATTAGGAAAGTCACTAAAACCCCAAATATGAGTGAGTGGGCCTGAATCACCTCTGAGGTTCCTTTCCATTCTAGACATGTGATCCAATGATTCCTAAATCATTGGTCCTGTTGCTTGCCAAGTCAGACTTCGGGGATTTGGGAACCACAAAATTCAGTCTTTCATCACTGGATTCTGTATATTTATTATGTATGTTAGCAAAGGTCCAAGGCAGACAGGGGAGACATCTCTATCTAGCTCTCACCTCCAGCTGCTTGCAGTCTAGTTGAAGGAAATATGGAAACAAAAAGATAAGGGCTAAAAGACTGAAAGGGCCAGTGAACAGAGCAGACAGTGCAGAGAAGGCTTGGCTACAACCTCCAGTACTAGAAGCATGGAGTCCCCCAGAAGAAAAGAGGTTTTAACTGAGATCTAAAAGTTGGATTGGTTTTGGATTGGCAAATGGCCATGGAAACAGCACAGACAGGGGCTATGAAACAAAAGTAGCACATTGGTTAGACAGGTAGAGTAGAGTTAGATTGTGCAGAGTCTTGACTGTCAACAGTTTGGATTTTATGCTAGAGGCATTTTTTGTTGTTACTGAGTCGTTTCAGTCATGTCCAACCCATGTGACCCCATTTGAGATTTTCTAGGCAGAGATAGTAGAATGGTTTGCCATTTCCTTCTGTGGCTCATTTTACAGATGAGGAAACTGAGGCAAACAGGGTTAAATGACTTGCCCAGGGTCAAACAGCTAGCTACTAAGTATCTAGGGAGGATGAGTCTTCCTTAATCCAGGCCCAGTGTTCCATCTTTCCACTGTGCCACCAAGCTGTCCAGAGGAATTAAAGAACTAGGTTAGGTTAAAGAGAGTGGCATGAAGAAAATGAATTTGTAGGGAGATTATCTGGGTAGCAGGATGCAGAATACATTGGAAGGAATAGACCATAGACAAGAAAGACTTGTCTCTCTATAATCTATGATCCTAAAGCAGTTAGCAAAATGATACAATTATTCAGACCCATATGACTGGGGGAATGGTCACATTATCAACAATATAACATGTGCTGTCACTTTATAGTTATGTCAGTTTATGAGTTTAGGTTGTAAGGGTGTTTGTTTCTCCCTAGTATTAAGTGCTGGTACATACACATACCACCAAGTAAACTGCTAGAAGGCAAATCGAATAGAGTGCCAGGCTGGAGTCAAGAAGACTCATCTGTCTCAATTTAAATCTGGCTTCAGATACTTACTAGCTATGTGACCCTGTGCCAGTCACCCTGTTGGCCTCAGTTTCCTCAACTGTAAAAATGAGCTGGAGAAGAAAATGGCAAACCACTCCAGAATCTTTGCCAAGAAACCCCCGAAATGGGTTTAGTAAGAGTCAGGTACAACTAAACAGCAACAAACCACCGAGAACATGGTGGTTCTTGGCTGTCTGGGTATATTAGTTAGACATCTCCCAAATGTGACTAGCAATTCTACTCAGTTATGTTTACAATAAAAAGAAAACTTATTACTGAGTAACGATACTTGACTAAACACAAATTACTGACTTCTAAAAGTATTTTAGATCAAAATAGAAATGAGAATCAAATTTAAAGAACTACCCAAAATAGTACGTTCCTTACTGAATTTCAACTGTAATTTCTCTTCATTTAATCTAATAATGATAATTTTCTCTACCAGGGCTAGATTGGAAAACTAACTATACAGTACTCTGGACCCCAGGACAGATGCATTAGAACTTTAGAATAGCTTTGGAGAAGCATTGCCATAACTTTTCTTTCACTGTTTCTCTGTAGGCTAGTGTTCAGTTGCCTTCTGAACGATGCCAATTAACCAGCAGAGAGCTCTTTACATTGCCTTCTCTATATCTTTTTTGCAAAAGGGGATTCTTCTCCATTTGGTTAATGCCAGGAAAAGATATCAAACCATGAACATGCATTAACTCAAGTCCACAATCCCAATGCCTTTACAATACTTTGATCCCTTTTGCACATCAAGAAAAGTGTTCCCCTCCTCCCTGTTCTCTACATTTCTCCATTTATCCGACATGGATTTTGAAGTTCAAATTTGTCTAAAAGTTAATTTGCTTTAAGTACCTTTAGGTTTTTCTTTAATCACTTCAATAAATATCTGGCTCACTTTAAATCTGCTTCTTGAAGGATTTATCATCTTTTTTCAGAACCTACATTTAATAATATATTTTTATTAAATAGAACAATTTTTAAATAGAGAAACAGTGCTATCCTGAATAAGTTAGGAGGAGTTGAGAAGTGAATGAGAGAAAAGAGTAACAATGAAGTAGGACAATTCTTCCTTGCCACCACTCCTGTCTCTCCCCCTCCCTTGACCCCCCTTCCCCACAACCCGGCATTTGGTTGTGAAAGAGAAGAGATATGGGAAGACAGCTTGAATAGCTTGATAGTACAGTCGGATGAAGGTTTTTTAAAAGACTGGGAGATAACTGGGGTTGTTTGTAGGTAGCTGGGAAAGAGCTAATAGATAGGGAGAGATTGAAGATTAGAGAACTCCATTGCTGAAGAGATGGTAGGAGATAGGATGGAAAAGAGAAACTGATGGAAGAGTGATTAGTGGATAGGTTAGAAGACCAGGATGATTTAGGGAAATAGAAACTAAAGACGGAAAGGGTTTAGGGAAGAAGGGAGTTGTCTTCGTATTTAGAGCTAGAAGATCTCTTAAGGATCATGAAGATGAAAAAAACTGAGGCCCAGAGACTTAAAACTACTTGTTCAAGGTCACAAAAGTAGCAACTGAGCTAACTTTCCAATCCAGGCCTTTAAAATCCAAATTCATTGTTATTTCCAGTGCACCTCATATACCACCTAGCATTAGATACTGCAGGGAAGTCACAGAGAAGGAAGCCTGAAAACAGAGCAGTGGGTTTGGCAAAAAGTCGGTTGGTTCATTCAAGAAATCTGTTTTAAGAACCTAGTTTACCAGGGCTTAAGGAGGGATTGAAGTGTGGAGTTCATCAGTGAAAGAATGAAAAGAAATAATATATGCAGTAAAGCAGAAACATTAAGCAAGGCTTGTTTTGTTTTGTTTTTAAGATGGGGGAAAGTTAGGCATGTCCAAAGGCAGGGGGAGAGAATTCAAGGAAGAATTCCCTGGTTTGCACAGTTTGAGTTGGCAGACTGCTGCATTCTCCACCTGTCCCATCCCTCCCACTCAACTTTCTAAGCAATCCCAAAGGTTCCTTATAGGCAAATTTAGTCACCCATTGCTGCC
Organism: Pseudocheirus occidentalis; assembly: GCA_028646575.1. Taxonomy (NCBI): domain Eukaryota; kingdom Metazoa; phylum Chordata; class Mammalia; order Diprotodontia; family Pseudocheiridae; genus Pseudocheirus; species Pseudocheirus occidentalis. The sequence continues at coordinate 54,344,904 of CM053599.1, read as the reverse complement.
ATAAGTCACTCGCCAACACGTTGAGATTTGCATAAATTATCTGGGTTTCTTTTGTTAGTCACATAATTACTGTAATTTCAATTAACCATCCTTGACTTTTTCTTGAGCTTCCTTATTTTTATATTCTCAGGGTTTCTAAAAGAAGCATTTTGCGATTTACCAACTTTGTGAAGCAAGTTAAATAGCAAAAGCTGTGTTTATTTAGTGCTTTAAAGTTTTCAAAGTGGTTTATTTAAATGATTCCATCTGATCCTCATAACTGTGATGCTACAGGTGTTATTGTCCCCACTTTACAGATGAGGAAACTGAGACTTGGGGAGGCAAAGTGATTTTTTCCATGACACTATTTGAACCCAGATTTTTTTTTTACTTTAAGTCCAATGTTATTTCATCTTTGTAGTTAACATTTATATAGCCCATTAAGGTTTTATAGGCTGTTGACTACTCTTTCTTCCTGCATAGTCTCTCCTCTCTGGACTTTTATGACACTGATTCTCTTGGTTCTCTTCATAGTTATCCGACTGTTTCTTCTCAGTCTTGTTTGCTGGTTCATCCTCTATACCACATCCTTTTTTAGTGGGTGTCCCCCAAGGTTTTGGCCCTTGAATATCTCCTCTTCTTCCTCTGTACTTTCTCACTGGGAGACCCCATCAGCTGCTATGGGTTTAATTCTCATCTCCAGTATCCTTGCCAAGAAAACTCTACCCGGGGTCAGGAAGAGTTAGACACAAGTGAACAACAAAAAATGCAGCTGATTCCCAGACCTCTGTATCTTGTGCTCCCGTCCACAAGGTCTGCCACCTTTTGGACATTTTGAATTGGATGTCCCCTAAGTACCTCCACCTCAACATATCCAAAACAGAATCCATAATCAACACCTCCCCACCCCACCCCCAAAAACCCTACTCCTTTCCCAGTTTTATTGTGTGACATGAGAGATGCTAGCACAAGACCACCCAGTATGGCATGCCCTCATCAGAGAAGGGGCTGTGCTCTGTGAGAAAGGCAGAATTGAAGTAGCTCAAAAGAAACACAAGATGTGCAAGTTTAGAGACTCTACCTACAATGTTCACAGGGTCTATTTGTGCCTGACTCGTGGTAGAGCATCCCAAGCTCATATTGGTCTGATCAGCCACAGTTGGATGCTCTGTAACTTGTTTCTAACATAATGATGTCATTTTGGTCCTCCTCAAGAACAAAGGACAACTCCAACAAGCCACCCTCCCAGTCAACCATGATTGCAAACCTCATTGTCATCTGTTACTCGTCATTCCCATTCACACCATGTATCCAACTGGTCCCCAAATCTTGTAATTTCTTTCTTCACAAGACTAGAATCCATCTCTTTCTTCAAACTCTTGCATCTATCTTCACAATTCAAGCCCTTATCACATGTAGCGTGAACTATTATAGCATCTTGCCCATTGATCTCCCTGCTTCTAGTCTCTCCCTGCTATGATCCATCCTCTACTCATCTTCCAAAGTGGTTTTCCTAAGTTCAGACTCTTTGAGATAGGGAGCTGAGGTATTATTATCCTCATTTCACAGATAAGAGAAGAGAGGTTGTGACCTGAAAGTTACGAACATAGATGACACATTATTTAGGGTCTCCTTTCAACCCTTTCCCACTCTTTAATCCCATTATAGGATCACAGGAACTATCGCTTGAAGTGGGTTATAGGGATTCTGACCTGGCTCTTTCATTTTACAAAAAAGGAAACTGAGCTTCAAGAGAACCAAATGACCTCTCTTAGGTCACATAAGTACTAAGTGTCAGAACTGAGATTTGAACTCGAGTCTTTTGATTCTTAATTCAGAGTTCTTTCCACTGTTCTTGGTATGGGCATTTTAACCACTGAATACAGTTCTACAGCTATTTATCAACCATACCACATTATACAAGATTTTATAGTTCTGTAATCAAAACTGTGAGAGGCAGTATGGTACTGAATTTGGAGTCAGGGGACTTCAATTGGAGTCCCAGTTTTACCATTTATTACCAGTTTGACCTTAAGCAATTTATTTTACCTTTGTTGACCTCAGTCCCCACATTGATAAATGAGGAGATTGTGCTATATGACCTTTGGATTACTTTCCCACTCTAAATCTCTGATCCTCTGATTTTCCCCAGCAATTACTTCCTAGATCTCTCCTATGAGCAGCATTGTGATTCTCACTATACTGAGTAGGGGCAGAATTAGGCTCACTATAAGGGAAAACTTCATAATAATTAGAGATGTCTAAAAGGGGAATAGTCTACCTCAGGGGGTAACTGACTTCCCCTAGTTAATGTCTTTGAACAAAAGCTGAACAACTACTTGTTGGAAAGCTCATAGAAGATCATGACCTCTGCAATCCCTTTCAACACAGAGATTCTGGGACCAAAACATTCAGCATGTTCCCTAGAATGCTCAATAACACAAAATGAAATCTAATTATTATCATTACATCAAAAGAAACTTCTGTGATGAGGGAAAGAAGTTTATACTGAGGTTTATATTGCTTATTTTGAGATTTATATTGCATCAAATCATCAGAACAGTTCACTTTAGAGGGCCTGGTAAGCTTACTGGTTGTTTTTCAGTCATGTCTGACTCTTTGTGTCCCCATTTGGGGTTTTCTTGGCAAAGATATTGGAGTGGTTTGCCATTTCCTTCCCCAGCTCATTTTACAGTTAAGGGAACTGAGGCCAGCAGGGTTCCCAGCTCATTTTACAGTTAAGGGAACTGAGGCCAGCAGGGTTAAGTGACTTGCCCAGGGTCACACAGCTAGGAAGTATCTGAGGCCAGATTTGAACTCAGGAAGATGAGTCTTCCTGACTCTAGGCCAGCATCCACTGTACCACCTTGCTGCACTAATACAAACACACAAACCTACACAAATATATATATGCATGTGTGTGCACACACACACACACACATATAGACTTTATAATTATATGAGTTATATAATACCCGTGTTATATAATTATACATTATATAATTATATGATAAATACATAATGTAATAAAATAATATACATTATGATTATATTATATAATATATAAATATATTGTATATCTATATATAACATGTAACTATATATAAAAATTACATAATTACTATAAACTCTGTGTGTGTGTGTGTGTGTGTGTGTGTGTGTGTGTGTGTGTGTGTGTGTGTAAGCAAAAAGAGAAAGACCCAGAATAAAGGAATAAGCTTTAATTTAGAGACAGCTGGGTGGCACGGTGCATAGAATCTGGATCTGCTATCAGGAAGACCTGGATTCAAATGTGACCTCACACATTAGCTATGTTACCCTGGACGAGTCACTTAACCTCTGCCTCCATTTGCTTATATGTAAAAAGCGGAGTTAATAATAGTACCTCCTCCCAGGATTGCTGTGAGGGATTAAATAAGATAATACTTGTAAAGTGCTTAGCATAGAACCTGGCCCATAGTAGGCATTTAATAAAGACTTTATTCTTCCTTTAAAGCTCAAATACTCCAATGGAGCTCCGATTTCATTGATTTAGATATTCTGTTCTTGTGGACTTTTGTTCCAGTTCTCCCCTAAATTTGCCATAGAGTGTCAGCCTAACCAGAGGAGGATTTTCTTGCTATTAATGAACAAAAGGGCACCAATGGAGTACTTGGACGATTAACTTGTTGTCCCTTACTCTTATCATGTAATTAGCCTATCTTTTTCATTCACACATTCCCATGTTGACATTCTTCATTCCAATTCTTCTAGGTTCCTTATTTGTGATCAATTGTAGCTTCTTCACATCCATATGCACTTCTCCATCATCTTCTATGTCATACTCATTACTCAGACCTTGGAGAGTACAATATTCCCTGACTTGAAGCCAAAAACACTAATAAAATATTGATGTTTTATAGATGGTTAAAAAATCATTCAATTATAATACCCTTTGATCCAGAGACTATTACTAGGTCTGTGCCCCCAAAGAGGGCAAAGACAGAAAAGACAGTGGTACAAAAATATTTGTAATCCATTAACTGGGGATGGCTGAACAAATTGTGGTAAATGAATATAATGGAATATTATATCACTGTAAAAAAAATGACAACTACCACAGGTTCGGAGAAACCTGGGAAGACTTATAGAGACAGATGTAGGCTGAAATGAGCAGGAAAGGGCGAGTGATTTGTGCAATGACTAGAATAATTAAAGGAAAACCATTCTGAAAGACTTCAGAGCTCTGATCAATGATGGGTCACGACTTCAGAATGCTTTGATGAAGCATGCCTTCTACCTCTTTGCAGAGAAATGACACTTAAGAGATGGAGAAAGAAACATACATTTATAGACCTAGTCAATAAACTGATTTTTTTTTGGTTGGCTATTAGGGAGGGATTAATTTTTTTTTAAAATAAGGACAGTGGTAAGGAAATTGGTATTGATGCAAAACAGAAGAAAAGAAAGAAAAGACCACCAATTAAATATTTTTGAAAAATATACAAAAGAGGGGCACAACAGAAAAAGCAACAGCTCTGGAGTCAGGAGGATCTGAGTTCAAATTTGACCTCAGACACTTACTAGCTGTGTGACCCTGGGCAAGTCACTTAACCCTGGTTAAGTAAATACATGAATGGATAAATGAATGAATGAAAAGATAAATAAAATTTACAAAAGAGACCAGAAGAAAGTTGAGAAAGGTAGACAGGCAAGCAGGGCAGTTTTATGACTAGTGCATTAAATTTAATAGATACTTTAAAAAAAACTATACATAAGAATAGTTAGTGTTTTATATATTATTTTAAGATTTGCAAAATGCTTTGGAATATGTTAATTCACTCAATCTTCTCAACAGTTGTATAAGGTATGTGTTATTAACAGCCCCATTTTATAGATGAGGAAATTGAGGTGCAGAGAGGTTAAGTGATTTATTTGCTCAGTAATTTTAAATCTGAGGTCAAATTCAAAGTCAGATCTTCAATTCTATTTTAAAATGTTCATGTTTGTTGATGTTTAAGTTCATAATAAAAAATAAAATGAAAATAAACAAATATAGACTCTGGTCTTTGGGAAAAGTTTTGAGTCATCAAAGGAATTTTACAGATTCTGAAAGGCGATCTAACTCTCCCTCTTCTTATTCAACACTCGGTCCCATTCATTGTCTGTTCATATAGTCTGTGTGAAATATATGCGAGTATATGTGTCTCTCTCTATATATATATGTATGTGTGAATATACAGGCATTTAGCTCACTCAACATAAATATAATCATTTGCACTGTATATCTATATATGCATATGTATATATGTATCTATATACATATGGGTATGTTCATGTTTGTCCTTGTTTTCAAAGAGGATCAATGACATCACAGGTAATGTCTTGACTTGTGTGTGAATTGAATTTAAGTGAGGCAGAGATTCACAAAGGCATCAACCCCACTCTCTCTACCAGAGTCATCAAAGTCCAGTGGCAAGACAAAAGTCAAGAAGACTGGCAATAGCTTGGGATGTAGTTGATGACCATGGCACATCTGATATGGTCTGATGTCTGACCAAAGTCTAAGTGCTCCATGGTGCCTGCTTCAACCACCTTCATGGCCACTGAAAATAACTGCTCTTATCAGCCTCTTCTACCAAGGGAGGTCTTCATATGCTTGGAGTAGGTATCCCCCTAAACTCACCAATGGGCCTGTTGGTTACCCTCAACCTGGTTTAGCCTATTGGGACAGTTTACTGAGGTCTGATTGCTGCATATACTACACTTTCTTAGAGGCCCAGGTGAGATTTGAGTGCCAGGTGGACATCAAAGGTAGAGGAGCAGCCCTGAAAAGGGCTTGGCAAGCTCACACACGAGAGGGCTAGTCCTCCCTGAACACCCCAATTGATTCCATTAATGGATAAACTCTATAGATCGTCCATCTATCCAAATGTCGTAGTATGAGTAACAGACATTCCCTCCCACTTATGTCACAATAAGACTAAATTTATCCTGTAATTAAGGCATTAATATCTTTCATCTAGAACTGAAGTGTCTTATGAACGATTACTTTTTTTAGTCCTTGTAAATTACCTTGTGGGGAGGCCAATATAAATCATTATACTGATAAGTAGTTTCCCCACTTTCAGCTGGTGATGATATAACACAATAACCAGAGGACTAGGTCTGGGTTCCAAGGATCCAGGTTTTAGATGCCACCTTTGACACTAATTATGTGTGTGACCTTGGACAAATCGTTGACCTTCTTTGAGCTTGTTAGTTCATCTGTAAAATGAGGGTTACAGTGTATTGGATGGCCTCTGAGGAGTGTTCTTGCTCTGGATCTAAGAACCTATGATAAAGTTAGAGAATTTTTGTTTTATCATATGCAAGGGACATAAGTCCATGTAAGTGACAATCTGTATATTATAACTCCTTGTTATGTAAGGGACAAAAACAAAAATAAAACTTTTAATAGGGTTTATCTATTTTATTTTCATATCCAAAAGACCTTTTACCTTTTCAAATTAAAAATAATAATTAGAGTTGGAAAGAACCTAGGGCTTTGCTTAAGGTCACACAGGGACCAGGCATCAAAGCAGAGTTTCAAACCCACATCTTCTCATGGCCTCTCACCTGTAACATTTTTATAAAGTCTACCACTTAAAGCTGTAACTGGTAGGATAGAAATGAAGCCTGGGGCAAGTAGCACAAATTTTATTGTTCAGTTGTACCCGACTCTTCATGACCCTGTGGACGACACTGTCTAGAGGATTTTCTTGGCAAAGATACTGGAGTGGTTTGCCATTTCCTTCTTCAGCGAATTAAGACAAATAGAGCTTAAGTGAATTGACCAAGGTCACACAGCTAGTGTCTTATTCAAGATTTGAATTTAGATCTTTCTGACTTCAGGTCCAATGCTCTATCTACTGAGCCACCTAAGCAGCATAAAAGGTATCTTTTAAAAAATTTTTTTAATTAAAATTCAGTTAATGGAAGGAATAGAAGAAACCTTAGAACTCGGAACATAAGACCCAGGGAGGAAGAGGTAAGATAAGGACTATGAGCTACCTTAAGGGCGACTGTGGAGCCTACCATCAAGGGATGCAGTCTGGGGGCTAAGCTCAGCTGTTTCTATTTGCTGATGGGATCCAAATGTTGTCAATACTCTCAATTTAAATCCCTAGTGGCCTCACCCTAGTTAGGGACTTTAATGCTGCACATTAGTTACTGACTACAGTCTATAACATCTTGCCTTGGGCACTAAGTAAAATGTGTATTTATATGTGTACATTGTGAATATGTATCCATGCATATACATAGATACATATGTGTACAAGATACATGTGTAAACATATGTGTGTGCTTCTATACCTGTATGAGGCATCTACAAGCATTTATTAAGCTCTGTCTCAGCACTATGTTAAGATACAAAGAAAAATGAAAACAGTCTCTCTCCTCAAGAAACTTACATTCTAATAGGGGAAACAACACGAACTCAACATTCTCAATTTTTGCTTTTTGTTTTAGGACCCCTTTGCCCTCTTAAAAATTATTGAGGACCTCAAAGAATTTTTTAAATGTGCATTATATGTCAATTTTTACCATATTAGAAATTAAAAGCGATCTTTTAAAATATCTATTAATTCATTTTAGAATTATGATAATTACATGTTAACATGAAGAGCATATTTTTATTAAAATTATGTATCTTTCAAAACAAAAATTTGAAAAGTGACATTGTGTATTTTTCTACGTGTAAATCTCAAATTGTTTTTGCACCATCAATGCAAATGTCAACATACTTGTTCCAAGACAAACCAGGAGATTATAAAAAGTTATTCGATACTTTTGAATGTTTTAGCGCCACTAGGGTTTGTTGCCAAGCATTCACATCAAAGATCTTCTTGAGGGATTCGGCGGTGTCAATACTGGACAAAGCCAAACAATACCAGCCACGTCTGTAGATTTGTCCATTTTAAGGCAAAAGTACAACTCTAGAGATAAGATGTTCACTCAGTCTTCACTTTTACAGCTAAATTTTTAATTCACAAGTAAAATAGCCTCCAGAAAACACTATTCACTCATGAAAAAAGGGAAAAAAATAATTATGTCTTAGTATTAATATGAAAAGTTTTGACCTCATGGATCCCTAAAAGGGAGTCGTCAGACCAGACTTTCAGAATGGCTAGTGTTAAGTCAGCAGTGTATACAAAATATATACAGTGTAGATAGAAGGTAATTTTTAGTAGCATTTTTTCTTCTAATTACATCTCAAGACAATTTTTAGCATTCATTTAAAAAAGATTTTGAGTTCCAAATTTTTCTCCTTCCCTCCCTCCCCTCCCCTCTTCTGAAAATGGTAGGCAACTTGATATAGGTTATATATGTGCTATGATATAAAACATTTCCATATTAGTCACCGTTGTGAAAGAAGAAACAGATCAAAATGAAAAAAAACCATGAAAAAGAATAAAGTGAAAAAATATGCTTCAATCTGCATTTAGATCATCAGTTCTTCATCAGGGTGCGGACAGCATTTTCTTTCATCAGTCCTTTCTACTTGTCTTGCATTGTTGTATTGCTAAGAAGATCAGAGTCATTCATAGTTGATCATGGCACAATGTTACTGATACTGTGTACAATGTTATCCTGGTTCTGCTCATTTCACTCAACATCAGTTCATATAAATCTTTCCAGTTTTTTCTGAAATCTGCCTGTTCATCATTTCTTATTGTACAATTACATTCACATGCCACAGATTGTCCAGCCATTTCCCAACTGATGGGCATCCCCTCAGTTTCCAATATTTTGCTACCACAAAAAACGCTGCTATAAATATTTTTGCATATGGGTCCTTTTCCCTTTTTTATGATTTCTTTGGAATATAGACCCAGTAGTGGTATTGCCAGATCAAAGCATATACACATTTTGGTTGCCCTTTGAGCATAGTGATGGAAGGTAATCTGAGAGGGAAAGGTACTAGCCCCTTAGGAAGGGCTCCTTTAAAGGTGGTATTTGGGCTGAGTCTTGAAAGAAGTCATGGAAACCAACAGCACTGTGGGCATAGGAGAAAGCCAATGCAAAAGCCCAGGCACAGGAGATGGAGGGGCCTGTTCAAATAAGAAAAAGAAGGTGAAAGTAGCAGGATGATTACATGTATAGAGAGAGGATAAAGTGTGAGGAGCCTGGAAGGGTTAGAAGAGAACAGGGACTGAAGAGCTTTAAATGCCAAACAGTTTATATTTGATCCTGGAGCTAATAGGGAACCATAAGAGCTTACTGAGATGCTGAGGGACATGGGTGGATATGGTCGGGCCACTGCTTTAGAAAAATGATCTTTGGTAGCAGAATACAAATGGATTGGAATGGAGAGAGACCCAAGGCAAGGAGACCAGTTAGAAGGCTATCGAAATAGTCTGGGTGAGAGGTGCAGAGGGTCTAAACAAGGTATTGGCTGTATATGTGAAGAGAAGGGGACATGTAGATATAGATAAAGATATCTGCACATATACCTACATCTCTCTGTATCTAGATATAGCTATAGCTATGAATGTTGTTTTTTGAATAATTTTTTAATCATGTCTAATTCTCCATGACCCTGTTTGGGGTTTTCTTAGCAAAGATCCTTGGAGGGGTTTACCATTTCCTCCCTCCACTTCATTTTACAGATGAGGAAATTGAGGCAAATGTAAATGGCTTGCCCAGGATCCCACAGCTAGTAAGTGTATGAGGCCAGATCTGAACTCAAGAAGATGATTCTTCCTGACATGTAAATACAGTACATACACACACAAGAAGCATGGTGATCCCAAAAGAATCATACCCTTAAACTTCAAATATCTGATATGTAATAGATAATCCATGTCCAATACCAATTTTAAAAATAGGAAAAAAAAACAGAATAATTGCCCAGCCATAGCCACCATCTTACTACCGCCAAGGGCCAAAATCCAGTACTTTCAGACGTGGATATATTTGTATATTCATGCTACACATGGGACTTAAAAAAAACCAAACTGATTCATGACATACCAGCCACCCTGTTTTTTTTACACATGTGCATATACTGACAGAATAACAGATAATAAATATCAGCTCCAATTTGTACCCTAAACTTTCAATTTTCAATTTTCTGAATTCAGTGCTTCCCTGATCCCATCATACATCCTACCCACAAACCTGTGCCCCATTGTCTATTAGTAAACCATTTTTGCTAATGCCAAGTCCTTGGAGGAATTTAGTAAATAATTTGGAATGATTAGGTCAAATATTATTGTTCCATTTGCTATTCAGTTGCATTTTTATGGACATATATTTTGTTTGTTTTTGCTACAAGAAGCTAATGGGACTTTGCCCTTGGGGGTTTCATCTCACACAACTGTACCCTTAGGTCTCCCAAACTCTCCTGCTGTTTGGTTAAGGGAAGAAGATGCAAGTATAGACCCTCACTGGTGGGCTCTTCCTCAGAATGTATCACTGATGAATAGAAGTTCTTTTGGAGGGTCATGGAACCCTCAAACTATCTGATGTAGCCTATAGACCAGCAGTTCTCATCCTGTGGGTTGTGACCCCTTTGGGGGTCAAACAAACCTTTCACATGGGTCACAGGGGTCGCCTAAGACCATCGGAAAACACATATTTCCCATGGTCTTAGGAACCAAGACACCGCTCCTCTATCCAGGCGGGTCCACCCACATGCAACTATGCCCACATCCGAGTATCAAAGGGTCGGGGCATTAGGAAGGTTGAGAACCACTGCATAGACCCTCTCAGGAAAAAAAAATGCTTTTAAATGCATAAAACAAAATACATTGGATAACGAAGGAAACCAATTATATTGAAAAACCATTATCAAAGTAACTTTTAAAAACCAGTTTTATTGACCTCAGGTTAAAAATTGCTGGTCTAGAACCAACCATAAGGCATTAGCAACAGAAGGTTTGTTCAAGACCATCAAATTTTAACCTCTTTCCTTGAAAAGATGAGAGACTACCAAAAAGTGAAGTGACTTACTCAAGGTCACACAGTAAGTGTCCAAGCTCAGACAAGAATCCAGGTCTCCCAAATCCAAGAACAGGCCTCCCTTAACAACACCAGACTGCCTCATTCCTGATTAGCAAAAATCTTGGCTTTCTACCAGCTCATTCAGCTTTGAAATGTCAGCTGAAATCCCCTTCCTTATCTAGACCTGCCAGAGGGAGCTTCCAACCCTGTTCTGGATAGGAAAAGAAGGGCAGCAAAGAGAGACAAAGTGAGCTGAGGAGTAGCTGCTGAAAAGTCTCCAGAAAAGTAGGAAGCAAGCAAGAAAATAGCACTGAGGGTCACGGAGGAGGGAAATTAAGGGGTGTGTCCCACCTGTGGGAATTCTTCAGGCACTATCAGAATTTTTAAATGGAATTCACATTTATCTAACCTTTAGGTTTGGCAAAGACCTTTCATCACAACCTTGTGTAAGTATTCTTGGCCCCATTTTACAGTATTGGAAACTGAGGCTCAGAGAGCCTGGGTCAAAGAAGCTATCAGGATCTTGAAGAAGCCAAGATTCAGTTCCTTTAACCTTGTTTTCTTAAGGAAAACTAATCTATATATTTAAAAAATGTTACTGATCTTGAGATAGTGGAGAAAGTTGGCAAGGGAGCAGATCTTGTAATCCTGATACCCAGAAGATGTCTTTCCTGTGAGAAGAAAGTCTGGCCAGATTCCAGACCCTTACAGATCACTTTACAAAGAATATACCATGTGGCCAGTTGAAAGAGCAAATTTTGCCCTGCAAGGCCCCAACACACACAGATGCCAGGGTACAAGTAAACATTCATTAAAGACATGTCCTGCAACTTTGAACAGACATTTCAGGCCTGGAGGTTCCAATTCCAGGTAACCAGGAGCTTTTCTGCTCCCTGCCCAATCTCCTCATCTCCTTAAACAATAGTTAACAGACCTGCCCAGCCCTGGACATCTATTCCGGAGTAAATAAAACTCAATCATAAGTAGTAAAACCACAGAACTGTGTTCCAATAAGAAGAGAAACAGCTAAACCTGTTCATGGTACACCTTAGCTGGTGCCATACTGTTCCTCAACAATGGAAGACACATGAAGCCTCCTTGACCCATTTGCCAGGTAATACTGAAGATGAAATCCTGCCTTGCATTCTTGGTCACTATTCTAAATCAGCAAAGGAATCATTTTCATAGGAAACTTTTGTCACAATAAGAAGAAAGGGCTTCTTAACTAAATATGAAAGGCACAGAAGGGTAGGAATTGGTGTAGTAGAAAAGAGTCTCAGTTAGACTCAAGACTCAGAAGATCTGGGGTCAATTTCTGGCCCCGCCACTCACCAGCTATGTGACCTTGAGTAATAAGCTTTCCTTTCTGAAGCTCAATTTTTCTTATCTATAAAATGGGTGGGTTGGACTAGACGGCCCCAAAGGCCTCTTCTAATGCTTGATAAATATCCTGCTCCATTATGCTCATGAGACTTTCCTCCCTTTGGTCAGATGCATTTTGTTTCTGATTGAGCAGTCAGAAACTGTAGGCCATGCAAGGACATCCCACCACCCTACAGACATGAGCCCATTCTTCGTTTTAGTCCAATGGCAACATGGCAGATCACTTCCCTGACCAGTCAGAAGGGTGGGAATGGGGAGGCTACTCACATATTCTCAGCTTCTCAGCCTTTTGGTCTTTTTGGCTACTCTGGTTTTACAGCAAGGAAACAGCGTGGTGTGGGACAATGGGAAAGTTGAAGGGTTTGGCATCAGAAGACAGGTTTGAATCCCAGCTCCACTACTTACTTCCTATGTGATCTTGGGCAGATTATTTAAAGTCTCTGACACTCAGTTTCCTCATCTGCTAAAAAAAAAAAGGACTAAATGATCTCTAAAGTCCTTTCCAGCTTTAAACCTAAGATTCTATGATTCTCCTGTGACTTTCAGAAAAGCTAAGAGGCTTTCCCACGGCCTAGGGAGAAGAAAGCAGTTTTCAAATAATTAATGTGAAGGTAAAATTAGAATTGTCTTGTGTGGCCCCAGAGGGTACACATGGGAGCAAAGGGTAGAAGTGTCAGAGAAGCAAATTTATGCTTAATAGAAGGAAAAACTTCCCAATTAATTAACAAGTCTTAAATATCTACCCCATGCCAGGCACTATGCCAGGAACTGGGGATATAAATATAAAAACATGTAAGAAGCTTAAAAGAGTATGACGTGGTTAAAAAAAAGGGGGGGGGCTTAGAGTCAGAGGATCTGGGTTCAAATCTCTCCTCTCTCACCTACCATATCTGCATCCTGGGGCAAGTCACAGTCTTTCTGAGTCTCCTTCCTAAAATGAGGAGGTGTTGGACCAGGTGGCTTCTAAGGCCCCTTCCAGCTTAGTATCTACAATCCCATGATGTCCTACTGGAGAGAGACAGTGTGAGCACCAGATACTAACAGAGGGCTGGGGTGGAATCAGGAAAGGCCTTTTTGGTAGTAGGTGGAAAGTGGGCTGAGTCTTGAAGGCTGCTAAGGCTTCTAAGAGCTATAAATGAGGACCAAGAGCATTCCACACAATGGGGTCCAGGAGACTAGAGATGGAATTGTGTATATGGGAAATAGAAGTTAACCATTTTCAGCTACAGCACAGAGTGTGACAACAGTATTGTGTAATCGGTCTGGAAAGATAGGCTAAAGCCAGGTAGGAAAGGGCTTTAAATACTTAAATGAGGAGCTTATATTTTATTCCAATGTTAATAAGGAGCCCACCAAGTTTTTTGACCAGGAGAATGATATGGTCAGATCTGTCTGTGCTTTAGCAAAATCCATTGGGCAACTTACTGGAAAATAAATTGGAGAAGGAAGAAACTGGATGTAGAGAGAGAGAGAGAACAATTAGGTTAGAGCAATTGTTCTTTGTCCTTTGTTCTCAAAGAGGGCCATGACATCAGGGAAGTAATGCCATGACTTGCACATGAATTGGATTTAAGCCAGGAAGGGCTGTTGAAAGTTACCAGCCTCACTTTCTCCTCGGGTGCCATCTATGTCCAGTGGCCAGATATAGATTAGGATGACTGGAGATGGTCCCAGTCACAGTGGGAGACCATGGCCTTTTTAAGTTAAGTTCTTTCCCAGTTCTCATTTTTCCCCGAGCAAGAAAGGATTAGGACCTAAACTAGGGTGGTAGCTATAGGATCAAAGAGAATGGAAGGAATGTGAGAACTGTGAGAATGAAAAAGAAACAAATTAGATATGGGGGAGAGGGACTAGTTTGGAATATAAGACTCCTCAGCTGTAAAATGAAATGACCAAGGAAAGGGCTATCTCTGGAAATGGCCTCCCAGGAGGTCTTTGGGAAGAAGCCAGAGCATCTTTAGATTGGCAATATCATAGATGGCATTTGTGTTCAGGTATGTGTTGGACCAGATGAACTCAAGGGTGCTTTCTATACCTCAGATCTCTATAGTTCTTATTCTGTAAACCAAGGCTTCAGCTTGGGACTTTCAAGTCAAGTCAACGAGCACTTACTAAGTGCCTACCTTATACCGTGTAATTCTTATTAGGATAGTGGTGTGTATTGCCGCTGGAGAAACATTTAAATATGAAAAATAAACATGTATATAAAGGAATTATGGGGTCCTGGGAGAAAAAAAGAGTAGGGTTTTGCAGGTCACATAGAAGCCTGGGGGTGAGGGGGGAAGGTCAATTGCCTGATAGAGAAACAAAGCATATTTTTGGCAATTAGGTGGCACAATGGATAGAGTTCTGGGCTTAGAGTCAGCAAGGTCCAAATTCAAATCCAGTCTCAGACACTTACCAACTGTGTGACTCTGGGCAAGTCACTTAACCCTGTTTGTCTCAGTTTCCTCATCTGTAAAATCTATAAAATGAGCTGGAGAAGGAAATGGCAGAACCATTCCAGTATCTTTGCCAAGAAAGCCCCAAATGGGATCACGAAGAGTCAGACCCAACAGAAATGACTGAATAACAATCACAAGTATGTTCCAGTCACATAGGGATGAAAAGAAAGGTAAAACAAAAACAAAAAAGCACAACCCAATTCCTGCTCTCAAGTAGCTCAGAGTCTAATAAGGGAGAGAAAATGCAAACAACTATGTACAATCAAGCTACAGACGAGATAAATTGGAGCTAATCAATAAGGAGAAGGCACTAGAATTAAGGAGGATTGGGAAAGGTTTATTGTAGAGGATTAGATTTTATCTGGGACATGAAGGAAGACAAGGAATCCAGGAGATGGAAATTAGAAAAGAGTTTGGGGAAAAAAAGAGATTAGAAAGGGAAAAATTCTAGGCATGGGGGACGGCCAATGAAATGCCCAGAGTCAAGAGATAGAGTGTCTTTTGAGCAGGAGAATGACATGAGCAGACCTGTGCTTTAGCCGTAGCAATTTGGCAACTCCTAGAGAACCTATCAGAGAGGGAAAAAACTGGACACAGTGAGAGCAATGAGGAGATAAAAGCAATAGCCTGAGCAAGAGAGAATGAGGACCTGACCCAGGGTGGTGACTGTAGGATAGAAGAGAAGGAGATGGACAGGAAAGCTGTTAGAACAGAAAAGGAATGTGAGAAAGGACCAGGAAGCCGGTGTCATGGATTGTGGAGTACATGGGTGGGGAGTAAGAGGGAAGACTACCGAAAAGATCGGAAGGGGCCATTGTTCTTTCTACAACAATACTCCTCTAGCTGAGCATCCTGCATTATGCTTAAGTTACTTTTCAGTGATCTCCCCGCTCCCATCTCTTAGGATATCTTGTCTACATCTTCCTAAACATGTACTACTATTTATGCTTATGGTCTTAGAATACCTCCTTTATTTCAAAGTTCAATTTAAGCTTCCCATTCTACATGAAGCTTTATGTAATTCTCTTCTAGCTGCCAGTGCCCCTATTCCTAATTCACTTTATCTCTTTTCTTTACAGATACGTGTTATCCCTCCCTTTATAGACCTATAGAATAGGTCCTTGAGGGAGGGACTATTTCCACTTATGTCTGTGGACACCTAGCACATTCTTACCAGATGCTGTTTGAATGATTGCTTATACTTGTTGTTCACTCGAGTCCAACTCCATTTGGGATTTTCTTGGCCAAGATACCAGAGTGGTTTGCCATTTCCTTCTTGAGCTTATTTTACAGATGAGAAAACTGAGGCAAACGGGGTTAAGTGACTTGCCCAGGATCACACGACTAATAAGTGTCTGAGAACAGATCTGAACTGGGGAAGAGGAGTCTTCCTGACTCCAGACTTTAACATATTTTAACATGTCTTATTCCCCCTGTTAAACTCTAAGCTTCTTGAGGACAGAGACTGCATTCATCTTTGTAGCCATAATGACATGTAGAATTATCTATACTATTATCATTAATATACAACACGTTTGCCCTGGAGTCAGGAGGACCTGAGTTCAAATCCGGCCTCAGACACTTAACACAAAAAACTAGCCGTGTGACCTTGGGCAAGTCACTTAACCCCAACTGCCCTCCAAAAAGCAAAAAAAAAAACCAAAAACACGTTTGTTGTATATAATTTAATTCTCTCCCAAGACACATATCCACCTGCAGAAATTTGTCATCTTGGCAGAGTCTACCCTTCTCTTGAACAAATTTTGTAATCTGACACAATGATTCTCATGGTCCTCAAAACAATCTAGGAAGTGGAGGCTGCCAGGGACTAAATATGGGGTAGCACTATTAAAATGCTAATAGAATCTGCCCAGGCATCCTCCTTGTCCCACTGCCTGCTCAGCATCATCCTTGCTTTCTCCCAGACCCAGGGGGAGATGCTGCAAAGACTCAGTGGCCTTCAGAGATCCTTAAGGAGCCAGACACAGCCTCGCCTGTGTGCTCATTAGCCACTCCTGTCAATTTGATCATTCCTGACTTGCCTTTGCCGTCATTCTTGCTCCCTCATGCTCTTTTCTGCCTTCTTCTGTGGCTCACACAAATAACTTAGAAAGGTCAGTGAGCTGAGGAGTCACACTTTGTTTTTCTTTCATTTACTCCATCCCCTCCAGCAAATTCTCTTTGTTAGGCATAAATGTGGTAGAATTTATTTGAAAATATTACTTTTGGTAATGTCAGTGATAGGAGACAGGTAAGGAATTGGTGATTATTGGATAAGCAGAGGTACAAGACAAGTAGCTGACTCCATTTGTGTATGAAAGAATACTACTTAACCTAGCCATCATCCCTGGGCCAGGCCATGAAGGATACCTCCACTTGGTCACATTCTACCCATCCCCACTTGTCCATGTTCTACCCCATCCTATACGGGGTAGTAAGAGGAGAATAGTCAGAGGATGTGGGTTCAAATCCTGACTTACAACTCGGGTCAAACCAGCTCTCTAGGCCTCAGTTTCCACATCTGTAAAATTAAGGAGGCAGACTACTTAGGTGATCTCCAAAGTTCCCTCCGGCCCTAAATCCTCTGATCCCAAGTTTTTCCATGTCTAGGAAGATTCAGTTAGCCCAATCAACATCGCCCACTACCTTCTCTGGACTCTTCTGGCACTCATAATCTGTGCCACACAATCTAGAACATAAGGAAATCTCCATTTATATTGTTTTTTTTTCTTCCCCAGGTAGGTTTTAAGTTCCCTGAGAAAAGAGACCATATTATCTTTTTCTTTTGTATCCTTGATGGTGCTCAACAAAGTGAGAGCTTCAAGAAATATATGACAAGTGATTAATGGACTGATGAATGAGATTATTATTATCAAATTTATATAGTGATTTGTAAAAAATTACAATTTAATTTCCTCACAATAACACTGTAAGGTAGGCCATGTAAGTATTTTCTCTTTATTTTTCAGATAAGGAAACTGAGGCTCAGGGAGTTTGTATGATTTTTGACCATAGCCTCACAGCCAGTAAGTGTTAGAGCCAAGATTCCATCCCAGATCACCTGACCCTAAGCTTTTTGGTAAAGACCACTTCTATCTTCCAAAGAACCCTTGGAAGGGAAATTAGTGGTTACAGAAGATTACTCCTCTACAATCATCTTCATCTTCTTTAAAATGAAGGGGCTAGTTGGATGGGATTAAGAGTTAAAAAACCTGGGGTCCACGGATAGATTTCAGGAGATGAGTGAACTTTAATGAGGAAAAAATTATGTCTTTTTTCCCCACTAACCTTTAACTGAAATGGAGCATTTCCTTCAGTTATTTAAAAATACATATTCTGAGAAGTGGTTCATGGGCTTCACCACACTACCTGTGTGGTGTCTAGGAAACAAAAAAAAAAAGGCTTCCTCAATTAGATGATTTCTGAGATTAGATAATCTGGGAAGAGATTAGATGATCTCTTCTATCACTGCCATTCTATGATTCCAAGGAGTGATACAGTAAGTAAGGAAATCATATCAGTTCCATGACTCTCCCACATCAAGAACCAAATGTAATAAGCTAAATGCTGGATTTGGCAGTACCAGAGTTTGGAGATCAATTCTGACAGCAATAGTAGGGTAATCTGCCTCAGAGTTGGGAGATGGAATTTGTCACTGAAAAAAAATGCAATTTCCAAAACCCCTTTACAATCATGCTTATCTTGCTAAAAGCCAACTTAGACACATTCTTAACTAGTTATGTCACTTGGCACTTATTTCTTCTGAAAGAAACTTATTTCTTCTTCTTTCAGAAAAGGTCAAGGAACTATTGTGCTATAAGAAGTGATGAGCAGGAAGACTTTAGAAAAACCTGGAAAGACGTATGAGTGAAGTGAACAGAACCAGGAGAACACTGTACTCAGCAACAGCCACATTGTGCAATGACTAACTGCAGTGGTGACCACACTGGCGACCACAGGATACCTGCTAGCACACGATCTTAGATCTGCTTTATTAGGAAAGATAGCTGTTTAAGGAGTCTACAATCTTTTTAAATTATATTCATTAGTTCAGGGGAAAAGTCAGCACCTTGAATTTCAGAGAAAATACAAACAGAGAAAGTACAAGAAGAGAAATAAAGACCAATAGACAGGACTCTGACTACCTGAATCACCTGTACAATTTACATACATCCCTGGAGAGAGAGCCTTTACATCTGATCAGTCAGGGAGCTCTGAACATATGGCCATTCAGAATCTCAACCAGGAAATCACAAGATTCTTCTCCTAAGTGAGCCCCCAAAGCCAACTCAAAATACTAACTCATAGTATATATACACTTCTCAGAGCCGGAAGGCATCACAACCCTCAGTGCTTAATTAGAAATTAGCAAAAGGTGTGAAAGCCTTCCAATAAGCAAGTTTCCCTTACTGGGCTCCATGTAAAGCCCATTAATGGGTGGGAAGATATTAAATCCCATTAACGTTATGCTGACTTGGATAGACTTATCTCTTCTTAGCTACAAGAGACTCATGATGCTGTCTACATACAGAATGCCACTCAAAATACTGTCTACATACAGAAAAAGAACTACGGAATCTGAATGCAGATTGAAGCATATTATTTGCACTTTTTTTGTTTGGTTCTTCTTTGTCATCATTTCTCTCATTGTTCTAGTTCTTTTTTACAATATGATTAATGTGAAAATAGGTTTAGTATGAATGTATATGTAGAGCCCCTATCAAATAACACACTGTCTTGGGATGGGGAAGGGAGAGATGTGGAGAAATTTTGGAATTCAAACTCCTATGAAAGTGAATGTTGAAAACTAAAAACAAATAACTTGTTCTTTTTTAATGAAAAGGCCAAGGAAATAGCTGAGATCACACTTCCACAGGGCTTGCACAGATATACCAGTGACCATATTACTGGATTATTGAGACAGCCTTTAGACTCTAGTGCATTGTTTTAGGGATTCCAATAAGTAAATTCTGCACAAATTTTCAAACATTATCTCCTGTAACTTCTTCACTTCTGGGAGTACTTGAAATGCTCTCCGCCTGAAGCCCTATGGCCTAACCCATAGGGTGAAACCCCAAGTCTGATCAAACTATTAAATGTACATTCATTCACCTCTATGTCTTGAAGAATTACCTGTGAAGGAGGAGATGTTATCTGAAGACAGTGTTCTCCAAATGGTAGGACTGAAATAGGATCCAACATTTGATTTATGTTTTGCCAAAAGGAAAAGGGAGAAAAGCATGGGATTTATTGTAATCCTCCTGCCATTTACTATGCATATGACCTTAAGCAAGTAATTTCACCTCTTTAAATCTTAATTTCCTCATCTGTATGTAGAAAGTATGCCCAAAAGTGATGTAGCCCTCCTGAATCCCTTTTCTGTGTCCTCTGAGGAATTAATAACTTAACAAAGTAAATTCCTTGTTAACAAAATTAACATTAAAAATGCCTTTGTTTTGGGCATTGATGATAATTCCTTGATAAGGTATAAATTTGACATGCCCTGGGTTCTTCCATTGCCTTGCTAGTGCCACATAAAGGACTATTAATTAAATCAATAATGGTAAATCCTACACCTGGCCTATGCCTTTGGACTTGGCCTTTGACTAGAGAGCAAAAGATAAGACAGATGAAGAAAACCAGAACTGAGCCAGACGGAGACAAGCCAATCAGGAACACAAAGACTGGATCCCTCGACAGAAACCTGCGTGGACATCTAAGGAACCATCATGGAACCAGGTGTTCTTGGGAGGACCAATCCACCATGGAGCTCCCAAAATGGCAGTGACAGAACAGAGACAAGTTACTAACCACATTCAAAGCTGCAGAAACATGAGCCAGTTATAGTGGAATGGAAAGCATGGATTGACCAAACCGCACACAAAAGAGTAGGAATTCTTGTACCAGCCTCCCAGACCTAGCTGAAGAATTCCTCAAACAAGGAGGAGCTAGAGCTGGAAAATCAAAGGGACTAAGATAGTAAGTAGAGGAACAAGCCCAGCCTTTTCTGAGATTGTAAGTTATTTAGACTGTGTAGGTACAGGGTAGAAGGTCAGTTCTCTAACAATTCAGAGTGTTTTTCCCTAACAGGGAATTCTCATGGTAGTACTCAGGAATGTAGTGGTAAATGTTTAACAATCAGTTCTCCAAGGAAAGGAAAAATAAAAATAACACTTTTGGATTTAATCTGTAATATTAACATTTTCTCCATCACATTCTTAAATCTAGACCAGAAGTGTCAGACATGACAGCACTACTCACTAGTATAACCCAAACCAGATTAAAATGGAATTGGGAAATATTTTTAAATAGATAAAAATACAATAGACCATAGATGATGTTAATGTGTGGCTTTAAATGTCAATGTGAGATCCTTATGTGTTGCTTAGTTTCTACTTGAGTTTGAAACCACTGGCCTAGATGGTTAACAGAACAATAAATCATGCCTTGATTTGTAGTAATTTGTCAGTTTCTGAGGTATTAAAGCTCACACTGAAAATTTAATAATCATAGTAAGACAGTAAGAGCAGACTCCAACATACCCCTGGAGTATTCAGAGTAAACGAGACTACAGGGATCCCTAGAGGGTCGCTGGAAGGATAGACTACTTATATCTGCCCCAGCCACAAGGTAGAAAGTAAAACCAGGGCAGTACTCTTGAAGACCATTTAGATCTCTGGGGGAGGTTAAGTTCACCAAAGTGATAGCCCCAAATGCTTCCCCTTGGTGTTAGGTGCCTTAGCTTAAAAAGGTCAAGGTCTCCCACTGCATCCAGGGCCATCTCCAGTCATCCTGATCTATGTCTGGCCACTGGACCCAGATGGCTCCAGATAAGAACGTGAGGCAGGTGACTTTGCTCAGCCCTGCTTCATTTAAATCCAATTCACTTTCAAGTCCTGGCATCACCTTCCTGATGTCATGGTCCCCTTTGAGAACAAAGGACAAACACCAACAAGGTGCCCAATGAGAATAGTACTGTAAATCATGAAGACCAAACAAGCTTTTGGGAGAGACGGGGTTTACTAAAGAGAGGAAGAGAATTGTTTTGATTGTTTCTAGACTTTACTGTTTTCTGTATCAAGTTAAATAAAGTCTGTCCTAATATTTGATGCTATGTTAACTCCAGTGTTTGCATAGGAGTTGAGGGTTCTTTCCCTTTGGTTGTAGAGACCTAGATATAAACCAAATATTGATGTTCCCAGGACACACCTTAGGTTAGAGCAAAACAAGCCAAATTTTCATGTTCCCGAGGAAGTCCTTGAGTGGGAACAGGAGTTAAAGAGTATTATTCAAGTATTATAACATGAAAAGCCCCTTAGATTAAACCTAAGCCATGTAAATACAGACCTGCTATGGGTTACATGTCCAATGAGGAAATAAAGGAAATCAAAGGGCCTTGTGAACTCTGAATGTTATGATCCATATAGAAAAGATAATACCTTTTCCTGAGTATTCACTACCCCACCTACCCAGACATGAAAAGAATCCTTTATAATTCCATTTAGAGACTTCTTTTCTTCCTCTTGAATTCTACTTTATTTTTTAAAACTCAGAAACCAACAACCCATTTGCTTATCCCTCCCTCCTTGTCTCTGAAGGTGGTAGCTCCCACAGAGAACCCTGGCTTCAGCTTGGGGATAATGACCTCTGTGGTCAGGCTCAGGAACCCTACTGCCTGGTGGTCAGAGATGGAACAGCCGAGGCTTTCTGAGGCAACAGGAGAAATGTAAAAAGAAGACCTGCCTTCAACAACAATGAACTCCCCCCCCCCAAAACCTCCCCATGCCCACCTCTCCACATTCTGAAGTCTTAATGAGTGAAGATTGTGATCTAAAGTGTGAGGCCTGTTGTAACTGAAGCAAATGGAATATACACTGCTTTTCAAACCCAGTCATTATCAGTAACCTTTGCACTCTGTAGACATACATATATAACTATTTCATTGTTCCTTGGTGACAAAATCTGTCACTGCCAGGGTTTCACATCAACTGTCGGACCCGAAGGGCACCACGGAAAAGGTTCATTTCTCCCAATTTTTAGCTGTTCTACAATGTGGACTCTTTCATACAGTCCCATCCTTCCAAAGAGATATATCTTCAATCTTGTGTCTTAATATTTGAGGAAGCCAATACAAGCTGCAACCAGACAGCCAGTAAAACCCTGGGCAGCAAAAGGCTTTTCTCCAGGGTACAGAAATTTAAAGGGCATGGAGAGCACTTTTATTCCTTCAATGGACAGACAACTGAATTTAGCACTTAGTAGCAAGAGTAAGGAAAACAATAGGGACTGGCCTTGTGATTTCATTGGTATAGAGAACTCCCAGGTGGAGATATTACCTTAACCAAAGCAGGGCAGCACTTTCTTTGCAATTAATAATTTCAGAGATTTGCTTAGAGGAGAAGAGTCAAACACAGGGTAACAGATTCAAATGTAGTTGGGAAATGTTGAACAAAGTAAGTAAAAATGAAATAAATATAGATAATGTTAATCTGTGTTTTTCTAAGTCAATCTGCAGTCTACAGGGATCCCTTTCTATTTGAGTTTGACACTACTGACTTAGAGCACTGGGATTTCAAGTGATTTATCCAGGGTCACACAGCCAGTATGTGTCAAGGGCAGGATTCATCCTCAAGTCTTTCTGGATTCAAGGTCAGCTCTCTAACCACTAAACAACAGTGTTCTTTCTAGTAAGACTAATTAGTTAAAATAAGATGCTACCAGGGAAAGATCTTTGTCTTCCTCCATGACCCCATCCCTGGTGATTTTCTCCCAGTACATAACTGGGCTTGCCCCACCTTGGTCCTTGTCTTGATTATAAGAGCTCATCAGAAGTACTTGAAGCCATCCACTTAAAACAAGAGTTCTTAGCTTTGGGTCCATGAACTCATTTATAATATTGTGATAAATGTATTTCAGTATAATTTGTTTCCCTGTAATCCTCCATATTTTATTTTGTACATTTAAAATCATTATTCTAATGATTTACTCATTACTCAGGCTTCACCTGGCTGCCAAAGGGTGCATGACACAAAAAAATACTAAAACAAAACAAAAACCTCTTGATTTAAAACATTTCAAATTAATGGGTGTCAGGGAGGGGGAAGAAGGGTGATTGGACCTCCCCATCTCACCTAAGCTAGAGATATAGTAGCCACTCACTGGCTGCTCTTACTCCTGATTGGCACTGGAGCTTTGGCCTGCTGATCTAGACTGGTTTACCCCACCTGAAATAGCTTGGTGGCCCCTTGCTCCCACAGGGTCACCATATTGAAGGCATCTGTTTGGCTTAGCCCACTGCAGCTCAGAACTCTTGAGTTCAAGGGATCCACCAGCCTAAGCAATCACACCTAGTTCAGATTAATCTTGAAATATTTTATTCGCGTTTGTTTTATGCTACAACCTCCCAGAAGCCCCTATGTGAAGGCTGGGGAACATCTACCCCTCAAAAATCTATTCCTTTTTCTCTCTGGACATAATACCTGCTCCCTACCCCACAGCCTTCCACCCCCATATACTTGATGGTTTTTTCCCTTTTAAATGTTTGCCTTGTTTTCTGTTTTGTTTTTTGTTATCGTCAGGGTTTTCTTTTGTTTGTTTTGGTATTTTCCAGAGTTCCACTGTCTCTCTCTCTCTCTCTACTATGGTCAATGTCCTTGAATCTTCTTCCCACCATAAGTCCTTGAAGCTCTGAGGCACCTCCCTAAAATGTTTCCCATTGCCTTCATGCCATGATTTTGTTGGTTGCTCCCAACACAATTTCTAGGAATGGCTCCTCTTACCCCAGTTTTCATCTCAGTCCCAGGAGCAGTAACCAAAACTCATGAGTGACTAGTGCCAGTCATGGTATAAAGACTTTTTTTAGGAACTGATGTGATACATCAATAACAGGAAAGACCTTGTTCCTCAATAAGAATTCTTCTTTGTAAAGGTCACTGCTAGTACTTAGCCTCACATTTTACTCATTTTTGTGGGCCTTTGCCCTATTGCCCTCCCCAAAGAATCTCTCTCTATGGAACATTCATTACCTTAACTAACTGAAGATTTCCACAGAAGGGAATTTTCTTGGTTTCCCACGTTCTCACCAAATTAAAAGCACCAGCAAGCTGTTCCTACAATGGTGACAGATTTTCTTTACTATTAACTTTTTGGAAATAAGGCACAGCAGGAGCAAAATATCAAAAGCTGTCCTGGCTGAATGACTGCTTCTCGCCAGAATTTTATCCTGCAATGTAAGTCTATAGCCCCATAAGAAATCTCTTAAGACCAGGGACCTTTGAATTCTGAGGCTGCTTTATAAGACGAAAGGAGTTGTCTCTTAAAAGTGATTTTTAATTTTGCCCTATGTTTGTTATAATAAATAGGGAAGAAGGGAACAAGAATGTATTCCATACCCACTGTGTGACAGGCACTGGGCTAAGTGCTAAGCTCTAGAACAGAAGTTCTTTATCTGCGGCCCACAGATAGATTTTAGGTGATTTCTGAACTGAGATGGGAAAAAAATTGCATCTTTATATCCTTTATATATACTATATATAATTAAATATATATGTATATACTATTGTATCCTATATATACTAACCTTTGTTTTCCTTTGTAAGCCTATGTATTTTATTTTTCCCATTAAAAACATAATCCTGTGAAGAGGTCCGTAGGTTTCCCCAGTCTTCCAAGAGTCTCTGCAATCCATCCTGGGAGCAATTTACTGGAATAATTCTGTTCTCCCTTCCATTTTGGCTGCTAAAAGTGAAGAGGGAATTATGGGAATAACTATGATGAGTACTAAAGAAATATAGAGTATGAAATGATCATTACGGACCATGAAGATAACAGGAAACATAGTAAGCACTTAATGAATGCTTTTGATTGATTGAATTAAGGTTAATCTGGGGAGCCTCCCTGGAAGAAGCATAACTCTCCCTTTTCTCAAACCTCTTTGAACTGGCATCTCCCTTATACATTCCTTATTATCTTTATTTATGCATCATCTTTTCCTCTCCTACTAGATGGAGTTTCTCAAGCACCAGCTCTGATTTTCCTTTATCTTTACATCCTTCCCAACCCCAACACTGTGCAATGCATATAGTAAGTACCCAATGTATGTTGATCAAATGAATAAAAAGAGGGAATATTGAGCCAAATCTTAGAGGTGAGTGTAATGAACTAGCAGAGAGAAAAGGGAGGGAGTTTCTAATGGAGGAACTGTTGTGTACAGACACACTGAGGAGGATTAAGAAATCACTTGCTGAGAACATCAAGTATGTCCATGGCTAGAACAGAGTGGGTGCAGTGGAATTATTTTAGGGACCCAAGGGAGACATCACTGACCAATTTGGGTTTTTGAAGTCAGAGTCACCTAACAGCAATAAGAAGCCAATAAAGAATAGTAGCTGTTTATTCCAGCCAGCCGGAGTAGATTGCAAGATGGATGGCAATCTACCCTGAGCATGACAGTCCTTTTTTAGGGCAACATTCATAGGCTAAACATTATTCAAAGTAGCATTGTGTGAAACCAAGAAAAAGGAGGAAGGCTATTCATGAAATCACTGGTGTTATATAGAAAGAATAGGATACTTGTTGGAGAAAATTGTGTATTCTTAGATAGAGGAGATGGGTAAGGGGTTCGTCTGAACATAGCTGGTTTCACTTAAATCAAAGAATCTACGTGCTGGACCAGACAGGGAGGAGAACTCTGGAATCCTCCACCTTCAGTAGCTAAGCCTTTTGGTTCCAGTAAGAGGTAAGACTAAGACGCTGAAAAAGACAGCTGTACCAGCTGTCTCCTTTTAGCTCACTTACAAAAAATAGCTGAAGACAGTGTGTCTGGGGTTCATATGTGAAGGGGCCAGATCTTTGTCTGCTTATCCCACAATAATCCCCTTAGATATTTCCTTGGAAGTATCATCATATCAGAGATACTCAATGTATAGTTTCACAATTCAATTGTTTGTACAGCGAAAGAGTAAGATTAGTCCAAAGAAGGTTATGGTGTTGATGAAACAGAAATGTGGGGAATGAATCCTATCAAAATTCAAAACATTCTCTTAAATACTGACTAGCCAACAATTATACTGTAAAAAAAAAAATGTGGGAATAAAAGTAATTTGAAAAACTTAGGTCTTAAACCTTTCAGTAGAAGAAGAATCCTGAAAGAAGTGTCTATGGAGGCCTGGACACTTTTCTGTCTCTTAATATTATAAGAGACAGAGACAGAGACAGAGACAGAGAGAGAGAGAGAGAGAGACAGAGAGAGAGACAGAGAGACAGAGACAGAGAGAGACAGAGAGACAGAGAGAGACAGAGAGACAGACACAGAGAGAGACAGAGACAGAGACAGAGAGACAGAGACACAGAGAGACAGAGACAGAAAGAGACAGAGACAGAGAAAGAGACAGAGAGTAAGAGAGGAAGAGACAGAGACAGAGAGACAGAGACAGAGAGAGGACAGAGAGAGAGAGAGAAAGGGAGAGAGAGAGAGAGACAGAGACAGACAGATGGGGGGGGGAAGAGGACAAACAGGAAAAAAATAATTTTAAGTTTCTTTACAACTATGAAAGCAATTTATGAAAATCTTTAAACTGGGGCGGCTAGGTGGTGCAGTGAATAGAGCACCGGCCCTGGAGTCAGGAGAACCTGAGTTCAAATCCGGCCTCAGACACTTAACACAAAAACTAGCCGTGTGACCTTGGGCAAGTCACTTAACCCCCAACTGCCCTCCAAAAAAAAAAAGAAAAAAATTTAAAAAGAAAATCCTTAAACTAATTTGAGAATTTAAAGACAATTACTGAAATATAGTCAAAGTCTGTGTATCTTATGAGATTTTCTTACAAAAAAATTTTATCTATATATTCAATCAGAATTTAAAGAAGTTCAGTACATCATTCTACCTTTTTCAGTCTTGTACTGTATTACCTATAGGATCAAAAAAATTGTTTTAAATCATCTAAGACCATCATGTTTACTTGATCTTTTGTCACTGTTCTTAATAGAAATATCTGGATGCCAATCACATATATTTTATTTCTTAGTGGAAACAGTCTAACCTTGCTACTTTCTTTCAAAATGAAGTTTATTACTACATTAAAATATAAAACTTCTACAAAAAATGTAACTTTTGAATCTTTATGACATATCTTTGTCCTATCTTCCCTTGAGGACATCAATCTGTCTACCTGTCTATCTACAACCATTACATCCAGAAAAGATGCAGCATTGTGAAGACCTAATGTTGCATGTGAATATATAACTATTAGTAATGGAAAATGGCAGGCCTAAGAACTTATTTTCCTAGCTGCTTAGGAAGTTAGGAAGAATGAAATAATGACCACAAAATTAGAATGGTAAAAATAAAAACAATAAGGTACTTTATACTTGTATCTCACTATTACAGTTGAGAGATACTTGAGTACGGCAATAATAAAATTCATTATATTAAAGCAGATTTAGATGCCGTAGAGATATTTGCTTTGAAAAGAAAGAGGGATATGCTTGTAACATCAAGACTATTCCTCTAGGCCTAAGCCTAATGGCACAGAGTGATTTAACATGGACATAAAAGATAAAGCTTCCTTAGTTCTGTTTGATTCCAGGCAAGAATCATCATTAACTTTTGAGCAGAGTCAATATGAATCAAGGTTCCACATTATTCATAAGTAATCACAGCTAGGCTCAGGATTAACCAAGTGGGAAACATTCTTTTTCAAAATGTAAACAGGAAAATTGGGGAAACTAAGTCAAAAGGTTTCTGCCACTACTTTCATTAAGACTCTCTTCTTAATCTTCCCAGGCAAAGGCAGTTCTCAGATCACACTCCCTTGAGTAACTCATGGCATTTCTTTTGAATGGTGAATTGCTTATTTAATGATAGTTCAGACAATCATACCTGAATTCAAAACTCAGAACAATATCAAACTACATTTCCAAGAGATTTTTACCTCAAATAGAAGAGTTTCACTAGTCATAGCTTACAGCTAGGTAGAGCTATCATTATTTTTTCATGCTGTTGCAATAACTGTTGGTTAATAATTTTAAGAAAATAATCACACTCTGGAATTCCACAGAGATAGTGAAAATGTTAGTCAAATATACATGATTGAATATATGATATTTAAAACCCAGAAAAATATTGTCTATTTACAGTAAGACTCCAGACTAACAAATAGCTTTCTCTAAAGGTGATATATATTATCACCTAAGGCAAAAATAAAATTTTAAGACTGGAGTCTATTGAGATTGTTAGTTTAAAATGTAACTTCACCATATTTATTACTCCAGTTATAGTTTCATAATTTTAATAATCATGAATCATCACAAAATCACTTCAATACTATAAACAAGCTTGTAAGTAAGATTTTATGACCTTACCTAAGTAGATGGTCCCAAGGAACCTGGCAGGTTTACAGATAATATTTTACAAGGTTTTAATTTTTTTTACTTTTTCCACTCACTGAGTAGTTATTATTATTCCTTTAAAAGTTTACAGATAATATTTTACAAGGTTTTAATTTTTTTTACTTTTTCCACTCACTGAGTAGCTATTATTATTCCTTTAAAAACAAAACATACCCAATTAAATACCTCAGAGGTTTTAACAGGATGACATCAGTCTCTAATAACTTAATTCATAATTTCACAGCATTAAAATCAAAAGAAGTTAATTTTCTAATGCTACAATTGTATCATTCCCTTAGTGTTTCTTACACAATGGTTTCTTAAAATTCACAATGTAGAAAAATTTAGAAATAGGACAATAAATGATATTATGGACTTAAAATATGAAATAAAACTTATTGTCAATCAAATGAGAGCAAGTCAGTTGAGTGAATCTCTGAATTATCCTACATAAAAAATCATTCCATTCATCTTATTAATTTTGGCATTCTGTATTGATTGCATTTAAGACCAGAATAGAATAATTTTGATCCAATTATACTTTTAACAAAACTTATTTTTTCAATTTCTAAATACATTGTCACAGTGTCAAATATTACGTGCACTTTCCATCAAGGCATGATATACTTACAGAAAGTTAAACATCACAATTATCCTAATAGGAGAATACATCTCACTTTAAATAAGACTAGAATAAACTCAATCACATCTGGATCTAAATTTGCAAATGATATTATACAAAATCTCAATTTTGCCAATTGCCATTTATTGCTAGTACTTCTAATTATACTGCCTGCTACTTTCAGTTAGTCTACTGCCAAAGATTAAATGTGGGAGTCTTGTATTCTCAGTCCTCTCTTTTAGAGTCCCTGAGGATCTTCTGAAACATGGAAACTGCAAACATAATGTCTATTACACAGTAATGAAATTACAAATGTATATTCCTTATATAAGGAATAAAATATACCCTCTAATGGTTCTTCGAGGACAGAATTTTGTTGTGCTATACTCAAATAATTCCATGCTGCAAATTTATTTCTACATTTTCCATTTGGCAAATGTTGGGACTGGATGGAATACTGTTGATTTTTAATTGCCCTCCATGGTTTCAGCTATTTTTTCATGTTAAAAAAATATATTAATCAGTGAAGTAAGGTTTTTGAGATCATGAGAAAGCACAGAATTGATTCCAATGGGCATTTCTTCAAATGATGTTGGAAAAGGACCTGTTGTTGGGAAAGATTGAAGACAAAAGGAGAAGGGGAAGGCAGAGGATGAATAGCATCACAGAAGCAACAAATAAGAACTTGAACAGACTTTGGGAAATAATAGAGGATAGAAAAGCCTGCTGTACTACAGTCCATTAGGTCACAAAAAGTCAGATCCTACTAAACAACTGAAAAACAACACTCATAAATTTATGGGCATTGAAAGTTTCTTTGTGTCCTTATCTCATGAGATTAAAAAAAAAAACCTTCCTCAAAACTCTTTCTGTCAATCCAAATTTTGACTTTTACATTTGCCCATATTCACATACAAGTTTCATGTTCACACTGTCATTGCAAATGGATTTCACCTTTCTTTAACTTTCTACCCATTCTAATCTTATCTCAACTTGTTTGAACTTTCTCCTTTTTAATTTTCCTCAAAATCGCCCCTCTTTTTTATACTTTGCCTACTTTTTATACCTGCAGTACTTTTTCAGTTCCTCTAGTCTTTATCTCCCAGTTATTTCCTCAACTACCTACAGAATTCACCTTCTTCACTCCACTAAATTTCTGCTTTATAAATTAGTGAGGTTTTTTTTTCATGTGATACTATTACAATATTTTTGCTTTTGTGGTTAAGAGTTTGTTCAATTATTTTCAGTCACATCCAACTCTTTATGTCCCCATCTGGAATTTTCTTGGCACAGATGCTGGAGTGGTTTGCTCCTTCTCCAGATCATTTTACAGATGAGGAAACTGAGGCAACAGGGTGAAATGACTTGCCCAGGGTGACACAGCTAGTAAGTGTTTGAGGCCAGATTTGAACTCAAGAAGATGAGTCTTCCTGATCCCAGGCCCAGAACTCTATCTATTGCGCCAATTATCTGTAAATGCACCATCTATTTCAATTTCTTTTAGGTGACGTTGCTTCTAGTTTATCTAAATAATTAAGTTCTGTTATTTCATTCCCATAAGAAAATACAGTGGTGATGTAAATCATTCTCCAACACTAAATTTTATTTATTTTCAATTTTTTCTAGCTTTTAAACAAGCTCATCTCATGCTATGGTCAAGAGAAGCATTAATAATAGGTGGTTCTGGGGGCGGAGCCAAGATGGTGGCTTAGAAGCAGCAAAGCACTGCAGCTCCCACACAAACACGCTAAAAAACTCATAAAATGGGACTCTAAACAGATTTTCAAGCTCCAAAAC
>CM053599.1:54292924-54312823 GCA_028646575.1 Pseudocheirus occidentalis | reverse complement strand
GCACAAAAAAGTATAGCAAAAAAACCAATTTCCCTGGTAGGAATTAAAGGTGGCAGGGTAAAAAGGAAAAAGGGCAGGTATAATTTCACCTTTTTATCCTTTTTGCTGGAGGAGGCTGGGGCCTTTCTGAACAGTAATTTGAGGTCCTCCAAAGGTTCACAGGTATATTCTGGAGTCTCCATGTTGATGCATGAGGCCGGGCCGGAAGAGAGAGACTAAGCCATCTTCTTAATCATGCCTATATTTCCCTAATGATATCCTTTATGCTGATCTTTCAAAGTTCCTTATCTATTATGACTGTCAGTCTTTTCATACCCACAAAGAACCTCTCCGTTGCCATATTTTTGATACTACTTTTTAATTTTGCAGATACTAGAGAACAGATATGAAAGGCAGCATGGACCTAGTGCCTGAAGAGCTGGCCTCAAAGCCAGTGAGACCTGGGTTCCAGTCTGACATCAGACACATACTGGACAGGCAATCCTAGTTAATCACTTAACCTCTTGGACAGGTGGGTATCAAACATTTATTAAAGGCTTACCATGTGCCAGGCACTGTGCTAAATGCTGGCAATGCAAATGAAAGCAAAGAGAAAGACAGTACCTGCCCTCAAGGAGCTTACAGTTGAAAGGGGAAAGACAACATATAAGAGGGAGTTAAAAAAAGAAGCCCAGAGAGCCAGAAGCACAGCAAGGAGAATGAAACATGGCTGGCCTGAGCCTATCCCCCAAATGGAGGCCCCCACCCAATTGGTGAGGTGGGGTGGGAATAATAAGAGACAAGAGATAACATTTCTGACAGATGAGAGTTGAGTTGAGGGATTTAGAGGGGGCAATAGAGGAGAAAGAGTTCAAAGGTCAGAAATGATACCAGTCTGCACTTTCTGCAGCTGAATGACTAAGGGGATGGTTTATAACCATTGGTTGAAAAAAACTATAGGCTGATGCCTTTGGGGATTGGCTTACTAACCACTGAATCTTGCACCAGCAAGAGAAAGGGGCTAGCATGACAGAGGGATGCTCAGGGCTTCCAGGTAAACTCTTGAGTATTATATTTACAAGGAAGGTGTGGTCCTCCTTTGGTAGAGGGCTTTTCTTCACCGTGAAATTCCCTGTACCAGTGAAGTCAAAGGTCATGTGCCTGTGTATGTACTCATATATATGTGTTGCATGTATGCATGTGTATCTGTGCACATTCACATTTGCATTTATATATTTGTGTATTTATTAAATATACATACACGTGTACACCGGCTGTATATATACACACACTGTATACATATACACATGTGTGTGTATGTGTACTATACTTTAACACAGTAAAGACAATCAGATCTTATTTGCTATTTTCTTCCCCACAGTTCAGGTGGCGATACCTCTGCATTCTTTCCATTCCTAAATCTACCAGATCCACCCAAGTGCTTCCTCTTTGCCTAAAGGTTTCCAGATGTCCTCTCTATAGAAACAATAGCCTCTTCTGCAGCGGAGGGGAGTGGGGTGGGGGGTAGGAGGTGTGGGTGGAGGGTGTACTGACATACTCTGGTGGGTGGGTGGGTGCCTGTGTGTTTGGAAACCGACAGCATCCTGTTTCGCCTTTGGAGCAAGGAAAATTTAGATACAGTGACTCACCATAACTGATGCCAGACAATTAGTAATTGGAGCAAACAGCAGAGTAATAAATGGGGAGGGAGGGAGAGAGTAAAGAATTGGGAGGGATGCTGGTTGATCAAAACTGATGCTTGAAACCCAACTTGGGGATCTGGTGGGGGAGGAGGAGGAGGCAAGTTTGAACAGGGACCAGAGTTTCTGGGCACCAGAAAAGAAGGGCTGTTTTCAAAGGGATTGGCTTCTCTATGAATACTTTCTTCCTTCTCAATCTACTGCCCTTCCTTTTCACACTGTATCATCTTGCCTTGTTGGTCTGGCTTATCGTTTAATGAAGGTGGGTTGGCCCAGTTTAAAGGAAAGGTCAGGCTTTAAATTAGATTGACATGGTCTAGTAAATGATATCAACAGCAAGCTTGGCACAGGCCGTGCCTTCCACTGCAAAAAGGTAGCTAGTAACTGTTGCCCGAGTGGGTCACTCAGAACCACTAAGATCTGTTCTTGTTGCCCTAATGAATAGTTTTGCCAGCCATTCTCTTATGCTCATTCCTGTTTTCAGTTAGGAGTAACAAAACAAAATGATCAAAAGCAAATGCTTACACTGGGTAATATAAATTTCATAGGGATTTTAATTACACAGTCTTGGAATGTGGGCAACAACAGTGAAATAATCCCAGGGTTTTAATAACACCCTGGCTTGTTTTTATAATATCAAAATGTTCCTTTATGGGAATCCCTGACAGGGTACCTGGATAAAGTAGTCACCTCCTACAACTCTGAAATATATTCTGTCCTGAGCTAGTACCCAAAAGCTTACTTTACTTTACAGTTCACTCACAGGTTAAAAAAGAAAATAGTTTTATTGGAGGGGACCTATTGGATTTTTCTTTCACAAGCTTTAACCATGATGAATGCAAAACTCATGTTTATGGGGTGGGGGGAGGGAGAGAATATAACATAGTAGGAAAAGTACTAGATTTTGGGTTATAGGATCTGAATTTAACCCCTACTTTATCATAGTAAGCCCTTTTGGTTTAGGGAAATAGAGCCCTGGGAATACTTGCTACAATTGGTGAGGTGAGGTGGGAATGATAAAAAACAAGAGATAATACATCTCTGACAGATGAGAGTTCAGTTGAGGGATTTAGAGGAGGCAATAGAGGAGAAAAAGAGTTCAAAGGTCAGACATGATGTTACTCTGGCATCCTTCTGCAGCTGAATGGCTAAGGGGAGTGGTTTATAGCCATTGGTTGAAAAAGCTATAACCTTACCCCTTTGGGAAGACTGCATCCCCAGGAGATGATGAATGGAGACTTAAGTGGCCCTGAAGATACCTGTATTGCTGAAGAATATTTATCAAGCAGTTGACTATATTCCAGGCACTAATTCAGGTACTAGGGATATAAATACCAGCAATGTAGTCTCTGGCTTCAAGGACCTTGCATTCTTTTTTTTTTTTTGAGGGTAATTGGGGTTAAGTGACCTGCCCAAAGTCACACGACTAGTAAGTGTGTCAAGTGTCTGAGGTCTGATTTGAACTCAGGTCCTCCTGACTCCAGGGCTGGTGTTCTACTCACTGCACCACCTAGCTGCCCCAACCTTGTATTCTGTGGTGATGGGTTTAGTGGGGAGAGAGACAGAGACAGAGAGAGGGAGACAGAAAGAGAGAGATAGAGAGACACAGAGAGAGAAAGAGAGAGAGACACAGAGAGAGAGAGAGAGAGGTTGTCATGTAAAGGTAAAATGGCTGCTAAGAGAGAGGAAAGGAGATCCAGAGAAGTCAAGAACAAAGTGAAATTTTTCTGGGATGGTAAAAACTTTACTACACGTGTTACTTGCATGTGCACCCTTCTTTGTAGGCTCCCTATGTGCTCCCTACATTTGATCTCTCTCCAAAACCATTCTTCCCACTGTGAGAATATTTATTTTTGGCAGAGCAAACTCCAGGTATGTGGGGAGATGTTCTGTTGTTTTTATTACAGCCCTATTTCATTAATTGTTTTTTGCTTTCAGTTGTGTCCCAATGATGACCACCAACAATAAACGCATGACTGCACACTCGCTATTTATAGTTTTGAGAGGATTCTACACCTTAAAGTGTCTAGAAGAAGAAATAGTTTTGCGAGAGTCCCTAAGTGAGGGAGCTCCCAGGTGTTGCATGGGGAATGGCCTTGATGATTTCCCAGATTCCTTCCAGTTATGAATCTTTGATCCCCTATGATAAATCAGATTGTCTTTGAGAGCTCTCCAAAAGCTTCTGGAGCTTGTCAGGTAACTAGAAAAATAGTATCGTGTTGTCACACATTCGAATTTTCCCTCACTCTCTTTTCTCTGTGACTCTTCCTTATTTTTGTCCCTAAAAGACATGTAAGTTACCTCCAGTGTTTGTTTTTCAACCGGATGATGCTTTTGTCTCCTTTCCCATTTAGGTAAAAGTTGAGAAGTTGGAGTCTTATGGGGCATCATCTAATAATGTTTGGAGTGACCCCCAAAAGAGAGGAATGTGGAGTTAGAAGGTGGGAGGCAGAGGAGAATGGATGAGCAAGCCTTGACTTGGAACTGGAATTGGAAGAAAAGTCCTCAATTAGAGTTCTTCACCTACCTAGTCTATAACATCCTAGATAAGTAGTAATCCAGGCTTCATTTGAAGAAAAGCAGTGATGGGGAGCTCATTACCTGTCCAGGTGACCCATTCCATCTTTTGGATGACTACAATTTAGATGGCTGTACAATTAAGAGCTGGATGGAAATTTAGAGAGTTAAGTAGTCTAACCTCTTCATTATGCAGGAAGCCCAGAGAGATGACTTACCCAACGTGGTAAAATTAATAATAGCATCATGAAGCACTGTAACATGGTGGCTAGAATGTCAGATATTTAAACCCAGGGAGACTTGGGTTTAAATACTGCATTTGATACTTCCTAGCTTTGTGGCCATGACCTTCTGTAAAGCCAAGCAACAGTAGATTCCCAAAAGAATGCTACTGTAAACAGCTTTTAAGATTCAGATTACACAGTAGTAGTGAACACTGTTTATTCCATTACAAATCAAGATTCAGTACAATATTCACAGTATCAACAATTCACAATATTATATATAATATTTAGATCAACAATTCACAATATTATATACAATATTTAGAACAAGGAACAAAAGAAGAACCACCTGGTTTCCCTAAGGGGGAAACCAGCTTAACACTTAAAGATTCAATCAATCAAGTTACAAAAGAATTACCTAGTTTCCCTAAGAAGGAAACCAGCTTAACACTTAAAGATTCAATCAATCAATTAACAATATACTGATCTTCCACTCATAGGGCAACCATTAACTTTAGTCTCTAATAAAGTCCTTAGAAAACCACATAAACTCTCTACCCCTTGATTTCCAACAAACCTCAGTTTAGTCCAAGGGGAAGCCTTTTCTTCATTTTGACTCTGGGTAGTCTCTCTGATTCCCTGGATCCTCTTCCCTGGTCCCAGCTTCTTCCTGAATCTACCAAACAATCACCTGGATTCAGGAGCTGCCAGCTGCCAGGCTCTCATCCAGTCCTCAGAGATAAAGAGCTCCCAGGTCCTTGTCCAGTCCTCAGGGCAATCCCCGGCACACACTGAAGTTCACCACTTCTCTTGCCTGGAACTCAAGGATCAGCCAGGCCACAAACAAACAAAATCCCATCCTGTTCATGTCTCAGTCAGCTTCCAGATACTAGGAGAGGAACTCTCTCTCTCTCTCTTTCCTTCTCTTTCTCAGCCAACTTCAGTCTTCTTAAATCTTCCTTCACTGAGGAGCCAATTCCAATTCTCTCTCTCTCTAAAATTCTTCTTTATATACAGCACTGGCCTCCTGTCTCAGCCAATAGCCTTCTTCCAGGTCAACAGGGGAATTCATTCCTTCTCAACAATGGACAGAGTTCATACCTTCTATACTTAGCCCTAAGTTACTAGGTGCTACTTAGCCCTAAGTATCTGATAAACTGATTACTATTACACCTTCCTGAGTCCTGGCTTCCTTACCTGTCAAAAAAAATGATAATATCTGCAAACCTCCCTTACAGGGACCTTGTGAAGCTAGGTAGGACTGTGGGAGAGGGGAGAGAGGGAATAAGCATTTACATAGCACCTATGTGCACCAGGCACTGAGCTAAGCACTTTACAAATATTTTCTCACTTAATCCTCACAACAGCCATACTATTATTTATCTCAGTTAAGGAAACTGAGGTAGAGTTTAAGTGATTTGTCTAGGGTGACCCAGTTAGTAAGAATCGGAGGCTAAATTTGAACTCAGGACTTCCTGACTCCAGGCCCCGAGTACTATCCACTGTATCACGTATCTGCCTGGTTAGAGAGTTGGCTTGTTAAAAGCCTGCCTCAGGCATTTACTAACTATATGACCTTTTCCCAGTGATTCTAGCAGCCTCTTGGCTTGTCTTTCATGATTTATGTTGACTAAAGTCATATCCATGCTAAATAAGTTTAAAGAGTTGTCTCCTCCCCAGAGAAGGGTTAAACATTTTTGGGTTGTCTCCTCCTCATTAGAGTATGAGGTTTTTGAGAGTGGGGATTGTTTTTTGCCTTTCTTTGTATCCATAACCTCTTAGTACAGCCCCTGACACAAAATAGGTACTTAATAAATGCTAGTTGACTGATTGATGAAGGGAGAAGGAATATATACTTAGTCATATTAAATTTCACGTTATTGAATTTGGCTTATTTTTTTTTTAGCCTGTTGAAGGCTTCTGAGGTCTTGATTTTGTCATACAAGATGTTAGATTATCCCTTCTGGGTTCATGCCATCCATAAATTTAATAAACATACCATTTATGACTATTATCCAAGTCACTGATAAAAAAAATGTAGAACAGAACAGACAGAGATGAGGTAGCAGGGTATTGAGCAGACAGTCTACTTTGGAGACTGGGAGGATGATAAGTTCCCATCTTTGGGAAAAGACTAAGATTGTTCCTGACCTTGAATCCTCTGATAAATTGCTTAATGGACCATTAAGAGTATAGATAGATAGTATTTTCTGCCACTCTGTGACTGAGATATTAAGAGGAAAGAGGAAGGGAACATTTCTGGGAACATTTCTTCTCTTGGGAAAAACAGTATCTATGAATTGAGTTGAGAGTTCAGACACCATTAGAAGCAGAAGAAGACCATTTGCTTGGAAGTTTCAATACTGTTTTGTTATATTTTATTTCATTCAATAAATATATCATAAACTATAATGTGAGTGTTTTCCCTTTGGGTTATCTGAAGTTGTGAAGGAAATATGAGTCTTACTAGAATGGAAGCAAAAAGTGAACCAATTGATAAAACTTGTGAAATAGGAATAGAGACTGGACCTCAGAGAGTACTTGCACATGAGGAAATTCCTTCCTTTCATCAATTTTGGTTGGCATCTTCTTTGCAACTTATGAGTCCTAGAAAATTATCTAGAGCCCTGTGAGGTTAAACGAATGATTCTGTCAGCTAGTACATGTCAGACCAGCTCTAAGACCAAACCTCTATCTACTCTGCCAAACTGCCTCTCAAGTTCACATAATATTATATGAAAATGATTGTCTGTTTTTAACCCTAGACTGAGACTTCTTAACCTATTTTGGGTCCTGAACTCCTTTTGCAGTCTGTTGAAGTCTATGGACCCTTTCTAGGAATGATATGTTTTAAATAATAGAAGGAAATGTCAAATTTCATTATGAATTTAGTGGAAAGTAAAGATGTAATTTGTTTTCCTATGTTTATGAACCTCCTGAAATTTCTCCATGGACTCCGTGGGGTCCATAAACTTTTTTAAAATTTTATTATTTTTATATTTTGGTAACTGCATTTTATGTAACAGATTTCCTTTGTGATTCTATGGTTTTTTCCCACTTAAAAACAGGATTCTGAGAAGAGGTGAGTAGAGGTAGTCCTGAGGAGGGTGGCATAGATAGATGTTTTAGGGATTTCTAAGAAATCCTTGGAGGGTTCTTTTAGTCTGAAAAGAATTCCTGGACTCAAGCAATCTTGTAAGTCAGGATTATAAAAGTTTATTGTTACCCTTTGCATGGGGCAGGGAGGGGGTCTTAGGAAGCCTGTAAGCTGGCAGGAGTTAGAGATACATGTTATAAAGTGATAAAGCCATAAATCAGGTATCAATTATGCTAACTAGGTGAGTAAGGGTGGGATTAGGGAGGAGTTAAGGAGTGGTCAGTGCTTAAAGGGATATGCACTTTTTATATCTACTATGAAGGTGTATTGCCCATAATTCACTGGGAGAAAGCCCACAGTGGTGGTGGGGGGGACCTACCCAGAGGTGTGCTTTCAGGCTTGAACCATCACTAGGTCATTTTGTGGTCAGCACTGACTGAGAGGTATCCAGTCTGTTACCCATCAATGTCCTGTTTGACAAGATGGATGTTGGGAAGCTGGTAAGGTCCCTGGCCTAGAGGAACCTGGGACCAAGTAGGTAGCAGGTGCTTCTATAATCAAGAAAATTAAATTGTTTACAGATACAAGATCACTTAAATATGAAGGACATCTAACTAATTCCCTACTCTACAGAGTTAGTGGGGTGGTATTTATTCTACCTACGTTGTTATTAATTATAGCCACTATCCTTATCTACTTTAAGATTTCAAAAGCATTTTAACTTATAATAGCCTTGGGGCGGCTAGGTGGTATAGTGGATAGTGCATCAGCTCTAGAGTCAGGAGGACCTAAGTTCAAATCTGGCCTCAGACTACATAGTAGCTGTATTACCCTGGGCAAGTCACTTAAACCCAATTTCCTTAAAAGCAAAACAAAAACTTTACAATAACCTTTAGCGTTAAGAAATACCAGGATTATCAATTAAGAATTTTAATTAAGAATCAGAGGTGAAATACTTTACCAGAGTCAAACAGTTAGTAAAAATCAAAACCTATGGTACAAACCTAGGCCTCCTAGCTCCAAGATCAGGGCTCTTTCTACTATGGCAATATGAGAATATATGCTTTTGGTTGTTGTTGGTGGTGACTCACTTATTTACTTATTTATGTTGATGGTTCATTCATTCCTTCATTTATTTATTTAGGTGGTTGTTGGTGGTGGCTCATTCATTAATCCATTTATTTTTCTTATAACTAGAAACAGGGATGTGTGACAGAATGGTTGACAAACCATTCATTAGGGATGTGGAAATTGAATTTTTTTGGTCTGAGGGCCAACTAGAGTTCCCAGACCATATGCTGAGAAGGACACAGAATATGTTCAGTAACCACTTGCTTCTCTGATGAGGTCAGAGAAACATGAAATGTTGAGCTATAGGGTTAGGGGTGCTCAAGTCCCCAAAATACCAACATGCTGTGTCCTCCTGAATGAATTCAACTCAAGTCTTCTCTCAGCCAAAGAAAAGCAAAGTTTATTAAAGATTTGCCATACTGGGTAGACTTTTAAGAAATATCTGTGATGCTTGCAGTGGGCAAGTGGGCCAGAATCATCTGACACAGTCAGTTTTTGCTAGATGATTCTCTGGAGCTCTCACACATCATGGAGACAAGATGAGGTCTTATATACAAAAAGGTTGTGGGAGGAATCTAGAGGTGGTCTGTGGGAGGATTTTGGGGAGGGTCTTCAGGAGGAGTCAAATACATCAGACTCCAGGGATGAAAGATTAAGGTGGGAAGTAGTTGGAGGCTGCCTGGAGGTTTTGGGAGAATCAAGGGTGGGAGCTATCTAGACAAAGGAGGGCTAGGCTAGTAACTGAGGTTTCAGTGAGCCACAATGAAAGGCTTATGGCCTCAGGCAAATAAATGCCTCATCAAATGGGAAGATCCAATCAGAGTTCTAGGAGGTTCCCAGAGCCTGAACCTCATCATATCCAGATGACTTATGCCTTTGGTATCTCCTTTCCAAACTGAAAAGGAACCAGAGATAAATGGGTGATGGCGAAAGTACCAAGAAATCAGTACAGGCACAGGAAACCTGGTTATGCTGACAGATATCTAATTCAAAGAGTCTGCTAATGCCTAAGCAAACCTAGCTAACTTCAGATTTAGAAAAGAAATCAGGACCATGTTATTGAAATAAAACACATTTTTGTCACACTTTTGAAATTGCCTGAGTGTAAGTAGAGAGGGTAGAGAAGGCCCCTGTAATGTTTTCATCTTGGGGTAGGGGCTAAGGAATTTGGAATTAAATTATCTGGTTCTGCTGACCCTCAGTCTCTGCCAGGGATACTTAGCAGCACCAAGGTAGGAAGAACCAGAGCAGCAATTGGGGAAGGGTTGGGGGGTGGGGTGGAGAATACTCTGGCTGCTATGGCAAGCCATTAATGGAAGATAGCTTTTATTGGTTCCCTAGGGGGATTAGCTTTGCCTAGAAATGATAGAATCTCATTCTTGCTGTCAAATGCCAAGCAAATGCTTCCTACTTTCACCACTGGGCCCTTCCCCTGGCGTCTCCCCCCAGGCTCTGTTGGAATGATTAAATAAGTGATGGGCCCTTGGCACCACCAGCCCTCCATCTAATTTTGTCCCACTCCTTTAACTTGCAACTGCTCAGTTCTTTTTCCCTTCTGGACCAGTGTTCCCCAAATAGTGTGTAAGGTTCTGACATCATATCTCCTAAGAGACCTAACCATTGTGCTTTCCTGGGAATCCCATCCTGCCCACTAAATGCCACCAGGGCCTTGGTGGGTCCTTCCCCAATTCTGACACCTCCTCCCAGAGGAAACTGGGCTCTTCTTAATCAGAAATCTGCTCAGGGGCTTGCCTCAGGCAAAAGCAATCTTCCCCAGTCTGACCTGAGCCCTTCCTGTGCAAACCTCTTCTTACTCTTTTCATTACACTAATCAAACACCTTTTTCCCCAGAAGGCCCTCTCCAAACAGCCCTCTCCAAACCTTCCCCTAATTCCTTTTCCTTCTCCTCTAAATTTGTAAGTCTGCTGCAGATGGAGAAAGCCTACCTCTAGGTTTATTTGCCATGTCTGGAGTTCTGTTGCCTCTAACTTTCTTTCCTTCCAGTCCACTCAACAAGAATTTAAGTGTGTATTAGGTGCAAAGGCACTCTCTGGGCTGGGATCTGGAGATAGAGAAAAAACTTCTATAACAGTTCCTGCCCTCAAGGAGCTTATATTGATGAGGCGTAGGCTCTGGGACCCGCCCCCCCCCCCCCTTTTGAGCTCTACTTGAATCTTTGAGGTACAGGCTCTGGG
This sequence comes from Pseudocheirus occidentalis, assembly GCA_028646575.1. Taxonomy (NCBI): domain Eukaryota; kingdom Metazoa; phylum Chordata; class Mammalia; order Diprotodontia; family Pseudocheiridae; genus Pseudocheirus; species Pseudocheirus occidentalis. Next base: position 54,302,040 of record CM053599.1, on the reverse strand, counting down.
AAACCTCTTGAAGTCTGACTGAATCTTCAGGAAGCATTTGCAGAGGCCCTAAGTATTTCTTTACTAGCCTGGCCCTCCATTGTCCATCTGCTTCCCACCCTGGAGTCTATCAAGATATCTGTATTGACCTCATTAACTCCACCTGAAGTACTGGAGTCTGATCTCATTAACTCCACCTGAAGACCCTCCCCAAACTCATTACTGGAGTCTGAACTCATTGGCTCCTCCTGAAGGCCCTCCCCAGGCTCCTCCTCTCAACCACCTGTAGATTCCTCTGTATAGAAGACCCCATCTTCCCTCCACATGGTGTGAAAGCCCCTTGCAATAGCTTAGCACAGACTTACTCTGTGTGATAGACCCCACGTGGCAAACTTGAACTTAGAATAAACTTTACTTTTTCCTTGGCCGAGAAGATTTGAGTGGAATTCTTTCCGCAGGACCCAGCATGTTGGTATTTTGGGGTCTCAGGCAGCCCTAACCCTCTTTGGGCACCCTCTTCATTTTTAAACCATAAATAAATAAATAAAATAAAACCATAAATTCCAGCTCATTGAATGACCATATTTTACCCTGAAACATTATACTCAATTTTGCTGGGTAGGTGATTCTTGGTTTTAATCCTAGCTCCCTTGATCTCAGGAATATCATATTCCAGGCCTTTCAATCCCTTAATGTTAGATGCTGTGTTATACTGATTGTGTTTCCACAGTATTCTAATTGTTTCTTCTTGGCAGCTTGTAATTTTTTCTCCTTGATTTGGGAACTCCAGAACCTGGCTATGACATTCCTGGGAGTTTTCTTTTTGGGATCTTTTTCAAGAAGTGATCAGTGAATTCTTTCAAGTTCTATTTTGCCCTCTGGTTCTAAAATATCAGGGCAATTTTCCTTGAGAATTTCTTGAAGGATGATTTCTAGGTTCTTTTTCTGATCATGGCTTTCAGGTAGTCCAATAATTTTTAAATTGTCTTTCCTGAATCTATTTTCCAGGTCAGTGTTTTTTTCAATGAGATATTTCGCATTGCCTTCTGTTTTTTCATGTGTTTGGATCTGTTTAATAGTATCTTGATTTCTCATGAAGTCATTTGCTTCCATTTGCTCCATTCTAATTCTGAAAGAATTATTCTTTTCAGTGAGCTTTTGAGATTCTTTTTCCATCTGGCAAATTTGACTTTTTAAGGCATTCTTCTCCTTATTGGCTTTTTGGGACACTTTTGCAATTTGAGTTAGTCTATTTTTTAAGGTGTTATTTTCTTCAGTCAGGTTATTGACTTTCTTTCCATGATTTTCTTGCATCATTCTCATTTCTCTTCCAAATTTTTCCTCTACTTCTCTTATTTGGTTTTCAAAATACTTCTTAAGCTCCTCTATGGCTTGTAACAAGTTTCCATTTTTTCTTGGAAGATTTTGGTGTGGAAGTTCTGACTGTTGTCTTCCTCCCATTCCATGCTTTGATCCTTTTTGTCCCGAAAAAGGAATCTAAAGTTGTATTGCTGAGCTTGGTTTGCTTCCTTTGCTTGCTCATGTTGCCAGTCAATTAACTTGATATTTGAGCCATAGCAGATCTCTGCTTCCCCAGGGGAGAACTTTGTCCCAAATCACTGGGGTTTTTACAGCTACTGGAGCTTTCAGGAGGCTGCCATCTCTACAGCCCCTACCAGCTTTGGCTCACTGGTCACATACCTCACAACCACCACCAAAGACCACGATCCTGATTCAGGCAGCTTAAGGCAATAGCACTTAGCCTCTGAATGATTGCTTGGCCCCCCTGCAATCTGCAGGGTGGGAGCTCTGAAGCAGCCATGTGGAGGTGGCTGCAGGGCTGCCCCTTCAGCTGCTTTCTTGCCCTGGGGGCAGTTGGCTGGACCCACTTCTCTCCCCCAAATTTAGCTGAGTTCCACTGACCTTTTACTTTGTCCTAGGTTCTTATGGGTTGATAATTCTGGAAACTGCCACAGCTGCCAGTAATCCACTCTCCCAAGTGCTCTAGCCACAGCTCATCCTGACCACCCCAGGGCCAAGCTGAGGTTTCAAGCCTGGCTGGTTTTGGCTCCCAAAGCTCTATGATGGGCCCTTCATGTCCAACTGCCAGGCTGCCTTCAGCAGGAGATGTGTTTTTCTGTAATTTTGTGGGTTCTGGAGCTCTAAAATTTGTTTAAAGTCATGTTTTATAAGTATTTGAGGTGGTTATGGGGGAGCTTCAGAGTTTTCCTGCTTCTGTGCCACTATCTTGACTCTTCCCCTATAAGGTTCATTCTAAGCTTAATTTCTGCCAGATTGCTTTCCAGTTTTCCCAGCTTTTATCAAATAAAAATTTTCCTAGGTAATATATGTTCTTTACTTTATCAAACTCTAGGTAATTGAGTTCTATTGCTTCTGATTCTCCCTTGTCTAGTCTATTCCATTAATGTTTTTCTCTTTTTTAAACCAGTACCAGATGGTTTTGATGACTGCTGCTTTGTAATACAATTTGAGGTCTGGAAGTGCCAGTCTCCCTTTATCCCTATATCTTTTCATAATTTCCCTTGATATTCTAGACTTTTTGTTTTTATTTCTATAAATATACAGTGCTTGTCATGTAGTACGTCCTTAATAAGTGTTTATTGACTATTGACAAGGTCATTGTCAGCTGCATCCTTGACCTCTTCTGACCTCTTCCCTAGTCTCTTGAGGCATGCCAATGTCAGAGGTCATAGGCCCTAGCATGTTCTTCCTTGTTGATAGCAGTAAGAGGGGAGAAGATGATTTTTAGTTTTCTAGCTGAGGTCTCTTTTCTAGGGCAAAATTTCTCTCCTTTTTTTCTTTTTTCCTCTCCTTTCTGTTTTTGTAGCTTGAGGCCTTTAAGCTTCCCTGCAAACTTGGCATCTAGTCATCAGAGCAAAAGGAAGCATATAACTTATTTTAATCATGCTTGTGTGCTTTAGTTATAGATGAATCTTGAAGGGTTTTTTTTCCTCCTCTCTTCTGGGTTAGTTAGATGGTGCAATGCATAAGGAGTTGGATTTGGACTCAACAAGGTTTGAGTTCAAATCCTTCCTCCAGCACTTACTATGTGACTCTAGAAAAATCACTTAACCTCAGTGAAGCTATTTCTTCATCTGCAAAATGGGGATAATAATATCACTTACCTCCAAGGGTTATTATAAGGATAAAATGAGTTAATATTTTTAAAGTGCTTTCTAAACCTTACTCTATAAATGCTAGCTATTATTACCAAGATGACCTATCCATATAGGCTATTTTGATAAATATTTGAATATGGATTTCAAGCTAAATTTTCCTCAAAATATAAAATGATGAAAGATTAAAATTAGAAGAGAGATTAAAAGTAATGAGTCATTTTAAAGATGAAGAAGCGAGTGACCTAGGGGGTTAACTTTCTCACAGTCATATAATTTGAAAGAGATAGATTAGGAATTTGAACCCCAATTTTTCTGACTCTAAAGCCAATGATTTTTCAAGTAATCAGCTGAGCCATAAGAATGTTTATTGTAATTTTGGATACTGGATTCAATAAATAAGCCTCTATTTTTCTTTGCATAACATAAAAAATTAATATTGATATACTTATATATACACCATCATATGTATACATGTGCATATGTGAGATTCCTATATATGTTTATATACTATATACTTTACATATATATTATATTCACCCAAGCTTTAATAGCTCCAAACTCTACTGAGACTGTTAGAATACCTTGTATTTCAAAATGTATACTGCCATCCCCTTCTACCCCATAATATTCAACCCCTTGAAATAAAAACAAATTTTAGAAAAGCAACTTAGAAAAACATGGAGACCATGCTTGACAATGTGTATAAGATTCCATCTGCCTAGTTTTCTAACATTCTATAGAAAGGAAAGAGGTGATTCTTCATCTCTGTGGTCACCATGGTACAGTCAGTGGCTCCTTAATCGGAAGACCTGAGTTCAAATCTTTCCTCTGATGCTTACAACCTTATGGTCTAGAACAAGTCACCTCACCTCCATGGGCCTTAGTTTATTTTTCTGTAAAATAAGGGATTTGTGACTAATTGACCGCCCAGGTCCCTAACAACTCCAGATTTATAACTCTGTTATTCTCCTGGGCCATAGCTGGTCATCATAATTCGTTAGCACTAAGCTTTATTTGGTGTTCTTGTTTACATTCTTTTAGTTATTGTGCATATTGCTTTTGGGGTTCTGTGTACTTCTCTCTGTTCCAGTTCCAACAAGTCCTCCCACATTTCTCCTAATTCCTCATATTTGTTATTTTTAAAAATAGTACAAGACTCTTCCATTACATTCAAAAGCCACAGTCATTCCCCAATCATTGTTCATCCATTTTCCAATTGCCCAAATTTTCTAAGCTATTTTCTGTGTATACATGACATTTTGAGGATCATTTTATGAGGAGATTTTATTGCCTCTATTGAGGTGTGTAGGGGACCAATCTGGCAGGAAAATTAAGGAGAGTATCAGATACAGAGACTAGAAAGGCCCTCTTGGCAGATTCAGAGAAGCCTCATGATTGATTACTTTCTTTATTCATATCTGATGTGTGGTGACATAGAGATTTTTATTCCAGCAAAACCAAATAGAGTGACAAGGGAAAAAAAGCATTAGGTCTGTAGTGACTGATACTCTGACTTGTAATACCATATCCCTAGGCTGCTTTGTGCCACAGGACCTAAGAGTTTTTGATAAGTTTATTCAAAGATGATATTTATTTTACAGATGAGGAGATATAGGACCTTAAATGGAGCTGCTGAAGGTCACATAGTTAGTCAATGAGGTTAGTAGAAGGAGGATCAGAACTCACTGAACCAAGCCATCAAATGTAAGGGTCATAGAATTTAGAGAGGAAATATAAATATCAGCAAACACTGCTTAAAAACCTACTGTGTTCCAGGCATAGCGCTAAGCATTAGGGATCCAAAAAGAGGTAAAAGATAGTTCCTGCCCTCAAGGAGCTTAGAGTCTAATGAGGGAGACAACATGTAAAAAAAAACCTATACAAAGCACATCATGTACAGGAAAAAAGAGGAAATCATTAGCAGAAGAAGGCGCCTTAGGAAGGGCTCTTAGATATCATCAGTCCAGGGGTGTCAAACTCTAAAAAAATCAGAGGTCACTAAATCATAAATAAGGATCCCTGTGAGTCACATATTACTGTTCAGTAGTTTTTCAGTCATATCTAATTCTTTGTGAACCCTTTTTGGAAATTTCTTGGCAAAGATACCAGAGTGGTCTGCCATTTCTTTCTCCAGCTTGTTTTACAGATGAGGAAATTCAGGCAAATAGGGTTAAATTACTCACCCAGGGTCACACAGCTAGTTAGTGTTTGAGGCTAGATTTGAACTCAGGTCTTTCTGATTCCGGGCCATCAATGTGCCACCTACCTGCTGTGGCTCATATATTGACTTGGAAAACTATAGTCTATATCTTTTTATTTAAAAAAAATTAATGTATTCATTTTGTACAGTATTTTCAAATTACATTTTAATGTGTTTTGGGCTTCTTTCAGGAATGTTATGGGCTAATGAAGCCTGCAAGTGGTATGTTTGATACCTCTGATCTAATCCATAGTTGGAAGGAACATAGAAGTCACAGAGTCCAAACCCGGATTTAATGAGAGAAGAAAGCTGAGGTCTTGCAAAAAAAAGTGAGTCACTTGTCTAAGATCCCCAAACAGTAAAACAATGAACAGAACTGGCATTTGAAATCAGATCCTCTGACTCCAGGAGTCTTTTGAAGCTTAGGATGACATGGTATAGAGCTAGAAGGAGTTTAGAGATAGTCTTATCCAACCCTTTCATTTTACAGGATGGGGAAGCTGAGGCCCAGTGGGGGAAGTGACCAGCCTAAGTGACACAGCATGACACAACCTTAGTAGAGGCAGGATTTGAATTCGGCTCTCCTGGTTCCCCCTCTACTCTTCTTTCCTTTATACCACTGGTTCTTGCTTCCATAGAATGTTTTCTGTATATTCTCTTGGGTCCTTGGGTCCTTTTTGACTCTGTGTTCCTGCCCGTTATTATCCACAGATACTGCCATAATACTTCTAGGGGTAGCTCTGCCTCTGTGTATGGCCAGCTTGAAATATTGATAAATTGAGTCTCTAGAAACACAACCTAAAAGTTGCCTGGGATCGGTAGCCAAGCAGATAGAAGCATGCTGGCCCCAAAGAAACCTGAAGTATGAAGTCTAGGCAAGAAACAGATTGAGACAAAGTCAAAAAGAAGAAAAACAAAACACCCAAGTTCTTGAAAGGCTCTGTTTGGGGCTTGTAAGAAATCACTAACCACGCACGTCTTATGTGTCTCAGGAAATCTTCCCACAAGGACCTTCCTCTTATAGTGAGGCTCTGAGAGGACGTGTTGGGGAGCTGGAAGTCCTTAGACTCCAGAGCTAGCATCTTTTTCACTACACATGTACTGCTTAGGAGGGAAACAGTCACCATGGAATCTAGGGCACATTTTCTTTTTGGATTATTCATGAGCAGTTGTTTCTGTTTCCAATCTCTCCTTGTTTCAATCCATTCTACATACAACTTATAAAGTAGCCATCACCAATAGCACAATTTTCATTATATCATTATTCTTGTTCAAGAATATATAATATGGTATAGGGCTCCCTATTATTTTATATCAAATCTAAAGCTGTAGCACTCAAGGCCTTCCAACAACTGCCTTCAAACACCTCTCTTATCATCCCCTCTTTCCCATAAGTGTATGTGGGAGTACACAAAGACCCTTCCCTCCCACCCCCACAATTGCAACAGCTATATCCTTCTGTGTCTCATTCTAATGTCTTCTCAGAACCAAAGACTTAGCTGCTGAGGGTGGAGGATTCCAGAGTCTGGGTCAAGTTCTTATCCCTGTCTGGTCCAACAGGCGGATTTCTTTGACTTAAGTGAGAATAGCTATATTTGGATGATAAATTCCGTATCTATTTTCTGCAGTTAGGAATTTATATTTTTTCCCAACAAGCTTTTTGTATTGCCACCTGTGTTTTATGAATAGCCATTTCTCTTTTCTTTGTTTCATACAAAGAATTATTTTGAATTATGTTTAGCTTATGAATACTGCCTTTAAAATCTGTATATAAGAAGATTTATGTCATGCTTGCTGTCCATTTTGCCATCTGTCTACCCTGGTTAGAATAAGTAGCTGTTTGCTTTACCCTTAATTGATTCTTTACTGCTATCAGGCAGCCCTGACCTCAAAAATCCAGACTGGTGAGTGATGACTCTCATGGGTTCCTAAAAACAAAATTCCACTTCAGTTTTCGGTGTCAGAAGTGGGGTTTTTTGAGGTCAGCACACCTATCTCTGCCCTTTCCAGGAAAGAATGAGGATAGACTGAAAAATAAATTCCCAAAGTGTCTACCTCACACTTTACTTCCAGTTCCCCTTCTGATACATCAAGGGTCTGCAACTGAAGTATCAATGAAATAGAGGATTTTGAGTGAACCAACAAACCTTGGATATAATAAGGATTATTTAAGAAAAAGAAAAAAAAAGAAAAAATCTTAGAAACTCTGGAAGGGAGGAAGGAAGGGAGCAATTAGGATCAGAGTAAGGATCATGGGCTTAAATGTGCATATTATAGTATGTTAATGAATTAATTTGGATAATATCATCCTGCAAATCCCCAGGGGAGTGTCTTTTAAAAGTTTCTTTAAGGTTTAGGATTATACCTGCTCCCAGTGATCTCAAAAGAGTTCCAGCCACCCAATTCAGCTTTTCTGTGTCAGCAAGAAGGAGGCTTTTAAAAATTCTCTTCAAGATCTGGGCATCTCTAGAGATCCAGTAAATCTGCTTCAGGTCTGAGCACTCTCAAAGGAATGGAAAAGACACAAAAATACCTTCAACTTAGGCACCACAGGCAACCCGTTAGCAATCATAGTATTTATTTTCAACCTAGGAAACTATCAACAAGTCCGACCAGTAGGTACTTAATATTTTTATGCTGTGAAGGAAACATATAAAGACTCTGACAATAGCTAGAGGATGGGAGTTTCAATCCTCACAAGTAAGAATTTATGGAAGTCCACATTTTAAGCAGGACTATTAACAGTTTGAAATGATAAGGGTTTTATTTGTATAATGTCAAGTTTATTGTTGGCATCATCTAGATTTTTGTGTCTTGGTAAATTCAACTGACTTTTTCCTGTGATCTGATCAACCAAAGGAAAAAGGGTGAAAAGAGTGAAAACTTTTCTTCAGAACTTTCAAAGCCTTCAAAAAGATATAGTCTCTCCCTGCTATTTTAACTCTGGCAAAGTTGGGGAGGCAGAAAAGAGACACATCAGATGGAAAAAAATATTTCCTCAGACTGCATAAACTAATTAGAAATTAAATTTGCCGCTGAAATGCAATTCCTCTACTGTGGAGATACTAATTGTGGTTTAAATGTTTTTATAAATGCTGAAATATCTTAGTGAGTTTTGGGATACCATTCTGCAGAATTAAAAAAAAAGAATAAGAATAAAACTTGTTAAAGTTTTATGGAAATAGCAGTTAGATATTTTTTTAAAAATCACTCTTTCCTAGGAGAGTGACAGATTTATTGTGCAAGGAAGGATGGTAATTTCAGTGGTAATTACATTGACTTAAAAAAAAAGACAGAAACTGAAATTACTCTGAAAGTATTATCAGTGAAGTCCAAAAGTGTGGGGGTGGGGGTAAGAGAGAAGACTAAGACTGTGGTTTGCAGTTTAATAGTGCTTAAGAACCACCTATTACTTTTTTTTAATTTAATTTTTTAAATTTTTTTAAATTTTAATTTATTTTCTTGGTTATATCATTCATTTCTACAAGGTTTTGAGTTACAAATTTTCTCCCCTTTTTGCCCCTACCCCCCCAGCCCAGAACAATGATCCCACTGTAAGGCCCCTCCCACAATCTGTTCCCTTTTATGTCCTCCTCCAATACCCCTCTAGCTTTCTAGCAGGGCAGGGAGAGTTCCCTGCCCCCGTTCCTGTATGTATTATTTCCCAGTTGCATTTGATTGTATAGCTTTAAATACTAGATTCTTGCAATTCCTCCCCTGTCACCCAATCCCACTGGGAGGAGCAGCAACTCAATACAGGCTGTACCTGTGTAATTACACAGGACATCTCCATGGTG
>CM053599.1:54255670-54292424 GCA_028646575.1 Pseudocheirus occidentalis | reverse complement strand
TGCGGCTCTGCCCAAGTCTTTAGCTCACTTTGTTTCCCACCCTTGAATTGGCCTGGCCCACCATTGTCTACGGTCTCCAGGTAGCCTCCAGCAACTTCCCACCCTGAACCACTCATTACTGGAGTCTGACCTCATCTGACTCCCCCTGAAGACCCTCCCCAATCTCCTCCTCTGGACCACCCCTAGACTCCTCCCACAACCTTATTGTATATAGAACCCCATGTTCCCTCCACGTGTGTGAGAGCGCCATGGAATAGCTTAGTACAGACTTGCTCTGTGAGAGCACCTTTAAATGGCCTAGCACCCCACGTGGCGAACTTGAACTTTCAATAAACTTTACTTCTTCCTTGGCAAAAAAAAAAAAAAAAAAAGATGGCTTAGCCATGAATCAAGGATGAAGGATGACACGTGGACAAAGTGTTCATGGAGACCTTTAGCATCTTGGTCCCCCCCTGCCCATGGGGAATTTATGGAAGGACATGACAATGATCACATAGGATGTGCCGGCATGGATTGATCTCAATCGGTATTGTTGGAGAGAGCCCCTAAATCAGTGAGATCGCAAAACCAATGTATTTGAGGAGAGGGAGAGAATAAATTAGATGCCACAGTACATAGATAGCTGCACTGGAGTCAGAAAGATTCATCTTTCTGAGTTCAAATCCAACCTCAAACACTTAGTAGCTGTGTGACCGTGGGCAATTCACTTAACCTTGTTTGCCTCAGTTTCCTCATCTGGAAAATGAGCTGGAGAAGGAAATCGCAAACCAGTCCACTGTCTTTGCCAAGAAAACCCCAAATGGAGTTGGACATAACTGAAGGGACTAAATGGAGAATAAAAGAAGAAAAGACAAAGACAGAAAAGGGAAGGAAAAAGAGAGAGAGAGAGAAAGAGAGACAGACAGACAGACAGAGAGAGAGGGAGAGAGGATGGGTAGCTAGCTGTAAATTAATAATGCCATTATAACACCCCCAGAGGTATTCCTTTAGGGCATGCTTAGTCAGCATTCCAGTCAAGCTAATGGGCCTTCCCACCCCCACTTCCCCCCTCAAACATGCATAGATATTCCTTATCTGCTCTGGGGACCACTTAGAAACTTGAGCATGCACAGTTATCCTCGGCCTGCTCCCAACTACCTATGACTCATCACAGAGCTGAATCCACCCCATTTGGTTGCTGAGACACCTCAAAGAAAATGAGGTAGCTTCTGGCTATTAGGTGTATTGGAGGTAGCTTTTGAGCAGACAAGATGTGATTATTTGAGGGGGTCAAGGAAGGAAGAGTCCTTCCCTAGCTTAATAGTGTCTACCAGAGTGATCATGGTTATAGTAGAACGTAAGAATTAGGCTTGCCATAAGGAAGGATAAAAATCCAAGAGGAAGGCTCCCTAAAAAGATCTCATTTAGATCCTGGCTAGCTGTTTAACCAGAAAATATCAGTGTGGAGATGAAATGTAAACATCTTATTAGTAACCTTGCAAGCACCATGTTTCTGCATGAGGCTTAAACATTAGCCTTCCAGTCAATTGTACTAGTAACAATAAGTTACTGGATTCTGTTCAAATCATTCTCTGGATTTATTGCTTAACATTCTTGTTTCTGTGCAGGAATAAACTTCCTGTTCTTCAGCAGCTTGATGATTGTACGTTGTGATGGCTAACTCCAAGTTCACGAAGGTGACTCGATGTTGGACCACTGAAATGATCTGCCTGTGTGCTGGGAAGTGTCTACTTGTCCAATATTTAGCTTGGTCAACTACAGTTAGACAAGGAATGTAAGGTTAAAAAACTATTCGTTTCTAATCCAGGTACGAAAACCATCAGTTTAGTAAATTTTCCTAATCCCAACTCTTTTGTGGTTGATTGGGGTGGGGAGGAAGGTCCACAATCCGGAACATTTGCTGATTGATTTCCCCTAAGGCCCTACCCACTTCCCCCACTCAATCCTTACGACTTTGCCCAGCAATAACAATCAGATATAGTGAGGGAGATCCAGAGTACTCAGGTCTTGATTGGTGCATGCATCCCATACTGTGCCTGAGTTTGTATATCCATAGAACTGTAGGACTAGGGAGCCCTACATATATTCCTACAAGTAAAAAACGGCCTGATTCATGGTCCTTTGAACACTTATGTGTCTCTTGGTACCTCACCAGGATCTCTTCATTTCTTCATTTTTCTCTGTGTTAGGGAAAACCTTAGACTTTGAGGCCATAGCCATTTGTATAATTAGCTACTCTATAAAATAACAGCTTTCCTTCAAGTATGAAAAGCCAATGAATGGGAGGGTTGAGGAACCTACTTCCTCCCTTGAGAAGTCAAACAAACCCAGAGCAACAAGCCCAGTGTACAATCACGGAATCTCTGTGAATCTCAGCATCACATGCCTCTAGGCTGCATAGGAGACTATCACCCTAAAAATTGAATTTCCCAGTGCCCCAAGCAACTCTCTGAAGACTACATCACAGAACAGTTACCAGTCCCTTAGAAGAAGATGTTTCCTATGGGAACCCCCTAGACTGATGAAATCATCAGTCCAGACCAAAATAAATATACAAATTCTAACTAGTTTAGAGTTTGTGATTTCATTTCTTATTTGATTATTTGTTTGGAGGTTGGAGGTTTTGTTTGTTTGTTTGGTTGGTTGGTTTTTGGAGATATGATTAAGCTTCAGAGACAGTAGTTCTGGGGAATTTCCAAAGCTACAAAATCTCAGATCCTTATCTTATTAAGTTTATAATATAAAAAATAATAGAATCATCTCTCTTATTCTCTCTTCCTCTTCTTTACTTTCCCTTTTAGACTGATAGCTTCTAGGTGGTCAGTGCCGTCTCTGGTTAATCTTTCCTCTCCATTCTCAAATCCTAGTAAAAGTCCATCCTGCACCCTGGGGACATTCAGTAAATACTTTCCTGACAGACAACTTTCTCTTTCTTCTTTTCTAACTTCAGCTTTAAATGACTTTGAGAATCCACAATGTTTTCCATAGAAACTCCAATTTAAACATTGTACACTCAAACTTTGAGCTGTTCACCAGGAGTCATATAAAAGTAATACCCTCATTCTGGGGTGTGTGTGTGTGTGTGTGTGTGTGTGTGTGTGTGTGTGTGTGTGTGTGTGTGTGTGAATTTAGGAATCATTAAATAGGAAGTCATATGATAAGGCTCAAGAATCACATCCTCTGTCCTATGGAAGACTGAGTCCAGGGCCTGACTAGGAGAATCAGAGCAACTTCCTTTTCAAAAGCACATTAGGTACAGAATTGTGTAACTTAGATTAATTTGATCCTCTCTTGAAATAATACAAGTTCTTTTGGTCAGATGGATTAAGATTGTTATGATTGGTTTTTTTAGTTAAGTATTAATCATAATTTCGACTCGTTCCTTATTATGGACACAAGGTTCTGCTTTTTTTTTTCTCTTTAATTTTCCGATGCAAAAACACAATTGTTTATATCATGGATTTCCTTTCTCTTGGCTTGCTGGTAAGTGGTAATTCTTGCAAGGTGACTCACTTATTCATCAAGCTTTCCTTTAAGCCATGCAACATGATCTTTGACATCAATAGTTGCGTATTTTCCTATCCTTCCATAGGTTTAAAAAGCAAAGCATAGTATTCTGTACAGGTAGAGCGTATGTTATACACTTGATATGCACATGAAAGGTTAAGCCATAGATTTTAGACCTGAAAGGGACCTAATAGGCTGTTTATATTTAATATAACATTCCTATTTTATAAATGGGGAAAGAGAAGCTCAGAAAGGTTAAGTGACTTGTCCAAAGTCACATTGGCATAAAATATCAGAACTACGATCCAAGCAGGACTCAGATTTGTACCCAGATCTCCTTTCACCAAAGCCTCCATCCTTCCCACTGTACCATGATTTTGCTAACTAAACCAAATTTAATTTTGGTAGAGGAATTAAGTCAATTCACCTATGTAGTTCTCAGTTTCCTCATCTGTAAAGTAAAAGGGACTGACTTCCAGCCCTAAATCTATAATCCTGCTTCTCCCTTCATTCCCCTCCCTGTTCTGTACCTCCCTATTAGCCAGTGCTAATTGGCTTCTCAGATGTAATGGGGACCTGAGGGATGTAGGAAGGTTCCAAGCCAGGGAGCAAAGAAAGCACTCCTTTGCTTCGGGCTACAGTATCTGAATGTCTTTGTAGAGAAGTTTTGGGTTTTTCCCTTTATCCGGACTATATCATAACACAGCTTGGGCAGAGTGAGCTAATTCAATGTGCTGAAGGGATAACAAAGGCCACGGCACTTTTGTGAGACAAGCTTTAAAAGATGAATAGTTTAACCTGGCATTAGCTCTGCTGTGCAGGGTCAGCCTATGGATCATACACAGTCTGACTGCAGACCACAGTCTGACTACCTATGGCCTTTCCACAAATATTAGTGAGATGTGATTACAGTCAGGCTTAGATCTGCAAAGTAAGTCTTCAGGCATCACCAGGAATTTTCCTGAGATCCTTGCTACCTCTGTTATACAACAGGATAGGATAAGATGGTATGGTATGGTAGAGTATAAATGTGTGTGTGTGTGTGTACATATATATATATATATATGCATATGTACACACACATATATATGTATGTCTAGATGGAAAAGTAGGTATGTGTGTACATATATAGATGTACTGTGTACATATATAACATACATGCATGTGTATATGTATATGTATATGTTGCAGTGGACAGAGAACCGTGCCTGGAGTCAGGAAGATCTGAGTTCAAATCCAGACTCAGACACTTAATATCTATGTGATCCTGGAAAAAATCATTTAAATTCTATTTGCCTCAGTTTCCTCATCTGTAAAATGAATTGGAGAAGGAAACATCAAACCACTCCAGCATCTTTGTCAAGAAAGTCTCATGGATTTGATCCATGGAGTCATATCCATGGGATCACATGGAGTCAGGCACAATTAAACAACAAATACATATATGCACACATATATATATGTGTGTGTAGCTATATCTATCTGTATAGATACAGATTTGTCTCTCTTTATGTGAGTAGCTCATGCAAAATAAAGAACAGTAAGCTTTTATCCACATATTAGATTTCTACACATAATCGCCTCAATTCTTCATCCCCTTTTGTCGGCTTAGGAGTGGCATTCAGCAGGCGTAGGGAGGCTAGCGCATTAGGGGAATCTCTCTAGACCCTAGAAGGGTGATCGGATTAGGCCCTGAAACATGAGAGCCAACAGCCTCAGGAATGCGGGCAGGAATACCAATGAGCCAGAAGATGCCCGAGTGGCACTTTCAAGAGTTGGGGACTTGGCCAATTGGCTCTGCCCTGTTGCCTTTTGGTGGTAGCAGGTGATAACAATGGCAGATGTCTAGATAACTAGGTTTTGTAGCATGCTTTACAGATGTCTCATTTAAGATTCAGACATACAGGGAAATTCAATCTAGGACATCTAGTAGCTTCATCGCTGAGGGGGTAGGAGTTTGGAAAAGAGGCCTAACTCTTCACAATCCCTCCTTTTCTCTCCCTCCCTATCTACCATTTCTTTTTCTCTCTGTCCCTGACTGTGTTTCTCTCTCTGCTTCTCTATCTCTGTTTCTGCCTGTCTCTGTCTCTCTGACTTTATCTCTTTCTCTGTCTCTGTTTGACTCAAAAATAGGATGAAAAATCGTTACCAGCAGTGTGCTTTTTTTTTTTTTCCTTTTTGGAGGGCAGCTGGGGTTAAGTGACTTGCCCAAAGTCACACAGCCAGTAAGTGTGTCAAATATCTGAGGCTGAATTTGAACTCAGATCCTCCTGACTGAAGGGCTGGTGCTCTATTCACTGCACCACCTAGCCGCCCATACTGTATGCTTTCTAACATAAAGGACACTATAAAAGTCTTTGGCCTGGAATGTTGACTTTCACCCAGCCTTTCTGGTGAAACAGAAATCCAACTTTCTGGTTTTTCTATCTTTGTGCTTAAGGGTTTTATTTTTAAAAAGGATTATATCTCTTTTTTCTTTTTTAACCAGACTTGTGATTTCATTAGTGTATGTAGAGTCCAGTGGGAAGCACTCTCTATGATGAAGTATCAGAAACTTCTCCAAGATTTAGAATCTTAGAGAGTTGCCTGTAGGCACTCAGAGGTTAAGTGACGTTTCCAGGGTCACACTGCCAGTCTGTGTCAGAGGCAGGACTTGAACTGATGTCCTCCTAAATCCAAAGCCAGTTTTCTATCCATAATACCATGCTTCCTATTATTATAAAGCTTGTTTCTCAACAAATAGAAATATGCAACTCTGGCTTCCTAGGTACAATTACTATGGAAACTTAAGACACAGGAAAGGAGAATAAACTCTTCTTCAGAATGACATCTTGTCAAATTCGGCTTTGGAGCAAAGATGTACTGGAGACAACTCTAGCCACCTCATGAGAGCCGACCGTTAAATTTTTATGTGAGCATTTACCTTGGAAATAGGCAAATAGTACAAATGAGGTCTTGAGTTATTATTTTATTGTTTATCTAAGCTTAAGAAAGTGATGGAGAAAATATGAATAACACAGGTCAAGCTTAAAAGTGTATTATTCCTTTCTTCTCCCCCTCCTCCCTTCCTGAGAGTAGGTTATTAAACATTTACCAGAACATCCTGGCTTTGGAGGTTTAATGGGGGAAAAAAAAACCCCAGAAGAATTTGTCCTCCATGTTGAGCTGCATCAAGAAATCCAATGACCAGATCAAGCAATGCTTGGTTTCTGGACAGCAGCTTCTCTGCTCTTCTTATCTTGGACTGCAGTATCAGGACAACGGCTCTTGGGATGCAATGCTCACAACTAGCCCTACTCTGTTAGATGGGAGGAGTGGCAGAGGTCTGATACCTGGCTGTAGCCAATTCAATTACTCACTCAATGAACATTTATTAAGAGGTTTCTGTGTGCCAGTCACTGTTCTGAAAGAGGAGAATACAAAGAAAGGTAAGACAGTCCCCATGCTCAAAGTCCAATGGGAGAGACAATATGCAAGTAACTAAGCTCAAACAAGATACGGACAAGATAAACTGGAGACTATCAACAGATGGAAGGCCCCAGCATTAATAGGGATTGGGAAAGGCTTCTAGTAAAAGGTGGGATTTTAGCTGAGACTTCAGGGAAGCCAGGAGGCAAAGAGTTCTAGGGGGTGGAGGATTCTGGTGGAAGTTACTTGAGTCTAGAGATGAGGTGTTTTGTATAAGAAACACCCAGGAGCCCATTGTCGCTGGATCAGAGTATGTGGATGGGGAGTCAGGCATAATAAAACTAAAAGAGTGTGGAGGGAAGGGGCAGGTTAGAAAGGGCTTTGGATGCCACAGGATTTTATATTTGATCCTGGACATCATAAAGAGCCACCAGAGTTTATTGATGGGGAGTGTGTAACACACTCAAATCTGCTGTTTAGGAAAGTTACTTTGACAGCTGAGTACAGGATAGAACAGAGTAAGGAGAGGCTTGAGGCAGGCAGACCCTTCCCTCCCCAAACAGGCTATTGCAACAGTCCAGGCACAAGGTGATAAGAACCTGCACCAAGGTGTGGTGTCAGAGGAGAGAAGGAGGGGTAGATGAAGGATGTTACAAAGGTGGAATCTATACATCTTGATGACAGATTGGATGTGTGGGGTAAGAGAGAACATAATACCCAGGTTGTGAGCCCTGGTAAGAGAGAGAATGGTGCTACTTTCGACAGTAATAGAGAAGTTAAGAAGAGAAGAGCGTTTGGGGGAAAGCTAATGAATTCCGTTTTGGATATTGAGATTATGATATCCAATCGGCATCTGTGAGACTGGAAGTCAGGAGAAAGGAACCATCAGCATAAATATGATAATTGAATCCATGGGAGCTGATACCACCAAGTGAAATAGTATAGAGGTGGGAAAAGACAAGGGTCTACATCAGGACCTTGGAGACTCCTATGTTTAGTGGGCCTCAGCTGGATGAAGATTCAGCAAGAAGGAGAGAAAGAAGGAATGGTTAGAAGGGTAGGAAATGGTATCATGAAAATCTAGAGCATCAATTATCAACCTGTGGGTCACAACCCCTTTGGGAGTCAAATGATGCTTTCACAGGGGTCACAGGGGTTGCCTAAGACCATCAGAAAACATATTTCCGATGGTCTTAGGAACCGAGACACCACTCCTCTATCCATCTCCAGGCGAGTGGCCCACATGCAGCTATGCCCACATCCGAGTATTAAAGGGTCATGACATTAGGAAGGCTGAGAACCACTGATTTAGAGAGAAGAATTATCAAGAGGAGAATAGTCAATAATGTCAAAAGTCAAGAGGGACTGAAGTTGAGAAAAGACCATTAGATTTGGCAATTAAGAGACAGCTGATGATTTTAGAGAGAGCATCTGATGGCATCAGAAGCCAGAATGCAGTAGAGTTAAGGAAAGAATGAGAGGAGAGGAAGTGGTGGTCTTTGTATTGTAGGTAAGGTCATAGCCAGGTCTGGGTTAGTACAAATAATGAATCCTTAGAAGTGGTTACAGTATTTAGATTTACAATGCATATTCTCACCAATCAGCATATTTTACATAATTATAACGTTAAATAGTATAAAAATGAATGTGTGCAAACACTTAAGGGGATTCATTATTCATACTAATGGGGATCTAGCTGATTTCCTCCAACTTTGTTCAGCAGTATATGAATACAGAAGGGTTAGTGGGAGTCATCCAGGGCCAAGGCTTAGCAGTCAAGATCAGTGATAGGCCAGGTTGAACTAGTTTAACAAGGGGTCAAGATTGGGAAGGAAGGAGAGTGTATCCAGTGCAAGGTTGATGGCCTAGGAAAGAACTGAGGGTTTGAGGGATTAGAGGTTATGGTGAGAACAAAGAAGGGTTTGGAATATGTGTTTTCTGAAGGTCTTAGGCAACCCCTGTGACTCCTGTGAAAGGGTCATTCGACCCCCAAAGGGGTCGTGACCCACAGGTTGAAAATCACTGCTCTAGATTTTCATGACACTATCTCCTACCCTTATAACCATTCCTTCTTTCTCTCCTTCTTGCTGAATCTTCATCCAGGTGAGGCCCACTAAACATAGGAGTCTCCGAGGGTCCTGATGTAGACCCTTGTCTTTTCTCCCTCTATACCATTTCACTTGGTGGTATCAGCAAGGGAGAGGGGAGAGGGGATGATAACAGATTGTGATCAAATAAGGGAATTTCAGAATTCATGAACATGGAAATGATAGAAAACCAAGGGTCTAACTATCTCTGTGAGAAGATGAGGTGGGATGGGGAAGTAGGTCACGGAAAATGAGTAAATTGAAAAAGTGAGAGTTAATAAGGGAGTATTAATGGGCATATTAAAGTCCCCTAGAATTAGGGTAGGAGTTGAGGAGAGAGATTGTGAGTCAGGTACTAAACTCATTGAAGGAAGGGGAGTAACCTGGAGGTTAGTAGACAAGAGCTGCTAGAATTTTGATTAGGTACAAGACATGAATTGAAGTGACCTCAAAAGAGAAGAGGTTACTGATTGATGCGGATAGAGGGTGAATTTGGAAGCAGCATTGGGGAGCAAAATGTATCCTAACTTCCCTATCTCAATCAATGAACTGGGGGAAGATGAAAGAAAGCTTGTCACCTTTCAGAGCAAGCATTGCAGTTCCCAGCAGAAAGGGTGGGAGGCTTTCAGATGGGATATTAGGATGGGGAGATGAAAATAAAGAAGTGGGCAGTGAAGGGCGAAAAATAGGGTTTAAATAATGACAGTCAAAGGTTCAAAATCACTGGCATGAGGAGAGTAGGACCAGTGGGAGTTTCTTAATTATCAATGAGTGAGTTCAGGAAGGTTATTAACATCCCTAGGGACTGGCCTTAGGGTAGAATTTTCTCTGGGTGTTGGGCATCTCAGGCAGGGGACCAGCAGCAGGGGCTGATGGAGTGGTGCTTCTCTCCCTCCTCCCCGCCCCCCTCACGGCAGTATTGACAGAGGCAGCAGCATAGAAGGGTGCCTCTCTGTCCCCTCCAAGTGGGAACCGGCCATGCAAGGATTCTGTCACCTAATGAAACAGTGTCTCTCCAATCCCCAAGGCAACCAAAGCTCATCTATTCTGTTTTACCTTCTAATCCAATCTCTATCACCACCTTACTACCACATTGCCTTGGATATCCTATGTTCAGTTACAAACAAAATTTGGTGGCCACCAAATCTATGTCTGGTGTGATTGGTGATTGCCATACATAGAGATTCAGGAAGAAGTGTTGATCCCTTTAAAGAGATGGGAGACACATTCCTGCTTCGAAGCAGGCTGTGATGCTGGACATTAATACCATATGGAAATACTGCAAGCAAGAAATGTTTACTCATATCATACTCCTAGACAAGAACAAGTTTCTAAAAAAAAAAAGGAGGTGTTATAAGCATTGATGCCATAATTTTATATGTGTTTATGTGTATGTGCATATACATGTGTATATATCTATATCTATAGATATAGATATATACACACACACATACCCCTAGAAAAGTAGAGTGCTTCATGCTTTGTTACATATGGCCATGTTATCCATGGGGCACCCACCCTTTACCTCCCAACAAATCATAAAAATATGAAATCAATCTCCAAAGGAAACCTTAATATTCAAACAATTTCTATCTTATTTAGAAAAAATTAAATAAATAGTTTAATAGAATAAAAACAATAATCTAGGTGTTCTGGGGCCCCTTGCCAATGGGTCTGCAAACTTAAAAAGTCTTGTCTACAACAATCTAGGGTTCTGCTATCTCCATGTCTTTTTATGCACGTCAATCTATCCAATGGTAGGATTTCATTTTCCTTTCCCCCAAATCTCTCTACTTGAAAAGCAGTTCCTAGAGGAGATGCCTTGCTCTGTCTCACCCTCTCCTCCAATTAGTGTTGAGTCAGACATGAGTCTGTGACAGTAACTGAGAGGTTCTTGAGGAACGGATGGTGATAAGTCAAGACACTGGAGACGTAATGGAGAACTGAACAGAGGCTTCTTGTTTCTGGCCCAGGGATGTGCCCTCCTGACTTCCTGGGGAGAATCGAGTTCATCACAGCTAAACCTCAGCCACCAAAGGGAAGCAGGCTCTCAAAGATCAAAGCAGACATACTTACAGTGGGAAGAGAAAGGCCTCAGCTAGATGCAGCAGGCACACTGAATTGGAAGGCCCTTTTTATCTTTGACTGACTAGTCCTGGTCTCCATACTGTTCACTTCTATTGCCCCCTCCCCAGGCAAACAAAGAGGAGGAGGAATGCTGCCCTGGTCAATCCCCCAGGAACACAGATAACCAAGACATGTATCCCTGACACCTCTCCACATGCCCACCACACACCATCGACCTTCCTCCTACCTTTACCACCATAGGCACTCCTTCGAACATCTCACCCTGGATAACATACCCTTGACACCCCTGCCCAAAACTCCAGAATAGAAGGATTCTGTTAAAATTACCCAGCAAGAACTTGTGCCCAAGGAAGCAAATAAAGAACTCTTGAGCAGCATGTAATTCATGGATTCCTTTGCCCTAGAGCCCCCTTCCTCTTCCCCTTCTCCCTGGCACTTATATTGCCAGAATGACAATAGTCAGCCTAGAAACACCTGGAATCTTCATCATCAAAGCCTGATTACGGACAGCCTGGCTTCCAACTGCTCAGGATCCTCAGATGTCACTAACAGCCACTAGCCCCTGTGTTTTTCACTACATTTTTTTAAATTAAAAATTTTTTTTCTGCTTTTTTATTTTTGGAGGGGGAAAGGTAGGGCAATTGGGGTTAAGTGACTTGCCCAAGATCACACAGCTAGTTTTATGTCAAGTATCTGAGTCCGGATTTGAACTCAGGTCCTCCTGACTCCAGGGCCAGTACTCTATTCACTATGCCACCTAGCCACCCCTCTCATTGTATTTTCTCCAGTCAAAAAGGTACCCACATTTAAAGCTTCTGGTTCCTGTTGGCTACCGACTGAGACAATAACAAGTCTGAGAAACTTAAGGTCATTACTGAGACTGGGGAAACTCCACAGCCATCAAAGTGAGCACTCTAGTGCATTACTGCTCAGTTCCTCACAAGGGTATTCAATTTGACTTTAGGTCAAAGGTAAATCTAAGAGAAGTGGTTTTTCTGATCCAGAAGAAAAAGTATTCCATCCTTCCATATCCATCAATCTGGAATACAGCATTGAGTCCAAGTGCACAACAAAGGAATTAATAAGCATGATCCTAGGCAGAATTTCTAAATAAATTTTCTGACCCTTTCTCATCTCCCTTTATGCTTCCCGACTTCCTGTTTAAATATACAATCTCAAATATTTATAGAATCTTATACAGACATATCTTGTTTCCTTAGACTTTGCTTTAGTGTGCTTCACAGATATTTCATTTTTTTTTTTTACAAATTGAAGGTTTGCGGCAACCCGGCTTCAAGCAAGTCTATTAGCGCCATTTTTCCATTAGCATGTGTGGATATAAAGTCTCTATGTCACATTTTGATTGTTTTTGCAATATTTCAAACTTTTTCATTATTATTATATCTGTGATGGTCATTTGTGATCAGTGAACTTTCATGTTACTATTGTAATTGTTTTGGGACACAATGAACCATGCTCAAATACAACGATGAACTTAATCAGGAAATGTTGTGTTTTCTGACTGCTCCACCAACTTGCTGTTTCCATCTCTCTCCCTCTCCTCTGGCTTCCCTATTCCATTCAACAGACACAACAATATTGAAAGTAGGCCAATTAATAACCCTACAATGGCCTCAAAATATTGAAGTTAAAGGAAGAATCAATGTGGCAAATTTCATTGTTGTCTTATTTTAAGAAATTGCCACAGACACCCCAACTTTTAGCAACCACCACCCTGATCAGTCAACAGCCATTAATATCAAGAGCCTCCACTAGCAAAAAAATTATGACTTGTTGAACTCTCAGATTATGGTTAGCATTTTTTTTTTAGCAATAAAGTATTTTTCAACTAAGGTATATACATACATTACTTTTTTAGACATAATACTATCACACACTTTAGAGACTACAGTATAGTGTAAACTTAAATTTTTATACACTGGGAAACCAAAAAATTTGGGTGATTCACTTTATTGTGATATTCATTTTATTGTGGTGGTCTAGAACTAAACCTACCATATCTCCAAGGTATGCCTATAAAGGCTTACAAAACATTTCACATCTATTATTTCATGTGATCTTGTTAACGACCCTGGGAAGCAGTTAGTTAAAATAATAAACATGCATGTTTACTTTGCATATATCTATCCTATATCTATCCCTATACCAATACTTATACCTATAGCTACACTTATAAATACACCCCGAGAGGCAACTTGACATAAGTGGGTAGAAATTGGCCTTAGAGCCGGGAGATGTGGATTTTGGTCCCACACCTATGGGATCCTGGGAGAAGGATAGAGGCTGGATGTGACTTCATTGTCATATTTGATATATGTGATTTGATCAGAATCTGATATTTGATTAGAATCTGTGATTTTATCAGCCTATGGAATTCTTGGTGTAAAAACTCCGTATGTGTAGATATATGCATATGTGCATGTACTACATACATGTGGATAGTTAGGTGGCACAGGGGATAGAGTGCCAAGCCTAGACTCTGGAAGATCTGAGTTCAAATCTGGCCTCGGACACTTACTAGATGAGTGACCCTGGACAAGTCATTTAGCCTTGTTTGCCTCAGTTTTCTCATCTGTAAAATGAAGTGGAGAAGGTAAATGGCAAACCACTCTGGTACCTTTGCTGAGAAAGCCCCAAATGAGGTCATAAAGAATTAGATATGACTGAAAAAACTGAACAACAACAAACACTACACATATATGTGTATTCATGTATATATTATATATGTGTGTACACATACATACCACAACACATATGTATATAAGTATATGCACACACTTGAATAGAGTTGGCAGGGTGTGGTCTGTAGCCCCAGATTAAGAAATCCTGGTCTAGGGGATTAAGGGAAACCATGTCTCTGAATTAGGGACTATTCAAATTATCTAGGATTGCTTCCCATATGCCAGAGGGAGAGGAAGTTGTAATTTATTGTAACTTTTTTCATAAGACCGGAGTTCTATAGATAGACAGGGGGCATCATGTGGCTGGAAGGAATATCTCCAGCTGACTTTGTGTGTTTCACACTTTTGTCATTTACTTGGATGAAGCCATAGAAGGCATGATCGTCAGATGTGCAGGTGTCACAAAGACAGGAAAGATGGCTAAATCAGGATCCTATAAGATCTCAGTACATGAGAACAATGAGCCAAATCAAATGGGATGAAATTTAACACAAGAAGAATTGGATTTAAAAAATCAACTTCATACATAGAAGATGGAGGCATGGTGGCTAGAAACCAGTTCCTGTGAGAAATTTAGGGATTTTAGTGGACTGCAGACCTCAAGAAAATAATATGGTGGCCAAAAGGCTACTTTAAAATAAGTCTAATATTCAGAATGAATCATAATGATAGCTAGCATTTATGTAGAGTTTTTAAGGTTTGCAAAGTGATTTATACATGCTGTCATTTGGTCCTCACAACAACACTGGGAGGTAGATGCATTATTATCCCCATTTTACAGATGGAGAAACTGAGTCAGAGGTTGAGACTCATCCAGTGTCACAGGTAGTAAGTGACTGAGACAGGATTTAAACTCAGGTCTTCTTGAGGTCTAGCACTCTTTGCTGATGGGGAAACTGAGACAGCCAAAGACTGTGATTCATCTGGTCTCACAAAGCTAATGAGTGTCTGAGGAAAGATTTGAACTCAGGTCTCCCTGAGGCCCAGCATTCTATCCACTGTGCCACTGAGATGTCGCTATGAACGATACAATATTCTGTATGTTCCAACAATATTTGAAGTATTGCATTCAAGTCTGGACACAATATTTCAGGAAAGACCTATTATAGATAAACAGAAAGACATCAAGGGGAAGGGAGTAGACTGGTGAAAGAACTGGAGAATATAACTTACTAGGGATGGGAAAGAGAAGATCGGAGGGATAGAGATTGGTGGGGTGGTAAGAGCATGAGAGAAGGGCTGATTGTGAGTATGTGAAAGGTTGCCAGGTAGAAGACAGAGGGCAGACCTCCTTGATTAAAAGTTGCAAAGATGCAGGATGACCTTCTCACTATTAGAACTGTTCCAGAATGGAATGGTTGCCTTGGGACAAGGTGATTTCTGCCTCACTTGCAGTTTTCAAGCAGAGGATGGATGGTTACTTAAGGCAGATATTATAGAGAGGACGCTTGGTCAGGAACACCTTAAAAGAGGTGGCTCCTGAGATCAGCTAAGATTCTGGGTGATTCTATGTCCTCAGAGATCTGCCAGGTAGTTCCTTCATTTCACTAAACAGGAGGCTGGTATCCAGAAAGCCTAGACATAGAAAGTTGGTGAAAAGACTAGGATTCGAATCCTGCTTCCTTGATTCCCAGGCTGATATTCTTATGATTGCACCATAGCTCAGTATTTAATGGTTACTCCTGGAGAAGAGAAACATCTGGGTGTGTCTACCAAGTGTAGATCCTTGGAAACAGACCCAAGGAGCTGGCAAAGATAGCTATTTGCACCTATACCAGAGATCTCTCAGCACACTTGTCGTTATGACATCTCATCAAACATTTGGTTTTATAAAACCAAAATGGGGACCAGTAGGTTCATACATCTGTATCTTTTTTTTTTGCTTTTTGGAGGGCAGTTGGGGTTAAGTGACTTGCCCAAGGTCACACGGCTAGTTTTTGTGTTAAGTGTCTGAGGCCGGATTTGAACTCAGGTACTCCTGACTCCAGGGCCGGTGCTCTATTCACTGTGCCACCTAGCCTCCCCCATACATCTGTATCTTTAGAAGTCATTGCCCTAGTCACTGTGTTGTTCACCACCTGTTTCCAAACACACATAATAATGCTATATTTCTTGAGTAGAGACAGAGTTACAAGTATTTTCTCCCTAAAATATTATTGATGACATTTTACAATTTTTAAATTCATTTTGAACTTGAATACAAAAAGATGAAAAAAAAAGAATATTTCCATGTACACAGCACAACATAAAGAGAGGATTCAATGTAAAACCATGACTTTCCATTTCAGACTGTTTACTTAAAAAAAAAAACTGTGTTAATAAACACCACACATTGTTTTCAAAGCTACCCTGATTTTTCGAGCTTCCTTCCAAGTTTTCTTTTGTTCTCTGCTGAGTACTTTTTTCTCTCCCTTCTCACTCCACCCTATTAAACAATTAAACACAAATATGTGAAAATGTATGCATATACCCACACATAAACACATATGCAAAACATATACCTCTATTTATCAGTTCTTTCTCTGGAGGTAGATAGCATCTTCCTTCATGAGAACTTTAAAAAAAATACCAGTCTCATCCAGATAAATGCTCCTCCTCACCCTACACACACACACACACACACACACACACACACACACACACACACACACACCCCATCTTATGGCAACTGTTTGGTTTTGGTTTTTTATTTTTTTAGTTATTTAAGATCATAGATCTGTGGCCAGAAAGAAACCTAGTTTTACAGACGAGGAAACTGAGACCTAGGGAGACATGAAAAGTAGGATTAGAATCAATGTCCTCTGACTCCAGAGCCAGGGTTCTTTCCAATGGACCATACTGGTCATCTACATAAAACCAACACAAAACAGCCACATCTGACAGCAAACACCACATCGGGCTTCCATAACCTCCCACTTCTCTACTAACAAGAGGGAATCATGTGTGCCAGGACCAAGATTAGTCATTGCAACTCATCAGTCTGAGTGCTTTTGAGTGGAAAGCCCCATGAACCACAGGAAAGGTACTAACTAGAACCAGAGGATCTGAGCGTATATGTGGGCCATGGAATCACTGCCCTGCAACTTTGAGCGGGTCATTTTAATTCCTCTGGCCTCAATTTCGTCATCTATAGAAAACAGGAGGAAAAACAAGATGGTTTTTAAGTTCCTAGCCCTGATACTAATAGCTACAATTACGTAGGGGCTTTAAGGTTTGCAAGACACTTTACAAATGCTATCTCACTTGAGGCTCAGAGAAATGCTGGGAGGTAGGTGCTATTGTTAACTCCATTTTACAGATGAGGAAACTGAGGCAAACTGTAAGAGGTTGAGTTGACCAGGGTCACACAGCTAGTAAGTTTCTGAGGCAGGATTCAAACTCAGGTCTTCCTGACTCTATGTCCAATGTTTTATTCACTGACCCACTTAGTTACCTAACCACATCTACAAGCGCTATTTTCTTTTTAATATATATATGTATATATATATATATATATATATATATATATATATATATATATATATATATATACTATATAGTCCTGTGACCAGTGTTCTCCTCATCTCATGCATGTCTTTTATAATTGTCACTCCTCCTCAACCATCAAAAAACGCCTTATTTTTAAAATATTTAATGATTGTGGGTTTTTTTAGTTGTTTATGAATTTAGTCATTGTTGCTGTTGTTATTTGGGCTATGGAAGAAGGGGGAAGCAACATTTGGGTTTTTTTTCTGGAAAATACCTATTATAGTGAATCTATGATGGGGTTTCATTTCTGTTCTCTTTGGGAACAGTTCCATGACTCACCCACTCACTTCTGCTTGGTGGAGACAAGAAAAGTCATTACATGTCAACTCCCACCAAGATTTCAAACTTCTCTTTGAGGCTACTGCTTCCTCAACTATTTTAAGAATGGAAACATGATTATCCTTGTTACTTTTCAGGAATAAGAAACCAATCCTAATGAAACATTCTTGATGGGTCAAAGGAAAAAGCCCCATATGGATGAAGCTAAAATAGAGATAATTGTCATATATAGAGAGAAATGGAGGAAGGGAGGGAGGGAGGGAGGGAAAGAGAGACACAGAGAGACAGAGACAGAGAGACAGCAAGAGAGAGAAAGAGAAAGAGGGAAACAGGAAGAGAGAGAGAGAGAGAGAGAGACAGAGAGACAGAGACAGAGAGAGACAGAGAGAGAGAGATAGAGAGACAGCGAGAGAGAGAAAGAGAGAGGGAGACAGGGAGAGAGAGAGACAGACAGAGACAAAGACAGAGACAGAGAGAAAGAGACAGGGAGAAGATAAGGGTCCAAGTCCTCTCTCTGGCCCACCCTGCCTGTTAGACCACAGACAAATCATTTAACTTCTTGGTGGTCTAAGTAACTTTCTAAGACTAGAAGTTGTGGAGAAGGTGCTGACCTGGTGGTTGGAGTTTCTTCATTCATTTATTCTCTCTATTTTTTCCTGCTCCCTGTAATAATCATCATCATAACAAATTTCACATTTATGTAGTACTTACTATGTGCCAGGAACTGGGCTAATCCATTTACAATTATTTAATTTGATCCTCAAAACAACCCTGGGAGTTAGGTCAAATCCATCCTCTGACATGACTAAGGGTGTGACCTTAGGCAAGTCACTTAACCTGGACCTTGGTGTTTTCATTTATAAATTGAAAGAATCAGACTCAATGGCCTTGGAGGTCCCTTCTAATTCTACCATCCTATGACATTATCTGTACTGTCTCTTGATGTTCATGGTTATGACAGTGAGATGCACTGGAAAATGAGTTGGATTTGGAATCATGGTAACTGGGTTTTACTCCTAGCTCTATCATTTACTATTTATATGACCTTGGAGAAATGCAACCATTTCTCCTAACCTCAGTTTCCTTCTCTGTAAAATGAAGGAAGTTGGATTGAATGATAACTAAGATCCTCTCTAGCTCCAAGTCTCTCACTGTAGTTTGGTATTCTACTCTATTGAAGTTCTGCTAAGCAATAGAAAAGGGAGAATCCAGCTTGAACCATGTGAATTAAATTATATTACAAAAAATAAGGCATCTCAGTTGGGAGGGAGTTCTGCAAGGCTAGGGATGTAAAGATAGTATTGGTGCTTAATAAAGCTTTATTGAGCCCTCGGATTGTTAGCAGACTATGGGACATTCAACAAAACTTTACATAGGAAGAGTGAAGTCTGAATTCAATGCCCCAGACTGGGAATCCAAAGTGTACTTTCTGTTCTTATGTGTTGGCATTTTACTATTATTATTATACCGTGAAAGGAAGAAATTCACAGAACTGGACAGTGATATCCCTTTCCCTTTGTTGTGTTTCTGGTCTTGTCCTGGATGGATTCCTTTGGCTTTTGAACTGCTGCTCATAAACTCCTGGAGCACTGTCCTGACTCCCCGCTGGATTTGGTGATTCTGATAGCCATCGGATAGATCCCCCCAGTAAAAGGTAAGATCCCAGAGTGCAGGGGCTATTTTCAGTTTGGTCACATAGCCACAGATCCAGCTCAGGCCCTCGTTACTTTTGCCTAGATTGTTGCTATAGGGTCCTAATTGACTCCCTGCCTCCAACTCCTTCTCTCTCTAATCTACCCTCCATACAAACACCAAATTGATTTTCCCAAAGCACAGATCTAACTCAAGAAGCTTCTTACCGCTAGAATAAAAGCCTTGTAAATCTTCTGTGTGCTATGTAAAACGTATCGTCTCACCTCCTCAATAATTTTCCTTCTGTTGACTAATGTCTGAAATTCCTTTGACAAGAAGAAAACCCACAGCTAGATGTGTCACTTAAGACAGATATAGCCTACAGAAAAGGAACACTGTATTACTTTAACATTGACACTAGAATGAAAGCAATACCTATAGTACGACATAGAGGGTGTGTGTTACAGGAATAGCACACCAGACTTTGAAGTTAGGATCCCTAGGTTCAAATTCCAGCTCTGACTCATACTAGCTATGTGACCACAGACAAATGATTTAATTTCCCTCACTCCCAATTTCCTCATCTATCAAATAGGATAAGAATAATGGGTATTGTGAGAAAGTAGTCCTTAAATCACAGAGTTGTTGTGGGCAAAGTATTCTATAAATCTTAATACTTTATGGAAACAATAGTGTTATAAGGTTTTTCTCAGCTCTTCACTTACATAATCACATAGAAATATGAATTGTGATATGGCCACTTCCTAATCTTCCTAAAATCTTCCTAATAAGTTGGCTGATAGTAGCTTGGAGGTGACTCAAAGGTCACAAGGGTTGGTTCAGCACAAACTTTGTTGGGCCCTTCCTAAAACTATAAAAGTTTCAAGTATTAGCCCAGCAACAAATCCCACATCCCCTGTATGTTTAGGGAATGGAGAAAGGGTTTGTTTCTGGCTACTGAACTATTTTGGACATAGTAATTCATTAAAATAATTTACTAAAGCCTCAAAAGATTGCATAGTATATTGATAGAAGGAATACTCACACTGAGAAATTAGTTAAAAGCAATTTATTAAGCACCTACTATATTCTAAGTGTAAGTGAGAGACTATTAAAATATCAAGGGCACAGGTCTGCTCAGAGTTCTAAGAGAAACAGTCACTCTGACTAAGAATGCCAAGACAATTGCTGATCATTTTTGGATGTTATAAGCTGTATTATACTAGAATAATGTACTTACTAAGTCAGGGTTGTTTGGAAAGTGGACCCAGAGTCTGAACATGCCCCCAAATAAGAGAGACACAAAAGAAGGGAATTCACAACTATACCAGCTAAAGTTAAAGCTGGA
Source organism: Pseudocheirus occidentalis (assembly GCA_028646575.1). Taxonomy (NCBI): domain Eukaryota; kingdom Metazoa; phylum Chordata; class Mammalia; order Diprotodontia; family Pseudocheiridae; genus Pseudocheirus; species Pseudocheirus occidentalis. The sequence goes on along the minus strand of CM053599.1, from coordinate 54,271,845 downwards.
AGTGATATATACTACAGATGCTGTTGAACAGTAAGTCCAGTTGAGTAGGGGAAAAGCTGGGAAGCAGAGAAGTCACTCAAATGAACTAGTGTGACTAAGACATTGTTCCTAATGAGGAACCCAAGCACAACATGGGTCAACAGAGTTTATCACTTGAAAACATCTTCTCAGCACAGAAGTTGGGTATATAAAGGAACTTTTGTGGACAGTTTCTGAAGCACATGAGTTTACCTCCAGCTCATGAGTTTTCCTTACTCATGTGCCTCTTTGATAGGTTTTCATGTGTAGCCACTCTCCCTGGTAGATATGGAATGCATTGCTGGGATAATGTGACCTAGATTTATGTGTGGATTGTAATATATATTACTAATGCACTTGTTTTACTGTATAAGTCCTTGTGATAGCATTGATACCATGATATTGTTTGTCTTATTGCTAAGTAAATGATTATGGAGAAGGTCTAAAAGTATCACCATTGTGAGTAGCTGGTTTGGGTAAATGCATATACATTTGTGGAGGCTCAAGAGTGAAAGCAATGAGTAAGGGTGTATGTTTCTCCATAACTGGATTATCCCTGGGACCTACAGAGAATCTGAGTGCAAACACATCATGGTGGTCTGTCTCTGAGAACCTAGATGGGTCAAAGTGAGAGAAGTTTAGAATGAATGAGACAGTCCAGAGAGTAAGTAGGTATCCATACATCCACATGTGTGAGGCGTTTCAGAGTGTTACACTTGGTACATGGAGACAGTGCTAGGCACAAAGGATACATAGACAAAAATTAAAGAGCTTCTCCTAATATTTTCTTGCTAGATAAATGTGTACATATATAAGTATATAAAAATAATAATGTCACACCCATTTTCACCTAAGTAAGGTGGGGACAGATCAGTTTTGAGCTACATCCTATGTAGGTAGAGGAAGACTTGACTCCTGATTGGCTGAGAGAATTTGGAGTACAATGCTGTATCCCTGCTTTAAAGGTCTTCATTTCAGTTTGTTGAAAAGGCCCTTTGAGGGAGAACCTCAAAGGAAACCATATGCAGCCCACAGCACAGGGCTGTCCCTCTCCATAAAAGGAGGTGCAACAAGTACATATACATAGATAGGAGATACAGCATGTAGAAGGTGATTTGGGTCAGAGGCAGTAGAAACTAGGGGGATGTTATTTAGTCAATTCAGTCATGTACAACTCTTCCTGATGCCATTTGGGGTTTTCATAGCAAAAATACTGGAATGGTTTGCCATTTCCTTCTCTAGTTCATTTTACAGATGAGGAAAATGAGGCAAACAGGGTTAAGTGACTTACACAAGGTCACACAGCTAGCAAGTGTCTGAGGCTGAACTTGAACTCAGGTCCTCCTGACTCCAAGCCCATCACTCTAGCTACTATGCTATAGGACATGGTACTTGAACTGAACCTTGAAGAAAACTAGAGATCCTAAGAGGTTGACACGAGGAGGAAATACATTCTAGGCATGAAGCAGAGCCTGGACAAAGGCATAGGGAATGTCATGCATGAGGAATAACAATTAGATCAGGTGAAATGGAGTATGGAGTGTCCAGGGGGAGTAACGTGTAACCAGCCTGGAAACATAAGCTGGAGGGCAATCATGAAGGACTTCAAATGCCAAACTCAAGAGCTCATTTTTATGCTAGAGGAGAAAAGGCGTCACTACAGCTTTTTGAGCAAGGGAGTAATATTCCTTTTAATATCCCAGTTTAGCATTTGTGTGGAGGATGACTTGGAGAGGGGACTGCCATAGAGAGAGCAGTTAGGAAGTGATTGTAATAGTGATGAGAGCCTTAACTAAGCTGGGGGTTTTGGGGTGGAAAGAAGCGATTGGATGCAAGAGATAGAAGAGCAAAGGACAGGGTGACTGATGGCTTAAGGAGGTGAGGGAAAGTGAGGAACTGATCTGAGTTTGTCTCATGGCTGGGCACTTTCTCTGCGATTTAGCATTTTAGAGAATTGTCTGGAGCACTGAGAATGAAAGTGCCTTACTTGGGTTCACCTGTCATCTGTCTAACTGACTGAAACCAGCTCTCCAGCCACTATAACATACTGGCTGTCTTATACAAAATTCATATAAGGTGGGTGGGGGGATTGGAAGTGGAAGAGATACTCTAGCAGCAACAGGTAGGGGTGGGTGGGCCAGGAGAGACACCATGTGGGGGCTGATTTCTGAGCTGAGCCATTGAAGACATCACGGAGATGAATGTGGAATAAGTCTAGAGAAGTTGATTAGAGCCAGATTGTGCAAAGGAAATCACTTGTTCTTGAAGTACTGAAGTCAAACGTCAACATGAAGGAAATCAAACTCTTGCCCAGGAAACTGATTTGGTTAGGAGAAGAGGAATTGATCTTGAAGCCTCTGGGGCCTGAGGATAGAGGCAAGGTTGTGAAAAAGAGAGAAGGAGGCTATAACTAATTTTTAAAAAATTTCATTTCACACCTTCACCTGGGTGCTGGCCCTGGTGCCTACTATTCCTGGGTTTCATATACCTGAATGTTTCAGATACCTGAGCCTCAATCAACGATTTAAAGATGAGAATGAGAACATGTGTTCCTAACAATTGGATGAAACCAAGACTGGGATTCATCAGGCACTGAGAGAGTGAGAATCCCTTCAGAAGAGCTCAGGCTTCCCCAGGGTAGAGGTGCTCCATATCAGAAGCATCTGAGCACATCTGCAAAGATGCCAGATCAACCCAGTCCCTCCTTGGGTAGCCCATTAGTTCCACATGAATGCTAATTGCCTTCACTGTCCTTCCATTTTGGGTTGCTGCAGACATATGGGATAATGAGACTTCACATTAATTGCTGAGCAACTAATGTGTGACCAGCAGCTGCGATCAGCCTCAAGGGAGAGAGAATCGCCTGTAAGTCACTACTCTTTGCCTACAGATTGCTTTTCTTGTTAGCCTGGAGACTGACGTTCATCATTATTTCCATAATGGACCCATGATGACGATACTTAGTTATTCAGAACTTCATACTAATATGACTTTGGTGTACTGGCTCAGTCGTTATCCAGTTCTGTCAAGAAAGGAGATAGTATCATAAACGGTTAGGCTAGCAAACCAAGAGTTAAGATGAAAAAAAATGTCCCAATGTGCACCAATTTCCATCTTATCTCTGTTACCCAGGGACCTGTGAATTCTTGACACATTGGCCACAGCTGAGATGCACATTAATATACCCACTTTGACCTAAATACTCAGACTTAAAAGACCTGATGGGGAGTTGTGGGAAGGAAGTGGGGGGTGGAAATTCTCATTATTCCCTGGAATAGATTTTACTCACTCTAAAAATTACAGGGCAATAGAGTTCAGTTTCATAAATGGAAAGTCTTTCTAACAACAAGAACTGTCTTACTATGGAAGATTCTCCAAGCCTCTCTGTAACTCAAAGTGCTCAGGCAGAGGCTAGGGGACCATGGGTGGAGGAGGTTATAGAAAGAAATGGTTGAATATGTTAACAGTTTGGCCTCTGAGGTTTCTTCCAACTCTCAGGAGCTATTCTCCAAGACTGCTGAATTTGTAGTCAAGATGACCTAGATTTGAAGACTGCCTCTCATACTAGCTGTGTCAGCCTGGGCAAATTATGTAAGCTTTCTGGGTTTTGGTTTCCTCATTGGCAAAATGGAAATAATAATACTTGTGTCATCTACTTCATTGTTATTGTTGTTCATCCTTCATTACCAAAGAGGACCAATAACATCATGTCTTGACTTGAGAATGAATTGGATTTAAGTGAGGCAGAGCTATGCAAACTCATCAGCCTCACTCTTTCCTCCAGAGTCCTCAGAGTCCAGTGGAAAGAAACAAGTCAAGACAACTGGCGTTGGCCCACATGACAATTGATGTGGCTCACATAAGATAAGAAATATAAAACAAACTTGAAAACATTAAAATGTACCTGTTATTAACCTTTACTATTGTTTGGTGAAATGATGTCTATTTGTTCCAAAAAGCAGAGTTTCTGTCCTCTGGAACTGTCTATCAATCTTCCACCTCTTTGGCAAGTATATGTTATCTTTCTATAACTGTCTTACAGAGGTGGGTCTTTGTATTACATTTAATATTGTACAAGGTTTTGTTTCTAAATCTGTTATGGTCCATTTTACAGTTCAGAAAACATAAAGAAGCCAAATGTGTTCTTTCCACTGAGATTGGATTTAAGGATACAAGTGAGTCTCAATCTCTTTGGCCCACTTTTTTCTTGATAGCTTTATGCTTGACGTGTCTGTCTGAAGGTAAATTTGTTATTATTGCCTTTCTCCATTGGTTTAATTTGATCTCTAATTTCAAATCCAAAACCTTCATTTTCTCTATTACCTTAGCTTATGTTAAGAATTTTATACTTACTGAATCCAAGTAACATTTTGATATCGTTGGGCAAAAGATTAGACAAAATGAAAGTGTTGCTTAATGTGTGTGTGTGTTTTAATATGGCTCAATGTCATCCATAAGCATAAAATAATTAATAAGATGTTTTAGTTCAACTACCTCTTTACTTTGGAAGCTATGTTTAATTTTATTTGGGAGATATGATCATGGATATAAGACTAAGCAGAAACATGATAGATTTAAACTGCTTCCCAGAAAAAAGTACTTTTTTACATAAATTGTTCTTGATATTTTTATATTGGTGGCATGTTGTATGTAGAGAAAATTGACGCAGGTCAATTTTAGTGATGTAAATGGTAAATGTTTAAAGATGATCTGGCTCTCTTTAAAAAAGCATACATGATAAACCATTATTTCATTTGCATTATTAACATTTTCCCCATCACTTCCTTAAGTTGAGACAAACAAAAAACCCCCAATAGTCAAGCTCTGATTTGTAGCATTTGCCAATTTCCAAGGTTTCACACTGAAATTTTAACCATTGGTTCTCATGACTCTTAGAGCTGGCTTCAGTACATCCCAGGTCTAGTTTATATATTTACAATACATAAATTAACCAGGAGTATGGGATTTAGTCAAAAGATTTATGATAATTGATAAACGGAATGTAAATGGTGCTTTGGGGCTGTCCATTCAAATAATTTTCAGATTAATAATTAGTTTTTTTTATACCATCAGGGACTTTATGACACACCCTTTTTACTTTTTAGGCAACATAATGTCTTCTTATAAGTGCCTATAGATTTTTAAATAGCAATTCAAGCTGTGAATTCTTTGAATAGAGTCCATGAACATGTGATTGATGAGTGTCTATTTGCAGAGGTTGCTGGTGTTCTTATCTTTTGGCAGTAGATTTGAGATGCCTTTTGTTAAGAAGGATCAGGCTTGCATCTGAGAGGCAGCTGATAAAGTACTCTGCTAGTGATTCATGTGCTACTGTGAAGTGTTTGAGCCAAAAGTCATGCATATTAGGCAGCTATGTTGTTTTCCAGTTCTGCAGAGAAGCTAGAATTTGAGTCATCTTTCTGATGTAATTGTACCATCATGCATCATATTAACAATGCAAAATCTTTCTGTTGTCATTTATTGCGACTTGTTGTACTGGATGTCTTGTGGCCAACTAGAAATTCTCCATTTCTTCTTTCTCAGCCTATTTTATTTGCTTTTCAAGCCTCTATGATAAACTTTTTATCAATGTTAAATTTTTAATTTTGTTCTTTGTGCTTTTTTACTCTTTGCTTTCAATTACTGATTGAAAGAATCTAGAATTTCTGGTATGTATTTTTATATCTGAATCCTGTTCCACAGGTTGCTTTTTTGCTACCTTTAATTAGGTGATGGGCAGCTAGGTAGTGCAGTGGATAGAGTGCCAGGCCTGGAGTCAGAGAGACCTGAGTTCAAATCTGATCTCAGATACTTACTTGTCACTTGTGTGACCCTGGGCAAGTTACTTAACCTTGTTTGCCTCAGTTTCCTCTTCTGCAAAATGAACTGGAGAAGGAAATGGCAAACCACTCCAGTGTCTTTGCCAAGAAAACCCCAAAAGGGGTCAGGAGGAGTCAGACATGACTCTGAAATGACTGAACAACAAATTAGGTGATACAGCATTCAAGTTTTCTACTAAACATGCCAGCTCAATAATGATGTAACTTCTAGTGCTTTTCCAAAGTTCTTCCACAGCTCTTCCAGTTGCTTTAGCCATGATGGTGTTTGATATCTTCCCACTTCTGACAGTAGCATTTTAAAGGTTCTAGAGCTCTGGCTCTAGAATTATAAGGCCTGGGTTCAAATTCTATCATTGGTTTTTACTACCTGTTTAACCTTGGTAAAGTAACTTTATCTCCCTGGGCCTCAGTTTCCCAAATACATAAGAAGGGGTTGAACCAGCCATGATTCTTGATCGCTACAGCTTCCCTCCTCTGGTCCTTTACAGTATATGACATGGCATACACTTTTATATTTAAGTCCTGAAATGTTTGCATACTTTCTGTCAAATATTATGGGAGAATATATTCATTCATGATGGTTATTGCAAATGGCAGCTTTTTGAAATTGCTCTGTATTGGTGTAATTGGTCTGCTAGTTGGATTCATGCCTCCAAAGGGCTTTTTTGAATTTCTAACCCAGCAATGCCCATGTCCTCAAAATAATTTGAAATGTCAGTATTACTTTGGTCATGCATTTCTTCATTAGATATAATTTCTACTGCTTGGGTTAAGATTTTCTATGATCTTAGGTTTTTTGATTTCCTCCCTCTTCAGATCTGAGGAGTTCCTTTATTTAATATTTTATTTCATCAAGTCTAAATTTAGCGTTGTTCTTTCTTGTGACTGTCTTGCACTGGTCTGCAGACTTTGAGCTGAGGGTGCTGTTGATAAAAAGTAGTATTGAAGTTCTTGTTTGTATGACTCAGAACTGATGCATAATGAAAATACTTGTTTCTTCAGTCAACTTCATGCACACTCATGGTTTGTTCACCTTCCATTCTAAGGATACCTTCTTTCTACTCTGTATATATCCAGTATATATCTATTTATTCACGTAAGATTGAGGACTTTCTACATGAGAGCTTTAAACTCATCTCTTCCAGTCTTCAAAACTTTTCTGAATCATAATCCATTTTTTCCTCATCAACCTTCCCTCATCTCTCAGAAATACAGGTATCCTTAGTCCCCAGTAACGCTAACCCCCATCCTTTTGCCCTTGATTCCATTGCCTCCCAATTCTCCCTGAGACCTTGTGCAAGCAATTATCCCATTTCTTTTAAGATCTCTCCCATATGAGTATGAAAGGGGAGTGACCTTTGATAGTCCATTTACCCGTGGTACAAATATGCCTTAGGATTCCAAAACAGGAGCTGATTATTGGTATATAGCCAACTGTAGAATTTTGAATGATATAGATCAAAGACTACTTCAATGTTTTGTGCCTCAAAGTTGAATTTATATATGAAAAATAGGAAGCTATAACTGGGGAAATCTAGCCTCAAATATTTCCTAGCTGTGTGATCCTATGAAAGTCATTTAATCTTTCAGTCTTAATTTCTTCATCTGCAAAATGGTGATAAAAATATCACATACCTCACAGCATTTTTATGAGGACCAAATGAGAATATATTGAATGTCCTTTAGAAACTTTAAATGTTATATAAATATAGGCTCTTACTATTTTCTCTCTCATAATATCTAGTACAATGTTCTGTACTCAGCAGATCTCAGTAAATGTTTGTTGAATTTGAATTGAATTTATTTCTTCTTAGATATACAGAGAATACACTAGCTATTTTTCCCATGCCTTCTCTAGTACCACTAAAGAGTTTATATTGGACGGGGTGGGGGAGGCCTCGGGGTGGAGTCCTCTCTTGTGCTCAACACCTTAGGAAACTAATACCTACCTCTTATCTCTTGTATCCATTTTTATAGTAAGTCATCATGAAAGTCATAAACTCTAAGGTCAGTCTTAAATGGAGCAGCAAATCATATGTTACTGACAACTGACATGAAAAAGCCTCATTTACAACCAGGTCCCCAACCATGAGATAAGGATCCAAAGATAGATATCAAATTCATACCTTGCAGAATCACTAGCTGGATGTTACTTTTACAAATGCTCTCCATGGTTCATAGGAATTCCCCATGGGGAGGGGGAAAGGTACATCTCATCTTCTGGACCTTAGCCCTCAAAATTCTTCCCTAACTCACTCCAGTGGGGAAACACAAGGTTATGCTACTTCTCCAAAAGAGCAGCAACTATTTATGGATTATGCTTTTAGCTCACATTCCCGTAGTACTTTGAGGTTCACAAAGTGCTTTCTTCCCTAACAATCCTGGCAGGTAAGGAGTACAAGTATGATGAATTCCATTTTATTCAGGAGAAAGCTGAGGATCAAAGAGGGAAGGTGACCTGCCCAAGTTCACACAGCTGGCTTGCGTCAGAGTTGGGATTCAAACATAGGTCTCCCAACTCTAAGTCCACTGCAATAGGTTCCATGGGAATGCTATAGAAGCATCAGAATCTTTGTCCAGTATAGGAAACAACTATTGTTAATTTCCTTTGGTGCATCTATCTCTCAGTGCCCAAGTAATTTCGTTCATTCAGGAAACATTTAGAGATCCTACCATGGGTAAGATACTGGCCTAAGTTCTGACCAAAGGAGATGCAAAGATGAACAAGGATAGCTCTAGGACAGGATTTAAGGCACATAAGTAAGACAATATGGGATGAACAAGGCATTACCTCTTCAATGTTTCATGACTGACTTTTCACAGCATTTGTATTCTCTCAAGCTAAACCTACTTCTTCAATTACCCCAGAAGTTTGTCTTCTCCTAGATGCAATTTTCTCCTGAACTAAAATTTCCCTTTATTTAACTGTCCCTCACTATAAAGAGATAAGGTAAGAAACTGGCTGGTTATCCCAGCACTGCCTATGTGTTTTCTATTTCAGATCTGGATCTTGGAAAATGCACCTCCTTGTCTTGGCTTGGGTGGGGAACTATGGGTGTTACATACTGTCAGACTCAGTTTATGTGTTGATTAGTTTTGTTGATCTGCTTTTTGGGAGTCTTTTTCATTAGAGAAGACTGTGGGGGTGGATATATTTGGAAATGATGGTGGTGTAAGAGCAAAGATATCAATAAAAGTAAAAATCAGTAAAAAAAAATATCAATATCAAATATCAATAAAAATTCTAAAAAGAACACTGGTCAGGAAGACCTTAATTCAAATACAGTCTTAGACACTTACTAGACTAAATGACCCTGGACTAGTCATTTAATCTGTTTGCCTTGGTTTCCTTATTTGTAAAATGAAGATTATAGTAACACTTACCTCCCAGAGTTATTAAGGAGATAGAATGAAATAATATCTGTAAAGTGCTTTGCAAACCTTTAGGTGACATATAAATGCCACTTATCACCATTATCATCATTATTACCATCAGAAAGGACCAAGGACAGTTCCCTGGTGTATTCCATTAAAGTTCTTCAGGTTAACATTGAACCATTAATCAGTTCTTTGGGGTCCAGTCTTTCAGTCATTCAAGTTTCAACTGGCAAAAAATTGATGGGTTATATACCTGCTCCTTTCCTAATCCATCAGAATATTAAAAAGATCAATGGGAATATGACCACAAAATATCTTGAAATCAAGATCGTATTTAATGTCAACCAATAAGCATTTTTAAGTGCTTACTATATACCAGGGAAAGAAAGACAAAGCCAGAGTATCTGGCCTCAAGGAATGGAAGTGAGAAAGAGAAATGGGCCCCTTGTTTCAGTTCTCCTATCCTACCAAACCTAAAAATTGTCTCTTCTACCAAGAACAGCTCAGTGGCAAGCCTATCTTTTCCCTGCTCTTCTTGAACTGAGTACAGCAATGTCCTCTGAAGCTTTAAGCTCATCATTTTTACCTAGGGAAAACCTAGCCCTTTTTAAAAGACAGAGTTAGGGACCATTTGGCCCAGCTTATAGAGAGATGGGCAGTTCTGCAGTGTTAGGACATTCAGCCTGAGAGAGCCTAATCCAATTGCAGACATTGATAGCTTTTTCTTGGCAAGGCAGCTCAGTGCAATGATTCTTTGGAATCAGACCGAGCTCTGGAAGTGCCTCCCATCACCCGAACACTCCGTCCCAAAGAGCATCCCTACACATGAAATCCAACCCCTGCCAAAGAGGAGACCCTATTCGTCTCTCCAAGAAGGAAGGCATTAGGAGTCTGCCTTCATTATTCAGGGATAATTATTTAATCAGAGCACAACTTCTTTGTGACTGAGGAAAATGAACTTCAAAGACTCAAGAGGCTTGACAAGAACAAGAAAATGCTAGAGAAACAGTACATTCTGCCCTCAGAAAGCAGTGACACTTTGAATTGAACTGGATAATAGGCCGGACAGTCACATGGCAAAAATATGTCTTAAATTCAGAGATATTAGGAAAGAAATGAGCAAAGCAGAAATGCATTTTCTGCCCCATCTTCAGATTTTGTCTTAGCAGAGAGACAGTCATGGAAAGCCTTCATTGGCATAATTATTGCCTCTAAACAGGCCTCATGACCCATGCCCTAGCTCTCTTTTTCCTCCAACTGTCCAACTTTTAAACAAGTGGTCAACACCTGCTGCCTTCCTTTCTGGCCTCATGCTTTAGATCTTCTTTACTGCCTGGTGATATGATTTCTCCTTCTCTACTCCTGGATTGACTGTTTTCAGCAAATTTGATGAAATGGGACACCCACAGAGCAGCCCATAAAAAGGAGACTCTGCCAACCTGGCTCTTGTCATCATTGGTAAATAGGAGTTTGAGCTGGAAGACACCTTAAAGATCATCTAATCCAACCTAATCTGATTTTTACAGACAAGGAAACCAAGTCCCAGGGAGAGGGAGTGACTTGCCTGAGTCACCTAGGGAGTTATGGGCAGAAATGAGATTAGAACCTAGGTCTTCTGGTCTGTTGTTGTTTCCACCCTACCCCATTACTGCAGGGTGTGGACAAACCACATATATCTTATGAAAGTTACAGGTACATTTTCCTATAATTTAACTAGCTTAACAAAGGTTGAAAGCATCACAAAATCTCTTCCATTTAAGATTCTTTTTCTTCCCAATTCAGCAAATATTAAGTGCCTACTGTGCAGAGAACATAGGACATGGAAGAACACTCTCCTAAGACTAGAAAGGATAAGTATTTTAGGTAAGAAACACTTCCAGTGTAGTAGGGAGAATCAGACAAATGGACAAATTGCCACAGTATAGAAATATACTGAATTATAGGGATAGTAAAGGATTTTTGGATTTTAGTATTAATACTGATTTACAGCACTTGAAAGTTTGCGAAGCCCTCCTACATTATCTCATTTGATCATCACAGCAATCTTTGAGGTAGGTACTTATTCCCATTTCACAGATGGGAAGAAATATCTTCATTTTCTCTCTTTTCATCTTTTTCTGCATCTTCTTCCTCTGTAACAGTTAAAATAAGGTAAACTGAGGCACAAAGCTCTAAGCATGATCAATTTATTAGTAAAGTACAAATTTACCAATAAATAGTCTTTCAAGTTTCCCAATAAGCTGAGACCCCAAATTGGGTGGGGGTGGGGGCAGCTTTCTTTAATAGGTTTTGAAGAGTTGTTGTTGGGAAACTTTGACCTTCTTATGCAAAGGTCTTTCTTAGGTCTCAGTGTGTCTGAGTCAACACCTATTCAGTGATTTAAGGCTAGGTAAGAAATGAGGAAAAAGATGGCCTAGTTTGCCTACTCAAAAATAAAAAAAAAATCAATCTGGGAGGGTAAGACTCTCAGGGTTTCTGGCTGGAACAGGAACAGTTGCTATTTACACTCACCAGGAGCCATCAAAACCCAAAGAGTAAGTGATGACTGGGCTGGGAACTATTATTCACTAATCAGTAAGAGCCAGGGTGATTTGGGTTTAAGGCATAGTCAGATAGCTCCATTTAAATTCCAATGTGTTTTATTAAAGCCTGGTTTTCCAGCACTCTATTTTAAAGAAATCATAAATGAAACTATATGGGACTAAAGAGTTAATTGTCCTAGTCAAAAAAAAAGATAGAATAAATAAGTAGTGAAGAGAGGAAAAAAAAATCTTGACCCCAAACTCCAAGATATCTTGTGTGGTTTAAGCAATCAAAATTTATAAAAGCACCCACATGTAACTAAAGTAAGGTAAGAAAGACCCTGAATGAGGGAGGCAGTTTTCTTTTATAGGTTTTGGGGAGTACAGAACAAAGAACTGTCAGTGACATCATGGAGTTGAAGACTACTTGATTGGTACATAACTAAAGCACAAGGGAACAATATAATTGGTTGGAAGCTGGGAATCGAGGGGCTAGCAACAATCCCCTCCTTTCATCCTATGACTTAAGAAATGTTCATTGTTGGGTCTACTTGCAAGGTCAAATAGTGGTCCAGACTTTTAGATAGCAAACCAGACATCCTTGAAGGATAGCTTGGTAGCATAAAGATTCTAGACCAAGCTCCCTGGTGTCCACCCACATCCTGAAAGCATAACAGATTTTCTTGAGGCAAGAATAGAATAGTGGTTATCAAGAAAACTGGATTTAACTCATTGCAGGCCTGCTAAATTTGTTGAGAGACAAAGAACCATGAAATCAACAGTTACAGGATAAAACCAATTAATTTTAAATAGGATCAATTAGAAAATTTCACAGAATCAATCTTCATCCCCATTGGAATGTAAACTCCTTAAAGGCAGAGACTTTTTCTTTGCTTATATTCATGTCCTCATGGCTTAGCACAGCACCTGGTATGTATTAAGCATTAAAAGTATTAAGAAAATATTTGTTACCTGCCTTCCTGCTTACTCCCTTTCCATATTTGAATTCTTCACACTCATTTTTCTTCATGGCACAATAACATTCCCTTTTGTTTACAAACCACATCACTCCCTAAACAATGGAATCCTTGTTTGTTTTGAAGCATTGGCTATTACAATATTGCCACCAAGAACATTTTTAGACAGATCTCTTCTTGTTGCCAATAGCCTCCCAAAGCAATACACCCAAGAGTGGGGCCAAAGGGTATGAATGATTTTGAAAATCTTTCTTGCATAACTCTATGGTTTGTTTGTTTGTTTTTAACCCTGGAACCAATCCACAGTTACAAGAGTAGTGAATTAACATAAATTAACCTTCTAGTCTCTGAGTTTTCATCTAGCCCTCAGGGTCTTGGTCTTTTCTTCTTGAATTCACCATTAAATGCACCCCTGGCAGGGACCCTTTCCTATCTGGACTCCGAATTGCGTTCCTGCTCTCCAGAACACACAGAAGACCTGACTCATCATCAGGTGCCCTCTGAACCATACCTGTTGAAAGTCCTGATTGGTCTCTCTTTTGCTATATTACCTTAGCTCCTCTGTTTCCCTGGGCTAAGTCTTCCTTTCTATGGAAGAATGACTCCTTCATAGAAAAGAAGGACACCTCTATTAGAGGCTGGCATGTGTATGCATATTATTCTGATATGCTGTATATGCTGATAGCAAAGCATAAGGGATTTTTAACCTAACAGGCATATGTCATTAGCTACTTAATGTGTTTCTTTAACTGAGCAGACAATCAAATCAGCACTCCTACTCCTAGCTCTTTCCAGTGAATTGGGAAGGGCTTGAAAAGTGCAAAATTTAAAGGAGGAGGTACAAGGCAGGCTTACCAAGCAAGAGCTGAGAATGTGAGTGAAGTGGGGGGAGGGGAAGGTACACAACATCAGTCAATCCCATCAGTGGGACTTATGCTCTGATCAGCAGTCTGTTATTGGGATCCCAGGAACACAAAAGCACCTAAAGAAGAAGCCTTAGATCTAGTGCATCTTGCCAGCACTGCCCAATACACGACTCCCTTAGAGAACAGAGGCAGCCAAGGGGAAACACACCAACAGTCAGAATCAGTCACTATTGGCAAGCATTTATTAAACCACAATGATGTCCTGGTAAATATTTGACAATCTGCTCAAGAGAAAAAAAATGTACATGTGACATACTTTTAAGTTTAAATTGCATTATCAATGTTTTCTCCATCACTTTTTAAAAACATTATTCTAATTTATTCTTTGAAACCCCCGAGGGAAATACTAGGAGAAAAAGTTACAATGTTAGGGATCCAATTTGTGACTCTGCAAATAATTTTCCAACAAAGCTACCTGAAAATGCCAAGGATTGTTTTCAAAGACAGTGAGCACTTTATCACTAGAAGGATTCTGGCACCAGCAAGCAGAGTAACTAACAAGGATGTCTTCAAGGGGATTTCTTTATTAGGCAGGATGTCCCACCTAGCTATAAGATGTTCTGGTTATCAGTTCTGCTACAACTCTTTACCCTTCTGCCTCTTCTGCCTTACAAAACAGTCATTTTCTTTGACTCAATCCCAAAGAGTATTCTTTTAGCTTTATTCCTGGAGGAGGCCAATCCCTCATGACTCTAAACACAATTGTGCGTTTTAATTCCCATAGAGATAGTCAATGCTGCTCTCTAGCTCTCTCCCCAGTGCTTTTACTCAATCTATATCTCTCTTTTATCTGGGCAGCTACATGGTAAAGCAGCAGGCCTAGATTTAGAAAGACCTGAGTTCAAATCCAGCTTAGACTCTTATTAGCTGTGTGATCCTGAGCAAGTCATTTAACCCTGTTTGCCTCAGTTTCCTCATTTGTAAAGTGACCTGGAGAAGGAAATTGCAAACTGCTCCAGTATCTTTGCCAAGGAAACTCCAAATGGGGTCACAAAGAGTAAGACACAACTGAACAATGATATTGTTTATCTACTTTTATTTTTATCTATAAGGCATGTGTTTTAGTTATGCCCAAAGATCTTAAATGAATATGTTTCCTACCCTATCTTGTCTTCTATTTTATTTTTAAATTAATCAAAATTAAACAATCTTCTATTCCTTTCTCTTCTGTCACTTTCTTAAATCATCAACAAAATGATAAATTAAACCCTGGCTTATAACAGGTATAAATGCTCACTTGATTTTCAAGATAAAAATGCTCACATTGAAAAGTCTGGTTGGGGGGGAGGGCGGAGTCAAGATGGCTGCATAGAAACAGGAGAACTCCATGGCTCCCCCCATAACCACCTCAAATACTGATAAAATATAACTCTAAACAAATTTTAAAGCTCCAGAACTCATAAAATGACAGAGAAACCAGGCTCCCGCTGAAGGCAGCCTGGCAGACAGATGGAAAGGGCTCATTGCAGTGTGCTGAGGGCAGGGCCAAGCCCCATGTGGTTTTAGCCCCAGGTATCCAGGAGAAACCCCAACTGGAGCTTTCAGGAGAGCAAATCACTGGTAGCTGTGGTGGGTTCCAGAATCACCAACACATAAGAGCCAAGGACAGTGGAACCTGGCTAAATTTGAGGGAAAGGGTCCTGCTAACTGCCTCCAGGGCTAGAAGCAGTCTGAAGTGGTGGCCCTGCAGCTGCCTCCACATGGCTGCTTCAGAAGCTTCCAGCCTGCATATTGCAGGAGGTCCAAGCAATCATTCAGAGGCTAAGTGCTCTTGCTTTGAGCTGCCTGGATTGGGATCATGGTCTTGGGTGGTGGTCCTGAGGTGCATTTTCAGTGAGCCAAGGATGGAGGGGACTGCAGAGACAGCAGTGGCCTCCTAATAGCTCTGGCAACTGCAAAAACCCCAGCAATTTGGGACAGAGCTCTCCTCTCTGAAAGCAGAGTTCTACTGAACCCAAAAGTCAAGTAACTGACTGGCAACATGAGCAGGCAAAGGAAGCAAAGAAAGCTCAGCAATCCAACTTTAGATTCCTTTTTTGCGGGGACAAAAAGTATCAAAGCATGGAATGGGAGGAAGACAACACACTCAGAACTCCTGCACCAAAAGCTTCCAAGAAAAATGTAGACTGATTACAAGCCATAGAGGAACTTAAAAAGGATTTTGAAAACCAAATAAGAGAAATGGAGGAAAAATTAGGGAGAAAAATGAGAATGATGTAAGAAAATCACAAAAAGAAAGTCAACAACCTGACTGAAGAAAATAACACCTTAAAAAATAGACTAACTTAAATGGCAAAAGAGGCCCAAAAAGCCAATGAGGAGAAGAATGCCTTAAAAAGTCAAATTTGCCAGATGGAAAAGGAATTTCAAAAGCTCACTGAAGAGAATAATTCCTTCAGAATTAGAGTGGAGCAAATGGAAGCAAATGACTTTATGAGAAATCCGGATACTATTAAAGAGATCCAAACAAATGAAAAATAGAAGGCAATGTGAAATATCTCATTGAAAAAACCA
>CM053599.1:54141585-54255170 GCA_028646575.1 Pseudocheirus occidentalis | reverse complement strand
ACCAATTTTGAAAAACTGGACACTTCTCAGCATCACACAGTTAAAAGACAACTCTACAAGTCTCAGGATGGAAGCAGATGTCTGCATTCAGAGAAAGATACAGAAAGATCAGAGTTTAAAAGGAGACTGAAGCAATGCATGCTAGCATTTCTTTTCTATGTTTGGTTTTGTTTCTCTTTTCCCATTGGCTATAACACCTATACAACCAGACTATTGTACAACGGTGAAAGAGTTTGCAGATTCTATACATGATTGTATGCCACCATGGAGGGGATGGGGGATGGGGAGGAAGGGGAGAAAAATCTGAAACTCAAGTGACTCTGGAACTGAATCTTGTAATCTAAAAGTAAACATACAAGTCAATAAAATAATTTTAAATAAAATAAAATAAAATGATTCATTTCAGAGAAGCTGCCTATACGCATTGGTAGAAGGAATTTCCTCATCTGGGAGTTCACCATACCAATGAAATCCTGAGCTCAATCTCTATTCTTCTCCCTCATGCAGTGGACTAAAAGCCAGAGGGCCTTGGTTTTAACAATGTTCATGCTTATTGTAATTTGTGCAAATCAGGGCATGTCACTTCACCTTGGAGTTCCCATTTCCTCATCTGCAAAATGAAGGAGTTGTAAGAAACAATTTGGTGAGGTAGATGGAGTAGTCAGATCTCTGTAATCTACTACCTGAGAGATCTTGGGTAACTCAATTCACTTGAGAGGACTCAGTTTCCCCTTCTGTACAGTCGGAGAATTGGTGCCTTTGAAGGTCTCTTCCAGATTTTTTTTCTATGTCCCTATAAAAGAAGACACAGTCCTTGCTCTCCAAGATTTTCTTTCAGGAAGACAAGACAGTTACGCTGGAAGTAGAGAACCCTATGAAACAGTGCCTGATTAAGTACCAAATTCTTGCCCCAAAGCCAGGGAACTCCAGAGCAGCCCAAAGGAGGCAGCAGTCTTTGTCAGTTGGAGTAACTGGGATTGTCTTAGGGTAGGTGTATTTGCTATCTCATGCCACTATTTAGTGCATAACTGTGAAAATTACAAAAATGTCCCTCAACCTTGAACTTTCTCCAGACCCTGAGGAAAATCTTGCCCTGCCTGGCTCTCTGTGACAATCTTTTCCCAGCTTGACTTTATACTTGGCAGTTGTTTCAAGGATAAATGTGACCTTATAATGAGGATCCCTGGTTGGAGGGGAGTTTGTTTTCTCTAATGCCATTGCCTTTAAAATGTAAATCTGAGATATGTTAAAAAATCAGTTATTACCTCATGTTCAAATACTTTCCTACCTTTAGGAAAGGAAAGAGAAAAACATTTTTTTTCCTTCCTTAACGAGGAAAAAAGTCCTACTGGGCCCTTGTTGTTTCATTTCCAAAGCAAGATTTAGAACTGATATCAAAATACTGAATTCATCCTTCCATCTTCCTTGCTGGAAGTTTCTTTAGATATGTTAATACCTCTGTCCTGATTTTCTGGCTCCTCAGAGTAAGCTTGGCAGTCAAGGCTACAACACAAAAGTGGCACAGCTGCTGTTACCCACTTTATGTTTGGTTGCTTTTTTATTTGTGCAATGAAACTGGACAGGGTTTATACATTTGTATTTATTTTGCATTAACTTATTTATAAACAAATTGTCTACCTTGATAGAACTAAGTTCCTCCAGGGCAGGGATGCTTTCATTTTTGTTTCTATATCCTGTGCTTAAAGAATACCTGTAGACTGATGGACAATTGTCCTTGGCAACCTTTTTTATGCCACTCATCACATGAAAGTTGCCCCTTTTGGTTCCCATGAGAAGTTTACTTTTTTGAGATTTTATTTCACTGTCCTGGAGGCCATTCTGCACCTTGGTAGAGAATAGGGGGCTACGCGTGCGGAATAAGGCACATGAAGTTGGGTGATGTCACTGTGTCAGGTGGATTTGTTAATTTTTTGGTTGTTGTCATTACAAGGGAGGACCCAGTGGTGGGAAGGGAGGGCAGGACTGCAGTTAAAGGGAAAAACTGTTCTTCAGTCATTTTTCAGTCATGTCTGGCTTTTCATGATCCCACTTGGGGTTTTCTTGGCAAAGATCCTGGAGTGATTTGCTATTTCCTTCTCCAGTTAATTTTATAGATGAAGAAAATTAGGAAAAGAGGGCTAAGTGACTTGCCCAGGGTCACAAAGTAAGTGCTGGAGGTGAGATTTGTACTGAGAAAGATGAGTCTTCTTGACGCCAGGCCCTACACACTATCCACCATGCCACTCAGCTGGCCTAACTTTTAGTTATGTCCACCTCCTTGTGACCCCACTTGGGATTTCCTTGGCAGAGATACTGGAGTGGTTTGCCATTTCCTTCTCCAGCTCATTTTTCAGATGAGGAAACTGAGGCAAACAGGATTAAGTGACTTGGCCAGGGTCATACAGCTAGGAATTCTGAGACCAGACTGAAACTGAAATCTTTCTGACTGCAGATCTGGCACTGAATCACCTAACTGTCCCCATGCTTCCACATTCCATATAGCACTGAAATCATAGGCAAGGTCACAGGAGAAAAAAATTGTAGACAGACTTTTTACCCATAACTGCAAGAGGACATGGTATATCCCAGCTAGCATTTTAGGGGTCCGATAATGATGAGTTGTTGGCATTAATTGAGTTGAGTTTTAGAAATCTGCCCTACCCAACACCTCCCAGTTCCCAGCCTACCACTGACTGGCTTTTGCTCATGAGTCTTATAGCTTTCAAACATTAATTAATAGGATTCCTAAGGCCAAAAATAAACTCAGAGAGAAATTAACAGCCACAGTCCTACGCTGACCTATCCTTTTAAAAGGATTGATATTTCACTTGTAACCAGGGCAGCAAGTAGGTAAGAGGTCACAACCAAGCAATCTTATCCTGGCATTTAGCCTCTGGGAATTCAGACACGATTATAATTTCACAGCCTGTATGTCCCTCAAGCTGAATATCTGGCAGCCTTGTTCCTTGTTCTTCAACATTAATAGCTTAGACAAATGTCCCTTCATTTCTCCAAATACTGGACACTGAGAATCTCTCTTCTATTCAAAAATTTCACTTGCCATCTTACAGATGTAGACTCTGTTCTCTGGCATCAAATGTGTCTGCCACTTCATGGTAAACATGAAGCCAGATGCTCAGTCTTCATGACTCGATGAGCAAGGGGCTGGCTCTGTGGGAAATTCATCAAAGGGATGCTATAAGAAGAAAATATGCCCCCAAATCTCCAGTAAATGCTATGATGAAATTGGTGCAAATAGGGATCATTATATTTTTTTGGTGGTTGGACTAGGACTGAAAGGCAGGTCATAAAATCCTAGCTATATAGCTAGAAGGATCTCAGAAGGTACCTCCTCCAACCCTTTCATTTTACATTTTCCAAAATTGTGGTTGAGAGAGATGACTTTCCCCGGATTATATAAGGAGTAAAATGCAGAGCCCGAGGCTGGACTCTGATCTTCTAACAACAAATCCAGGATGCTTTGCACTGCTGTGTAAGGCAGAAAAGGTTCTGAAAAGTTGTTCAAAATCTTTACATCTCAGCTGCTTTTGACAGACTTAGTCCTTCTCAGCAACGCAAGGACCTAAAACAATTCCAAAAGACTCATGATGAAAAATGCCCTCCACATGCAGAGAAAGAACTACGGAGTCAGAATGCAGAACTAAGCGGGCTATTTTCTTCTTTGTTTTATTTTGTTGTGTTTTTTTTCTTTATCATGGTTTTTCTCACTTGTTACAACTCTTTTATGCAATATGTGAAAATATGTTTAATAGGAATGTACATGTAGAACCATATCATATTGCATGCCGTCTTGGGGAGAGAGAATGGGAAGGAGGGGGAGAATATTTAAAACTTATGAAAGTGAATGCTGAAAACTAAAAATTAACTAATTAATCATTTTTAAAAATCTTTACATCTAAAACTAGTCAGCTCCAGTTTTTTCATTCTTTTTTTGAGGCAATGAGGATTCAGTGACTTGTCCAGGGTCACACAGATAGCAAGTGTCTGAGGCCACATTTGAACTCAGGTCCTCCTGAATCCAAGGTGGGTGCTCCACCTACTATGCCACCTAGTTGACCCTCAGATCCAGGTTTGTGTTGGTGGGAGTGAAAGCACAACTGAACAGAGCTAAGAGGCAGTTAGGTGATGCTATGGATAGAACACTGGGCCTGGAATCAGGAAGACCCAAGTTCAAATCTAGTTCAGATACTTACTGACTGTGACTTTGGGCAAGTCACTAAACTTCTGCTCCAGTTTTCTCAGCTGTAAAATTGGGAATGCATCTACCTCATAGAGTTATAAGATCAAATGAGAAAATCTGTAAAGCATTTATCACATAGTAGGTGTTTTATAAGTATTATAATCATTATATCATCATCATCCAGTAAATGCACCTTAGCCAAGAGAAGTCCCAAAGAGGCAGAGATCCATGTGGATTGGAGCAGCATCATTTTAACTTGAGTTATTTTTGAGATAGGTAGCAGAGTAGATAGAGGGCTGAGCCCAGAAGCAGGAAGACTCTTCTTTCTGAGTTCAAATCTGGCCTCATACTTATTAGCTGTGTGACCCTGGGCAAGTCACTTAACCCTGAGTTTCCTCCTCCGTAAAATGAGCTGGAGAAGGAAATGGCAAACCACTCCAGTATTTTTGCTAAGAAAATTCCAAATGGAGTAATGAAGAGTAAGACATGACTGAACAACAAACTAATGAGTAGGAAAATGTATTGTGTTGAATTGCACCTGCTTCTTTTCTTCAACCTACTGTGTGTGTGTGTGTGTGTGTGTGTGTGTGTGTGTGTGTGTTGAGGACAGGATCCTATAAGGTTTGGAAAATTGCCAGAAAGTTGCTAAAGCAATCCCCCCCCACACTGAATATATGTTCTTGCATAATAAATATGTATGACATGCTATTTAATGACTGTCAAAGGCACTGTCTGAATTTGACACAGATAAATTGGAGACGTCTCCTTGCCCCTCAGAAGACAAACCCCAACACTGATGGCTTAATGTATGCAAAGAACAAAGAAGATTCTGTGTGGTGGTGGGGTTGGTGGGGTGTAAAGAGGTTGTTACCCACTAGGGTGATCTGAAAAGGATTCATGGGGAAAGAGCAGGAGGGAGGACGTTCTAGAAATAAGGAACAACATGGGTAAAGTCATAGAAGAGAGACAGGCAATTATATTGGGAGGCAGGTGGTGGGGGGAAACATGGCACAGAGACTGATCACAGGGTCATGGGATCTAGAGCTAGAAGCAACCTTTAAGTTCAGTTCATTAATCTATAGCATCATTGTATGAAAGGGGAAACTTCAGTCCCAAGGAGCTGTGATTTGTCTAGTATCATATAAGTGATAAGTAGAATTCAAAACTGGATCATAGGAACATCATTTAAAACTAGAAGGGACAGACATTGAGTCCAACTGCCTTCTTTTACTAAGTTTAAATGACTTGTCCATGGTTCCACAGCTAGTAAATATCCGAGGTAGGACTGGAATTTGGTCTTCCTGTCTCCAAATTCAGTATTCTATTTACTAGGCCACCTAGATTTCTAGCACTACAAAGGTCATCTAGTACAATTCACATTTTACAGATGAGGAAACTGAGGCTGGAAACTCAAGGCATTTGCCTACAGTCACAGGGGTAGAAATGGCAAAACCAGAACTTGGTGCTCTTTCTACTACCCTACTATGTTCTTCTAGTTCAGTTTGGCTTCACTGTAAAATGTGGAGGGGAGTCACATACAACTGGAAATGTAAGCTGGGGCTGGACTGTGTCAGTCTACAAATACCAAGAATGGAGTCTGAACTTTACCCAGTAGGTTAGAGGGATCCTTGAGCAGAGGCATGACACAGCCCAGTCTGTGAAGAAGAATGATTGTGCTTTTCTCATTCTGCCTTCAGGAGTCTAGCATTATTTGTATACTATGGGTCTATGACTTCAGTACAGGAAGACTTGATCAAATACTATGCTAAAAATCCTTGCCCTACACTGAAAATGAGAGTGGGTGAGCCAAAGGAAAAAGAAGAACTCAAGCAGAAAACAGTTGCTCCACAGAAAGCTGTTCTGAATACCTCTTCTCCCACGACAATTCCCTTTTGCTATCCTGCCTACTACTGGGCCCTTTCCAAGTATCTTCAACCCAAACAGGAGTGGGAATATTCTTATACCTTATTCTTGCATTTCAAATAAAGGTGGCTTGGTCCTTTCATCTCCCTCTCCTCTTTTAGCCTTTTTTGTTTGTTTGTTTCTGTCTGTAGTAGGGTTTGTTTCTCATATCATAAGAGGAAAGAAAGACACAAAGATAAAAGTCAGGAAGGAGAGTAGTAGCAAGGAGTGACTGAAAGAAAATGCCTGGAAACGAGGATGAGAAGAGCAAGGCCCAGAGAAGAAAAAGTATTGTAGTAACTGACCCTGGGCTTGTGGAAAGGGCAATTATCTTTGCAAATGAGCATAAGGTTATGGGAAGGGGAAGGAGGAGGAACTGAAAATGATGATGCTAATGATACCTTACTAGCCATTAGAGCTGGAAGATATTTTAAAGCTCATTGGGTCCAATCCCCTCATTTTCTGGGACCCAGAGGGGCAAAAAACTTGCCGGAGATCACATAGATAGTAATTAACAGAGCTGGGATTCAGTGGTCTCTAAGGTTCTTTCCAGTTCTAAGATACAGCCTAATTCAGCCTAATTGGTCTTACTCGGATCTATTTGTCCAGCCCCAAACACTCTCCTGACCTCTAGTCCCACATCTCAAACTGGATGTCTCATAGGCATCTTAAATTCAACCTGTCTAAAACAGAGCTCACTCTGTTTTCCCCAAGCCTTCTCCTCTTTCTGACTTCCCTATGACTGTCTAGGGTACCACTATCCTCCCATCACTCAGACTTGCAACCTATACATTATGCTTGACTCCTCATTCCCTCTCATCTCCCTTATCCAAGGTGCTGAGTCTAATTGTTTATAGCTTCAGAACATTTTTTGCATAAAGCCCCTTCTTTCCTCTGAATGCCCAAACATGCTGCAAGCTATCATCACCTCACACTTGGACTACTACAAAAACCTGGTTGGTCTCCCTGCCCCGGGTCTCATCCTTTCCTCAGCTGTCGAACTTATCTTCTTAAAATCCAGATCTGACTATGTCACCTCCCTATTTAATAAACTTTAATGCAGCGGTTCTCAACTTGTGGGTTATGTTCAATTTGTAACAATGAAAATACATCCTGCATATCAGATATTTACATTATGATTCATAACAGTAGCAAAATTACACTTATGAAGTAGCAACGAAAATAATTTTATGGTTGGGGGTCAACCACAACATGAGGAACTGTATTAAAGGGTTGTGGCATGAGGAAGGTTGAGAACCACTGCTTTAAAGGCTTGCTATTACCTCCAGGAATTACTTCCAGCTTCTGCTCTGTTTATTTTTTAAAGTTCTTCATTACCTAGTACCTTCCTTCCTCTCCAGCCTTCTTACACCTTACTCCCTACTCATGTACTCAGTGATCCAGTAACATTGGTCTCCTTGCTGCTCCTCATACAAGACACTCCATTTTCTGACTCCAGGCATTTTTACTGGCTGTCCCCCATACCTGGAATTCTCCCTTCTTTTCTTTGAGTGAAGAAGGCAAGGCAATTGGGGTTAAGTGACACTTGCCCAAGGTCACACATCTAGTAAGCGTGTCAAATGTCGGATTTGAACTCAGGTCCTCCTGACTCCAGGACTGGTGCTCTACACCACCTAACTGCCCCAGAACTTTCCCTTCTTATCTACCTCTTGGCTCCCCTAGCTTTCCTAGAATCAGCTAAAGCCCCACCATCTACAAAGCCTTTCCCCATCCTCCTCAACCTCAGCACCTTGCCTCTGAGATCCTCTCCCCCTGTGTATACCTTGTTTGCATGTTGTCTCTGCTATAAGAATGCTATAATCTATTTAGGGCATTTTTTTCCTTTTTTTCATTTTAAATAGCATTTTTTCTAATCACATGTAAAGATAATTTTTAACATTCATTTTTACAAAATTTTGAGCTCCATATTTTTCTCCTTCCCCTACCCCTTCCTAAAACGGTAAGCAATCTGATATAGGTTATACATGTGCAAACATGTAAACATATTTCCATATTAGTCATGTTGTGAAAGAAGAAACAGACCAAAAGGAAAAAAAAACAAAAGTGAAAATAGCATGCTTCAATCTGCATTTAGATTCCTTTAGTTTTCTCTGAACGTGGATAGTATTTTCTTCCCATCATGAATCCTTTGGAATTGTTTTGGATTGTTGCATTGCTGAGAAGCGCTAAATCAATCATAAGTGACCATTGCACAATGCTGCCATTACTGTGTACGATGTTCTCCTGGTTTTGCTTGTTTCGCTTTGTATCAGTTTACATACATCTTTCTATGTTTTTCTGAAATCCTCCTGCTCATCATTTCTTATTAAGATTTTTCTTTTTGACTCTTACCTTCATGACATAATGGGCTCCCGGAGTCCAATGCCATGGACATAGGAATCATAGACCTAGGGCTGGAAAGGATATGATTGGATCAAAAAGTCCAATCCAGCCCCTTGATATATGAGGAGACTAAGATCAAACAAGGGAAGAAACTCGGCCAAGGTCATGTGTAGCAAGTGGCAGAGCTGGGATTCCAACTTGCGTCCTGGCCCCAGATTTTGCAACTCTGAGAGCAGCACTTTTCCCAGCAGACCTCACTGGTTTTCAGGTCAGCTGGACCAAGTTACAGTCCTACCAAACATGTTTGTTTTCTCATAGACTTTGTTATACAGATGAGGAAACCGAGGTCTAGAGAAGTAATCAGTGACTTCTGGTCTGGGTTGTCACAAACCACCTGTGTGACAACAGGAAACTCCCTTCATCTATGTGGACTCCTGGTTTCTTTCTCATATAAAATGAGAAGATTGGATGATCTTGAAGGTTGATTCTAGTTTTAACAGACTGTCAGTCTATTATGGTAACACCAACGAAGCTTTACATAGGGAAGGAGCCAGAGCAGTCACAGATTTGCACCATAATTAGTCATCATTCTTACTGGAAATTAGCCCCAAGGCAAAGGAAAAATAAAGCAAATGACTAACTAACTCAAAGACAGTGGATAGAGCATCAAGCCTGAAGTCAGGAAGACCTGAGCTGAAATCCAGCCTCAGATACTTACTAGATGCATGACTCTGGACAAGTCACTTAACCCTGTTTGCCTCAGTTTCCTCATCTGTCAAATGAACTGGAGAAGGAAATGATGAGCCACTCCAATATCTTTACCAAGAAAACCTCCAAATGAGGTCACAAGGAGTCAAAGATCACAAAAACAAGTAAACGACAACAACACAAGGTATAGCAGATTCAAATTCCTATGGAAAAATGCCCAGAAGAGGATCACATTCAGTGGAGGTTCATCCCCTGAGGTGTTGACTTGTTTCTTTGTGGCCTTAGAGAGAAAAATTAGGAGGAAGTTGCCAAGAAATATATTTCAGTTGCAGGAAAAAGGAAGGAAGGAAGGAAGGAAGGAAGGAAGGAAGGAAGGAAGGAAGGAAGGAAGGAAGGAAGGAAGGAAGGAAGGAAAAACCCTCCTAACAGAACTGTCCAAAAGTGAAGTGGCTTACTTTAAGAGTAAGTTAGAACATTATCACTGAAGATCTTTAAGGGAAGACTAGAAGTCAATGAGTGGCTCAGTGGATACTGTGCTGGGTCTGGAGTCAGGAAGACTTGAGTTCAAATACGACCTTAGGCTCTTACTGGCTGTGTGATGTGGGAAAATTACTTAACCCTATTTGTCCCACTTTCTTCATCTGTAAAATGAGCTAGAGAAGTAAATGGCTGACCACTTCAGTATCTCTGCCAAGAAAACCCCAAATGAGGTCAGGAAGAGTCAGACATGACTGAAACAACTGACCACCACCAAAAGAAGTTAATGATGTTGTGGAGGGTATTATCTTCATCCTCATTATTTTGAAGACTGTCTTTCTATCTCTCTCAGGCTAAAAGTTCAGCAGCCATGTGGGACTGCTCCCACTCGCTGACTGGCATGAGAGCTTTGACTCTGCTCTACTTCTGACCTCCTTAGAGAGTCCTTCATGGCTCTCCATTCCTGGGGGCTCACTATATTGGGACTGAACTTCATCGAGATGCCTCATTAGCTTTAGCCCTTCTACAGCTGAGAACTCCCAATGACCCATCGGTCTCAGCCTCCCCCGTAGTAGAGATCACGGGTGTGTGCCACCATGCCCAGCCACATGCTCAGGTATGAGCTAGACCAGATAACTGCCAAGGACTCTTTTATCTTTGTTGCCCTATTTTTCTTCCCTCATCTCTTCTCTGGTTCTTTTCTCTAAGCTTTCTCCCCTCAGCCTTGTCCCTTCTGTGGTTCCACTTATTTCAATCCCTATCAAATGTAAGATCTATGGGGAAGCTGTTTTCTCTAAAAGACACAATCTTGGATGTGATTAGTTTGGTGTCAAACCCCAATTGGCCAGCCCACCCTTATGCTAATTGCTTTTAAGCCAGTGCGCTTTAAGTGCTAGGGTCCTTGTCCCTACCAAACCCTGTCTCCAGCTTCTCAGGCTTTAAGCTGCTGCCTCTATTTGGGTCTGTGGCTACTATGATGCTAGGCGTCATAGAAAGAGAAGCAGAAAAGGAAAGAGATGCTTGAAAACAATAGGAGGCTTGTATATCTACACAAGATAAGTGGGTGAAGGTAAAAATGAAAGTGACAAGTGGGGAGAGGGGACAAGGAAAAGAGGACAGGACCAGAAGCAAACACTGTCTAAACCTACAAAATTGAACTGGGTACCGGAAATTGGCTTTTACTACTATTCAGTTGGGCCAAAGTCAGTATCCAGAGGAAAGTTCATGTCAAGAAATGATTCAGGACAAGCTAAGGACTAGAAGAGAAGACATTAATTAGGTGAAGTAAGTGAGGAGGTGGACTGATGGACTGGTTTGACTTCATCTGTTAACAGAGAGAGGGATTACTGCAATTTGCCCTATGCAACCTGAGCGACCTTACTAGCCATATGACTTTGGCCAAATCACTCCCCCATGGCTTCAGTTTGCTCATCTCTAAAAAGAGGGAGCTGGAATCTATGCCCCTTGAGGACTCTTCCAAGCCTAGATCTAACCAACTCCAGACCATGCTCTCACCTATCCACCCCTCAAAAAGCCAAGGTCTATACCACAGGCATCTTGCCATGTCTACCCTCTCTCTTGTCAATGTTAATTCGATTTATTTTCAATTTCTTGCCCTAGTTTTGGAAACAATAACCAAACCACTACTGCTACTGCTAATGGAAAGCGTGTGATCATCTTCTTCCTGCTGTGTGGCTCTACTCAGAATCCCTGTGACTGCCCAAACCAAAGCTCCTTTCCCCACCATACCTCTCTTGCACATGATGGATCTCCTGTCTAGAATAGATGCTCCTTGAGGGTAGGAACTGCCCCACATTTGTATTTGTGTCCCCAAAGCCTTACAGAGGGCTTAGAACCTAGTAGGTACTGAATAATTTTGTTGCTTAATTGGTGTTTCTATAAAATATGCATTAGCATAAGGAAGAAAATTCTTCTACTGCATTGGCAGAGAGAGGTAGATCAGTTATTTTGTTACGCTGGTCACCAATCAGTAAACAAACATTTATAAAGCATCTACTGTATGTAAGCCACTGTGCTAAGTGCTAGGGATATAAATATGAAAACAGAAAAGCAGTTCCCCAGCTCAAGGAGGTAAGACAACACACAAAAGGAAAAATGATGGGGTGGGGGAAGAAAAGAGAAGATATGCAAATGAAGGCTTAGTGGGGAAGTTAGAGACGTCCCAAAGTAGTGCAAGATGTCTGATGTCTTGGGTTTGGATCCTCCAATATCATCTTTACTGCTACATAGCAAACTATGAGTCATAGACCCAAACGTCCAGTGAATTAAAGAAGGCACCTAGTCCAAAACCCTTATTTTATATAATTGAGACACAGAGAGGTTGTCAGTGATCTGCCCAAGTAGAAGAGCTGGGATTCAAACAGAAGGCCTCTTTCCACTCCATGTATGCCATGAACTTAGGACTTTATATTTGGACATTTAATCTTCAACAATTTCACCTCTAGAAACTGGGTTTTGTAATTTACTGGCCTGGCCACTACATAGTGGCAAATGTGTTGGTTTCATGGTCCAATCCACAAGGTCAGTTCCTTTTGAGACATTCACACCATGCTAGGAGTTGGAAGTCCTTTATTCCATTTGCAAGCTACTATCTTTCTACTAAAGATGAGGATTTAGCTGTATGGTCTAGGAAAGGAATCTGTGGCTGCTAGAACACTGCCTAGTTTCTCCTCAGTGCTACCTTGTGGAAGAACAAAATCCTGAACTCTCCAGAAGAAATTAAAAGGGTCTGTGGTAAAGTCGTGTACAGAAATTCAGGTCTCTGCATTTGCAAAGATTTAAGAGTCACTATAGAGGGAAAATGAAATGGGCCTAGATTTAAACAGGAAGAATGGAACAGGCTGGATTGGGAAAATGTACAGTGGCTTTCAATCCCCCCAAAATTCACCCTGAAATGAAACCCTATCTTTTAAAAATATCAGTTTTGTGCCAGTTTTGCAAATCATGGACTATCACGTTTTCTAAGGAATTTAAACTGCTCCTGATCTGAAGGGTAAGGAAGGGGCATAAGGAGTATAAGGAGAGCACAGCTTATTATTTGGCAATGGCAAACTCTGTGCCAAAAATGTTATAAATCAACTGATCCAAGCTTCTTAACCTTTTTTTTTTTTGGTTCTATGGCCCCTTGGACAATTTGAGGGACATCTATAGATGTTTTAGAAGATATTTTTAAATATATGAAGTAATATACACAGGATTATGAAGGAAATAAATAATACTGAAATATTATAAGAATATTAAAAGCAAAACAAAAACCAGGTTAAAAACCTATGATCTCGACGCATGACGAGAAAAGGAGGTGAATCATGAAGAAAGAGGCATAACCGATAGACACATAACAAGCTGTACCAGTATCCACATCATCAAAGAGAAAGCCCCAGAACATCAGGTTGATCCCTAGCAGAGAATATATGGGAGAATATGGATGAGAGTCATGTCGGATGAGAATTCATGAAAGGAACAGACTGTGTTCCTCACCACTGGAGCAAGGCTTCACACTGATGAGTTTGTGGAAGTAACCAAGCATTGAAGAATAAAACATGATGACTGAATCCCAAAGCTGGGAAGGGCTTCAGGGATGATTGCTTCCAACCCATGTCTGAGAGGGAATACTCTCAAAAACAGACCTGCAAAGAGATCATCAACCTTTCAATGATAGGGAACACACTATAGTAGTTATGAAAAACGCTTGGCAAACCTTAAAATGATTTATGAATGTGAGTTATTATTATTAATGACCTCTGAAACCAATCCATTCTACTTTTGGATAGGCCTAATCTTCATTAGTAAGAATTTCTCTAATAATGAGCCTTTCTTTCCTTCCTCTGTTTTCTCTCTCTCTCTCTCTCTCTCTCTCTCTCTCTCTCTCTCTCTCTCTCTCTCTCTCTCTCTCCTCTTCTCTTCCCCCTCTCCTTCTTTCTCTCTTATTCATTCCTCTCCTCCCCTTCCATTTCTCCCTCTCACTTTCATATACTGCTCTCAGTTCTGCCTTCTATGGTCAAAGGTTCCAAGTCTCATCCTTCTTCCACAATGGAAGACATTCAATTCTACATCTTTCCTATCCACACAGCCTTGCAAATGCTTGAAGGCAGTCATTACCTTCAGCTCCCATCCCCACCTGAAGTCTTCTTATCTCTAAGATAAACAATGTCAGTTTCTTCAATTTCTTCTTTTATGGCACGTTTGTGATATTGGCTGGGAACCTCTAGATGCACTCCAGCTTTTCGTTTTCCTTTCTAAAATGTAGGGTCCAGAAGAAGACCCCAAATTGAAGATGTGGTGTGATCAAGACAGAGCATATTTGGATATGACACTTACTCCTATCTACCCAATGAGCCCAGGGGTGATAACAAAAAGCAAAACCATGACATCCTAAAGCAAACCTTTTTAATGGGAAAAATTTTAAAAAAATCACCACCACCACCCTAGTATTCTTTTCTATGACTGCCAACAACTCTGAAATCCACTCTTGGAGGAGTTACATTTTGCCCTCTGCTCCTCCCAAGGGCACCTCTTTTTTGGGGTATTGGCAGTGCTTTTGGATTTCATCAGCTATTCCCAGGCAATGCAGGATGCGTTTCTTCTCCTTGGCCAGATCTTCTGAGGACATCTGACCCAAAAGTTTCTTGACAAATATATCTTGGTCTCTGAGGAAAATATTCTTGTGTCCTTGAGTTGGAGGAGGGATACTTTCCAGGCGACCAGATTCAAAAAGGAAATTAATATGCCGCTCACGTTTCAGGCCAGGGCCTCTTTCTTCAATCCAAGTCAGTGGCCTGCTCAAAGAGAAAGAAATCATGGAATTAGATCTTCTGTAGGAAGCATCACAGTCTGTTGGAATTCAACAGGCTGAACAATCATTATGGTTCATTTCTTTCTTCCATTATTGCATTTCTCTAAAACTTCAGGTTGGTTTGATCTTGTTGCTACCCACCAACCTCCACAAGGACATGATTACCATTCCTGATAGACGTCCCTGTCAACTGGTACATTATTAGGAAGTTTAATGTTCAGGTTAGAGGACTCCCTCTTTCATTCATTTTTTCTATCAAATGCTGGCTCTGCACAGTCCTACCAAAAGACTGGTGTCATGATGAGGACATGAGAGCACACATGCCCGTGTGTTCCTGGA
Source organism: Pseudocheirus occidentalis (assembly GCA_028646575.1). NCBI lineage: Eukaryota > Metazoa > Chordata > Mammalia > Diprotodontia > Pseudocheiridae > Pseudocheirus > Pseudocheirus occidentalis. The sequence continues at coordinate 54,240,387 of CM053599.1, read as the reverse complement.
ATGACCAAACCTGACATTTTTCACTGAATAAAGAACCTTTTCTCCTTCCTCAAACTTTTCTTCCATGCTCATCACTTCAGCTTCATTCAGTCATCTTCAGTCATGTCCGACTCTTCATGGCCCCATGTGGGGTTTTCTTGGCAAAGATATTGGAATGGTTTATCATTTTCTTCTCCAGTTCATTTTACAGCTGAGGAAACTGAGGCAAATCAGGTTAAGAGACCTGCCAAGGGTCAACAGCCAGTAAGTGCATAAGGCTAGATTTGAACTCAGGAAGATGAGAGTTCTTAACCACAGGCCTTGCACTTTATCCAGTATGACAACAGCTACCCCACTTGAGCAACAAGACGCTAAAACATAGCCAGGATAGAATCCACAAAGGAGAACACTCAAGACTTTATTTCTGGGGAACATCATTCTTTGATACTACTTGCCAAACCAATCCTCAACAAATATTTATTAATTAGCTACTATGTGCAAGATAGACATGGATAGAGACTTTGGAGTCATGGAGATTTGGGTTCAAGTCTTGCCTCTGACACATAATGGCTGTATGACCCTGAGAAAGTTACCTAACCTCTCAGCATTCTAGACAACTCTTAGGCTCTTAGGTGCAGAGAAGGTTCTGACCCACATGAGAAGGGGGTTCCTTTAATTAGGAGTTCCCTGGGACAATGAAACACAGCTCTCGTCTCTAGTCTCTATGTATGAGACACTGTGTTATAAGCTGGGGATACAAGGACAAAAGTGAAAAACAGTCCCTGCCCTCAAGGGGCTTATATTCTACTGCTGAATACAGGAAGTAAGCATTGAAGTATAGACTTATATTTATATTGTTGCTTACAAGACCTCTAGGGCAGGGGTAAGGAAAGTTTTATTCTATCAATTTTCCCATGTGAAGTGTTTCTCACTTTCTTTTTTCTTTCATTCTCTCTCTATGGCACTTCTAGTATCTTGGTCTTTGATTCAGTGAAGGACCAGATTTATCTGCTGGGCTTTGACGTCTTTTTGCTACAATCACTAGACTCACCATCACCATATAATATGAAAAAGGCTAGATAACTGATGGCTTACAATCACGGTAGCTCACCCTGCTCTTCACCTTAGTCGACTTGGCCTCTCCTGGTCAATCATCCACACCCCAATAAACAAGTTGCTTTTTCTTGGTCACCTCTTCTTCACTGACTTCTCTCTCCTTCGCCCCTCCGTCTTCTCTTATGTATATCACCATCTTCAAATGATACAACACGTGCAAAGTGCTTCACAAACACTAAAGGGTCATATAAATGCTAGACATTATGACTGCTCTTATGTTTTCACAATCACAGACATGATTAGTGGGTATCCCTTTATGATAGAAATAAGCCAAGGAATGAATCTAGCCCATGAGACAATGGTTCCTTATCTGTGTGTGTGTGCGTGCATGCGTGCACGTGCTTTCCTCCAGCTCTTTTGTGTGGATCATTCTTTGTCCCAAACAATCCAATAAAAGTGTCTGGGTTCACATGCAGTAAACATCTGTCACTTTGCCCTTCCTTAAGAAAAACCCTCGTATTCACAGTTTTCCCAACTCAAAGAAGATTCACTTCACTAACAGGGCCACTTGAGCCCTCACAGAGAAATTGAACCTTCCTATCAACCACCAGCTCCTTGCTTCTCAACAGGCCAGTCTGTAGAAAGCCACTCACGAGAGCAGTGAAGTAACTTCTATGTCTGCCAGTCACAGCTCTCTTCTTGAACATTAACTGGTGCCACAGGGGGTTTTAAAGATGTCTGCTGTTCCTCAGACCCCTCACTGAGGGCTATTTTAGGGCTCTCCCCAGGCACTGCTCCATTTTAGTCTGGCATGACAAACTCATCGATAGCTAGAGGAAAGAAATGCTATCCCCTGAGACAGCTCACAGAGGAGTCTTAATACAAAGTGACTAGTCCCAGGAAGAAGCTGTTGCAATGACATCCGGCGGGAGCCTGAGAGAAGCCTCAGGTTTTAGATAGGAAATCTACCTTCTCATTGCCCTATCTCAAGCAAGAAAGGCCAATTCTTCATACAGATAGTAAGAATGACCTCTCTTTACATCACACTTTGTTCCTGGACACACAAAATAGGTAAACTCAACAGGTACTGATCAAGTCTGATGCAAGTCTCCTATGTGGCCCAGTACTCACTTATTTCTTTTTAATTTTTAATTTCTTTTATTTCTATTTGTTTTTTATTTCTTTTAATAGATCAATATTCGCATCTGGTATCTGTCCAGAGGGCAAGGAATTCAGGAGATGGACAAGTTTTCAGTTAGTCCTAAAATTATTCTCTCATTGATAAATTTGTCTTGGTCATTCATTCTCTCATTTTCTCTTTTCTCCCCCCCAATTCAAAACGAGAGGAGGAACTGAAGAGTAGAATTGTCAGGATTATTTGGTTATATCTCCATGTATCTAATATGCAAATTTAATTATGTTGCCTGGTTTTCATGTGCTTAAGTGACATTCACATAACTTTGTATCAAGATCTGAGTAAGTAGGTAGGTTTCACATAATTTTTTTCCCCATCAAATTCTAGGGCTTTCTTCTGAAACTGGTGAAATACAAATTTGAGGAATTCCTAAGTCTGGAGGAAAAGCCAAAAACATAGTGACCTACCTCTTGCAATGACTTTAAAAATCTCCTGATAGAAAAGTGAGGGGGAAATACAACTGGGGAAAGTAAAAAAAGAAGTCCATACAAACCATTTAACAGAGGGGCTTCAAAGACCACCTAAAGACAAGCTAATCAATTGTTTCACTAGACACACCTTTAAGAGGCAGTAGAATACAGGAGAAAGAGAGCTGTACTTAGTATCAGGAAGACCTGAGTTCAAATCCTATCTCAGATACTTACTCGAGGGCATCTAGGTGGTGCCACAGTGCATAGAACATTGGGTCTGGAGTCAGGAAGGCTCATCTTCCTAAATCTGACTTCAGACACTTACTAGCTGTGTGACCCTGGACAAGTCACTCAACCTCTACCTCAGTTTTCCTCATCTATAAAATAGGAACAATAATGTTGTGAAGACTGAATGAAATAACACATGCAAAGTGCTCTGCAAACCATAAAGCACTTATAAATGTTAGCCAGTATCAGCATCATCATCATTGTAGTCAGAAACCTGGGTTCAACCAGGCTACGTAATTCTAAGAAAGTCAGTTAACCTCTCTGAGTTCCTGTTTCCTAGTCTGTAAAGTGAGAATAATCATACTTGAGGTGATCTGCCTCACATGGGTGCTTATAAAGCTGAGGGTGCTAGTAATATAGAGTTTTTGTTATTATTACATAAGTCCATGTCTCTCACTTCACAGACAGGAAATCAGATAATCATTCTTTAGGTTACAATTGTTTCTGATTCACCAACAGTCATAAGAGCTGGGGCAGGGGGAGGAGAGAACAAACAACCAGGACACTTTGCTGGTCTCTGAAGCCAAGGCTTTTCTTAATGCACTGTCATATTCTAGACCACAAGCTCTAGAGCTCAGAGATTGCCTAGTCAGAGAACAGTGTCTAGTCCAGCCTAGACAAAAAAAAATGAATCCTCCCAACAACATACCCAGTCATTGCTTGAAGATCTTTAGTAATGGAGAACCCCCATCAGTTATTCAACAACCATTTTAAAGTACCTACTATGTGCTAGGGTAGGCTAGGCAGTAGTTAAAGCACTGGGCCTGGAATCAGGAAGACTTGAATTAAAATCTGGCCTCAGACACTTGCTAGCTGTGTGACCCTGGAAAAGTCATTTAACCCTGTTTACCTCAGTTTCCTCATCTGTAAAATGAACCAAAGAAGGTAATGACAAACTATTCCAGCATCTTTGCCAAGAAAACCCTAAACAGGAGTCATAAAGAATCAGGTATGACTGAAAAATGGCTAAAAAACAACAACACGTGTCAGGCACTTTCTTTTATCCTGTATTGATCCTGTTTGTATTTTTTTCCCTTTATGTTGGCTCCTCTATTAGACTGTGAGTTCTTGGAGAACATGACTACCTTTTGCCTTTCTTTCTTCTCCCAGCACTTAGCACAAAGCCTGACACATAGTAGGTACTTAATAAGTACTTACTGATTGAATAGGGATAAGAAAGGCATAAAAGGGGAGCCCATATCTTCAGGGCACTCCTGGTGTAACCGGGGAAGATATTCATCAGGGGAGCTAACCTTTACAGAAATGAGCATCCACAGAGTATCTTCACAAAGAAGGCATGGAAATGGGATGAAATCGGGGGCATCCTCTTGGGGGACAGCTCCAGAGGCAGTCAGGGAGTTATGCCGGCATCAAGCCTCAATGTGCCTTTTTGGCAACTCTGATCATTGACCCTAATTCCATCCTTTGAGGTCAAGCAAGAAAAGTCTTGTCCATTTCCATGAGCTAGCCTTCCAAATTTTTGAAGAAAATTTATTACAGGTAAAGTCAAAAGAAAAATGAAGACTGAGAGCCTGTAAAAAACTGTATCTCTTCATTCTGAAGCCTCACTCCAGCCATTCAAAATTCACCTATCTCTGAAGTACTGTCTACCCATGGCCCTGCTCTGATTGACTGGCTCCTCCCCAAACTTCCAGTTAAAGATCCAGTAGGATCTCATTCCACTGCACACTCCTCTCCTGACTTTCTCCCTTTATCTTGATCCTCCCCACTGTGGCTTTTTACCTCCTCTAGAACATAAGTTCCTCAAGGGCAGAGAGATGGTCTTTCTGCTTGTATTTTTCTTCCCAGTGTAGTAGCTCGGTGCCTAGAACACAGTAAGCACTACATAAAGGCTTGCTGACTGGCCATAAACATGATTACTATCTATAGAACCACCAACAGAATGGTCAAGGCAGAAATGGCCTTGACTGGCAAATTCAGAAAGATGGATAATTGCTGGGGCCATCCCCCGAAGTGCTTAAAAAGGCAGCTGGGGGACAAAATAAAGGCAGCTAATGGTGACTCATTACACAAGAGAGCAGGGAACTCATCAGCCCAAGGCAGGTTACAGACTAAAACCTACATAAATCAATTCCAAAAAGGTTCAGATCAATTCAGGAATGCTGGGCTGGGGGCTGGTGTCTTTATATCTTGACAGTGCTTTCTTTGCACAAGGTCAGGGCTTATAGTCTGTCAAATTGATTTGGATGCTAATAGCCAAGTAGCTACTATAAAACAGAATTTTAAAAGTTATTTAGAGGTTTTACTCAATTGGCAGCTACACTGTTTAATGAACTTGGCCACGTGCCAAGTATAACATGCCAGCAAAAGTGTGTGTGCATGCGTGTGTGTGTGTGCACGCGCGTGTGTAAGAGCACTAGATCTGGGGTCGGACCTCCTAGGTGCAGAGCCTGGCTCTGTTACTACCTCTGTGACCTTGGGTAAGTGCACTCCCCAAGCTTCTGTGGCCTCTGACAAGTAAGAGCAGCACTGTATCATTTAGAAGGTTACTTTCACCTTTCACAACATGAATGGGGGCAGAACAAGCAAGCTTAAACAGGACTTCATACTTGGGGCTTCTCTCACAGCCTCATGAAAGCGCTCAGATGGAGAATTCTCACTTTAGTCAACACTTTAAAAAGAAAATTCCCTCTTAACTTCATGAAACATCAGTTCTTCGGGGAATTAAAAATCAGACCAATCTGAGAAGACCAAGGCATAGCCCTCTCCTCCCCAAAAGTATTTAACTAGAGTGTAGGGAGCCCCATGCTTTATTTCTAGCCCTTAGACTAATTAGTTGTGTGACTTGTATCAGGCCATTAAACCTCTTTGTACCTCAGTTTCCCCCTCTGTTAAATGCTACAGCGGTACATACACAATGACTATGTGAGAAGAAAGAACAAACCATGCTAAACTGACTGTAGTTCAATAACTATCACGAAGCCTGCACCCAAAGAAAGGAGAGAAAATGGCATTCGCTCCCCTCTTTGTGCAGGTGGGGGACAAGGCATATGCTGTCAGATTCAGAACTGCATTTCCCCTACCTCTCTTTATTGATTCTTCTCCAAGGGATTGTTTTCTGGGTAAGAGAAAAGTAACATTAAAAATGTGGTGACATTAAAAAATCTTTTAAATATTTTAATATTTAAAATATTTTATAAAAATATATTAAATATTTTATGGTGACATAAAAATATTTTAGAATTTCAGAAAAAATGTCAATGGGATAATGGTATCTGCCCTATCTCCTCCCAGGGTCACTATGAAATCCCAGTGAGAACACAAGTGTGAAAGCGCTAATGAGGACAAAGCTCTATTCCTACTTTTCTGGAGAGGCTTAGGTGTTTCTGATAATGGAGAATAATTAGCCTTTGGATTCCCATGCATTCTTGAAGGATTGAGACCTGAATCATGCCTAAAGATCAATTGGTTGAATCCTACAGATGATGAAAGTGAGGGCCAAAGAGGTTAAGTAATTTTCCTGAATTCACACAGGACTTACAATAGCAGAGCCAAGATTTGAACCCAAGGTCTTCTGATTCTGTGCAGCTAGGTGGCTCAGTGGATAGACAGATACAAGCAGAAAGACCATCTCTCTGCCCTTGAGAAACTTATGTTCTAGAGGAGGTGAAAAGCCAAGGTGGGGAGGATCAAGATAAAGGGAGAAAGTCGGGAGAGGAGTGTGCAGTGGAATGAGATCCTGCTGGATCTTTAACTGGAAGTTTGGGGACGAGCCGGCCAATCAGAGAGCAGGGTCCTGGGTGAACAGTACGTGAGAGATAGGTGAATTTTGAATGGCTGGAGTGAGGCTTCAGAATGAAGAGATATAGTTTTTTACAGGCTCTCAGTCTTCATTTTTCTTTTGACTTTACCTTTAATAAACTTTCTTCAAAAATTTGGAAGGCTAGCTCATGGAAATGGACAAGACTTTTCCTGCTTGACCTCAAAGGATGGAATTAGGGTCAAGTCTGGGCCTGGAATCAGAAAGACTCATCTTCTTGAGTTCAAATCCAGTCTCAGACACTTACTAGCTGCATGACCCTGGGAAAGTCACTTAACCCTTAAGTCTCAGTTTCCTGGTCTGTAAAATGAGCTAGAGAAGGAAATGGTAATGTACCCCAGTATTTTTGCCAAGAAGACCCCAAATAGGGTTACAAAGAGTCAGAAAGAACTGAAAATGAGTAAACAAAAACAACTTTTAATTGTACACTTGGTCTTCTCTTTCCACCATTATGCACCACCTCATAATACTCCCCATCTCCCAACTCACAGATAATATTGTCCTGAACAACCAATGAAATAAGATCTATAAAAGGGCTCAAGCTCCCACAGTCACCCCCATCCCCACTTCCTGACCGACTCACCTCTTGTTCACAGTCTCCAAGTTTACCGTCATTTTCTGATATTGATTCTCCTTCTGCTCTTCCATGGTGGCTGAAATGAAGGCAAGCTCTCCAAAAAGACTGACCAGCCAGGACAGGCGGGCGATGCTGCTGAATGCAAGAAAGCCAAAGCGTTCTTTCTCCAAGGGACCACCTGTGGGAAGACCCAGAGCCCCGACTGGCAATCAAGAACAGAACAAGAACTTCTCCATTGTTCCGTTGCCAGGCCTCGGGATAAAACCCAGGAAGGAAGGTTTGCAGGTTCATGGCCTTACCAACTCCCTGGTCACGCATTAGCTGGGTATTTCAGGTCATTCATTCCTCTGCTTTTTTCTCATATGCATGTAGCTGTTTATTACAGTTAATTTTTTTTTTTACAAACATACTTTATAAACATGACCTCACTTGATCATCAAAACGACTCTGTGAGGTAGGTACAATTATTATCTCCATTTTACAGATGAGGAAACTGAGTTACAAAGAGGTTACCTGCCTTGTCCAGAGCCACACAACTAGTAAGGGGCTGAGACAGGGTGGGACATCAGGTTTTCCTGACTCCAAATCCAGTATTCTCTCAACTATGCCTCCTAGCTACTTGTAAAGCAGAAAGAATCTTAGCATCTTCTGGGAGGGGGAGGTCCCCAGCATGATGGGCAGACTTCCTATGGATTCTTTATTGGAGGACATAAGGATGCATGGACTGGACCACTGTTTGTTCTTGAAGGGGGCCAGCATCGCAAGGGCAGGTTCTTGGCTTGCATGTGAAGTGGATTTAAGAGAGACAGAGCTGTGAGATGTTTGGGAATATCCACACTGGTGCGCTCACTGGTGCCCTGGCCTCTAAAACGAGGATGCCAAACTCAATGAAAATAATAATAATAATTAACAAGTACATGTCACCTACTATGTGCTATGTTCTTTAAAAGCTCACTGTGCTAAGGTTTTTAAAATTATTATCTCATTTTATTCCCACAGCAACCCTGGGAGGTAGGAGCTATTATCATCCCCATTTTATAGATATGGAAACTGAGGCAAACAGCAGTTAAGTGACTTGCCACACAACTACAAGGCGTCTGAGGTTGAATCGTTCGACCTAGCTGCCAAGGGAAGAGGGTGGGGGAGCACTACACTGTCCTTGAGGATCCTTACAGACCACATATTGACTTAGAAAACCACACTTTTATCTATTTCTTTTGTATTAATACATCGACATTAAAATCAGATAGGAATTATATTTTAATCTGATTCAGACAGTGGCTGCTGAATGTTTGATACCCTCGAGTAACAGCACATTGGTGACAATCACTGCTACCACAACTAGTGTTTATCAAGATCTTATTATGTAGTAAATGACAAAGATTCAAGGAAAGGTTAAAAATAAAGTTCCTGCCCTCAAGTGGTTCACATCTAATGGGGATTCAGCAAATAACTTCGAATATACAAGGATACAAGGGTGTGTGTGTGTGTGTGTGTGTGTGTGTGTGTGTGTGTGTGTGTGTGTGTGTGCGCTTATTTGAATTGTGTTTCTCCGGATGGTTATCAGGCTTATAAGAATTAAGAAAAAGAAAAGAAACCAACCTGTAAAGTGGAGGGTTCCTTCCAACAGCTCTTTCCCACTTGTTTCGTTTTTCAAGAAAGCAAAGTCTTCTGTCAGGAGCTCAATGTGCTCTTCGTGTAGGACTTTTCCTGTGCAGGAAACAGGGAGGGTCAACGTGAGGGCAGAGTGTGCTGCATCTTCTCTGGGACAGAACCGGAATGAAAAGTACAATGATTGATAGACACACAAGAGGTGGGGGAGAAGGAATCAGTATTTGTGGCTGCATGTCCAAAGAGTTGGGAGGTTCTATCCTACGACAGATGAGCAAGCTAAAATGTTCACCAGGACTGGGAAAGATGGGATGTTGGATTCCTAAAGACAGGGGGAAATTATACCATATAGGTTTCTATATTGAGGACCAGAAACTTTTCACACCATCAGTGGGCTATTTCAGGATCAAAGGTCTCGAAAAAATTCAGACATCCAACCACTTCATTTTATACATATGGAAACTGAGAATCAGAGTGATTAGTTGACCTGACCAAGGTCACATCACTAGTAAATGTCAGAGACAGTATTCAAACTCTGGTCTCTTGGCTTTTAGGACAATGTACTTTTTACCACACACCCCCAGCTAGAGTAGTGTTGATTATTTATAATTTCAATAAAATATAATACCCATAATGCACTAGCAATACAAAATTAATCTCCTGGGGGTATTATATTTATAAAGTGCTTTTCTTGAAACAATCCCTTGAGAAAGGTAGGACAGATAGCATTATCTCCGTTTTAGAGATGAAGAAACAGGCTAAGAGAGGCAACAGGATTGACTCACAGTCACACAGCTAGTAAGTGGTGGAGCCAGGACTCAAAACAAGATCTCCTGACTCCTAGCCTGGTCCTTTTTTCCAGAAGATCCCAAGCTTCTTGTGTTTACCTGCACAGAACTCAGACACAAGTTTTCTATGTCTGGACACCCAGAATATGCATAGTAGGAGACTTCAAAGTACCCACTGCCCATAGAAGATGGGAACCTTATCCTAAATCCAGGTGCCCCTTTCCTCTCCATAAAGAAGGATCTAAGCACTGATCTCTATATGTCATTGTTGAATCCCAGGAGGGGCAGTAGCAAGCTGTCCCCGGAGTAAGCTGTCAGCTTCGGTCCTAAGCTAAAAGGCCACAGCTGCATTTCTTACAGGGGAGAATAAAAGGCACATCTTGGAGCCCAATACCTTGTGACCTGCTGTCACAACTAATTACAGAGCTCAAGGCTGATGCGGCTGAGAAAAGCCCTCGATCATACTAAGCTTGAGGTTCTTAGGTTGCTCGGAGCCCTCTGGGGACTTGCTAACACAACCAGTGGAGACTGTGAAAGGTCCTCCTTCCAATTTGACTTAGTTAACAGGCAGGCATGTGCATTTATATGTTTAAAGCAAATGAGGGTCAAAATCCTGGCCCTCTGACACCTGTAATCTCAGATCTCATTTCTCTGGGCCTGGGTTTCCTCATTTGTAAAATAAGAGGGTTGGGCTAAATGGCCTTTAAGTTCTCTCCAATTCTAAATGTATGTCATATTATACTTTCATATGCCAATTATCCCCCCAGCTCCCAAACTAATCCCTGACACACTGCGGAACAAAGCCCTATGAAACACGGCAGAGTTAAATATGGTAAAGTAGATTTAGTGCTAGAAAGAATCACTGGATAACAAGATCACAGGTTTAGAGTCAGAAGGGACCTCAGAGGCCATCTAGTATAACCCCATATTTCACAGGTGAGGAAACCGAGGCACAGAGAAGTTAAGGGGCTTCAAGGTTACATGGTTGGAGGGAGGTAGGACCAGGTGTGGAACCCAGTTTCTTTAGTCAATAGCCATTCTCTTTCCAGTCTATCAGGCTGAGCTCAAAAGCATCTTGTCCAAGGCCTCAGTTTACAGAAAGGACACAAAAGTCCAAATGACCCATCTAAGGCAGTCAAACCAATATGCAAAGCCAAATCATCAGAGACCAATCCAGGATTCTATTCATGACTGGGCATGGAATTTTTTAAAACACTTTTAGAGCAGGGATTCAAATGCAGACAAAAATACTTTTAAATTATAGAATATTCTTTGTATTTACATACATTGAAGCACCTACGTGCCTCGGGCATTCATCAAAGAAGAACTAAAGGGGCACTTTACTCTAAGACGGGGATCTGCTCGGCTGTCCCTTCACAGACCAGTCTGTCAGAGAAGGAGCCTCACCAAGGAAAGACAGCAGTGAAGCACACGCACAAACACAGGCCCACAGCAGGCCCTCAATGAACCGTTGTTTCCTTCACCCCTGCACAAAAGGCGAATTAACAACAACAACGACAAAAAATCAGCAATATTAGGGAAGGATTCCCAAAAAAGCTAACAATTCCAAGAGGAGCTGTGTAAACAGCCCGGGGAGGGGGAGGGAGGCGCCACGTACTTCTAGTTCCACACTGACTGTCACTAACTAGCTGTGCATCCTTAGGGAAGGAACTTATCTAGCCTGTGCTTCAGTTTCCTTATCTGTCAAATGGGTATAACTAGTTAATACCTTCCCAACCAACCTTACATAAGGATTGTGTGAGAATCAAATGAAAATGAGGAAGAGGAGATCAGAAGGAGGAAGAGGAGGAGGAAGAGGAAGAAAAGGAGGAGAAGGAGGAGGAGGAGGAGAAGGAGAAGAAAAAGAAGGAAGAGGAAAAGGAGAAGGAGGAGGAGGAGAAGGAGAAGAAAGAGAAGGAAAAGGAGGAGAAGGAAAAGAAGGAAGAGGAGGAGAAGGAGGAGGAGGAGAAGGAGGAGGAGGAGGAGGAGAAGAAGAAGAAGAAGAAGAAGAAGAAGATAGAAAGAAAAATAAGAACAAAGGAAGAAATGAAGGGAAGGAAGAAAGGTGGAGAAGGAGGGAGGGAGAAATGAAAAAAGGAAGGAAGGGTTTATTAAGTCATTAATATGTTCCAGGCACTGAACTAATGCTTTACAATTGTTACCTCACTTGATCCTCACAACAACCCTGGGAGATAGGTGTTATTATGATCTTCATTTTATAGATGAAGAAACTGAGGCAAACAGAGGTTAAGTGACTTACCCAGGATCACACAGCTAGTAAGAGTCTCAGGTTGGATTTGAACTCTAGTTTTCTTGACTTCAGGCCCAGCATTTTATTCACTGAGCTATTTAAGTTGTGGTAATAATGATAATAATGACTATAGCATGGATAGAGTGACTTAAGGCCCCAAACACTTTCTATATCTCATGTGACGCGCCCAACAGCTCCATAAGGAAGGTGCTATTATTGTCCCTACTTTACAGATGAGGAAATTAAGGCTTAGAAATGTTCAAGTGACTTGTCCAGGGTCATAGAGATGAGTAGTGGTGGAGGCAAGATTCAAACCCAGAGCTTCCTAGTTCCAGGTCCAGCAGTCTTTGCCTGACAAGCTAAAGGTACCACACAATAGCCAGGGTCATTCATTCCCTGTCCTGCCATCAGCAGACATTCAGGGAGGGACTTGGACTCTGTCTACACTCAGCTCTGCTCCTAGACTATGAGAAATGACTTCCCAAACAATGGCCCTGCAGCACAATAACCAACCACAAAAGAAAAATTGGGTTCAGAGAAAAATAGGATTTTGAGCTGGAGAAGCTCTAAGCAATAACTGAATCCAAGTTCTTCATTCTGTACAGGAAGAAAAAGGTGCAGAGCAATTAAGTGATGCCTTAGGTCACCGGGTAATAAGTCTCAGAGATGGGATTTGAATTCAGATCTTTTGAGTCAAAATCCAATGCTCTAAATACTATGCTAGGGCCTGCAGGCAGCAACACTCCTTAGTCCTCCAGAACCAAATAAAAATTCAATTAAGAAATACTTAACAAAATAAACAAGCTTACAATAGAACATAGATAATGTCAATATGTGGTTTTCTGCAGCCTGCAGGGATTCACATGTGTGGTTTAGTGGTCCTCATCTCTATTTGAGCCTGATGCCACTGCTCTGTGCCATGCTGGCTCCTTAATCTGTCTGTTATATTCTATTTACTAAGACAGAAGAAGATGAACTAACATTTTACTTTTTAACTGTTTTACTGCTTGTGCTTTTTCTTTTTTATTATTTTCTTTTTGCCTTACGGAATAAAACAAAGACTTCCAAAGCATAGTACAATAAAAAAGATGATTGTACTAATTGTACTAATACATTTTAAGAGTTCTCACTGCACAGCTGAAACTTAAAAGGCCTGGGAAAACTTCTATTAACATCTGGGAATGGGCTATATATGTACACTGGGCACTAAATGGCAGCACTATTTTCCTCAGTAGATAATGTGAAAATGACAGTTATGAAACCACAAAGTTATCATGCTTTAGTAAACAAACAAACAAACAACAAACACTGTATTTGAGGTCAGCAGAGATAGGTTTTGGATCAAAGACCAGAGTTCTGGTTCTGATTCCACCGTGTACTAAATCTGTGACTGTGGACAAGAGATTTCATCTCCTTGTGCCTCAGTTTCCCCATCTGCACTAGCTACTTCATAAGGTTGCTCCAGGGAATCAAGCAATAAGACAACATGTAACATGCAAAGGAATATATAAATAGCCATCATCGTGATGGAATTAGAATAATTCCAGAGGAGTACAGCTCTGGTAGACGGTAATAACATCGCTGTAAAACCAAGGAAAGATAGCAGGCCTCCAGATGCAATTTTAAAAGGTATTTCTCCAGTCCCATAGACAAAATTTTAACCAAAGGGTTTGGTATCCAACTATCAACAATAGCCATCACCTAAATGGTCAAAGGATATGAACAGGCAGTTTTCAGACAAAAATCAAAACTGTCTACAGTCATATGAAAAAAAATGTTCTAAATCACTACTGATTAGAGAAATGCAAATTAAAACAACTCTGAGGTACTACCTCATACCTATCAGATGGGCTAATATGACAAAAAAAGGGAAATGGTGCATGTTGGAGGGGATGTGGGAAAATTGAGACTCCAACAACAATGGTTGATGGAGTTGTGAACTGATTCACTCATTCTGCAGAGCAATCTGGAACTATTTCCAAAGTGCTATAAAACTGTGCCTACCCTTTGATCCAGCAATAGCACTTCTAAGTCTGTATCCCAAAGACATAAAAAAGAGAAAAGGACTTATTTGTACAAAAATATTTATAGAATCTCTTTTTGTAGTGGCTAAGAATTAGACGTTGAAGGGATGCCCATCAATTGGAGAAAGGTTAAACAAGCTGTGGCATATGATTGCGATGGAATATTATTGGGCTATAAGAAATGACAAGTAGGATGATTATGGAAATGTTTTTCATGACTGTATATGTATAACCTATATCTGACTGCTTACTGTTTTAGAGAAGATGAGGGGGAAGGGAGGGCTAGAATTTGGAACTCAAAACTTTATTTAATAAATATTTTAAAATTGTTTTAACATAAAATTTGGAGAGAGAATTAAAAAAAAAAGAACAGCCATCACCTTTCTCCTCTGCTTTCTTCCACAGTTCCTGGGCTGATGCCAGAGACAAAGCCACTGGATATTCCACAAGCACATGTTTGCCAGCATCGAGAAACTGCCTTTTGAGTAAAAGAGACAAACATGGAAATTAAATTTCAAAAAAGTTTCCAAAATTCCAAACACAGAGAGCAAAGGACGGCAGTCATCTTTTGTGAGTGTGAGTGTGTGTGTGTCTGTGTGTGCGTGCATGCATGTAAGAAGCTACAGGAAAAAACAGAAACCAGAAAATACAAAAAGGAGAAACAATCCCCAAAAGATCTTCCATCCCCAGTAGTGACAATGAAGGTCCCACTCCGATGCCAAATCAATTCAACTCAATCCAATTGATGGTTTGTGAGATCTGGATGAGGAGGAAGGAGCAGAACAGGGACATATTGGAGAGCTAGAGATTAGTGAAAAGAGCAAGGAACTACGTACACATCAGGTAGGCCTGGCTTGAACCTTGTCTCTTGACACTGTTTGGTTAAATATGAACAAATTACTTAATGCCTCTGACAATGTCCTCTCATACATAAAACAGGGCTAACAATACAGGTCATCATGCTTACTACCCAGTGCAGGTATCAAATGAAATGAAGTAGTTAAAAGCATTCTATAAGTGTCAACTGTTAATTATAATAATGATGTTAATGTGGATTACTATGTTGGGTGCTGAGGGAGATACAAAGCTTAGATATGATAAGAGTTTCTGCCTTTATGAAGGTGCTTACAAAGGGATGTGACACACACAGATCAAAGGAACACAGAATTTAGAATATGAAAGGACATTACACATAATCTTGTCAAATCCCCTCACTTTATAGAGAGGGAAACTGAGGCACACTGGAGTTAGGTGATTTATGCTTAGCATAGCACCTGGCAAACAGTTGGCACTTAATAAATGTTTTATTGATTGATTTGCTTACCTAAATTCACCCACCTAATGAGTGGTAGAGATAGGATTTGAACCTAGGTGGCTCAGTGGATAGAGTGCCAGACTTGGAATCAGGAAGGCTCACCTTTCTGAGTTCAAATCTACCCTCAGACACTTATTAGTTGTATGAGCCTGGGCAAGTCACTTAACTCTGTTTGCCTCAGTTTCCTCAACTGTAAAATGAGCTGGAGAAGGAAATAGTAAACCACTCCAGTGTCTCTGCAAAGAAACCTCCAAACAGGGTCACCAAGAGTTGGACGTGATTGAGCAAGAACAAGCCATTACCCCAAATGCAGGATCCTTTCAAATATGACATAGAATGAGAGCAGTAGAAACGTACAGAACAAAGAGGTTTGTGAGATCTGGGTGGGGAGGAAGGAGTAGAGCAGGATGTTAGTGTCTTGAAGTAACTTCCTGAATGATGTGTCATTTGGATTGGTTTTGAAAGGTTAGGGAAGAACTCTGAAAGCTACAGAGAGGAAGACAGATCATTCACGAAGGCAGGAGGGTGGGAAGCAAGTTGGCCAGTTTGGGTGTTGCCTACAGGAATAGTATGAGATAGGCTGGAAGGCTGGTATGGTGCCAGGCTATGGAGGTCCTTGAATGCCAGGCAGAGGAGCTTAAACTTTACTAAGGAATCACAAGATTTTTGAACACAGGAATGACCTAACCGTCATTAGTCTCTTCTTCCTTCTCTCCCTCAAATGCCATAAGTAACATGGTTCCTGCCTACATTTCTGCTCACCTTTGGAGTGGACTGAAATTCAAAGGAGTTGATATTCCGAGCTCATTAGACACTAGCATCTGCCCAGTTTGTCAGGCAGCTCCCTCTAGACAAGGAGGACTGCAGTCGAGACACAGATACAAATAGGGACTGAAAACCAACCTGATATACATCTCGTGGCTAACGTTCTCACTGCAGATGTAAGCGACATCAACTTCTGTGCTGGAAAGAGCATCTTGCAGAGAGATTTGCTTCGCCTCATTAATGTTACCAAGTTCTCGCCTAGGAAAGCCACAGGGAAAGAGAGAAGTGAGAATCTAAAATAAATAGGTCATCCAGTCTGAAAAACAAACACCATTCCCTTTCCTTCCACCAAGAAGTCTAGGAATCAGAGAATTCTTTCCCTTTCACCACCATCCCCTCTCTCATTTTCAGGTCATTCCCCACTGGGTCCATCCATCTGACAGAAACAAACGCATCCATGGAAGCAGCTACAGACCACAGTCCTTTGTGGCTAGCTCATGGTAGCACTATCACACTCATTTACCAAAGCAGAATGGAACGCCAGAACCCCAGAGCAGACCCTAACTCAGATCCTTTGGGCAGAGCTTTTCTAGTAGAAGGGATTCTGTTTACAAATTCTGCAAAGCTCAGTCACTTCTCGGAACCCAAATCACCCCACAAGGATGAAGATAATGCTACTGTTATTATATTTATTTTCTTGAAGTACTCTGACAAACACCCGCCCATCTGATCCCCATAACGATCCTGTCAGATGCGCATGACAAAGATTATTATCCACATTATCCCAACCGAGGCCCAGAGAAGTAAAGTGACAAGGTCACAAGCGGCAAAGCAAGGGCTAGAATTCAAGGCTTCTGCTTCCTAATCTTAGAATCACAGACTGTCCAAACTAGAACTTATTCTTACATTTATTCTCACTCTCTCATTTTACAGATGAGGAAACTGAGGCCCACAGAGGCTAAGTGACTTGTCCAAGGTCATACAGATACAAAGCAGCGAAGGTGGGACTTGAACCCAGTCTTCCTGACTGCTGATGGACGCAGTGCTCTTTTAACTGCTTCCTGGCATTTAAAGTCCCCTTCCCACATATCTCAACAGTTCTGCCCAATTCCACATCACTGTGATGCCACATCAGGTGTGTGACTTTCCCAAAAGGCTACAGGCAATTAAAGCCAGTTTGTGGGAATCACTGGGGTCACCCCAAGTGACCCTGACAGAGGCTGACTCCCGGCCAACACACAGTTTTGAGAGAAGCTCTAGCAGCTAATTTTAACAACAGCAACGAAAACGCTAAAAACCACAATAACAACTACTGGCATTTATATAGTGCTCTAAGGGAACTAGGCAACAGGATGCACTTCCAGACAAGCTGCTGGTGGACTATGGGAGTTCAGGAGCTCTGAGCTGCAATGGGCTAAGCTGATCAACTGTCTGCCCTACGGCTAGCATCAGCAGTATGGTGAGCCCTTAAACTGCCTAAGGACAGTGGGGTAGGAACCCAAGTCAGAAACAAAGGGGTCAAAGCTCCCCTGCTGATCAGGAGAGGGATCTAGCCAATGTGTGGTTGCAGTACTTCTAGCTTAGGTGGGACACGGAGACCTAGTCTCAAAAAAAAATAGTGGTGCTGCCCACCCACAGAAGAATGGGTGCCACACCCAATGGGGCAAAAGGCAATATGGAGTCATAGAGAGACTCAACCAATCAACAAGCTTTATTCAATGGCTATTATGTGCCAGACACTGGGTTAAGTGCTGTCGATACAAAGACAAAACTCAAACATTTAAGAAGACTACATTCCATCAGGGACAGGAAGGATAACATGTATACCAATAAATTCCTAAATAATATATACACAGTAGCTACAAAGTATTTAGGAGGAAGGCACCAACACAGGATCCAGAGAGGTACTGGGTAGAAAGGAGAATTTGTACAGAGCTGGGCTTTTAAAAGTGAAGAGAAGGGGCGGCTGGGTGGTGCAGTGAATAGAGCACCAGCCCTGGAGTCAGGAGGACCAGAGTTTAAATCCAGCCTCAGACACTTGATATGTATTAGCTGCGTGACCTTGGGCAAGTCACTTAACCCCAACTGCCCTGCTTTCTTCCTCCAAAAAGCAAAAAAGAAAAAAAAAGTGAAGAGAAAGGATGTTTCAGGCATGGGGGAGAGCTAGTACAGAGGTGTGGTGATGATGGGAGATGGAATATAGTGTGTGAGGATTAAAAAGAAGCCAGTTTGGCTGGAGCACCGAGAATCTGAAGGTGACTCTGCTCACCTGTGCATTTAGAAGAGAGGCCTCCTGAGCTAAACGTGGAGAAGAGGACTCAATGTCATCCTCGAGAAGTGAACGAATGAACGATTAAGCATTTACAAATCACTTTACACCTGTAAACCACTGTGCTAAGTACTGGGGGTACCAAGAGAAAACAGGACAGCCCCTGCTCCTATGCAAAGAGAAGCTACGAGACATATGGAAGAGTTTAGCTGGAAGTCGGATGGAAAGGTCCCACGGTCCCCAGAATACAAAGGCAAAGCAGATGGTGGTGGTTGTTGAGCTGTTGTTCAGTCATGTCCAACTCTCTGTGACCCCCATTTGGGGTTTTCTTGGCAAAGGTACAGGAGTACTTAGCCATTTCCTTCTCTGGTTTCATCTTTACAGATGAGGAAACTGAGGTAAACAGAGTTAAATAGCTTGTCCAGGATTGCTGAGGCCAGATTTAAACTCAGGAAGATGAGTCTTCCTAACGCCAGGCTCAGCACTCTAACCACTGTGCCACCTAGCTGCCCCCAAAGCAGATGGTAATGCCTCTTATTTAATACCATTATTTACACCAACGGAATCATACTCGTTTCTGATATTGAACCATTTGATGGGATTTGGGGGATAAGAACTTTCTTTAGAAAACTAAAAATTCTATACAAATACGTTATAAATATTTACACATATAATAACACCATACAATACAAAAGTGCTATACAAATATGTTATAAATAGTTACATATATAACAATGCCACACAATACAAAATTCCTATACAAATGTTATATTTACATAAATAATAATGCTATATAATATAAAAGTCTTATACAAATATGTTATAAATGGTTACATATATAACAATGCCATACAATATAAAAGTCCTATACAAATGTTATAAATATTTACATATATAATGTTATATGATAGAAAAGTCTTATACAAATATGTTATATTTACATATATAATAATGCCATACAATAGATAAGTGCTATATAAATGTTATTAAATATGTACATATATAATAATGCTATATAACATAAAAGTATTATATAAATATGTTATATATATTTACATATATAACACCATATGATATAAAAATGCTATACAAATATGTTACAAATGGTTATATATATAACAATGCCATACAATATAAAAGTTTTATACAAATATGTTATAAATATTTACAAATATAATAATGCCATGCAACATAAAAGTCCTATGCAAATGTTATTAATTGCATATAGGTACCTATACATATGTGTGGGTAGAGTAACAAAACTTCTAATATGAGCACTGATCGAGAATGTCAAAGCAACAAGAACACAGTTGTAACGCAAGAAGAAAACAGGATATAAAGAATCCTTCCTTTTCGAAGCACTTATCAAGCAATCAGACAATAACTATTTATTGAATGCTTATTGAATGTAGGGTCTGGAACGCAGCTTGGAAATCACTAACCTGGATACAAATCCAATCAATTTCAGGGGGCTGGGAGGAAGCTCTGGACTCTGCAAATCCCTAATCCGCACAGATCCAGCCCTGCCAACGCCAACCACAACTACACCAAACATTCTTTCTGGCTGCAAAAAAATAAAAATAGTTTGAAAAGAAGACACAAGCATTCAGAAGGAGCCACAAACAATCAAACAAACAAAATTTTTTAAAAAGGAGAATATAAGACCACAAATTGAGAACCAGGAGGGATTGTAGAGTCCATCTGGTCTGATCCTCTTATTTTTCCTGGTTATGAGGAAACTAAGTCCCACAGGAGTTAAGTGACCAGTTCACAAATGTAGGATTTGAACACAGGACCTCTGACTCCTGAGTCAAAGCTCTTTTCCTTTTATGATACTGCTTTTAGGAATTATCTAGATCTCTGTAACTGACATAGATAAACATGAAGAGCAACCAAGTGCAAGGTTATTATTGTCTTCCTGTCCCTTGGAACCTCCAACATGGATGAAAATTCTTCTGAAAGTCACAGCCTAAGCACTAAAAGTTGATTTCTTCCTTTTCCTGTCTCCCCATTCCACTGGAACAAAAAATCTTGCCCCATAGTTCTGTGAAGAAACAACAGAAGGATTCCCCAATTCACCTTCGGATAATTCCAACAAAACCTTCAAAAGCACCAAAGGGTTTTACTTCTTGAGACTCTGACCCCTGGGAGCATGGCCTGGTGCTTTCATCCTCTCCTGTACCCTTCTTTCAAAATAAGCCACCCAATTATAAACTGCCCAGGCAACCACTGCAAGAGAAAAATCTACTCTTATCACAGTTTGGAAAATTTCAGAATACAAGATTACAAATAAATAGATGATGATGATGATGCTGGCAGTGGCAGACAATTATAGCACACTGTAAGGCTTGCACTTCACCCAAATCATCTCATAATGTTCCTTTAAGCTCTCACATCCTAGCCTCTGTATTCAGCCTAATCACAGACTGCAGCTTGGCTGGGGCTTAATACTTAAGTCTGACCTTGTCAATTTGAATTTGCTTTATCCCCCCTTAGATGGCCTGAACCTCTTTGTCCTGTTTCTTAAAGGTCATAAGATCACAATGATAGAATTAGAGGGGATCTCAGAAGCCCATCTAGTTCAATTCCTTCATATTATAAATTGGGAAACTGAGGCCCAATGAGGTCAAATGATCTGCCCATTGAAACCCTAATAACTGAGAGGCAGTGATTAGATTTGAACCCAGGTTCTCTTACTTCAGACCCAAAGTTCTTACCACATCTATGACTGACATGGATTTATGACAGACTCAATGCTTGAGAAGAGAATTCACCTCTAAGACTTGGTTTTGCCATTTACATGTGTTGCCAATAGGCAGTGGTAGATGCCTTGGTCTCACTGGCTTGATCTTACCCATGAATTTTCTCTTGATGACAACCATTCTCTATCCTAACAAATGAGTAAAAAGCTGTTAATACATTTACAAACTATTGTCTATTAAAGATGAAGATTTAGCTATGTCTGCTCTTCTAAGAGAAGCCACCTAGTTTCTCCCCTCCGGTAGAATAAAACTGTGAGCTCTAATGAACAGATCAATCAATCACTAAGGCTTTATCAAGTGGTATTTATGCACCAGGCACTTTGTTAAGCTCAGAGGATATAAAGAAAAATAAAAACCATCTTTGTCCTTGAGGAGCTTACATCCTATTAGGCTTTCCTTTTTAGGTCTATACAGGCTCTGATCACAGTAGATGCAAGGTAACCTTGGAGAGGAAGGCACCAGGAGCTGGGGGGTACCAGGAAAGACCTGAAGAATGTAGCACTTGAGCTGAGGTTCTAAGAGGGAGATGTGACGGAGGAGAGAGCGTGATGGGCATGGAGGACAGCCAGGACAATGGCATGAAGACAAAAGGTGGATTGTCATGTATGAGCCTGGACTGGAGAGGGGAAAATTAAAAGGAAATAGGGCATATTTTAAGGGTATAGTGAACCCTTGTACAGAAAAGTAGGTCTCTATGGGCTTACCACAGCTAATTCCAGATAAAAACTGAAAAGGGACAATGAAGTTTAGGAGGAGGTAGGAGGGAAGCAGAAAAAAGTCTGAAATTCCAGTTTCCCGAAGTGAATAAAAGTATGGGTTCATGCAAAATGAATAAAAATATATTACCAATACTATCTTCCCTTCCCCTCGAAAAAAACCCCAACCTTTAAGAAGTTCTAATAATTAAGAGCTGGAAATCACAAAAATTGATAGACCTAATGTTTCATCCACTGGCATTCTGGTTATATTTCAATATACAGGATCATATAGCAACAATAATAACAGTAATAGCTAGTTATTAGTTATCAAGGAATGAAGAGATCCTGATGGGAATTTTGCTTCTGTCACTTGCTAGCTGTGTGACCTTCAAGATTTTCGAAGAGCTTTACAAGTATCTTCTTATTTTTCCTCATAACAGTCCTGGAAGAGAAGTGTTAGTATCATCCTCAATTTACAAATGAGACAACTAAGGCAGACACTGGTTAAGTGGTTTGCTCAGGGTCACCCACCTAGCAAGTGACTGAGACCAGATTTGAACTCAGGTCTTCCTGATTCCAGATCCAGTACTCTATTCACTGTGCCACCTAGCTATATGATCATACTTTGATGGATCCATGATCTCATTAACAGGATCATTCCCTCCAAATCACAACTCATCCATGTCTTCTCAAACTGGAAGACTATTATCCACGCCCACAACAAGGGAGCCACACTCCATAAGTCTAAGAAAACATAGCTTTTTACTGTACATGGCTAGAAAATCAGGAATCTGGATACTTTTGGTTCTCCTTCTGTAAGCTATCCAATGTACTGCTTTGACTATAGCCAACATGACTAAATACCATTTCCTATGTAAGTATGAGCTTATTCATTACAAAGCACTTTTATATTTCACTTGACTGTCAAAACTGTCCTGGAGTTGGGTCAAGCCAATAGTTAAATTTCCTATAATCCATTTTAACAAAGGAGAAAACTAAGACTCAGAAAGATTAAGTAATTTATCACTAAGATCAGAGAGCCAGCAATGAACAGAAGTGAAGTTCCAACTGGGATCTTGTAGCTCCTGGGTTACTCAAGTCCAATGGTTTAAAAACAACAACAACAAAAAATCTTCATCCCCAAGTGTTTAGCAATAGTTCTTCGGAAAGATTCTACAGACACAAAATGTACTGATTTCTTACTTAAGAAATATGCCTGACATGTATAACCTATGTCACAGGGAGGGGAAAAGGGAGGAGGAAGGAAGAGAATTTGAAACTCAAAATTTTTAAAGAATGAATTGTTAAAAATTGTTTTTACATGTAATAGGAAAAAATAAAGTACTGTTTTTTTTAAATACTTGAAAGGAGAACAATAATACCACCACCATAAAGACAAATACTTTTGAAAAAGTCAAAACCTCTGATCAATGCAATGACCAACCAATATCCTAGGAAACTCATGATGAAACATACTCCCCACATCTTGATGGAGGAGTTGTTGTTCACCCTTCGTTCTCAAAGAAGATCATGGCATCAGGAAGATGATGTCATGACTTGCAAATGAGTTGGATTTAAGTAAGGGAGGGCTATCAAGTCACCAGCCTCACTTTCTTCTCCTAAGCCATCTGCGTCCAGTGGCAAGATATAGACCAGGACAACTAGAAATGACCCTATAATAGGGACTCTGGGGCTAGACATATATTTTTTTGGATGTGGCTGATGCAGGAATTTTATTTTGCTTGAATAAATATATTTATTACAAGAGTTTAGTTGGTGATAGTGTTCCCACCCCCCCTCAAATGGGGAGGGGGAAGTACGAAAAAGAAAAAAATTAATTTTGATTCATTTAGAAGATTAATTTCAAAAAATATTTACTTGTAACTCAATTTTTCCTTTTCCTTTTTAAAAAAGTTAAAGCTTTGGCTCCACCACCTTATGACCTGACTCATGCCAAAAGGGAGACACTATCTTACCTTTTTTCGTCTTTTTTTCTATTCTCTAGAGGCTTTTCCCTTTTGAATCACAGATTTTAAAACTAAAAGAGACCTCAGATGCCATCTGACTCAACTCCTTCATTTTTCAGATGAGTCAACTGAGGCAAAGGGAAGTTAAGTAACTTGTCCAAAGTCCCCAAGGCAGCAAGTGTCAGAGGTGAGGTTCACCTGTGACTCCGGGGTCAGTGTTCCTTCTTACTACATAACACACAGCTTCCAACATCAGGTACAGCCGTTCCTCTCTGACTCCTCAAAGGATTGCAGAACTGCCATTTGAGTTCAGACGTTACTATTCTAATTTTTCAAAGGAAAAAAATCTGGATTTTGAAAACTTTGTTTTTTAAATTGATATTTCTATTGTTTTTCTTTTTGAAACATAAGCCACTGGGAAGATTGGGAAGCAGAGAATGCAAAGGCTAGAGTAACAATGCCCTCTGCTGGTCTTCTCTGCATTTCATATATTCTAAGAGGGTAAAAAGAGAATGATGTCTTTGTTTCATGAAGGATATCTATTTCATGAACCTAATCCAGCCTGTGGCTGTAGGCATAGCCAGAGAAACAGACACATCCCAAACGCATCATATAAGTCAAGTATCTTACTGCATTCCTACTTTGTTCCTCTTCCGCTTAAATCTGCTTTTCTCTCTCTGGAACTGTCAGGTTTTTTTTTCTCCCACTATTCTGCTATAGGGGCAACCACACTGGCATACCCAGGATGGCTGCTAGCACAGGTTCCTAGATCTGATTAACTAGGAAAGATAACTGTTTAAGGGGTCAACAATTTTTTTTAATTACATTCACTAATTCAGGGGAAAAGTCGGCATCCCAAACTTCAGAGAAACTACAAACAGAAAATACATACAGAGACATATAGACCAACAAACAGGGCTCTGACTGCCTGAATCAACTACACTTTACATACATCCCCAGATCAAGAGAGTGGGAGCTTTACATCTTGATTGGGAGCTCTGAACGTAAGGCCACTCACAGTCTTGACCAGGGAATCACAAGATCCTTCTCAAAATTGAGCCCCCAAAGCAAAACACCAAGAGTATATATACACTTCTCAGAGCCAGAAGGCATGGCAACCCTCCTGACTCAGTGCCTAATTAGCAAAAGGTATAAAAGCCTTCCTATCAGCAAGCCTCCCCTAAGCAAGCTTCCCTTAATGGACTCTATGGGAGGCCTATTAATGAGTGGGGAAGATCTTAAATCCCATTAACATTACATGACTATGTGGAGAGCTTTCATTCATTTCAAAAAAGACCACTAAGACTTACAAGTCCTTTGGCATGCCTATTATGTAAATAAATGGAAATCTGAGACTTGAACAAAGACCCAGAGCTGAGAGTCAGAAGCCTGGAAACTGAGTTCCAGGTCAGAGGTATCAGCTGTGTGGTCTTGGGCAAGTCCTTTCTTTAGTTGCTCTGAGCTCCACAGTATAATAGGTCTTAGAAGACCTGTATTCCTTTCCTCTCAGCATCATTGTGAGAGAATCACAGTAACACAAATGTGCTGTTGTTATAAGTCTACTAGATTGAGGATCTCTAATTTTAAAAAGCTGGGTGGCTACGTGACTAAGCCCCTTTACCCTTCTCTGCGGCTCAGTTTCCTCATATGAAAATGAGGAGATAGAACTTAAATGGCTTCTATAGTCCAGCTGTAAATCAACAATTTAAGAAATGGTTAGTGGACTTTGGAAAAGGAAATAGTGATCAATCACCAAGAACCAGCACAGCTTCATTAAGAACAGACTAATGGGGGTAGCTAGGTGATGCAGTAAAAAGAGCACCAGTCCTGGAGTCAGGAAGACCTGAGTTCAAATCCAGCCTCGGACACTTAACACTTACTAGCCATGTGACCTTGGGCAAGTCACTTAACCCCAATTGCCCAGCCTTCCCCCTCCAAAAAAAAGAACAGACTAACGATTCTCTTTTTTTTTTTTGACAGACTCACTGAACATAATGGACATATCAGGGAAATTCTATGTTTTTGGCAAAACATTTGAAATTTATGGTAACCTCATCAAAAAGATAAAGAGATGTGGGATAGTTAAAAGCAAAATTCTGTACATTTGGAAGTAGTTGCTTAGCCTGACCCAATAGGCTTGGATCTTTGATGCAAACAGGCAATGGCACACTGAAATATGCATGACACAAAGCTGGGAAGGCTCACTAACACACTGGGATCAAAGAGACAGGCTTCAAAAAGATCTCAAAAGACCAGACAAATCAGCCAAATTTATCAGCTGGAATTGAAATCAGAAATGCGTAAAGTCTTACACTTGCATTCCAAAAATTATCCCCACTGACACAAGATGGGGAAGAAGAATGAGACAATGGTTTACGTGAAAAAGATCTTGGGGTTCTAGTGGATTACAAGGTCAGTATGTGTTAACAATACAACAGGGCGGGTCAGAGAGCTAACATGACATTGGACCATGCTCAGAAAGGTGCAATGTCCAGGAGTACAGAGGTGATGGTCCTCCTGCATTCCACTTTGATGAGTACACATGCAGCATTGTGTCAATTCTTAGAGCTTTATTTTAGGAAGGACACTAATAAGCAGATTGGTGGAGCAGTGGCTAAGGCATTGGACCTAGAGTCAGGAAGACCTGAATTTAAATCCAGCATCAGACACTTACCAGCAGCATGACCTTGGGCAAGTCACTTCGCCCCAGTTTTCTCAACTATAAAATGGGGGTGATAATCACAGAACTCTACCTCCCAGGGTTGTTATAAGGATCAAACGAGACAATACCTCTTACGTGCTTTAAAAAAGTTATGGTACTACATAAACACAAGTTGTCACCATTATCATCATCATAAGCAGAGGAGAGTCTCTGGAGAAGAGCAACCAGGAAGGGGAAGGACACTGAGTTTATGCCATATGAAAACTAACGCCCAGCGTGCTAATCAATGTCTTCGTGCCCAATCCTCCGTGCCCCCTTTTCCTTGGCAAGGATGCTGGAGTAGTTTGCCATTTCTTTCTCCAGATTAGGCAAGCAGGGTGAGGTGACTTGTCCAAGTTCACACAGCTAGTTAGTGTCTGAGGACAAATCTCAGGTCTTCCTGACTCCAGACCCAGGGCTCCACTGGGAATATTCATTTCACAGTGATACACATGAAATACCACTTCCTCTAACCACAGACAACAGACCAGACAGATCACAGATGTAGGAGTGTGGTGGATCTTGATGGGAGACAGTAAGTCCTACTCCCTCACTTTAAATGTGAGCAGACAAGGGCCCAAGAAGTTGCGGGACTTGTCTAACTGTACAACAATTAGCAACAGGGCCGAATTTGGAAGCCAGGTCTCCAAACCCAAATCAATCATTCATTTCACTGCACAGATCACCTTGTGCTGTAACACAGAAGAGACGGCGGACCAGGTCTGCTTGTTTTCTGAGGGCAGAACTAGAAATGACCAGAGGAAAGGTGGAAAAAGCACATTTTAATTTGGAACAAACAAAAACCCTAACATTTAGATCTGCCAAAAAACAGATGAGACGCCTTGTTGAAGAGACTGGGGAAAGGCTTCACAGAAATGCTGATTCTGTGCCCGGGGTGTTTTTTGAGGAGATTCTGGGTTAGGCAAAAGTTGTAATAGATGCCCTCGGATTTCCCATCCAAGCTGGGTCTTCTGGGATTCTGTGATCTGACACTCTGCCCACAGCCTCTTGCTGGTACTTCTCACCCTATTCCCTCAGTACCCTCATGCCATTGCTTGTGGGAGACCTCCTGCCACAGACTGGGAGTCAGGCCTATCCTCCTTTCCAATGCTCCCAAATTACTTTCAGGGATTAAGCCGGCCAGTGGCCTCCAACTCCTGCCTCCATCTCTTCCCCACCCACTTCCTCCTTAACCACTTTACTTCCTCTAGCTTCTCCAGTGTCAGCAATGGCCTCCTTATTGCAAATCTAAGCTCCCTTTCTTGCACTATTTCAGTTTTCTCAGGACCAAATGTCTTATTTTCTCTTAGCTAGCCAAAAAATGCTATGGATATTGGGGTTCAACAAGACTTAGTTATTGAGGGGCGGCTAGGTGGCCCAGTGAATAGAGCACCGGCCCTGAAGTCAGGAGGACCTGAGTTCAAATCCGGCCTCAAACACTTGACACAAAAATTAGCCATGTGACCTTGGGCAAGCCACTTAACCCCAACTGCCCTCCAAAAAGGAAAAAAAAAAGACTCAGTTATTGGTCTCTTGCATATATAACTGAATATACATACATATCTACATAGAAATATGTATAGATATATATACATACATGGAGATATATCTACACATCTATCTATACATCTACATATGTACATATGTAAATATATGCACATATAGATATAAATATATGTGTACATGTGCCTGTGTGGATATGTATGTATGTGTGCAGGGAACAAAGAACTGAGTCTTACTGAACCCCAATATTTGTAACATTTTGGGTATATGTTTCTATAGATAGATAGAGATATATATAAAGATATATATACACATATATGTATAAATACTGCATACATAGATACATATATAAACACACATAGATAGATAGATAGATAGATAGATAGATAGATAGATAGATAGATAGATAGATAGACAGACAGATAGATCCTCTCAGAGAACTCATTCATTCTCTTGTCAGCTATTCAACTCTATGACAACGGTGACCAAATCTCCATGTCCCCTTTTGCCAAGTTCCATTCCTAGAACTCAGCCTGTCAGATACTTCCCCTTGAGTGGGTTCCTATCTCCCGAAATTCCATAGAACAAAGAATGAACCAATTTCCTGGCTTGACACAAAGGCTCTACATCTTGCAGTGCCCTTTGGCCTATTTATTTCTCTTTACTCTCTAAGTCAAATGACTTTCCTTCCAAAGGTTGCTTGTGGTCTTTCTCTTCCTTTTCCCCACCTCCACGCTTACATGGCCTATGTGGCTTATGTGACCTCATACTTGGATTTCTTCTTGTCTGGCTCTTACCACTTTTTCTTTTCAGAAAAATCTCAAATGTGAACACACACATACATACTAGAAGGCAGGAGGTATGTTTTACTGCATTTTCTATCACATCTTAATATTGGGGACTATTTTACTACTGGAGTCGAGATGAGTCTTTTTATAGATCTGAATTCTGGTCTTTTTAGCATTATCTTCCTTTTCATTATTATTGTGATCATGTAACCAATGATGGCAAATTCAAATAGAAACAGAAATTTTATATAAGGATCCTTCCAGGCTGCATATTGAATTAGAAGATCACAGATCAACATCATCTATGTACTGTCGTATTTTTATTTATTTTCTTAAATATTTCCCAACTATATTTTAATTTAGGGGAAGGTGTTGAGGGCCGGGGCACTGTGTATTTGATACCGCTGGTGTAGACTGTTCTTTTGGCTTGGCTTGCTTCACTTTGAATGCAGCGGCTGGCATTTCTGCAGCAATGACAAAGGGTTTTCCTCAGTCCAGAGGGAAATGCAGGCAAGCAGGACAGCTCTGAAAGTCACATGTTGAAATATACTGAATACTCAAAAGGAAAAGCAAGCTATACATAACAGCCTTGTGGTTTCAGGTACAACCCTCTTTTTTCTATTCAACTTTGTATATGGAAATGTTCATTTGATTTGGTATTTGTTAAGTTCAGAATTTGTTAAATTAAGGAAGGGGAAAAGGTGTTTTTCTCATGATGTTCCTGAGAAGCATGTCATAGCACAAGAATTGTCACCTCCATCTGAGGGACAAAGAATTTAAGTGAATTGTCCAAAGTCTCCAATTAATAAGCAACAGAACTTAACCTTAAACCCAGTCCTCCATATTTCAACCTCAGCAATCTTTGCACTGTACCATACCACAGATGTGACGATTTAGCAAATTCATTTCAAACATGGAAGAAAGAGCATTGGAACCAATGTGATAGTAAACACAGGGCAGTGTCTTGTATATGGTAGGATCCCAAAGAAGCATCCTTGAATGAATGCCCAGAAAACAGGTGGACATAGCCCAACTTCCCATTAACCGCCCCCCTAAATTCAGGTTTTGAGGGAAACAAAAAAGAATACAGAAATCTGTTGAAGGGGTGCTCAGCACACAGATTCTTCCTTTTCTTTCTGGGACAAAGAATTTTCCCTTCCCCAAAAAAGAATTATGGATCAAGAGGAAAACCTGGATAGAGGCCATACTCTCGATTCTAAACTCTCTGAGGATGAGGACAGATAACTTCTTTGTTATCCTTCCCCACAGTGCCCACTTGGCATTTTGTATAAAGTATATAGACTATGAACATAAATGGATATTCTAACCACATTCTGCCCAGGATATGACCAGCTTGGCTTCATAATAGTTGGTAATCAATCCCACCTTATATAATATTTGATCAAGTCTTATTCTTTCCATAAAAACTTATCATCATCATCATCATTATTATCTTATAAGCCTTTATAATTTACACAGTATTCACTTCAAATAACCTTGTGAGACTGGTAATGTTAACATGGTTATCCCTTTTCTAAAGGCTGGCTCTTTGGGGAGGCGGGGTTTGGTTGGTCTTTAGCAAAGAAATAAAAGATAATGTTCACCACAAGGTGGCGTTTCCACAGATTTCAGGGTAGGAAGGAACACATTCATATATAAGAGTACCTTTAAAGATGGAATCTTAAAGTAAATGTTACAAAGGGAAGTAATATTAGGAAGTCATCTTTTCACAGACCACCATTAAGAAGACCAGAACTAGTGCAATTCTCAGCACTCAGCCTCTCTCATTCAGAGAACATATAGAGAAGGGAGACTAGAGATCATAGAATCCAACACCCTTCATTTTACAGATGGGGAAACTGAGGGTGAGAGAGGAAAAGTAACTTGCCCAAGGTCACACAGCTAATAAAGGGGAAAGTCAGGATTTGAACCCTGGTATTCTAACTTCAAATCCAGAGCCCCTTTCTACTACTCAACCTTAAACACTCATTTATTCTTTCATTCTATAACTATTTATTGAATATCCTCTATACACAAAGTATTATGCTAAGTGTTATAGGGTAGAAAAATATGAGTTAAGTATATAGACCCTACCCTTATGAGACTTTTAGCCTAGCACATGGACATCATAGGAATCACAGGGATATTATTAATAGTATATAATAATTTTAGCAATATAATAATAATAATAAGGCTCTTGGAAGTCATTCAAATGGACTTTAGTCATTCAAACGAACATACCTCCTCCTGTAACACATTCCCATATATTGCTTATTTAGAATTTCAAATAGCACAAATTCAAATACATGCAACCACTTCAAAACATTCATCGCTTACATTAATCAAGAAACAACACCTGTACACATGTGGGTACACATGTACATACACATACACATATGCCAAATCTGTGATTTTATTGCTCTAAGGAACTTCCAGCATGGACATTCCCTCTAATAATACATACCAACAATTTCTCTGTAGTGTACAATTTCAGGAGTGGACTAAATTATGTCATTCACTCATTCCTTCAATAGATACTTACTGAGTTCTTTCTATGGCCAAAGTATTATACTAATTGAGGAATAAGGCCTATGTTGTCAAAAGCTATCATTAAACCAATTTACTTGGCATAGCTGTAATTCCTATTTTAAGGAAGGATTTTAAGGGGAAGACACTGCTGCAGAATAACAAACCACACAATTTAGGATGCTGAAGTAAAAACTGTAAGTGACAACTCCTCCTGCTTTTACTAGTATTTTTAAGAAAGGATAAAGAGGAAAGGGCCCCCCTGTCATCAAACTCAACAATGTCTTCTTTAAGGGTGACTTGGAAAGCAATGCCTCCTTGTCCCTCAATACAATGTGGTTTGGCAAAGTGTACCACCTGATAAACTTTATTCCCTTCCAAATGTGCAGAATTTCACTGATGTCTCCATTTTCTGACGGTCCTGAACAATACGGACAAAGCAGCCAGAGACAGACCTAGACTTAGGGGGCAAGGTGTCAAAAGCTTGGTGTCAAAAGCTTGGGAAGGTCTCTCCTTTGCTAAACCTGATTCCTCTGTCTCCTTTAGTGGGGGTGAGGGAAGCTTTTTCCCACCTGGAGCTGAGGTTGAAATGTAAGTAAATGTTGTGAAGTAACCCAGTGACTGGTTCACATTAAGGTATAATAATTGATCTCTAAGCAAGAAGTGGGGGGGGGGTGGCGCAGAAAAACATATCAGACATATTTGAAGCTAGTGAGTGAATGGTACAAGGCAGAAGGAGCCTGAAAAGGGAGATTGGTAGGGGCTACAAGACACACTTTGTACTTATTCTAGGGTTAGGCCCTGCTAGGAACCATGCCTTACCTTTCCCATGATCCTGAGCACAATGCTGGGCATAAAGTAGACAAGAAAGCAGGATTGTTGACTGGTTAACCAAGGATGGAAACTTGGGACTGAACCTGTGATTTCACTGGCATAAGGAATTTCCAGATGATGAAACTCCCTTCACCAACACAAGCTGGCACCTTCTCTCCAACTACTAATCTTAGAGAGCCGCCTAGGGTCCTAAGAGGTTAAATGACTTGTCCAGGGTCACACAGCCAGTGTGTATCAGAGGTGATCTTGAACCTGAGTCTTTCTGACTTGCAGACTAATTTTCTTTTCTTTTTCTTCAGTATTTTCTTTTTTTCCCAATACACGTAAAAACAATTTTTATCATTCATTTAAAAAAATTTGTTTAAACCTCTCCTTCCATCATCACTGAGAAGTCAAGAAATTTATATAGGTTATACGTGGGTAGTCATACAAAACCTATTTCAGTATTAGTCTATTGTGAAAGAAAAACAGACTTTCTCCCCTACCCCCCCCCCCAAAAAAAAAAAACTCCAAGAAAAATAAACTAAAAAAAGTTTGCTTCAGTCTGCATTCAGCCTCCATCAATTCTGTTTCTGGAGATTGATAGCATTTTTTTTATCCTAAGTCCTTCAGAACTGTCAGACCAGCTTTCTACCCCACTATTCTATGGTGCCACTAAGGTTAGAATTAAAGTGGGGAAACAAGGCTTCTTTCTACAGGCTTACCTGGGTATTCGCCGGAGCCATCAGGACTGTGCCAGGCTACGTTGTTGAAGTCTGGGATTGCGCAGCAGAGTCTGAGAAGACACAGCAGAAAAATAAAGGCTGTTGCAATGGAAGCAAGTACTTCCAAAACAAACAAACAAAAAAAATAGCTCGGTTTCTCTCAGAAGAGGTTTGGGTATAGCTGCTGTAGATAAACGGAGCTAGACAAGAACAGATAAGCTTTCAGAGAATAGAAAGCAGGGGCCCCCATTCTTCTTTCTCACGTGATAAAGTGACAGAGAACACAGAAAGGGAGGCGGTGTGAAGGGCAAGTCTAGCATTTGGTACAGATGGTTAAAATGATCAGGGGCAGAGTTCAAGCAGAAAAGGAAGTTTGGAGAAGGAATAAGCAGAGATATGACATTTTAAAAAACCGATTTTTTAAAAGTTCTTAATAAAAAAACCCTCCCCCCTTGCACTCATTTGTGGTTCTTCTTTCAGAGTGCTGAAGAAAGAAAAGTAAAAATGGAATAAAAGACAAGATAACAAAACTCCAAATCATTAAAGCATTTCTTGATTCACAAAGTCACAGGCAGTGAGGAGGCCCAGTGGAGAGAACACTGGGCCTGAAGATGGAAGAACCTGAGTTCAAATCCAGTCCCAGATATTTACTAGTTACATGATCCTGAGCAAGTCACCTAACCCTGTTTGCCTCAATTTGTGCATCTGCAAAATGAACTAAAGAAAGAACCAGCAAACCATTCCAGTTTCTTTGCCAAAAAAAAATCCCAAAAAGGGATCATGAAGAGTAGGACATGACTGAAAATACTGAACAACAACAACTTATTAACTGTGTGACCCTGGGACATTTAGTTTGTTTGCCTCAGTTTCCCCAACTGTAAAATTGTGATAGTAATAGCCCCTTCCTCCTAGGGTTCTTATGAAGATAAAATCTGGTATCTGTAGAGTACTTAACACCATACCTGGCACATAGGACCCCCTTTGTGGAACTGTGCCTTGCCTCTTCTACCATCTGGAGCACAGTGTTAGGCACAGAAAAGGTATGAAATCAGAGTGGTTGACTAGTTAGCCAGGGATAGGGCTAAGCATTCAATTCATCTAAAAATCTTTAGAAGCCCCTAAAATTAAAGTTCTAGGAGGAGGAAGGCTGGAGAATTAAATTTTTAAAACAGAACTGATTATATAGAGTGGCAATAAAATGAAACCCTTCAAGATGGTAGTGGATGGGCCCGGGAGATTGTTTCCCATGTACCTACACCTGGTTCCCACCATCACATCTCTCTCTTATCATTTTTACCTGCTGGCACATTCTCTCTCCCCCTACCCTCTCCAACTTCACATTCCTCTCCAGGATAGAACAAAATGTGAGCAAAGAACTCAATTGTGAAAAATACCCAGAGATTAACCGAGGGAGCAAACTTTCTGCCCAGCAAACTTTCCAGGGTCCAGCAGCGGCTGTATTTACAACGAAGGACTGGAAGTTAGGCCACGTGCGTCCAAGGTTTGAGGAAAGCATACAGGGTTGGGAGTGAGAAAAGCTAGATTTGGTGGGGGGGGGGGCCTTTCTGCCATTTCCCAAGTAGGGGAGCTTGATCAAGTATTTTCACTTCTCTAGAACCAAGTTCCCTCTTGTAGAATGAGGAAGCTGGAGGACGTCATCTCAAAAGTTCCTCCTGAACTGAAGGATCTGATCCAACTGGTTCTTAGAAGCTTCTCTGGCAGTTGTGGAAAGAGACAGAGACAAAATATTCATGGACAAAGTCTGTCCCTCTATACCTTGGCCAGCAACATCCCATAATTACTTCCTTTCCGAAGTCTTCACCTTGCCTTATTTAATGCCCTTGTCCCAGGCAAAATGAAAGGCATGCCTAACCCAGCCCAGGCAACGTGATAAACTTGTATCTTAAGATGCTGGACAGACAAACCAGAAGTGTGGCTATAAAGTTAACCTCAGGCTCGGGGAGATGAGCAATGAGAAATTATAGCTAAGTACCCGAGAGTCTGTCACAGGGAAGGAGGATTAGACTTTGAGGGAAATGGGGGGTTTGCTGAAGGACAGACCTTGGAGCAAGTAGGCAGAAGTTCCCAAGGGGCAGGTTTAGGTGTGATGTAAGGAATCACTTTCTAAAGATTGTCATTGTTAAGTCGTGTCCAACTCTTGGAGAACCTATGGACCACACTGTCCGTACTGGAGTGGCTGACCATTTTCTTCTCCAGAAGATTAAGGCAAACAGAAGAGAAATTGCCCAGGGTCACAACAGCTAGTAAGCATCTGACACCAGATTTGAACTCAGGTCTTCCAGGGCCAGCACTCTATCCACTGAGCAACTAAGCTGCCTTTTCTAGAGGTTTCTGGTTGTTCAGTTGTTTCAGTCATGTCTGACTCTTTGTGATTCCATTTGGGGTTTTCTTGTCGATACTGGAGTAGTTTGCCATTTCCTTCCCCAGCTCATCTGACTGATGAGGAAATTGAGGCAAACAGGGTGAAGTGACTTGCCCAAGGTCACATAGCTAGTACATGCCTGGGGCCAGATTTGAACACAGGAAGATGAGTCTTTCTGACTCCAGGCCTGGCACTCTATCCACTGCACCACCTACCTGCTCTGGGTGCTCTAAAGGTTGGAGCTCTCTAAAACTGAAAAGGGCTTCCTTGGGCAGTGGTGGGTTCCCCTTATTAGTTCTTCAAGCAAAAGCTCGATTATCACTTCTCTGGTGTGTGCAGTGGGATTTCTTACAGGACATGAGTTGGATTAGAGGGTCTTCTGAGGTCCCTTCCAATTCTGAAATTCCTGATAAGTCCTATTAAACAGGACAGAAGAGCTAAGGGTTTTAACCTTGCCATCACTACATGCACTTAAATGACAGCTCTGGCATCTAGGATAAGCCCTTTGGGTGAGAGTAGGGGAGGAAAGACATTACCCTACCCCCTTCTATTTCCCCCATCCACCTATGCCTCCTGGGCTGCTCCCATGTCGCCGTCTGCCCACGAGATGATGGCAGACTGGACCAACATCCTCTCTGCTGACTCCCATCTTCTCCCCAAATGCAGTTTCCCAAATCTGTCTCCCAGGAGGAACCAAGTATATGAAAACTTGGCATGCCATTCCAAACAGATCACCCTCTGGCCTCCTGAATGCCAAAAGGTCAGATACAAGTTAAAGGAAAAAAAGTCCTGCAGTTATCTGGCTGTTTCTAAATATCTGAACGGCTGTTATGGTGAAGACAAAGCCCTAGATAAGACTAGCAGTCTGAGCTTTCATTCAGATGCTCTGGCATCACAGAGTCCTTTTGGACTTCATTAAGATGAAAAACACTAAGTTGATTTCAGTTTAAGAAATGGGTAATGAATAACTGTAGCTTTTTATAAATCCTGAGTCAGCACCTGAAATTTTGCCCAAGATGCCCAAGGACTGCAATAACTCACATGTAAAGTTAAAGGAAAAAAAAAAGAGTATTCTGCATGGTCACCCTCGGATCACTTGCTTCTCCCTTTGGGCCTGTTGCTGTTGCTCAGTCATTCGGTCGTGTCTGACTCTTGGTGACCCCATAGATCCTATTGTCCATAGGGTTTTCTTGGCAAAGATACTGAAGTGGTTTGCTATTTTCTTCTCTGACGGATTAAGACAGAGGTTGAGTTGCCCAGGGTCACATAGGGTATGTCCGAGGTCAAATTTGAACCCAGCCTTCCTGACTCCATATGTGGTGCTCTATCCACGGAGCCAACTGGCTGCCCTTTGCTACAATGCTGTTTTCTTTGAGAGGGCAAAGTTAAAGGATTCATTTGGAGTCAGATGACATGAATTTGAAACCCTAACTCTGCCACTTAACAAACTGTCTAATGCTGGGCAAGTCACTTAACCCCTCTAGGTCTCAGTTTACCCAGTTGTAAAATGAGAAGGGTGAACTAGATGATATCTGAGATCTTTCTAGTTGTCAAATGGATAGGTCTCTAATCGATGCTATTGACAGCATGGATTGTGGGACAGTATAAAGAGAGGTGGATCTGGAGTCAGAGGACCTGGATACGAATCCCACCTCTGCCACTTACCATAGGGGACGTATGTGACCTTAGGCAAGCTGTTTCCCTCCGGACCTCAGGATCCTGTTGGACCAGATGACCTCTTAAGATACCATCCAGCTCTCACTTCTGTGGCCCTAATAATAAGAACTGCAAGAGACCTTCAAGATGATGTAGTCCAACACCCCCCTTTTTATAAATAAGAAAATGGAGCTCCAGAGAGGGCGTCATATGCTCAATAATACCTAACATTTATAGGCTTACCATGTGCCTGGCTAAGTATACACAATTAGTAACTTATTTGATCCTCACAACCCAGTCCTGGGTGGTAATTGCTGTTATTGTCACAGTTTTACAGATGGGGAAACTGAGGCAAACAGTTGTTAGTAACTTGCCCAGGTCCACACCATGAGTGAAGGTCTCAGGCCAGATTTCAAGTCAGGTTTTCCTGACCCGCTCCCACACTTTATCCACTAAGTCACAGTTGGTCTGGAATAGTCAATAAAAGCTGGGTGTCTTATCTGTATTCTAAGATGGGCAGGGGTGGGGAACCGGCAGCCCCTAGACCACATGGGGCCTGCCAGGTGCAAGTGTGGCCCTCTGACTGAATCTAAACTTCACAGAACAAATCCTTTTATTAAGGGGATTAGAATCTAAGGACTATGCCTGGTACCCTACCCCTGTGGATAGGAGCGGGAGCCTCCAGAGCCCAAGGTCTAAAATGTCCCAGAAAACTGGGAACAATGCTGTTGTGTGTCCTTCCATTCCCCCATGACACCAACAACAGTTCTTGTGACAAAGACGCTTTATAAACCTGAAAGCACCACAGAAATTCAAGATCACAGCTGGTAGGGGCCTCAGAGGGCATCTCATCCAACTGCCTCTTTTGACAGATGAGGAAACTGAGGCATAGGAAAAAGAAGTAGCTTATCCAAGGTCACACAAGTGATTATCATAGAGAAG
This sequence comes from Pseudocheirus occidentalis, assembly GCA_028646575.1. Classification (NCBI taxonomy): domain Eukaryota; kingdom Metazoa; phylum Chordata; class Mammalia; order Diprotodontia; family Pseudocheiridae; genus Pseudocheirus; species Pseudocheirus occidentalis. The sequence continues at coordinate 54,202,614 of CM053599.1, read as the reverse complement.
TAAAATGCTGACAGACGTGTTCATTTCATGTTACCTATTTGGGGGGGGGAGCTTTTTGGAGGTGGGAAAGTAGGGCAATTGGGGTTAAGTGATTTGCCCAAGGTCACAGGGCTAGTTTTTGTGTTAAGTGTCTGAGGCTGGATTTGAACTCCTGACTCCAAGGCTGGTGCTCTATTCACTGCACCACCTAGCTGGCCCTTCATGTTAGCTATTACTGGGCAAATGACAATCTCTCCAGACCTCCATTTCCTTACTTATACAGAGGGTGGTGGGTTATACCATCTTGAAAGTCTCTTGCACTTCTAACTTTTTATTATTATTAACTGCCTAAAGACACAAATGGGATCAATTCTGCCCCAAAGAGGGTTTCTAATTAAGAAACAACAACAACAACAAAAGACTGAGTGGGGGGGGGGGGATGAGAACAGACCCTCCCTCCTGCCTAAACCAACCAACTCCAGTATATTTATTCCTCAGAGTCTCTTCCCCTATAACTACCAAGAAAGAGTAACCTCAGAAGTAGTGGTAGAACAGTCTTCAGTTCAAGAAAAGAAAAAGAATTGTTCATTTAGTTTTGAATTGGCAGATACGTTTCTTTTATTTTTAAACTTTATTTTTATTTTCAGGTGCAAATTCTCTCCTGCCCTCCACCCCATCTGCTACACAATGAGAAAGCAAAAAATATAACTTTTTTACATATGAAGTCTGCAGATAAGCTTCAAGATAAGTCATTCTAAGTGGGCCTGAGGCTGAGCATACGGGGTTCCACTGGTCCAAGTTACTGGCATAAACCCTCCTGGCACCTCTTACTCTCACCTCCAACTCCCTGGGATTCCTGGTCAGAAGGGTTCCTGCATTTGGGCCGAGGCCTCTCCTGAGATAAGAGAAACAAGTCCCTGCCCATCTCTATGCCTCAATTTCCTCATCAGTAAAAAAATAAATAAATAAAAGAAGTTGGACTGGTCAATTCTTGGGATCCTTCTAACTACAACATTCTAGGACGCTAAAGCTCTTCTTCTCTGCCCATTCCCTTTGAGTTTGGCTTTCTCTTTGTGTTAAGAGAAGTCCAAGACTCTACAACGTAAAATTAGAATTCACCTTACACTTGGTGTAAAATCCCTTGGTTTGACACAAGAGGAAACTGAGAAGCAAGGAATTTAAGGAACTTGCCCAAGGGCACACAAATACCAACAGCAAAACCAGAATCAGAATCTGGATCCCTAGAGTGTGTCGGCTGCAATTTTTTTTTTTTTTTTGCATTTTGGAGGGCAATTGGGGTTAAGTGACTTGCCCAAAGTCCCACTACTAGTAAGTGTGTCAAGTGTCTGAGGTCAAATTTGAACTCAGGTCCTCCTGACTCCAGGGCCGGTGCTCTATTCACTGACACCTAGCTGCCCCCGGAGGCAATTTCTTTTGAAAGATCATCAATCCTTGGGCTGGTGTCAATCAGTGGGTCAGTAAGTCAGTCATTAAGCACTTATTAAACACCTCAGAGTGGTAGCAGTGTCAGACAAGAGAAGGGGGGTGTATATGAAAGATTTTACAAAAGTAGAAACAATAAAATTGGACAATATAGTGGGATATGGAGGGTGAGAGAGAGCCTGACTGACTAGAACGTAATGGTATTCTTGCCAGCAGCCGGCAAGTCAGAAAGAGGGGTTTGGGGGAAAGCAGTTCAGTTTTGGACATGTTGAATTTAACATCCAGTTTGAAATGTCCAATAGGCAGAGGGAGATGTAAGACTGGAGGTCAGCAGAAAGGTTAGGGCTGGAGAAAGGATTTGAGAATTCCCAGCAGAGAATCCCCAGGATGCAACGGGATCACCAGGTGAGAGCCCAGGACCGAGTGGCTGAGTCAGCGTGGCTGGTTAGCGGAATCATGACATTCTACTGGAACTAGGAAGGAGGCTTTTGGACATCATACGAACAACTGAAAGGGACTTCAAGAGTCACTTCAAACCCCTCTTTTTACAGGTGGGGAAACTGAGGCCCAGGAGATTGAAGTGCCTAGTCCAGAGTGCACACGCAGTAAGCCTCAGAGGTAGGTTTTGAGTGCGTCTGTCGACTTAACACCGATACTCTTTCCAGCATCTCTAGTCCTGCTCCCCTGTTTTTACAGATGGGGAAAGTGAGCCTCTAAAGAGCTAAACCGCAGCGGAGGGAAGGGGAGCGCGGTGCTTTTTACCCCCCACCAAGCTGCAGTAACTGAAGCCAAAGCGAGTGGGCAGTATCGGAGGATGCGCGGCCTAAGGGAGCGGCGGGGGAGCGTGTGCGGACACCCCGCAGGCTACGGCGGCGCCTCAGCCGGGGCCTATGCTCAGCACGCCCCGTACCCACTCTCAGCATCCCCTGGCGCCCTGATGCTCCTCCCCACACGCATATTCCCACCTTTCTCCGGGCTCGGCGATCTAGACCACGCCTCCGCGACTTCCACACAACTCCCACTCTTCCGAGGCAGCTAGGTGCCCGCAAACTATCACGCACCGCTTGCTCAGCCGCCCCGCCGTGGCCAGTCTTCCGTGGGACAAGCCCCAGCTAGCCAATCAGAGCGCTGCCCGGGGAACCCTCCCGGTGGCTGAAGGCGGCGCGCTGAGTGGATCGAAAAGGAGTGGCCAGCGGAGATCCTGGGCTCGCCACCCATAGGTCGGCTCGGCTGGGAGTGGGCTGGCTTCTGGTTCGCGGCTCTCCCGGGACGCAGGAATCTTTCAAGGCGCTTTGCGCAGGGCGGAAACTTGCCTCCTGAAGCCATCCCCGTGGGCTGGGGAGGAGCTGCTCATCCAAATAGTCCTCGTTAAGAGGCAGGCCCAAGATCTGCCTGGGGAACCCCGAATGCGTCCCCTAAGAAAAGGGAGCACAGATCGTAAAGAAATATAGCGATGAAACAAATTCGAAGAGTAATTAAGACACGCTTGACATGGAAGATTGAATAAATGAAAAAGTACTGATTAAATGGAGACTACTTATCAGACACCCTGTAAGGTTCTGGGGATACAGAGGCAAAAAGCCCATTATGCTCTCGTGGAGAAGACATCCCAACAAGGGAGGGCAACGCAATGTGGGGAGTGAGCGACCTTTGCCCTCTGGTCAGAGAGAGTGAAACACGGAGGCAGAAGGAGGTAGTCATAGGCTGTCTGGCGGGTCCAGATTCCAAGGACTGGTTTCTCTTCCTTACCTAGGATTCTTTTGTTATAAAGGAGACTTTTCTGGGGCAGTGAGAATGATGTGTGTTGTTTTGTTTTTTAAATCAATAACAAAACTTTGTTTTTAAAGAAAATGTTTGACACAGACTCCTTGGATGGTATAAATAGGATTGCGGCCAGTTACTAACGGTGACTTATGTGCAAGTGGTTTAGAGGGATAACATAATACAGGATCTGAAGAGGAGATGGGCGGGCCACAGAACAAGGACAGCAAATGACAGATGGACAGTCCCAACTGCTTCCCAGGCACCCACAAACCAGGAAATGATCTTGTAGAAAGTCTCTGGCATGTTGGATCGAACTTAGGTGAAGATTTTATAAGTGGATGCTGCCAAGAAACACACAGAGTGAGAAGGTGAGGATAGGTTGAGATCCACACCATTGCCAAGAGGATCCAAATTGGGATGAGCACATAGACCCATTGGAATAATAACTACTCACTTTTCTTTCTTTCTTTCTTCTTTCTTTCTTTCTTTCCTCCTTTCTTCCCCTTTCTTCTTTTTTCTTTCTTTCCTTCTTTCTCTGTCTCTTGTCTCTCTCTCTGTCTCTCTCTCTCTCTGTATCTCCCTCCCCCTTAAACACAGTTCACTCTTAAGCTCATAGACCCGACCACAACAGGTCCCTGCCAAAACCCCACTTAATGGCTGTATTTTAGACCCTCCTGGCTTTCAGTGAATGTCAATGGTAACTGTTTCTCTTTGGAACAGCAACCCTGAGGGTCTTCACCTCTCCCCTTGATGGTTTTTTTCTTCTAATTAAAGGGGCCATCCCTTGACTCACTTCTTAAAGAGGCCTATTCACTGAATGGGCATTACCTCACTCTAAGTGATTACCTGAAAAGGCCTTTGCCTAAAAGGGCCAGGGTCTCCCATTGTATCCTGGGTTATCTCCAGTAGTCCAGATGAATATCTGGTCACTGGATCCATATGGCTCTGGAGGAGAAAGTGAGACTGGTGACCTTGCACAGCCCTCCCTCACTCAAATCAAAGTCAACTTCCAGTTGGGTCATCATTTCCCTGATGCCGTGGTCTTCTTTAAAAAACGAAGGACAAAAACAGAAACTCTTATTTCGAAAGGACTTTAAATGTTTACAGAACACTTTCCTCACCACCATCTCCCAAGATAGTTGGATCATCCCCATTTTACATATGTGCAAACACATGCAAAGAGATTGTATGGGGGCAGCTAGGTAGCACAGTGGATAGAGAACTGACCCTAGAGTCAAGAGAACTGGAGTTCAAATCTGGCCTCAGACTCTCACTAACAGCGTGACCCTGGGCAAGTCACTTAACCACACGAGCCTTCAAAAAAACAGAGATTATACGATATGGTTGGGATCACAGAGCTTGAGATACAGCATAAATGGCACTAGATTTTGAATCACAGGATTTAGAGTAGGAAGGAACCTTAGAGACTAATTTGAGGAAACAGCTTCACAAGAGTTAAGTGACTCAGTCAACATCATATGGGTAGAAAAATAGCAGAGACAGCTTTGAACTCATTTTCTTTGACTCTGAATCCAGCATACTTGTCACTGCATCACCTAGCTTTAATTCCTGCCTTACCATGCATTTACTGCTCCTCCTGTGACTTTGGACAAGTCACTTGTGGCTTAACAAGTATTTAAATTTTAAAGAATTGTCAAGAGGGGGCAGATTAGACTTGTTCTTTTAGTTAGTTCACTGGGTGGGGGGGGGGGAAGAGGAATAAAGAGCGTATGAAATTGGCAGAGGAAACTTCAGGTTTGATACCAGGAAAAATGAACTATTTACAACTAGTTACCAATAACTGGAATGGGCTGCCTTGGGAGGTAGTGACCTCCAACCTCTGGGAGTCTTGGGAGTCTTCAAGGAGAGGGTGGATGACCACTTGAGTATGTACAGTATGGATTCCTCGGGTATGGGTTTGACTAAATGGCCACTGGGGTCACTTCCAACTCAAATACTGTGTCATTTCTGAACCTTAGTTCTCATCTTGAAAATGATGGGTTGGAAACAATTTCTAAGGTTCCATAAAACTCTAATATCTTAGGGTCCTAATAATTGTCAAGGTTGATCTCAAAACTAAGTGTTTGAAAACTATATCCTTAAAACTATTTAACTAACACCCCCATCCCATTTCTTAGGTACTTTGTGTAATGTACTTTGCTATGTATCAGGGATACAAAAACAAAAATAAAATATATTTGCCCTCAAAGAATTTTACATTCTACTGAAGAAGGAAGAGGCAAAACAAATCATCCATGCATGATTAAATATTAATATAGCAGCATGAGTGTTTTTATTTCATCTACAGGTCCTGTCTCTGACCATGTCACCCTGGCCTCGTTCAGTACACTTCCATGGCTCCCTATCACCTTCCCAATCAAATGTAAAGTCCTTTGTCTGGCTTTTAAAGCCCTTCATTGCCTGGCTCCTGCCTACCTTTCCAGTCTTCTCACACCTTACTTCCTCACCATATATTCTGGTATAGTTACCCTGTCCTCCTTGCTCTTCCTTATATGAAGCACTCCATCTCCTGTCTACAAGTATGATTTTGTTTTCAGATGATTGTGCACTCAATGCAGCCTCTGAAGCTGAGATGCAACAAAGTACGGATCAATTCTCTACTGCCTGTGCTAATTTTAGCCTAACAATTAACACTAAGAAAACACAGGTGCTCCATCAGTCACCACCACACCATCCACCCATGGAATCATCAGTTGCAGCAAATGGAGAAGCTTTGAAGGTTGTGGATAAGTTCACTTACCTTGGTAGTGTGTACTTTCCAGGGATGTGAACATTAATAATGAGGTTGATGCACACATGGCCAGAGCTAGCTCAGTGTTTGGGAGACTCCGAAGGACAATGTGGGAGAGAAGAGGTATTAGACTGATTACCAAACTGAAAGTCTACAGAGCCGTTGTGCTGACCTCAGTTGTATGCCTATGAAACCTGGACAGTCTACCAGTGCCCCACCAGGAAACTGAATCGCTTTCATTTGAATTGTCTGAGGAAGATTCTGAAGGTCCCCTGGCTGGATAAGGTACCAGACACAGTTGTCCTTACTTGAACTAAACTGCCAAACATTCAAACTCTGCTTCAGAAAGTGCAACTCTGATGGGCTGGCCACATTGTTCAATGTATGCTTGCCAGAAAGACTGTTTTATGGAGAATTCACATGGAGCAAGTGTTCACAAGCCAGTCAAGGACACTCCCAAGGTCTCTCTCAAGAACTCTGGAACTGATTGTGTGACATGGGAGACACTGGCACCTCTTAGCATGGCATGTCCACATCAGAGAAAGTGCTGTGCTCTATGAGAAAAGCAGAATTGAAAGCAACTCAAAGGAAATGCTGGATGCGCAGATTTGGAGATCCCACCCCAAATGTTTGCATGCGCTGTTTGTGCATAACCTGTGGCAGAGCATTCCAAGCTCGTGTCGGTCTGATCAGTCACAGCTGGACACACTGAAACTGACTCTAGCACAGTGATGTCATTTTGGTCCTCTTGGAGAATGAAGGACAACAACCAACAGGCACTGTCTGTCTCCCACACCTGGATTTCTCTCCCTTATCTTGGCCTCCTGGTTTTCCTCACTTTTTTTCAAGTCTCAGCAAAAGCCCCCTCCCCCCTCCATCCATGTCTTTCTCTGAGATTGACTCCAGTTCATTCTGTACCTATGTGGTTCATACACTCTTTGCAACGTCTGTCTCTCCTTAACCTTGTGAGCTCCTTTAATGCTGGGACTGATTTTTCCCCCATTCTCTGTATCCCCAACACTTAGCACAGCATCTGACACATGGAAGATGATTAAAAAAATGTTTGTTGACTTGACCCAGTAGTTCCAAGGTTAAAACAGATTGGTGAGACACCAGGAAGTGGGTAGACCTACATGTGAGTCAAGATGTTAAGGAATTCCCTATGTAAGCAGTTTTAGAACTGACCTGAATCCTAGGCTTTATAGTTCAGAGCAGACACTCCCTCTTATCCTTGAGAGCAATTTGGGACAATGGTAATATTTGATATGAAGGGTGGAATTGAGTCATGTTCTGTAATTCTTAAAGGGACAGATACAGTCTGTAAGGCACAGAAAGAAAGTGGAAACCTCAAAAGTTGAGCAGAAGCAACAGGGCTCAGCTTCTCCAGACCTTAATGATCTAAACCACATACAATGGGCAAGGGAAAAATTAAAAGGAGAGAAAGAATAAAAGGAAGACCATTGGTTCTTCCTTCCCTCCACATCTCTCTTCCTTCCCCGGATCCCCCATCCTATCTCTCCCCTTCACCCCAAGTATTTTGGTGCAAAAGACTTAGGCAAAAGCTCCAGGTTGTATCCAACTCATCAAAGATTTAAGATAGTTCCTTCTGTCACACCTCACCCTCTCCAAAAAGAAAAGTCTACTCTTTTCCCAGCTTCTTTTCTCTGTATCTGTCTAGTAGGAGTAGGCACTCTTAATATGGTCTTTTACTTAAATGTTTCCTATATCGGGATTTTTACCTCAGATAGAAAAAGGTCAGGAGTTAGCTTTAATTAGAAATTAAAATTAAATTAGGAAACACGACTAAACCTTTATCTACATGCTACAAATCAGGACTTGATTTATTGTTTGGTTGATTATATAGACTTCAGAAAGTGATGGAGAGAACAAAAAAATGTAGACTAAACTTAAAAATGTGTTGTGAGTACATTTCCCTTCCCCCAGAAAGCTGGCTGTTAAACATTTACCAGCAGATTACTACATTTGTGTTCCTTCTTCCTTTGCCCTAGAAAAAGACTCTGATCAATAATCAGGATATGGGGGCAGAGTGCTGCTGTAGCTGAATTGAGGATTCCCACCCACCAAGAGGGCAAGAGTGTTTGTAGCTAACCTTGTGGCTAACACGGTCCACACTTCTATCTGTATTTAAGACCAGAAGCAAGACCAGTGCTGCAGAAGTGACCAGATCATAAGCAGAAGTGGGATCCAGAGAGCTAGAGACCAAGGGCTGGAGACATCAGCTACCAAAGAGTGTGTTGTTCAATGGTTTCACTCATGTGTGACCCTTTGTGCCTCCATTTGGGGCTTTCTTGGCAAAGATACTGGAGTGGTTTGCCATTTTCTTCTTGGATAGGTCCATGTTGAAGGGCAATCAGAATTTAAGTAACTTTCCCAGGGTCACGTAGCTAGGAAGCATCTGAAGCTGGACTTGAACTCAGATCTTCCTGACTCTATCCACCCAGTGTTCTATCCACTGAATCACCACCTACCTCAGGAGCCTGTAGGAATGGTAAACTGAGAGCAGGGAAATGCACCTTTCTCTATGCTGTTTTTGCCTTCTTGTTTAAAACTCTGAGGTCCAGAACTCCAGCCACAACTACCTCCTCTCTTTATTTCTTCTCCACTCCTGTGCTATGAGGGCTTCCAGACCTTTCCATAGGTACTCCACAGAGTAGAAAGGCTGGTCAGGAGGAGTTGCAGGTGAGGGCCCTGGGGGGAACAAAGCCATTTTTTTTTTTTTGCTTTTTTGGAGGGCAGTTGGGGTTAAGTAACTTGCCCAAAGTCACATGGCTAGTTAGTGTATCAAGCAAGTGTCTGAGGTCGGATGTGAACTCAGGTCCTCCTGACTCCAGGGCCAGTGTTCTACTCATTGTGCCACCTAGCGGCCCCCAAAATCAATTTTTTCATGCCTAATATATTTTGTGGCTACAGTGTGACTTGCTTATGTTCTGTGAATGAGTATAGTCACCTTCTCTTGGGTCTGTCCTCTTTTTGCCTGGAGGCATTCTGGTGAGAGAAGAGATATCACTCTGTAAGGAGAGAGACCTTGGGCAGACATGTGGTACATAAATATGGGCCTCGGTTCTTTGCCTTAGAATTTATTCTTCCATTTTAAGTGAGAGATTCTGGAGGCCATGACCTTGTGAATTCTGAAAGGCCAGGAGAGTGAGCTACCAAGTAGGCCTGGGAGTGGACTCTGCACCAGGCTTTGCAAACAGCTACTTCAACTTTGAGGTCACGAGGAACGACCTTCAGGACCTAGCCCAGGGGTAGCTACAACAAAGGTTTGCCAGCCAGCAGTGATGCCACGTTATATTTGGATATGAACTTGGTGGGACTATCCATATGCATTGCCTGAGACTGAGGTAGTAGAGGAAGGAGTATATGGGTCTGGGGGAGCTGGGGAGGGAAAGAAGATGGGGGAGGGTGAGGGAAGGAAGAACCAATGGCCTTCCTTTTACTTTTAGGCCCTCCTTTTAGTTTCTTCCTTTCCCTGTTGCCCATTCTTTATGGCTTAGATCATTAAGTCCTAGAGAAGCTGAGCCTTGTTGTTTTTGCTTGGCTTTTGCAGTCCCTGCTTCCCATCTGTGCCTTGAAGACTGTATATGTCCCTAAGTATTAGGTTGAAGGGGACCTTGTACCTCTGTCATTGCAATATCTGAAAGGCAAACATCCCTTTGTAAAAGCTTTTTTAAAAGTGGGATCATGAGACAAAGGAAAACCCATACACAGGATAACGTAAGCATAGATGTTCCTCTTTTACAAATGATCCTGAGCATTATTTTATTATCCCTTATTCTATGCTCAGGACTCAGCTAGCGTGGATTTTAACTTGCTATAGAATTTTGTGATGCGGGAAAGTATCAGACATTCCTTCCAGAGAAACTATGAGGCCACCACTCGGCTGGTGGCTTGAATACAGTGCCCCATGGTGGTCAATCAAGATATCACATTCCTTCTCTGGGCAATAAATACTTGTAAGATTGCCTTTCTCAAGGCTTACAAGAGATCACGGCTATTGTATACTGCTACTGCAATGACCATATTTCAGATGTCATGTGTGTCCATACGAGGTGGCACCTGCAGCTTGTAGGAATCACATAACGTGACTCAATGGATAGAAGTGCTGGGCCTGGAGTCAGGAAGACACCTTCCTGAGTTCAAATCTGGCTGCAGACACTTACTAGATGTATGACCCTGGGGATGTCACTTAACCCTGGTTGCCTCAGTTTCCTCATCTGTAAAATGAGCCGTAGAACCAAGAAGACAACCCCAAATGGGGTCCCAAAGAGTCATACAACTAAAACCATTAGCCAGCATGTAGAACACTAACAACTGAGGGGGACCGGGAAACGTCTCACGTAGGAGGATGAACCTGAGATATACTTTGGAATGAGTTAAGGATGCATGAGGGGGGGATCAGCTAGGCAAGCACTGAGGTGGGAAGTGTAAAGTCAGGTACAGAGAAAAGCTAGTAAGTTAGGTTTGGCTAAAATAGAGAGTATATGGAGGTAAATAGGGGATAAGAAATATGTGCAAAGGGAGGTAGGATCCATATTCTAGAGCAGCGATGTCAGTCAACTAGAAATCGGAGGCCACTGAAGCCACAGGACAACTGTATATTGACTTAATTTTAAAAAATTTTTAAATCACATCTTGATTTGTTAAATATTTCCCAATTACATCTTAATCTGATTTGGGCCTCCTCATTCCAAAGTGTTGTGGGATTGCTTGGGCCTTCAGGCCATGTGTTTTGACCCTTCCATCTTAGAGAACTCAAAATATCGGGCTAAGGATTTTTATTTGATCTTAGAAGTGATAGGAATCCACTGAAATTTTTTAAGTAGGATAGTGATGTGGACAGGTCTGTGTTTTAGTAGTACCAATTGGTAGCTACAAGGAGACTCCCACCCCAACTACAGCCTCACTAAATTTGGGAGTTGGCAGCAGGATGATGTTAGGGAGTATTTGAGCATGGGATGCCCTCCCTTCATGGATGAGGAAGGTCACAAAGGACCTAGAAATGTCCAAAGAAGAGCCAAGGGCAATGTTGGTAACTTTACTCGGCTCTTGAGAAAGCTCATTAAGCAACCACTTTGTGAAAAGTTTGTCCTGCAGAAAATACACAGAGTAGATAAGGACAAAAAAATTTCAGCACATTCAATTTCTATCAGTTCTTTAGAAGACCCTCACGACTCTAGGGCACAGGGGAGCAACTTCTTGAGTTCCAGATCTCATCAGTGGAGCTAGACATCACCATGTGCCATCAATGGGCACAAGGCATAAGCAGGGAAGGATGGATAATGGAAAAGTTAAAAAAAAGTGAAACAAGAATAGAAAATAATTTACATATATCCACTAATCTCTACTCACCTCTTGCTCAGGTCTTCATCACCTTTCACCTGGACTATGGAAATAGCCTCAGCTGTCAGTTGAAGTTGATGAAGATAATAGTTTGCATTTATAGAGCCCTGTAAGGTCTGTAAACTGCTTTACCTGTTATCTCACTTGATTTTCACAACAAACCTACGAGGGAAGTTTTCTTATTCTCATTTTAAGATTGAAAGGGGTTAAGTGACTCACAGAGTCTCACAGCCAGTGTCTACAGTAGAATTTGAATATAGCTCTTCCTGAGGCCTGTAGCCATCTAACTGCAGTCTATCAGAGGTGAGGAATGGAATGGACTCCAAAATCCCAATCTTCCCTGTGATGTTACAGATCAATCATCATTAATGTACCCAGACTGTCTTGAACCTACAGTTAGGATTATGTGCTGGGAGAATGTGGGTTCTAAGACTCCACTGACTCCTATACAATTGCTATTTTCTTTAATTTCAAACTTGGCTTTCCAAATTTTAAGGTGTTGGGTAACGGTTCTAAAATTCCATGGCATGGTGAAGAAATATGTAGTTGTTCACAACCGAGAATCTGGACATCCATGTCATGTCCATGGACATGGGTACCTCCCAAAGTTCTGTCCAGGGAAGTTCTTCTATGGTGTTTGTGCCCTCATCAATTTCCATGAGTTATCATAGCTTATGCAAATGACTCTCAGGTCAACCTATCCTGACCTAGTCTCTTGAGTTCTAGTCCCATCTCTCCAACTGCCTGTTGGGAGATTTACCACTGGATGTCCTGTAGGCACTTTAAACTCAACATGTCTGAGACTTCATCCTTCCCACCAAACCTACCCCTCTTCTGACTTTTCCTACACCATCAAAGGCACTTCATTCTTCCAGTCATCCAGATTAGCAATCCCAGTCTAATCTTAACTCCTGACTCTTTTCTTCTAAACATCAGCTGCCAGATTTCCCAGTTCCTACCTTTGCATCTCTCAATCCAACCCCTTATCTCCAGTTGTACAACCACTATCCCCTTGCCTGGACTTTGCAATGCCTTTTTAATTTATCTCCCTGCCCTGTCTTTCGCCACTCTGCTCTATTGTCCACACACCTGTCAGTGATTTACTTCCAATACAAGTCTGTTGTCCTCCTATTCCATAAACATCAGAGCTCCCTGTTGTCTCGAGGATAAACTCTTCTGAGGACAGAGATCTCTTCACAACCTGATCTTTTTCTACCTTTCCAGTCTTTGACTCCCCACACATTCTACAAATCAGCCATACTAGCCCAAATATTAGTCCACCTCCCATCTCTTTGCCTTTGTCCTGGTTGCCCCCTGTCTGAAATGTACTTCCTCCCCATCTCTTGGAATTTCTGATTTCCTTCAAGACTTGAGTCAAGCACCGCTTCCTCCATCATTATTAACCCTCTTCTGTATGTCACAAACCCCTTTGGCTGTCTGGTAAAATGTATGGACTTAGAATAATGTCTTAAGTGCACAAAATGGGTAGGATTACAAACAAAATCAAATGTAATCAGTTATCAGAATTCTTTTTTAAGGGGCGGCTAGGTGGCACAGTGAATAGAGCACTAGCCCTGGAATAAGGAGGACCTGAGTTCAAATCAGGCCTCAGACACTTAACACCTACTAGCCATGTGACCTTGGGCAACTCACTTAACTCCAATTGCCCTGCCTTCCCCCCTCCAAAAATCAAGGAGAAAACATTTTAAAAATCTTTTTTAAGTTCACAGACCCCAGCTTAAGAAGCCTTATACCACATGAAATCTTTACTGCTGGTGCCTCTCCTTCCCAAGTTAACTTGTATATTCAGTATATTTTTTTAAACATACATGTACCTACTTAGAATGTAAGCTCCTTGGGAGCAGGGATTATTTCATTTTTCTCTTTGTATCCTGAATTTAAATAGTATCTGGTTCAGAGGTGTTTAATAAAGACATACTGGAGTGACTGGTGCTCCCCAAACTGGGTCTGAAAATCACTGCTCTCCATCAGAGGTGTGGAGCCTTCAATTAACACCTGGAAGTTCACTTATCACAAAAAAATAAAATAGCTCTGTACTATGGGAGGTGGTGGTATCTTCTGGCATTAGAAATGTTCCTTTACGAAAAGTACTATTAAAAGATCTCTCTTCATGTACCCTTTACATATACCTTGTGCCCCAAGGGGTAGCCTACCTGGCACTCCTCCCTCTCCCCCCACTTCAGTTTTCAGGTTCCAAAAGGCACAGACGGGTCAGCATATTGACTTTAATGCCAAAACTTGTACTTTTATGCCAAGCTGTTAAAAGAATGAATTCCACGAAGCCATTGTCAGTTGGCACACTAGAAATGTAGGGCTTAGGCGTCAAGACTATTTGAGTTCAAAGCCTGCCTTGGGTACTTATTAGCTGTGTGACCCTGGGCAAGTCACTGGAGCTCTCTGCTTCAGTTTTTACATCTTACCTACCTCACAGCAGTGTTGTGAGGATCTTATCAAATAATACATGTAAAGCACCTGGCAAACCTTTAGCTTTTATTAGCTAGCAAGCCATTTACCCTGTTTCCTCCACTATAAGACAGAGACAGCAACAGTACCTACCTCTCAGGGTTGTTGTGAGAATCAAATGAGCTGACTTAAAGCTCCTAGCAGGGTCGGGCACATAGCAAGAGCAGTGTGAAAAACGTTAGTTATTATTATTGTTATGTAAAGCACTCAGCACACAGTAGGTGCTGTGCGAAAGCTTATTCCCTGTCCTCTCCCCCTGTTATTATCAAGATGAGCTGGCCAGAAGCCTGGCTCCAGGAAGTGTGGCCAACTCAGAGGGTTCCAAAGAGAGTGAGATACTAAGAGAAAAAGGGCCCTGGTGCAAAGGCTCCCAGGAGTCTGCTCCCCTACAGCATCAAGGTTCTTCTCTCTAGGATACAGGAAAGGCCTCTTGTCTTCCTGCTAGAAGCCTTTTATCAGTGGTTCTCAACCTTCCTAATGCTGCGACCATTTAATATTTATATGTAGGCATATCTGCATGTGGACGGACCCACCTGGAGACGGATAGAGAAGCCGTGTCTCGGTTCCTAAGACCACCGGAAATGTTTTCTGATGGTCTTAGGCAACCCCTGTGAAAGAGTCGTTCGACATCCAAAGGGGTCACGACCCTCAGGATCAGAGGTAGGTAGGCAGCTGGACCTCAACACCCACTGTGCACTCATCCCTCTTTATAACATCCATGGTCATTCCTTGGGAATCTACACCTTCTTGTAATGAACAAAGAACACAGACTGTTGGTTGTTTTTTTTAATTTACCATTTATTTTCATATACAAAAAAGATAAACTTGAAATAGCTCTTTCTACGTTTTTTCTCCTATTCTGTTGGGGCGTGGCTGCCTCTTCACACAGGGCAAAGACTACATTCATACTGGTTTATTCAGGGACCCAGTGCAGCAAAGCCCCAACTTGGCAGATCTTATTTCAAACTTGATACTCAATTCTAAAATTACCACAGTAAAAAGAACAAAGAACCACTGCAAATGTAGGAACTATGATACAATATCCTTTCTGAAATTTCTTCAATTTGCAACTGCAATACACGGATGTCTGCTTTAGGCCATTTTATAGGTGTGTGTATGTGTGTGTGTGTGTATATATATATATATAATATATATTTTTTTAAAAATCAGCACACTTTTTCAATCCAAAAGGGGGTAATAGCAACAAGCTTAACTCTGTATATTCCTTTTCTTTAACAGGACACTTCAGAATAACTTTTGTTAACTCAGTAGTACAAGTTATCTCTGGTCTACAAAATTTTTATTTCAAAGCTACAAGTGAAATATAACCTACGACATTTACATTTCACATATCCTGGTATACAAACAGTACTCACTGAATTGGAACCAAGGCCAGAAGTCATTATTCAATTAGCTTTGCCATTTGAAAGAGCTTCTTCAATTCAGTTTTGCCAAACTCAAATGCAGTTTTGAATCATATACTGATGACATCTTTAGACCTTACTCATCTGTCAAACTGAATCCTGGAGAAGCAGGTCACTGCAGAACTCTGACACATAGACTTTTTATATACAAGTTGAGGAACACAGCGCAATAAGACTTAGCTATCCATCCTAAAGCTGACATACACATACTAAGCTAGATGAGTCTTAGGATTTTTTTTTCCTTTTAAATAAAGCACAAATTTAGAAACAGCTGGTGAAAACCGATGTGTAACTGTTTGAAATGGCAAATGTAGAGAGTATGTCACTTCCAAATCCTGGTTCCAAAATCCATCTCATGATCTTTGTACCACACTGTGTTGCTGAACTGTTTCGTGTTGCATGGAGAGAGATCTTTCCACAAGAATTGACATTAAATGAAACTTGGGTAAATTTGGCAGTACTGCATAAAATTAGTCAAACTTAAGGACAAATGTGAAATATATTCACTGGTGCAGGGATGATGGAATAGGCCTTTGACTCTACCATTAAAATCACGTAGAATTCAGAAGCAGATATTTGGGATGGCTGGAAAATGGCACTGTGTGGATTGATGGCATTTAGAATTAAAATAAGGAGCATGTCACTAAACCTACAGCCATCACCGCCCTTAATTCCCAAGAACCATTATTTGCATCTTTATACAATGTCAGAAAATAAAGGGGAAAAGCCACTGGCATTAAAAAAAAAAGCTCCTCCTTTTTTGGGAGGTTTTAATACTTTTTAAAGGGTTTATTGAAGAACGCCTGTAACTGAAATCTCATTATTACACATTTCACCCCTCGACGCTGACTTGAACACTGATGTTTAAAAATAAAAATGGATGTCTCCCACCCCACCCAAATTACTCCCCACTTCAAATTGGTCATGTTTAGAATGAGAAAGTATTTATGGAGAAATTGTTTGGCTGAAAATATCTTGAACTTGGTGGCAGTGCTCTTTGGACAGCCCTACCAAGAAACAGTCACCTGTACAGTTCAATAAAAGGCAGGTTCGTCAGTGTTCTGAGGCTGGGTCAGGATTCCCCATCCCCTTTTCACCACATCAGCTTTGCCCAGGTAACACTGAGATCATTGTCTCAATTAGAAGATCTTTAACAACATAGCCAGGTAGCTAGCTCTCTGCTACTTACTGAGTAACCACTTTGGAATTTGGGGTTTGATTGTTACCCCCGAGTCTGGAATTCAGCTACCAATGTAAATTCACTGTGTTGGTTAAAAATAAAATTAAATGACGAAACAACCACAACCCACAAGGCTTCATTTCACAGAGACAAATGCTACAAGCTTCTTTCCAGAATGCACTGTGATATATATATGTACATGGTGAGCTTTTGACCCAACCTTATAAAGGAATGTTCTACACTTGAGCTTTAATCACTGAAAACTTGCTACAAAGCCCTTAGCTTTAGAAATAATAATTTATATACAAACCTAGCCGATTTAACCATTTTACCTATTCAGGTCTTAGAATACTGAAAACAGAATTAGCAGAGTAACAGGAAGCACTTTAGTTAACTCTCTTGAAGCACCCACCATTGTTATTATTGGTCTAGCCCAAAAGCCCTTCTGATTTCAATGTTGGAAAGCTTTTCCCCCCTCCTCAGTCCTTGGGAATCATTTTTGTTGGGGTAGGGAGACAAAAAAAAAAACAAACCAACCAAACCCAACCAAACAACTCCACTCAAAAATTCCCAAACACCGAAATATAGCACGGTTCTGTTCTGTGTATGTTAGAATTTTGTGGTATCAAGGAGAATCCAGAGAGCAACACTGTTCAACATAAGGTTTGAGGTAATTGGTTCTTAAAATACCTGGATCACAGACTGTATCCAGAAACAATGCAGGGGAAAACAAGGGCGAGACTGAATTTTGAATCTGAAAAGACAGGTAGGAAAAGCTTACAGCAGTTGCTTTTACATGGGAGGAAAATTAAAGGCACACAGAATTACATTCTAGGGCAAATAGCTAGATATCACAAAATTGTTATTTCACTGTGGAAATATGTGGGGGGGGGAACAGCAGGTTGTTTTTACACGGTATTACTCAACAGACTGAATCTAAATATTTTCTCTAGCTAACTGTGTACAGTGTTATCTCAAACCAGAATTTTTAGATAAGCAAGTCCCATTTGAGATGATGCACTTGCTATGTACTAGAGAACCTGAGGAACTCCAGGAAAACCCTTTCAGAGTATGTGTAACCTTGGCCCAAACCAGGATACTTTCTACTCCGGAGCACAGAGAAGCACAGGTTCTAGAACAGATCCAGAACTTGAGATTAAAGTAAAAAGGAAAATTGTCTACATACCGGTTTTAATGTTGGACACCTCCTTCCCCACCCAACACCCTCCCTACTTTAACCCAAAGCACACACATCAACTCTTCCACTCATCACAAAAACCCGAGCCCAAACTAAAAGCTTCCCTCTTAATATGGCAGTGAAACGAAACTTTTCAGAAACGGGTATACAACCTCTAAGTCTTCTAAAGTCTTGACCCTATAATGCTCCTGCGCTCTTCAAGGGGCAACAAATTTCAGAGAGATGTCTCTAAATCCATTGGCTAAATCTTTTTACAGATTAGATCCAAGTGGCAGATACAAGCACTACTACCGTCAGAATAGGTCATTTTCCATCAACTTTGATCCATGTACATAGCCTGACAGAATAATTCAGTCCCCTAATTAAAGTATTTGGTCTCAAACTGGTAAATCTTAATTTCATTTTACTCTTTGAGGCTACTAAGAATTTTAGATGTCTTCTTGCACCCCTCTGTGTATCTCCTGCTCATACTCATAAGCCTTGAGTTACTATGCTATATGGAACACAAGAGTCTTCTATGGGGCTGGGGACAGCCAAATAAAACCATATTGAAACAGACTGTAGTCCCAAAGAGTGTAATGCTAGGGTTTGTTTTTTTTTTTAAAGTTCTGAACCTTTGATTTTCTCTTAGTGCACACTTTGAAAGGTAAAATTTTTCAGCTGATCTGATTACAAAATCATTCTTGTTGAAACACATTAGACTTTATAAAAATAATCTGTGGTATAAAACAATCCACAAGGTGTAGAATTCTTGCTAGTTTATGTAACTAAATATATATGTAGATATATATTCTTTAAAGTAAAACTTCAAGTGTCATTTCTCTATATAACCTACTCTTTTATTTACAATGTTTCTAAATAATATTCTGAATGCAAAAGTGATTCGAAGGTAAGGAAGAAGGGATCGAGGGTCTTGACGTACTCAGCACCTTGGCCTACATTAGCCAGTTACTTCACTTAGCAGAACACCTACCTAACAGTAGTGCTACCATGGCAAACGTTCAGGAAGGGGCATTTTGTATTAACGTTCACATTTTCTCCCCCATCTAGCCTGGCTTCTAGTTCACGGGATCATTTAAAGCAAAGTTGTCAAACTCAAATAGAAGTAGGAACTACTAATACCTATATCCGGATGGCTATGGGCTGCATATTAACTTAGTTTTAAAATGTGATATTATCTGTTTTATTGCATTTTAATTTATATTTTGTTAAATATTTCCCAATTACATGGTTTGGACAGTACTTGTAAGTAAGTGTTGCAGGCCGTGCGTTAGACAGCTCTGATTTAAAGGATTTGATTTTTAATTCATGGGAAAGAAATGTGTATATTTCTTTACAAAAAATAAATTATTTCCTATCAACAAGGTAACTGTCTCTTTCCTCAGAATTCAGAAAGACCCAAGATTATGTAGTTTATTATGAAAAACAAATTAAAAAGTGACCATATTGCTAAAAGCTTTGATCAGTCTCAAAAATGCCCTCTAATCCAGATATATTTCCTGGGGACAAGGGATAGTTCATGAAAATCAAGAGCGATATAGGTAGAGAGATATTTTAATTTAACACAGATTCTGATCTCTCTTAGGGAAGAGCATCATAGGGTAGAAATAAAAGTGCTTGGTTTTGGCACTCCTGCTTGACAAGGTGGAGCTACTCCTATCAGAAAGTCTTCACTCATCCATGGAAGATACTATACTAAGAAAATGTTCAATTCTTGGCAATAGTCCAAAGACTGAAGAACATTTTAATTCAAAATCTTGTCAAAACTGAATTAGCCATTCAAACTCCATTCAAAATGGGATTAAAATATGAAACACTACATTTCCCCACCACTCCACTGGTATTTTGTTTGTAGTTAAGTCAAGGACCCTAATAATCCAATAAAATCATTTTCTGGAAAACCAACAAGGATAATTCAAAGATAATTTAAATCTCGTGGAGGTTTTTTTTCTTTAATTTCATTTTCTTTACCTAAAAAAACTAAGCCATCACATCCCAAAAAGGGATTTCTATTTTCACGGCAGATTTATAAGCTTCCCTTTGGTTGTGACAACCATTTCCACCAGTTCATTAAAAAATTCCTGAGCACCCAAATCAAAAGGAAGGTTAAATATTTTAAAATACCAACATAATTGTCACTTGATTAAGTGGACCTGCACTAGTGTGCTCATTTCTTCAAAATACTCAAGAAGATCATGACTTAAAATACTTCTGAACCATCAGCCTGAATACATGATTTTCTGATTTATAAGGACTAGAAGCTATCCTTTTGGACATAAAAGAATGTTTATAAACTCCTGTCAAATATATAGCTCTAATTGTATGCTGACTTAGATGTGACTGGTGTGATTATGTTCATTAGGATAGCCTTGAAAACAGTCCCTTACTTAGGAAAAGTAATTGTAGACTAAGTAAATATTTGTACTCATTCCTTAAGACAAGTTTATGACCCATAGATTTCACAATATTAAAATGTAACCTGTGTCTTCTTTCTTTCCAAATACTAGTCCTTATAAAAATTTACCCAGCATGCTTAAAAAGCAGGTATTTAAACTGGGTTTATTTTTATGGATCCTTTTAAAAAACACCTTTTTGGCCCATGTTAAATTGTAAACTAATTAGTTAAAAGGAGAAGTTAGTTATTTGCTTTTCACTTCCAAGACTGAAAACCTAGATAAGGTATGCCAATAGGACACTAACAAAAAAATTCCCAGTTGAAAATTTATGGTTTACCAATAAGTGCTAAGAACACTCAAATCTCATATTGACAAAACAAAAACGAAACAACAACAAAACAACATTCACTTACCAATAGGGACAGAGTACAAAACGGGTCTAACTATTTGCAGGCATAGTTCAATGACCCATTTCTACTTCTTGGGACAAAGCGATTTCACTCTCATTGGATGAGAGGTTATGAAAAATGTTCTCTGAATGGACCCCTGGATGTGCTGGGCACTCAGCAAAGGAAGCTCCCCAAGATAAAACAAGTATGCGGTTGTGGATCATTGTATTATTACAGAGAACATCTGCTCCAGTAGGACCTTGGTGACCAGGAAAAGGAGATGCCATGGCAGAATGAGTAATTCTATTAGTTGGTTAACCAATCTGTTTGGCCTAATTCAGTAGACTGATGGAAGAAATTACCAGAATGTTCCATCAGAAGGGTGGAAGACCCTTGCCTTATTTAAAAAGGTCTGGGAATGAGGCGGCCTTCTAGACCTTTTATAATGGTCAGAACTGGATATTCCCCTCATTGAGTAATGACACTGAACTAGGTTCTTCCTATCAATGTATGGTCAAGAGAGAGGAGATGGACAATTTTGTATTTGAGTTGTAGAGCTGATATAGATTTATTCCTGATGGAAAAAAGATTTGGGAGTCTAGTGCTTTTTAACAGGCCACAGGAGTTCAGTCTGGGAATGCCACTAAGGAACAGAGAAACTGAGGAGCCCGGGTAGGAATAAGGCTGACATCACAGTAAAACAAAGAGGAAGGCCCGATGAGCCAAGGGTATACCCACACTGGAATCCTCTGTACCAGGATCTGAGCCAAGTCTTCCTCACACTGGCCTTGGCTTTACATGTCTGGCAACAGTGCCTGAATCCATATTAACATTAGGGTGCACTGGCCTAATGTCTGTGGTTGATGGTGATAATGATTCAGAGTCCTTTTTTAAGGAATCAGTTGAACACTTACCCACCAAGACTGCGATCCCCTGGCAACATTCTCTGTCCACAGAGCTGACTGATGAATGCCTCCCTAGGATTCAGGATTATAGCACACTGACTGCCACTGATGAGAACTAACCATTCCAGGCAGTGGCTTTCCTTCGTATTGCCTTGCCTCAGGACATCGTGCTCTACAGTGTCTTAGCTTTTGTCCCCCACTCCACCCCTCAATTCAGGACTTTGCTATTTCTACTAGGGCCCTACATTGTAAATCACAGAGTCAGGGTGCTGAACTAGGACTGCTGAGCTCTAGGATGCTCCTGCCATATGATCATTAGCGCTAGAAAACCAAGTGTCAGCACATCAGGAATGTTGTCATGAACAGGAGCTTCCCAGGTCAGAATTTCCCCCCAAAGTTCCAACTTCATAATAAGAAGCTGTTATGAACTGAAGAACTCTGGCCTGGAAATATTTATTCCTGGAACCACTGAGTTCTCCTGCCCCCTTACCTTATATCATGTGCCTCACTTAACCTCTCTCAAAGGAAAAGCAAAGCCAGGACAGGCCCCTATTATCAAGTTCTCAGGGATGTCTGGGTCAGTGCACTAAAACATCAAAACTGGTTTGGGTTCTTTAAAATTAGGAGTCAAGTAAACTTTAAATTTTTTTATGGATGTTTTTAAAAAACATATATATATATATATATATATATACACACACACACACACACACATACATATATATATGTATATATACACACATGTGTATATGTATACGTGTGTGTGTATATATATATATATATGTATCAGTGTCACTTTACAATGACATAACTCTCCTTGTAAAGACTAAGTCCAATCAAGCTAAACAAACCAACAGTCAGTCTTTCATGGAGGAAATGCAGATAAGGACTCTGGGTCATAGGGCAGCAACTTGCTTGGAGACAGAAAACAACTCTTAGAAGGACAAAGCACCCAGATACCATTTCCCAGTGCTCTATCTCATGGCCTGGCAGCACTGGGAGGGGATCTAATATTATTTTTGCACCAAACTAATTGTCCAAATCTGGACCGATGTCATTATTGCAAAGAGAGACATTTTTGTACCACTGATCAAATAACATGGCAATGTCAGGTTTGAACTTCTGATAGCACAACCATGACCAACAGAAGAACAAGCTGGAGAAGTCTGGGACTGAAGACTACTTCATCCAATACCAGGGGTGTCACAACTGCCATCTCCCAAAGGCTCCTTCTTTAGCAACTGCTGAAACCAATTTTCCCCAGTACAGTCAGCAGGGACTGTTTACCAAGGAGACTTGGCACCAGAGGGAGGCTCCACCATGTTGCCTTCAGGGAAATACCCTTCTGATTCAGCCACTGTCAAAGGCTATCACCTAAAGCACGCTCATGAATTCTGCTGAAACCCACTTATGAAAAGAGAGCTGAAAGCCACCTGCATAAAACTTTAAAGCCAGAGAATACCCAAGGGCCTTATTTGTTCAGTGTTTGATGACAAGGACCTGTAATCTAATAATTCCCTGCAGTAAAAAGAAGCTACATTTTTTTTACGTGTTTTAATTTATCCTTCTGTATGAGAAGGTTGAGATGACTGACATTGAGTAACAGAGAAAGCTAAAAAAATTATATATGGCACTTTCAATAAATATTTTAAAGCTTTTTAAAGAAATTAGATTCAAAAAAGCAACTGCTGTAAGGCCTATTTTAGCCATTACAAATAATTCTGAATGAAAAAAAAAATCCAAACAACATGGAGATCATAATAGAAAAAAAGACAGTACACCTTACCTACCTCCACCCCCATATCCTACTCTGAAACAACCCTTGACTGGCCCATATTTCAAACCCTTGTAATATTAGAGATGAAGAGGAGGAAAATGTTGAAAGGTAGAAGGGAGTAAAGTCACACACCCCATGGAACTCCTTAACACAAGAGTTACTGGCATACACAAGCGCCTGTGTAGACATATACTCACAGAGCAAATAAAACCCTTATATCCGGCCCCAAATCAACCGCATTACAAAATCATTCTTCAGTCATGCTACCTTCATCAAGACATCCCCTTAGGGATTCTGTTTCCGGAGCAGACCATTCATCATAAATTCAGTGATGCGTGTGGAGTGTTCTACATGCATGTGGACATGGGAGCACAACCAAAAATGCCATGATTTGCAAATGAGTGTGTTGAAGGAAACTATTTAACCACTGCTCCCAGAATGATATCTTTTTATAGATAGCCTCACAATCACAATATGTAGGCATTTCTAATGACAAATAGGAGAGCCATGCATTTATTTGTCCACTCATCTATCTATTCTATTCTATCTCCTCTGGTCATTTCTCATAAGAAGCGTCATTTAAAGTGAAATCTCTTGTTGAAATACACATAATTAGTAGGTCCAAGAGCTACCTTTTTTTAGTATTTTTTTAGAATGAAAATGGGGTTAGTCTTCTTTCTGATAATCAAAGCATGAAGAAAATGCCAACGAATGATTTTTTTTTAAAGGAAGCTACTTTTCACTGAACGTCAGTTCTAACGCAATAAAATCACTTCCCCATTCCATGCACCCAAACTCTCCATCCCCTAAGATAAAAAGATGTACTGCCTTTTAATAAAACAGACCAAAGAAACAGAATGGAAACAGCCTTCACAAACAAAGAGTGACTAATGCCCAGGGATCCCTTAAGCAGGCAATCATTCTACAGCCGGACACAGTTATTTACAATGGGTCATTACCAAACCAACAAAAAAATGGTAGCACTTCCTAAAAGATTTGGGAACTTTTTTTCTATTTTTTTTCTTTTTTTAAAACTCCCTTGTCATAAAAGCCAACATACATTAAAATATACTTACTACAAGACAACACAACAAAATATATAATAAAACTCATACAAGTAGAAAATTCTGAGGTATTTCTGGTTTGAGGTGGTCTGTGGTCGTGAAGTTTTAATTTTTTTTCTTTTCAGTTTAAACCTCGGAAGCCACATAGCGTGTGTGTGTGCATGTGTGTGTGTGTGTATGCATGTGTTTTAAAACATTGCATGTTTTGCAAATTAAAAAATATTTAAATGTTGAATCAGCAGCATTAGGAACATTCACTGACTAGAGCAAATTTATGGCATAATAGAATAACGGTTTTTAAGATATGCACCACTTTAAGACAAAGGTTCATCACAGAGTTTAGAGAAAGCCACATCAACAAGCCACTTGAAAAAAAGATGTTAAAAATCATTATGGTGGCTGCTTTGAAGCCAGCCCCTCTCCCCCCACCTCCCAAGCCGTTGTTATCCTTATGTTTCCTGGATGCTAATGTACTGCTGTTGGCCTTGGCCAAAGGCCCAGGTCATTCTCCCTCCCTCCAGATAAAAACCTCTCCTTAAAAAGCTGGCAATTTTATTGTATTCTTTTTAATGGTCTTAAGTAATTGTTCAGGCTGTGCCATTATTCAACCTTTTAGGGTTATTCCTTGAACTGCTCCAGGAGGAAGCAAAATTCTCTCAATTTATCCACCTTAGGGAAAAATACTGAACTAAAAACAGGATTTTTCTTTAAAAAATAAAAATGAATACTATATTTATTTAAGAACTATTCATGATTATTTCTTTTAGGGAAGAAAAAAGTTAAATTTCTCAAATGAGAGTGAATTTTATCTCGAAGTTGGTTGGGGTGGAGGAAGGAGAGAAATCCATTTTCATTTTACTTCCCATCCCATCTTCTATCCAAGTCTAAGACAATGGAAGAAGTAAGAAATAACGTTGCCTGTGTACTCAAAAAACAGTTGAGGCTTTCTGAAGTGCTTTCTCCAAATTCTGTGTTTGCTATTAATGCTCTGTGTCCAAAATGTCCTTCCCCTCATTCACTGATTACCTGAGAAGTAGCTCCATAACAAATGATGTTTCTCCAAATGCTGCAAAGTCCAACGTTGCCCCCTTCCTTACCCCACCCCCAGCACCAACCTCCTCCTTTCAACCCCCACATCCCAGGAGTTAACATCCTCTTCCTGGTTCTTCCTCCATTACAATGACACCCGTTAGATCCGTAAAAGACACATCTGCTGTTTTTGAAGCTGTTTAAAAAAGGGGAAAAAAATTTTTAAGGGGTGGGGGACTGTGGAAGGGTGGACTGGGGAAGAACACCTTTTTTTGAGAAAGGTGTCTTTTGTAACAGTCTTTTAAAGTTTCCTCCAAAGTTTGCAGCATTATGTTTCCTAAGATGGGAGATGGGTTTCTTTGTGTCACAGATGTTCTGCGGAGAAAACAGACCAACAAAGAAAAACCTAAAAAACTGAATCACAAACGGAAAACGAGGTTGTTGAGGTTCTGCGGCACGGACACCGTTTCTGCATTCATGAGTCGGGACCTGAATGCTTGCTGAGATGTCCATTGTTTTCAATACAGTAGAACAATATGCTGGTAAAAATTGATCCAATCAAAAAATAACAATAATAATAATAATTATAATAATAATAATAATAAAAAGGTCAAGATAAAATAGCAGCTGCATTCATGTGTTCGTTGGTTTTACGGTTCTTTTTTTGTTTTTTGTTTTTTTGTTGTTTTTAACTTTTTTCTTCTTCAAATTCACTGAGTCTGGAAAGACAGATAGGACCCAGGACTTAGATGCTCGACTCTTTGGGGGGCAAGTCCACATTGGTGACAGATGTCACTAGGGAGACGAGGCAGTCCGAGGTAGTGCCATTGACAGATTTGCGGATCAAGGACACACGTTCCTCCACACAGCCTGCAGAGAGTCTGGCTTCAGCATCATGGTCCCAGCACTCCTCAATTGTCACACAAAGCTGTGCCAATCCCTGTGTGGCAAGAGAAGGAGCAGGAAAAAAAGAGAAATGAACTTCACTAGGAATGCCTCAAAAAAGTCTTGTCAATCAGTACAAAGTCAGCTCTCTATGACCTACTTGCTAAGTGCAAAGAAAGTGCAAAGTGCAAAGAATAAGCAAAAGAATAACTAAACCCAATGCCTTCTTTCCTTTATCCCTCTAATCAATTAACGTGGGCTCAGAAAATAGCTTGGGAGAATTATGATTAGAAAGAGAAATCTGAGACAATAACAACAACAACAACAATAATACCACCATCACCCCAGAGCCTAACAGAAATTATTTTGGTATTATCTGTACCACCTTCCCCCCCCCCCTTTTCTGTTATCTCAGAACTTAGGACAGCTCCTGGCACACTTAATAAATGTTTTTGACTGACTGGCAATTTCCCCTGCCTAGATAACCAAAAATTTGCTGGACCTGACAATGAAAAGGAAAGAGAATCTAATCTGTTTTCAGAAACAGAAATGATGGTAAAGAAGTAGGAGAGGATAAATGGCCAGAGACAACCTATGGAGGAACCAAGTCACATACTCCGGTCATCCTTCTAACTTCTTCCACCTTTCTAGATGGGTCTAGGGTTGCTCTACTTACACACCTTTCTCCCCAGATTCCAGAGGAACACTCATCGAATCTCAGATCTAGAAGGAAACTCCAGGCTTAATCTGATCTGTATCTATATAAGAAGGCCCTCTATAACATCACAGACAAATACTCACCAGATTTTCACTTGAAAACCTCCACAGAGGTCTTGCTAACAAGTTAACAAGTCTTCCACTTGTTAAAGAAAAGAAACAGTAAGGGGAGGTAAGGTGTGTATGTGTGAGTGAGTGAACAGGAGAAAACACACAAGAAATACAGGAACCATCTTCTCTCTCGTGCGCACGTGCACGCACGCTCTCGCTCTCCCTTCCTCCCTGTCACTGTGTCTGTCTGTCTCTCTCACAAACACACACATGGGGGGAGAGACCCACTGAGCTAAGAAATAAATACAAAAGACCAACATGATCTTGGCTAAGCCAAAGTCAAACACATTCTTTCCATGGACTTGATAAGTTTAGAAGGCCCAGAAAGAAGCTCTCAAATCAATGTTTAGAAAGTAATCATTCAAAATTCATTCTGCCTCCTTAGGACTGAATGGAAAGAGCACTGGACTTGGAATTGGGGGAACTGGGTTCAAATCCTAGCTCTGCCACTAGCTTCCTGTGTAACCACTATCACATTCACTTGACCTATGGGCCTCAGCTTCCTCATCGGTTAGTGTGGGGTTGGAGTAACAGATCTTTCAGGTCTCCTAGCTCTAGATGCTATGAATATAAGTTTAGAAAACCATGAATTTTAATAATCAGAAGCCTTCTTACTATAAAGTCACTCATTTTTATCCTCTTAACAACCCAATGCTGTTTATTCCTACCCTGATGAAATAAGGCAAACCTTTTGGGTTAATGCACAGGAATTCACAAAACAAACACCTTTCCTCTCCCTACATCTGGGCATGGACTATAGGGTTAGATAGCAGGAGGGAAGAAAAAGGAATTGACACCTACAGGATGCTTCAACCAGTGATCCTTGAAGGCAGGGCGCATCTTCTTATGCACGACCACCTCCTGCAGGTCTTCCAAGGATGGATGTTGACCAATCTCCTCTTCGAAAGGTAACATGTACTCATCCACAGGCCCTACACAAAGCAGGTAACAAAAGCAAGGTCATGGGTCATGCCTAGAGAGGACACCAGCACGCACCAATCGTACCTTAGCTGCCACTGTCACCACAGTCACTGGCAGAACAACATAAGACTGAAAACTAAGATTGCATGACATGGTACTGGACACCAAACAAGGCCACAGTGTGTAGAGAAGACATGGTCCTTGGAGGCAAGATGCTGCAAGCTCCAACCCACAGGCCCTCAGACACTCACCATCCACAGCTGTGCACCTGGACACCAGCTCCCACAGTACCAGCCCCATTGCGTACATATCAATCCTCAGGAAAGCATCTCTCTGGAAGTTGATTGCTCCTTCCAGCACCTCAGGGGCCATATACCGCCTGGTTCCTACCTGCATTAGACAGACCACAAAAGCAGGGGTGAGGGGGAAGAAGGAGACACAGGATGGATAGCAAGTGACCTAGCAGACTAAACAATGGCTGTATTGTCAGAATATCTTGGGTTCAGATCCCGTCTGTCACCTGATTTTCTAGCTAGGAATGAACAAATCATTTTGTGTATCAGTAAAATGAGAAAGCTGGGCCTCAATGATATCTATGGTCTTGTCTAGCTATAAGAGTCTATGATTCACAGAAGCAGAATGAGGTCACCATTATTCACAGGATCTATGACCATAAGGAATGGCACTTCTCACATTAAGAGTGGTACAATGAGACAAGGTAATCCAAAAACCAAGAATAATTCAAAAATGCTATTTGGCTTTGGGATATATAATGTATTTTTATTTGCTGTATTTTATTTTATTTATTTTTATTTAAACGGAAATTATCTGTTTAATTTAATTTTTTTTTTGGTCTACTAGGTAAATCTGTATTTCCTGCCTATTCTTCCTCTGCCTCTGTCTGAATTCACCAGCTGTTTGATCCATAAGAAGATGGGTAATGGGACTTGGGTGGAGGGCTACTGCCTTAGGTCCCATTGAATTTTCTTTATCCAGGGCAATTGTGAAGGTCAAAGTGCCTTGGACAAAATAAAGAGTCAGCTTTAAGTGTGGTACTTATTAATATGATTTAGGGAAAAGTTGCACAGATAAGAATTAGTCATGCCTCAGACTTGGCTTGCTAAGATATACCCTTTACCCAAGGTCCAGTCCCCAGGCATTCTTCACATAAGGGAAGAGAAACAGAAAGAGAGAGAGAGAGAGAGAGAGAGAGAAAGACAGACAGACAGACAGACAAAGAGAAGGGGACAGAAAGAGATGGATCAGTATTTGAGGTTACAAGGGCCAAACTATATAGGTAGCTTTCAATTACCCATGAAACTAGCATCCAGGAGAGTCACATAATTGCTAAGTCATTAGTATCTGACTTCAGAATCTATGGCATGATTTTGACCCAGCAGAGATTGTCTTCTCGGTTATATCTGGTCCAGGCAGGTATTAATGTTGGTTTCTAGACCAAGGGAACGGCGGTTGGCAGGAAGAGAAAGGGACTTGGGATCTGGCAGAGAGCTAATTGTGAACCTGAGCCTCACACAAAATGGCCTTTGTCCTGCCCTTCCTCCCTTCTCACCTGCCCATGGGTATCCCCTGGAGGTTTTCCTGGTTCAAACCGTACAGCCAGTCCAAAGTCAGCCAGGACAGCTGTGAGGTCACTCTTCAGTAAGACATTCTTGCTCTTGAAATCCCTGAAAGAAGTCAAAGGCCTCAGAGGTGGTACCCTGAACACCGTGAGCTGCTCCTCTCTCTTTTTTTAGAACTGACCTGTAACACAGGCTTCATGAGAATTCCATGTAGGTGCTTGGCTTGAACTAGGCAGATTACTCCCAAGTCTTCATCTTTAGCCCTCATCTGAGAGAACTGCCAGCTCATCCTGGAGCTTTCCTGGGGCCTCCTTGCTGCATAATATCCAACTACCCCTATGCCCATCACAGCTTATAATATCCCTTTGATAAGACCCATGTCCTTCTCTCATTGGTGAGCTACTCCCAGAGCCTCCTACTTTGTAGAAGGGTCCAGCCCAGACCTCATTCCCTTTCTGGCCCTGTTCCTGGCTCTCTCACTACCAAGCCATGTTTGTCACATCCTGAAACTTCCCCCAATACCTGAAGCCTTCTCTGTGCAGCTTACACACTAGCCAAACTTGGTTTTCTTCCTACTTCACAATGTGTCATTCCATCTTCCCTTTATGTGGCAGGCTGTCCCCCCATAGCCAGGATGTTCACTCTTCCTCTCTACCTCTTAGACCTTAACTACCCCCTTAACTTCCACCTAGACCTAACTCCCTTTTGCCAAGAGGCCTTTCCACTTCCTCCAAACACTGAATTTTTTGGATATTTCCTAAATTTATCATGGACATGTTGACTCCCCTTTTTAGAATGTCAATTTTTTGAGGTCAGGAACTTTTATATTCATATCCTCAGCCCCTAGCAGACATAACAAAAGCTTAATAAATGCTTTTTGACTGACATAAGACAAAAAATTCCAAACAATGATTAAAGGAAGAAATATCTATTTGGTTTCAAATTATATATCACATCACCACGTTCAGTTAAAACTAAATTCCCATAAGCACATACCTACTAAGGGGCTAGAGAGATGTGGCCCAGGGTTAAAACTTTTTTTAAAAATCTACTAAGAAGAAAAAATAAAGAGTACCTAAAAGTTGACTGCATTATTATTGCAGTCTAGAGGTACAAATCAGCCCCAAATGCCAAAACTCTCCCCTTTCCTGTCCCACCATCCACGTGCCTTCATTCAATGCTCCCAAGTACTGAACAATGCATACAAAACTTATATGGGGGATCCCTTCATTTCTTTAGCTGGGTAAAGGTCAAAGGTGCTGGAAGGAAGTCCACAGAAGGTCCTTCTCCCCTTGAACCAACACGTAAGACCCTCTTCCTTCATGGTGAAGCAATTATGTCACAAACATGATTTTGGTGGTCACTGAGACCCAGACAGAGGGCATTTACTTTCCAAGGTCATACAATGAGTTAGTGGCAGAGCCAAACTCAAACCCACAATCTGGGAGTTCAAACTCAGCATTCTTACTGGGTCTGAGGATGGTAAACAGATAAGTTAAATTAATATAATAACAGTATAATAAATGCTGAGTTGTCCTTGGGGTTTGGTGGTCCTTTTATCAACTTACTATGACTGTGAGCAAATATCAAGCCTCAATTTCTTTACCTGAAAAATGAGGAAGATGGTCTAGTTCAGGGGTCCTTAACCTAGAACCCATAAGTTTCATGGGTTCTGTGAATTTGGAAAGAAAAAAAAACAGCATCTTTCTTTTTCAGTAACATCTAATTAAAATGTAACATTTCCTCCAATTATTTAAAAACATTCTGAGATATGGTCCATGGGCTTCACCAGACTGCTAAGGATCCATGATACCCCCCCCCCAAAAAAAGTTGACACTTGGGCTATATGATTCCTGAGGTCCTTTCAAAACTAAAATTCCGTTAACTTTTATGTCAGTATTATGAGTATATGTAAGCATGCATGCCCATGTGCACATGGCTTTTCATGCAAAGTCCACTGCTTAACACACAGATTTAGGAATTTTAACACATAGGAAAGTGGTAAATCAAATCCTTCAGATCTCCTGACTTCCGCTACCTGGCTCCCACCAAAGTCCAGAAGCCATCCAGAGTTCGGGAAAGGTAAACAAGCAGAAGGAGAAAACTCCTCCGTAGTACTTCCTTCTTCACCTTTCCGCCATTTGCCTAAATAAAGGCCACCCACTGAAAGAAAAAAGCCCTAGAGCCTCATGGGTTAATTATTTAAAACAGCATGTGAAACCAAACTGCCACTAGGGGGCACTTGGAAATCAACCAGCAGCTCCTGCCATGCTCTGAGTCAGGCCAGCGCAGCGGCTGGGAGGGGACCAAGAAATAAAGAGTCAACAGATCCTACATCAGTGTCTTTCTAAGTCAGCAGCAGCAAGAGAAGGCTCTACTGACGTTACCTTCATCCCTATCCTGCTCAATCAACCCCACCAGGATTTCGTGGAGTACTAGTTAATTCATCTCCCTTGAGTCTACTCAAAAAAGCATGCCAATGGTATATGCCCTTCGTGGTCCACCTGTGGGCAAATGCCAGCTTGTCCAATTCTTCTGCCAGTCCCCAATCTTGTCTCGAACCTAGTGTCTTACCCTATGCCTCCCCTTACCCCTCTCCATACCTATGGGCAATGGCTGGCTTGTGCCCCTCTCCTCGGCACCAGGGCACATCCTCATGCAGGTAGGACAGGCCTCGGGACATGGTCTCAGCTACATGACACAGTTCATTCCAAGTAACAATGTTCCCTTTTAAGTAATCTGTGAGAGAACCCTGGAAGAGGAAGCACAGTGAGGGTTCAGACACCTGGAAGGGTGGCAAACCTCTAGAAAAAACAAACCCTTTTAAAAAGAGCTCAGACTCAACTTTGTCCTGGAGGCTGTGACTGGGGTCAGGTCAAGGGGATCACCTTGTCCTAGAAGCCCAAGAGGCAGGAGAGGGCAAAGGTTACTCGTTCTCTTAGGGGAGGGGGAAGGGATGTCAGGATCACCTTGTCATGGAAGGCTGTGATGAGCCACAGCTCCACCTCCAGGTTGGAACCTCTCTTTTCTGCTGCAATGAACTGGAGCAGGTTTTCATGTTTCATGCCTGGCGTGCTGAAGATGTCCCGTTCACTCTGCCAGGACTGTTTGTCCTAAGGGACAGAGAATACTCACTTCTGAGACGGCTGATAGCAGTGATCCTGGCCCCCAAATTCTTCCAGTCCCTCAACAAGCCTACGTTAACATGAAGCACTTAAGAGGTAGAAGGCATTTGGAATATAAAGGAAGGCAAAACATGTAAATAATTAGGAATACAGGTAATCTAAAAGGGGAAACTATTAGCAGCTGGGAGGATCAGTCCTTCCCTATCTCCAAACAAAGAAGCATTCTCTTATGGGAGCTCATCTGGGACAAAGGCAGTAACGCCACAATTCTGAAGACTTTGCTCATCTACCATTCTCATTCTGGGACTTTGAGAATCTTCAATACCTCCATCTATTGGTCCCTACAAATACAGGCAGAAGGATCCCTGATCCAACCTTGCTATGCCCCCAAAACTACAGCTCTTCTTCCTTTAACTGCTAAACTTTTAGAGGCATTGATACTCCGATGTGATCAATGCCCACTTGCAGTCTCGCTTCTAACCTCACCATTCACTAAAATGAATCTCTCCAAGCTTAATAAGGGTCTCAACTGCCAAGTCTAAATGCCTTTCCCCAGCTCTCACCTTCCTTAATTTTTTCTGCATCAATGAACACTACTGACCACCTCCTCTTTTTGGATAGTCTCTCCCTCCTTGGCTTCCACAACACTGCCCTCTCCTAGTTCTCCTCCTAACAATCTGACTTCTCTTCCTCAGGCTTGCTCCTCCTGAAGCCTCAGCACCCCACTCCTACATCCCTGAGTAACCTCCAAGATTCTGTGCCTCCTCTTCCTCCCTTTCTTAGTCTGCTCATTCCTCTCATAGCTTTAACCACTTTAATGTGGCTGAATCCCAAAGTCTTCCTAGAGCTGCGGTCCTATGTCTCCAATGATCTGTTGGGAGTTTATACCTAAGTGTCCACTGGCACCTCAACCCTAACATACCCCAAACTGAATTCATCACCTTCCCTTGATCCTGGCATGTTGATTCTCCTAACTTTTCTATTTCTGTTAAAGGGACCTTTTCTCAGTCATCTAGGTCTCAAACCTCAGTCACCTAATTCTTCCCTTTCTATCACCCACTATGTTTTATCTCCATTTTTTCTCTCACACCTATTGAGTCTTCTATAAACACACGCACAGAGACACACTCACACACGCACACACACACACTCACACTCACACACACCCCTCTCTACCATCCTAGCTCAGACCTATATCTTACCTCATATGGAATGGGAGAGGAGGAATGAGGGGGAAGGAATAAGCATTTACATTGTGCCCTCTATGTGCCGGGCCCAGTTCTAAACCCTTTACAGTTACTATTTCATTTGATCACTATTAACACCTAGAACTATTATTTCTAAGCATCTGCTTAGAAACAAAATACCTAAAACCAGATTTGTTGTACCTGTAATGGAAAAATCTTCACTGCGACATAGTCATTCATAAGCTGAGCTTTCCAGACACAGCCAAAGCGTCCCCGGGCCTTGATCTCCAGCAGTTGCAATGGCTTCAGGCCAACAAGTGGTGAAGGAGGTGGCGGACCAGGGTCCTAAGATGACAAAAGGATTAATAGAAAAGAGCTCAGGAGGAGCCACAGAACATGTCCTTCCATGTACTATCAAGGTTAACAACAAGCCAAGGCCCTGGGAAGGACAGCTAAAGGTTCTTGACACAGCTACTCTTCCCCAGCAAAAGGTACACAAAGCCTCAGCTAGGAACTGGTGAACAGGGTTCATATCTTGATGCCACCCTCCAGATTTCACATCCCACCATATAAACCTCAGCAAGTTACTTAGTGCTTCAGTTTTCTTACTACAAAACAATGAGAATTTCTCTGTATCATGGACCTTGACAATAGGCTACGGAGACCCAAGAGCAGAACAAGTGGAAAGGGCTCAAGGGAAGGACAATGGAGTAATTTCTTATTTTCCTTTTCCTCTAGGTAAGAAACACAGGTGTCCATAAATACTAAAGAGGTATGGGCACAGGAAAACATCATCTTCTATCTTTGGGAAAATCCCTTCCCTGAAAGGAGAAGAAAGTATGTGTTCTCTCGCAAGCCTAGATGCCCCCATTCATCCTCTCTCTCCCCAGGTCTCTATTTCTTTAACTCCCCTGAGTACCTCATTGACATCCACATGACCGTAGGGTGGCTTTCGGTGCCTGTACATCCAGAATGCAATGACAATCGCCAGAGAGAGACCCCCAACAGGGAGTAAGGCATATGCAAGCACTGTGAGCAGAGGGACAGTTGAGGGTGGCTCGTAGGTAACTGCAGAGAGATGAAACGATTTTGTTCACACGCTGAAGCACCTGCCCCCTTCATGCCCACAGCATTGTCATTTTTCCTGGTTGAGCCTTCACAGTTCCAACTTGCTAGTCTTTTCTTTGAGACTAGAGAGGCTAACAAAAGGCTAGATGCCTCACTAACTATTCCTCAACTCAGAGAAAGTACTTGCAGAAGGATGTGACGTGCCCCATGCCCAGAGTAGAAAATACATACAGGCTTATTCCCAGGTGATTATCAGATGCATCTATGTACAGATGGTTATATTAGAATAATACACATATTTATTCCTATAAAAATTATATAGGTGGCTGTATATCAATAAGTCAATCAATAAACATTTATTAAGCTAAGTGCTAGACATACAGAAAGAAGCAAAAGACAAGCCCCTGCCTTCAAAGAGTTTACAATCTAAATGGTGAGATAGCCAGACAAATCTATACAGAGCGTGCTGTATATAGAATAAGGAAGAAATAATAACAACAGGGAAGGTGCTGGAAAGAAGAGGGCTTAGGGAAGGAAGGCCCCCAGTAGAACGAGGGCCTTTATTTAGACATCTGTATATGTGTGAGTGGCAAAAGTGGCTGAGGCACCGATGAGAAAGGCCTGCCTTTGACACTACCTGCCTGACAGCATGAGGGTTAAGTTTCTCTGGGCCTCAGTGTTCTCATCCAAAACATGGGAATAACGTCTGCACTGCCAACCTCAGAGTTGGTGGGAGGAAAAGCACTTTGTAAACCTTAAAACATTAGAAGTATGAGATCATGATGATGATTAGGATGTGTGATTATAAACATCACAACACAGTAGAGCAAAGTGGATTAAAAGCAGGTCTGAGAGTCAGAAACATCGAAGTTCAAGTCCAATCCCCGACGCTCACTGGTTCCAAAGCTTTGGGGGAGTCACAAGGTCTCTGCTGGGGGTCCCCAGGGGACTCCCTAAGACTCTTTTTAAAAAATTTTTATTTACTTGTTTGTTAACTTTTAGTTTACAATATTCAGTTCCAGAGTCACTTGAGGTTCAGATTTTTTCTCCCCTTCCTCGCCACCCCCGCCATGGTGGCATACAGTCATGTATAGGATCTGCAAACTCTTATCATATTGTACAATAGTCTGGTTGTATAGGTGTGATAGCCAATGGAGTGAACAATGAGAAAAGAGAAACAAAGACCAAACATAGAAAAGAGTGATAGCATGCATTGCTTCAGTCTCCGTTTAACCTCTGGTCCTTCTGGATCTTTCTCTGAATGTAGAAATCTGCTTCCATCCTGACTCCTTAAGACTCTTAAACTGCAGAGAAGATTCTGATTTCTATAGGGTGACCAAGTTTCTCACCAGGAACTCCCTATACCAATGGAATCAGAGGTCCAATTTTTTTTTAAAGTAAATAAACACCTACATTTTATGTTGAGGATATGAACGTCATGTCTATGAAGAACTCTCAGGCAGCTCCGAGATGCAGTTAAGGGACATGTTTAGCACTTAACACTTTGGAAACTGGAGACTTGAGACAATGAGACAATTTTCTAGTCCTCCCTTTGCCCCTCAAAAAATAAGGCATTATATGTGATTTGGGGGTTTAAGATCAGAAAATAAAATCTTTAAAACACAGCCAACTCTATTTTTAGAGGTGGGGGAGGGAGAAGAGCTCAATGGTCATTTAACTCCAAATGGAAAAGAATGATTTCTTCCTTCCCTATCCAATATCACCGTACTACCTTCACCACTGTTGGGGAAAACTCTCCTTTCTTCCATTTAGCTAGTCTTTACTAGGCCCCATCATGAGCTAAACTGAAAATGAAAGAAGACAATCTGGTGAAAAGATCACAGAGTCAGAGGACCTGACTTCAAATTCTGCCTCTAATTCTTATTCCCTGTGTGATTTTTTTTTGAGGCAATTGGGTTAAGTGACTTGCCCAGGGCCACATAGCTAGTAAGTGTTAAATGTCTGAAGCCAAATTTGAACTCAGATCCTCCTGACTCTATCCACTGCTGCCCCATCACTGTGTGATCTTGAGCATTCATAAAATGAGGATAGTCTTGAGTTTGTCCAAGGTCTCTCATTCTTCAGATCTATGATTCTATGATTCTAAGTTTAGTCCACTGGGTCCAGTGTTTGTCAAGGGAACTGTCCCTGAGACATCTCCAGCTTGGTGGTGTCTATCTAGAATTTGTTCTGTGCTGGCATAGCCTTTGAGAACCTTATAATTATGCCTATGATTTGGGTCCTTAGCAATGGGCCTTCAGTGGAGCCTTTCAAAACAATCTCCTCTTCAGTTTTCTCCTTGACAACATAGGTAACTGTGCCTGTCTGATCTGATTTACAATACTCACCCTCCCAAATAAGACAAAAATCTCCATTTAAGAAATACATTTTCTAAGCCTCAGATGACATCCCTACCATGTCAAAGGATGTTTAAGAAACTGAACCTACACCTTGTTCTTGCTTGACTATATTTACTTGTCGTAAGAGACAGTTTTATTTTTAATTGGGGAAAAGGGGCATTAGAAAGGGGTAGTGACAGCAATGCCAAGAAAAGAAAAAAGCATCAACTAACATTTTTAAGATACAAAGACAGGGTGACTAGGTGGTGTAGTGAATAGAGTACGGCCCCAGAATCAGGAGGACCTGAGTTCAAATCTGGCCTCAGACACTTAATACTTACTAGCTGTGTGACCTTGGGCAAGTTACGTAACCCCAACTGCCCTGTCTTACCCCACCCCCTGCAAAAAAAAGCAAAAAGCAAACAAACAAACAAAAAGATACACAGAAGGGAGTAGAAAAGGGGACCACAGACAAGCAGAGTAATATTGGACTAATATGTTAAACATAATGAACATTTAAAAGTAAGTAAGCTGTATGTGGTTCTCATATAGTCCTATTTTTCTATTGACTGCATACGGAAATATCTGTGTTTGCTAATTTTTTTTTTTGCTAATGTTGCAAATGAATTGTTTTAAAAAAACTGAATCCACATGAAAACTCTCTTTGCTAATTAGCTGCTTTAAAATTAAACTGTTGTCTATATAGGAGGGTATATATGCGTATGAATACATATGTGAGTGTATGTATATATGCGTACATAGACAGAGGGCACAGGATCAACTGAATAGGAAGGGATGATATTTTAAAACGTGAAATTGAGAGGTGGGAGAAGAACAGAATGAGAGGAGACAGGGAGAAACAGAACAGGGTTAATCCTCTCATATAGAAGAGCCAAAGGATAATTGTTACAATGGAGGGGAAGAACAGGAAGGCAAAAGTGAATGGGTCAACCCTATTCTCATTGAATTTTTCTTAGGGAAGGAATGACATAGACTCTAAATTGTGTATCTTGGCCTACAGGAGAGTAGAGGGGATGGGGATGAGAGGCAGGAGGATGGAGGGGAGGACAGGTTGGGGTGGGGGGTGGTGCTTTTAAAGGCACACACTTCTGTAAAGGGACAGGGACAGGGACAGGGTAGAGAACAGAACAAGTAGGGAGTGGAATAGGAAGGAGGTAAATATACAGGTACTGGGGTAAGGAAATCCATCTTGCCCTGCCAGAAAGTCAGAGGGGTGATGGGGGAGGATACCGGAGAGAGCTGATTAGGGGAAGGGGATCGCTGTTTTGGGGTGGTGGGTAGGGGAAAGACAAGGAGAAAATTTGTAAATCAAAATCTCATGGAAATGAATGATGTAAACTAAAAATAAACAAAAGTTTAAAAATAAAATAAAATAATTAAACTGCCCATTTTCCTGAGGGCAACAAAGGCACCATCAACATCTGTTCTTGTAATGGCCTCACACCCCAAAATACAATTTTTCCCTGAGCCAAGTCTAGTCATGCAGCAGCAGCAGCAGCAGCAGCTCAGAAATTAAGCGGGGAATGAAAGTTGCTACTGATGGTGGAGCTGACCATCAAAGCAACAGGAGTCCTGTGGAATAATGAGACATCACAGAACCTAGGTGAACAAGGGACAGCATGTATTACAAAGTGTAATACTCGAAATGAAAATGCTCTAGGCTCAAAAACCCGATCTTATTTTCCTGCAGGCAAGCTACAACCTCTGAGACCCCTCAGTTTCCTCATCTGTAAGATGGAAAGAATAGCAACCCTAGATAGGTATGTACTTACCTCACAGGGGCTACAGTGTAATTAAAATGGGCTAACGCATAGAAAGCGCTCACAAATTTTGAAGCACTACATGAATGTGAGTTTGTGCTGTTTTGTGCCCTGTCCCTACCTCACCCCGGCAGGGTTCCAGGGCCAGCTTCCCTCACCTTCAGGGTTGGTGACCTCAGGTAAGTGTGTGAACTTTTCATTGCAGAAGTTCCCCTCACAGCAACAAAAGAAGACCTGGGGGTTCTCTTCGGTGGCTACACATTCCTGCCTGTGACAACAGAGCAAGGCAGAGAGAGAAGCTTCATATATCATCAAAGCCATTCAGACTTTCCTCCTGGAGTCCATTAAATTCTAAGCACTTACCCTTGACCCCTGGGGGGGGGTGGAGGGAGGGGAAGCCGAGAAGATGAAGGCCTGCCCCATGCAGAGTGTTAATTCCCAAGTGTTTACTTCCATTTCACAGTTGGAAGAGAAGTAGCCCTTGAGAGCCACTTTGCTGATGGCTAGGCATCAAAATTATACTTGGAAATGGTGACAAATAATATTTTATAATTTTAAGGAAAACAAATTTCAAGCTTTCAAGGAGACTATGGGAATATTCCCAACACAGTTTCTATAGTTTGGTAGGTGAGTGGGAGGAGAGGGGAGGGGAGAGCCCAGGTGATCCTTCCAAAGTATTCCAAAGATGCCCCACCTCCTGATCCCCTCACCCTCCTGCCAAGCATGGGCAGTTAGTCACAGACATACAGTTTGGGCTGTCATCACCAAGATATACTCAAAAACACATATGGCTCTCTGACCAGGAGAACCCCATCTGGCTGAAGGAGTGGGGACTGGGCTGGAGAGGAAATCTCAGGGGTGGGTGAGTAGTACCTATCATAGCAATTGAAGTCATCTAGCCAGCAACCCTTCTTCACTAGTTCAATGGTGCCAGAGCTGTTCCTCCATGAGGCGTAGCAATGAAGGCGCTTGTCCTTCTCTCCTTCACAACGTTCCAGACCACTCTGGTTTGTTTTCTCCAGTTCCCAGTTGGCATTGTAGTATATGCATTCTCTGGTCTCAACCTCCCCACGCCCCGGGCCTGCAGGGAAAGAAGAAACAAGAAAAAGCTGGAAAGGTGAGTGAGATACAACCATCTATATGTCCTTGGGTCCCAGGGCCCAGGCTTGCAGACACGTAAGGGGAATAAGATAAGTTAAGTACTCTATACTTGACTTCAACAGCATCCCTCTTTGACTCTCCTTGCACCAGTCATCACTCCTTCCCAACTGGATTGACCCCATCTGCTCAGGCCTCCCCCCATCTACCCACTATCCCCAACCCTCTCCTCTCCTTCACAAAGTTCGGGGAGGGGGGGAGAAGAAGGTCTACACTCATTGTTTCTCTTTTTCAAACTCAATCCAGCTTGCTGCTCAATATTGTAAAACTGTTCTTCCAAATGGCACCCAGGACTTTTATTCAGTCTTCATCCTACTGGATGGCTCTGCAGAAACAGAACTCTTCGACACTCCCTTTCTTTCTTTTAGGCAGACTGAATTCCATTGGTTTCAGATAGAACACACCTGATTAGCATTCTTCAGACAATCAAACCAATACGTGTTTAAGTTCCTACTATGAGCCGATGTTGCTAGGCAATAAGAATA
Source organism: Pseudocheirus occidentalis (assembly GCA_028646575.1). Taxonomy (NCBI): domain Eukaryota; kingdom Metazoa; phylum Chordata; class Mammalia; order Diprotodontia; family Pseudocheiridae; genus Pseudocheirus; species Pseudocheirus occidentalis. The sequence continues at coordinate 54,162,109 of CM053599.1, read as the reverse complement.
CAGATGAAAAAAGAAACAGTGGAGGAGCTTGTGTCATTTGTCTGCTTGTGTCTCTGATTCCTTCACTAGTTTCTGGTCATCTTCCCAGCTCTTGAAAAGGATATTCCCTGAGCTTCCATCCCTGGCCTTTAATTTCCCTCCCATATTCTCTCCTTTGGCAACATCCCTCATTCCCACAACTTCAACCACAACCTTGGTGCAGATCGTTCAAATCTCCAAGTCCAGTCCTGATTTCTCCTTCAAGATACTGAATCACATCTCTAACCTCTGAGGTGGTTAAGATATTTACACCTGGATATCCTGCCAGCAGTTCAAACTCAATCTTTTTTACTCCTCAACGAATTCTTCTTTCAGTCGTTCAAATATTCACCTAATTCACCAAGGTCAAAACCTCTCATCCAGTTACCAAGTCTCATATCTAGTCCTCCACCCTACTCTTACCTCGTCCCACTCCATTCCCATATTGCTGTATTAATATACCTCCTGCGTGGAGAGGAGAATATAAGCTCCTCAAGGGCAGGAACTGGGTTTCTTTTTCTTTTTTTTTTTCTTTTTTGGTTTTTTGTTTTTGTTTTTCAGGACAAGTCACTAAATCGACAAGCTAAATATTTTGTAAGTACCTACTATACACAAAGCTTTTTAATAGTCATTATATGTCGTGAACATAGTATGAGCTTTTAAAATACTTGTTCACCTGAACTACAGCACCAGTCTCCTTAAAAATCTTGCTTCTTCCCTCTGCCCCTCGGGTAACTCTTTCATACTGCTATCAAAAAGACCTTTCTTATACACAGATTTGGTCCCTTTATCTCTACATCCTGGTGCCATCTTGCCTTTTTCTGATTTAACTCCTACTATAACTTTTCCATAAACAAAACACTACACACCAACCAAAAGTAGCCACTTGTTAACACCTTGGCAAACTGAACTTGTAATTCCCCACTGTTGCGCCTATCTATACCTGGAATGCCCTCAAAATCTTCATTTACTGGTAGAAATCCCTTCTTTAATGCCCAATTCAAATTCTCTCTCCTCCACGATGTCTTCCCTGAGCCACTCACCTACTATTCCAGATGGGAATGAAGGAGCTTTCTCTATTAAGTTTACACTGTAGGTATTTATGTTTCTGTCTGACTAGACACGGGTAGGTTAGATAGTGCTGTCCCCCTTCCCTCCCCCCAAAAAAACTGAGAATGCCATAGAAGGGAGGTATCACAGAAAAATCCTCAGGAGGTAGGATCTGAAAAGAACGTGACAAATCACCAGCTTTCACAAGCGCCATACCCTCTCCTGCTAGTGTGCTCCTAAGCCTTCTTCCCTGGCACCTTTCTCAGTATCATGTTCAGGTAGGAGGTAACACGAGAAGGTCCTCCAGCCTAGTATAAGCAGTTTCGGGTTCACACTATCAACAGGCTAGCAGGCAGAGGTATGTACAACAGAGTTAAGAGTCTGGCCTATCCTAACTCAAGGACACATCTCCCTCAAAGATTCCTGTCTAGCTTCCAAATCCAGCTCCTAGATTCTGTTTTCTCCCTTCCTCCCCAAGGAACTTTGTCCTCTCTGTCTAATCTTTCCTGCTCAGACCAGACCAGCCTAGAAAAATCAGACCCTGGGCAACGTGGATCACAATCTACAAGGCAGAAGACGAGAAGAGTGGGACCAAGCAGGACCCACACTGATACTCCATCCTAAGACCCCAGGCCTAAGGGCAAAGTCAGACTCTGTATAGTTCTAACAAGATGGTATCAGAGTTAGCCTAGGATACCAGGACCTAGTGTGAGGAGTAACAGGGAAATCCTCACGTAATTCCTCATAAACACAGGGGTCCCACCTGTTTGGTAGAATAGCTTCACAGACTTAAGACTTTAGAAAATGAGATGCTAGCTGGTCCTATTTCTAAGATATATAGAATTCCCTTACCCATCCAAGGCTCACTCCCATATACCTCCCCTCTTCCTCCTAACTTCCACCTAGCTAACTGATACTACCCATCGTTCTTCCAGTTGCCAAGGTTCAAAATCTCATAGGTATCCTTGATTATTTCTTCTCAAAAGAACAAAAAATGGCTAATAGTAAACTGAAATCCAAGAGAAGTATGGGAGATATTAGCAGGGAAATGGGTATCTTTGATAAGTTCAAGTCCTCTTGAATAGCATGAGAAATTCTGTCAAATTCTTCATAAAGGATACTTATGATGTTTTCTCTACTCCCCCACCAATGGAGTAGTCGAGGCAGAGCCCACATGAACTACATCCCCAAGTACTGTACACTGGTAGATTTGACAGCTTCTGTCAGTCATCTCTGAAAAATAGATAATGGGAGAGGGAGTACAAGACTGGGAGGCAAATGTCTAGATTAAAAAAAATAATTTAAAAAGGAAGAACATGTTATGCAAACTCTCTGCCAGTGATCTTGACTTTGATTCTTGAAAGAATTCTAGAACATACAAAGTAACATTAAAAGGATAGTTAGTTAATATCTAGAAAAGGAAGCAGTAATCACAAAAAGCCAACATGGGTTTATCAAGGAAAGGTTATGCTTGAGTAACCACATTTTCTATTTTTGGGGTGTGTGTGTGTGTGTGTGTGTGTGTGTGTGTGTGTGTGTGTGAAAGTGGTGAGGATTACTAGATAATATTGCAGATAGTTTATTTTAACAAAGCATTTGACAAAGCCTCTCAACTATTCTCCTGGAAATGGGGTAGATGACAGTATAATTAAAGTGGATTATGAGCTGATGGAATAGTCAACCCCAAGTATAACCATTAATTGTTTGATGTCAGTTTTGAAAGAAGTCAACAATGGAGTGCCTCAAAAAAATCTTTGCTTGACCCTATGATTTAGCATGTTTACTGATGACTTGAATAAAAGAACAGATGAACTGTTTATCAAATCTGTAGTTAACACAATGCTAAGAGGGACAACCAGTGTGTTACATGACAGAGCCAGGAGCCAGGCTAGACTATGAGGTAGAACTGAAAATGAAATGTAATAGTTATTAATGTTGAGTTGTTTCTCTCCTGTCCAACTCTTCACGACCCCATCTGGAGTTTTCTTAGCAAAAATACTGGAGTGGCTTGCCATTTTCTTCTCATTTTACAGATGAAGAAAGTGAAGTGAACAGGGTTAAGGGATTTACCCAGGGTCACACAGCTAGAAAGTATCTGAAGCTGGATTTGAACTCAGGGAGATGATGCATCTTTCTAATTCTCAGCCCAGTGCTCACTGTGCCACCTAGCTGCCACAGTTCTATACTGGAGATTCAAAATATCACCTTTAAAAACAGATCTAGGGATTTTATTGATCAGCACCTGCAATGATTCAACAGTGTGATGTGGTAACTAAAAAAGCCAAAGCAATCTCAAATTTCACTGAGAAACTGCTTCTAGGAGGAGGGAATGAAAGTTCTATACCCTGCCCTAGTCGCACCATCCCCTAAAGTAACGGTGTCAGGTTCAAACAGAAACAGATCCCTGCTGCAAAATGACTTAGAAAACCACAAATTAACAATATTTCTATTGTGTTGTAGTTTTATTTATCTTGCTACGTATTTCTCAATTCCATTTTAATCTTGTTCTGCGTGGAGTTTGGGGGCTCAAGCTGACTGAGTTTGACACTACTGCCTTGCAGTACTGAGTTGTGCTGTCCTAGGAACCATGTTTTATGAAGTAAATTAATAATCTGGAGAGTGTCCAGAAGAGGGTAACCAAGAAGGTGAGGTGCACTGAGATTATGCCGCTTTAAGATTGGTAGAAGAAACTGGGGATGTTGCCCTGGAGGAGAGAAGTCTTAGGGACGTGACATCTGCCTTTATATATCTTAAAGGTCATGTGGTGGAAGGAATTTCACCAGAAGGAAACACTCAAAAGGTGGATATTTCAGGGAACCTGAGTTAGGCTTAATCTAGGAACAAACTTCCCAGAAATCAGAGCTATCTCAAAATGGAATGAACTGCCTTGAGAGGCCATCATTTTCCTTCACCAGAGGTATTCTAGCGAAGGCTAGATGTCACTTCTGGATATAAAAAGGGATGTTGCTTCAGGGATGAATGATTTTCTGACGTCTCTTCCAGCTCTTAGACTCCATGACATATAATCCCTCCTTTATTTAATAATTCAATTCAATAAATATTAAAACACAATGCAAATCATTCCTGATCTCGATAAGCTTACAGTCTTAGGTAAATGCCCATGATCACGAACGTAGGTTAAATATACAATTAGATCAAGAAGTGAAAAGTAGAGGTGGCTAAGTGACGCAGTGAATAGAGCACTGACCCTGGAGTCAGGAGGACATGAGTTCAAATCCGGCCTCAGACACTTGACACAAAAACTAGCCGTGTGACTTTGGGCAAGTCACTTAACCCCAATTGCCCGCCAAAAAAAACCCAAAAACCAAGAAGTGAAAAGTAGTCAGAAAAGGGATTCTAGGAATATGTGAAGAAGGGAAGACCACCCCCAGCTAGGAGAAATCTAATCAAACCTTAAGTCACACCTCCTATTTTTTTATAATATAGCACCCACTCCTGTTGACTGGGCATCCTCTCAGGTTCTCATCACATCAGGCCCAGACTACTGAAATAGTATTCTCCATTCACAGTGTCCCTTACCCCACTAATTTATCCTACATACATTGCTAGATCCTTCCCAGAACATAACTTTCCCATCATTTCCCCTGCTTAAGATTAAAATTTCTCTACGAATCCCTCCACAATATGGCTCCAGCTGAATCTCACACTAGTTCTTCCTACAGACCATTACCTCTAACTGTTGAAATCTGGACCCTTCAAAAACAAGATTAAAGTGTCTCCTCCAAGAAGCCTTCCCTGACCATTTTGGCCCCCAGGAATTTCTTTGCCCTCTCCTCCCACTCCCCGAATTCATTTGGCATCCAAGGTCATGAATGTCTGTATAATTCGTTAGGCAATTAATCACATCTGCCTTGTGACAGCTCTTCAATTGCTGTATTGAGCTGTTACTGATCTCTTACACTTCAGTATCTGGATGGCTCTCCGAGTTCATCCACGACCTCTCTTCCTGAGTCATTCTTTTCTATATCTTTCTGTATAATCTCCAAAGAGCATCCACCCAACACACTGGAAACCTCCCGTCAGTTCACATTTCATGGTCCAGCATTCAGCCAATCCATTTGTCACTGTCGTCCCTCAGTACCACTCAAGGGTCACTCTACCTTCTTTTTCTAGTCATATGTGTTCCAGTCAAATGATGGCTTACAGTTTATCACTTTTGTCTCATTTTACCAAAGAGACTGTTATGAGTAGGAGCTGTCATATGCATTTCCTTATCTCCTACAACACTTGTCCCACAGAGTAGGCATCAATATTTGTTGAGTGAATAATAAATGAACATATGACATATGATTTCTGAAAAAAAAATGATGCTTTAGGGTACGAAACTGGGATTCAGCCATTCAGGAGAGAAAGCCCAAAGTAGCCATAAACTGAACTGTATCCCTAATGCTAATACAGCCTAGGAAGATGAAGTTGAAAAGAGCCACAAAACAAAATCAATTTGTGCACAGTAGAGTTTAGAGAGTTCAGTGGCCAGGAAAAACCCAGCCTTCATTTGTTCACAAACCAAGAGACCAAAACCCAATAGAGACCTGGATCTCCTCTTTCACAAACGGCTCCCTGCTTTCAATAGACATTGGTACAAAGGCCTTGACCTGGAACCTCAGGAGCTTTCAAACTGGGACATAAAAAGTGCCAGGCCTTGTCTTTGCATGACTGTTATAAGAGGAATGAAGAAATGAAGGTACATTTGAAGGTACCAGTGCTCAAAATTAGGCTCTCATCTGCCTTGAAAAACTACCAGAGCAGAGAATCCCACTATCATATTCAGTTCATTTCAACAAACATTTATTGAATGCTTAGCATGCACAAGGTACTATAGATACAAAGGGAAAAAAAGTGAAACAATTCCTATTCTCAAGGGGTATATGATATATTGAGGGAATAAAACATACTATAAAAATGGTCATTCCAGGAATACAGGGGGCAGGGAGAGAAAGGTCATGAAATAGTAGTATCCATGATGATAATGATAAAAGTCAAACAGAAGAATGTGGTATCACTAATTATGATCCCATAAGGAAAAGGGAATGAGAACAAATAGAGAATTTTGATGGAAACCTAGAGCAAGAGACTGAAAATGTTACCTATTAAACTCAAGGGATTTAAATGCAAATACTAAGTAAGTTTCATCATTTGTATTGATGTTATTTCTAATATGATATGGATAAGGATTGAACCTGTGATTTTATGGACAGAGACCAGACCTGTGATCTCAATGATATGGTGAGCAAACTCCCTTTACCAATTCAGGTCAGAGCCTTCTCTCCAACTTACATATTGAGAGAGCTGCCTAGGGACTGAGAGATTGTTTCCTTAACCAGAGTTACCCACACAGTATAAGTCCTAAGCAGGTTCTGAACCCAGGTTTTCCTGGTTTTCAGGACAACTATGTAGCCTCCCTTCTATACTACCTCTCCTCAAGGTTCTAATAAAATATATTTTAAAATAAATATTCCTGAGTACAACTCAGCAGTACGTGCAGCATCTAGGCTAAGGGAAAGGTTTTCAATTAGAGAACACCCAGAGAGGTCAACACAGATGCTCAGAAAGGCCCAAGAATGTGCTTGGTCCATGACCCCAACAATCGATCCAGTGTGACATTTCCAAATACCACAATTCCAAATCTAATTCCTCAGTAATCAAAAAAGCTATAATGCATGTAAATGAAAGAGTAAAGGACAAGTGAAAGGTCAACCAGAGGGAAACCATGGCCACAGGAAAACAAGAGGAGGGAGATGACCGTTCTCCTTTGTCCTAAGTCACAAAAAGCAGATATCTTTAAATCTACAGGAAAAATGAACTGCCCATTCCTGCCTCTACCCAGGTTTGTTCACCTACAGGGCAGAGCTCTTCTCTTTATCCAGCCCAATTGATCCCAGCTATGAATCAGACGGGGAAGATAACACAAATCAGATCAACAGGAGTCTCAAGGCCATTGATGATGGATCAGCAGGAGATGTGGTCAGAGTGTCAGGAGTGGAGCAAGCAAGGCTCCAGAGAGATCCTAACTAAGGTCAAGACCTTGGACAGCAGCTTAGTGGGGAAACAGCTGCTATTTCTGCTAATTTAATGGACACTGAGTATGGCTTTCATGTCTCTGAACTCAGCTCTTTAAAAAACTCTGGCATTAACACTCACAAATTCAACAAACATTTATTAAGAACCTACTGTATGCCAGGAACTACACTAGACAGTGGGGATGAAATATAGAAATGAAAAAAGTTCCTACATTCAAAGAACATACATATAAAGGGTTAGGTAGGAGGTGAGGGCCTGAACAAGAGCAACCTATATACAATATAAATATATACACACAAAAAAGAAAAAAACACAAAGTAATTTCATTTTTAAAAATTTTTTTATTTTTTGGAATGGAATTGTGGTTAAGTGACTTGCCCAAAGTCACATGGTTAGTAAGTGTGTCAAGTGTCTGAGGCTGGATTTGAACTCAGGTCCTCATAACTCCAGGGCCGGTGCTCTATTCACTGTGCCATCTAGCCACCCCTAACACAAAGTAATTTTAAGGAGAAAGGAGAGGGTAATGGAAAGAAAATCAGTATTTATATAATGCCTAGTATGTGTCACACACTATACTAAGAGCTTTTCAAAAACAACTGTCTCACAATAATCCTTGGCACCAAGAGAGATGTAAATATAATACAAAATAGAATATGGAGATGAAAAGGGAACAAGCCTTTATTAAGTGCCTAGCCATGGTGCTAAGTATTTTACAAATGGAACACAGAATGCATGATGGGGGGGAAATGTACAGTGAGCCTGGAAAGGGAGGCTAGAACCTGATTGTAAAGGGCTTTAAAAACCAAGATCAAAGAGTTTATTTTTTATTGTCAAATTCATAGGGAACCATCAGAGTTTCTTACGCAGGGGAATGGCCAGATTTGTGCTTCAGGACAGCTGAGTAGAAGATGGAACAACGTAAGCTATTGCAATGCGCTAGGACACAGGTGACAAGAATCTAATTAATCTCAAGTGTCTGAAATGTGAGTGGGCAGAAGAGGGTGAGCAGCAGTAATTGTGGTACCTAAATCAGTAGGACTTGGTAACTCATTGGATTTGAGGGGTAAAGAGGAGCAAGAGTAGAGGCTGACTTCAAGGCGGTGTACTCGGTTGACCTGAAGAATAGCTGTACCCTAGAGAGAAGATGGGGGAAGTGAGGAAAAGAGGAAGGCTGGAGGGGAAAGATAATTTGTTTTGGACACACAGAATTAGAAATACCTTCAGGAATCTAGTCTAGAATTGCTTAGTAGGCCATTAGTGAAGTGTGGCTGGAATTTAGGAGATAAAGGTTAGATAGGTATCTAGATGTAGAAGCAGCCCCCATAGATATGACCCAAGGAAGCTAATGAGATTACCATAGTTTTAGAAAGAAAAGTAGATGGGGGGCAGTATAACCACACATAAGGATTAATTATTATAATACAAAGGAAACTGAGAAGTAACATCTAGACATGTATAAGGAAAAAAGGAGAAGACTATGTTATCAAACAGCTACCACCCCCCCAAAATAAAACTAAAATGAAAGAGTACCTGGAAGGGGGTGTCAATAACACCCCTATTTGCTACAGAGGTCATAAAAGATGAGAAGTTGTCAAAGATCAAATTCAGGAATGAAGAGGTCACTGCTGTCCTCAAAAAGAGCAATTTCTATTGAAGTTGGAAGACAGGTTATGAGGGGCTGAGGAGCGAGTGGAGAAAACTGAGCATAGATAATTTTCCTAGGAATCTGACTGGGAGAAAAAGGAGAGAATCTATAAACCAACTCCTTAAGAGAAAGACAGGATCAAATGAAGGTTTGTATAAATATAGAATTTGGGGCATGTTTGTAAACAGAAGCCTAGGAGCCAGCAGATGAGGAGAGTCGGAAAATTTGGGAGAGGGAATGACAGGAGGAGGCAGGCTCCTGGACTAGACAGTATCAGGGGCATAAGAAGATGATGTTATCAAGGAGAAAGTCTACCTCTCCAATACTTTTGAAAGGAAATCATTATTAGGGTTTCAGGGTTCTTCCTGATACAAAGAATCCCTCATTCTGTGACATCCATGCCAAGAAAATATAGCTATGCTGAAAATGTTCTCAAAAGCAAAAGAAAAGTTAGCTGTTCAAAGATTTTCATCACAGCACCATAAGTAACTGCAAAACAAAATCAACACAAAATTAAAAGCAACCAAAATGTCCAGCCAAAAAGAGAACAGTTAAATAAATTGTAGTACGTTAATATAATGCAATACTATGGTTCTATTAAAACCAAAAAGGAACACATGGAAATTACAAAAGATATTTATGAAATAATAAAATAAAAACAGAACTAAAAATAATGAAGTACATACTATGACCATATAAGAGGAAGAGTGAATGAAAACGCAAGGACAAAGAGTTCTGATGAGGCTTGGAGGCATAATGGAAAATTTATGCATTGAAATAAATTAAAATGTCAATTACTAAGCAAATTTAGTTGGCTGTAATGATGTTGATATTAATAAATAAAAATAGAACTGTACCTTCTGGCCTTAATGGGAAATTGTCATGGGATCCAACATTCCCTGGGACTTCTGTTGGACTGGAATACAGTTTGGTAAGGGAATGATCTAAGGTGGTAGGAAATAACATCCTTTTTGTCCTCAGAGCTCTATTCCCTTTGGATCCCTTACTCTTGAGATATTACTAATCAGGGTTTGAAAAACAGCTAAAGACTTAATGATATCCTTCCAGATTCTTCATCAAATGGGTAGACAAATGGGGTGTTAGTAAGAGAACACAGAGATGAGATGGGGAAACCATAGGAATGGCCACTAGGTTCTAAAACAGCCATGAAGACCATATAGATCTGTATCTATACCAAACTGCTAGATAGTGTAGATAGTGGCAGAAGGTGAGGAGGTTGCTAAAACTCTATGTACTTCATACTTAACCTCTTATTTAAAATGAACCAAGGGAAGATACAGAATTAGGATATAGGCTACACATTGACATAATCTGGAAACTTAAAGAGTCGGAAGGACTTTTGATGGATTCTTTTCACAAAAGGAAAGTGGTCTAATAAGAATACTGCCTGTTTTGTTCTAGACTTGACTTGTCAGAAGTTTCCTTAGATGGCTAAATCTGGTTCTCCAGGTGTTGGGACTTTCTTGTTAGGTGCTTGTTTCAGGTTTAAATAGCTTTGGTCTGACTAGAAGAACACGACGGTCAACTTGTAAGAGAGCTGGTACAGAGATAAATAGAATGGGAATTGTGAAAAGACTGGAGAGCAATATGTAGGAAGCTGGTGCATGAAAGACTATTTTTGATCTCTTGGTGTGAATCACATTGTTAAATCAAAAACTCTACAGTAAGAGAAAGAAAGCATAAATGTACTGTGAGGTACCATAATAGTCATTTGATATGAAACAATTTGGTAAACTGTTAAATTGTGTAGTTCACATCTTGATTTCTTGGGTGGATAAAAAGGATTTGTCTTAGGACTCTATATAAAATAACCTAAAGAGAGAATCCTTGGTGGAGGATTTTTTTCTTTTTTTGCTGGGGTGGGGTGGGGTGGTGTGGGGGGGTGGAACATGCCTTGCCCAGTAACAGCCAACAGGTTGCAGGAGTCTTTTGATAACACATACAGTACCACTTCCAATAGCAGATCTACCATGGCAAGAGAAGCTGTGGGATAAGTCCAAATTGACTAGGGACAAGGGTTTTCTGGGGTCACGTGAAAGATGTAGCAGTCCTGTGGGCTTGCTAAGTTGGATCTTCAAACAGAATACCAATAGGTGGCAATTAAGAAACTTTCATCTTCCCACATGTGCAGCCACAAGAAGTCCCAAGTTTAGGGTTTTGTCTGCCTAGAGTAGCCTGAAGGTAGCACAAGGTGTCACAGCAGAGTCATGAGACCTGGATCTACATAGCAACCACTGGAATGGATAAATACAACCTCCTGTGGAGAGACCCAGACGGTGAGTAGGAGTCCAAGGTCATAGTATAGCATTGGGAGGAATGATTCTACTGCTGCCATTCTCATACCAACAAGATGATACCTACACAAGGCAAAGTGGCTGCCAAGTTTTCTGGTCTCAAACAAAACTCAATGTGTATATGGTAGAGGGTAAAGTAGGGTAGGACCAGGATGGGGAGGGAAGAGTTGGGATTGAGCTTAATATGGAGATCTTAGCTCTACAATTTAGGGAGCTAAGAATATATATATATATATATATATATATATATATATTGAATCAAAACTGTAACAAGGCGAGGAAAAGGTCTCTGAGAATCAGGTGCTGGCTTAATTTCCTTATGATAGCTATTTTGGATTTTGTCAGTTTGATAGTCAAGGGCACCATGTGTACTGCCCCATTCCAAATAGGGTATCATGAGGCCCTGAAGGTCAACTTCATGGCTGCTAGTTCCTTCTCTAACACAATACCTTTGAGGCCAGCAGGGATTTTTATAGAATGAAGGAGGCATATAGAGATACCAGTCCATCAGCTGACATTTATCAAGTGCCTACTATATACCAGTCACAATGCCAAGCTCTGAGGATACAAAGAAAAGCAAAAGACAATCCCTGCTCTCAAAGAGCTGGAAGTCTAGAGTGGGAGAACACACAACCAACTCTGTACAAACAAACTAGGTAAAGGATAAATTAGAGACACTCTAAATTAAGGAGGGGCTGGAAAGGGCTTAATTTCTAATGAAATTCTTCATTAGAAAGGTACAAAATAAAATAATTATTATAATCACATCTAGCATTTGTATGGTTTGCAAAGGGCTGTATGTATATTGTCTCATTTGACTCTCCTCATAACCCAGTGAGGTAGATTCTACTTTAAATTCTGATTCTGCAGATAAGGAAGCTAAGCCTGAGGAATGGGTCACTTCCCATGGGTCATAAAATTAGTTAAGGTGTAAGACAAGATTTGAATCTTGGTTTTCTTAACTCTGAGCCCAGTGCTCTATCCATGACACCACCCTCTACAAGAATATTAAAGGTAAAAGGTAACCTGGAGAGATGTGAGGGCAAAAAAATGGAGAGGAAAAGCATAGAACTTGGAGCTGGATCTCAAGAGGAGAGTCTAGCTCCCAAACTTCATGTCAGCAAGGTAACATCCTCCTCATATGAGAGAACCAAGGTCCCAGAGTCAAATGGCTTCCATAACCAGAGTTCACTTGCTGTAACACCTGGCTCCTCTTTCTCTCTCACTGCCCTCCCTCCCAATGAATCAGTAGCGAAACCTTAAAGAGCCTAAGTCCATATCTCTATCACTGGTCAGTCCCCTTCTCTGTACTTATGGAATCTACAATGGCTCGGTCTCTCATCTCATCTTACCTGGACTATTACAACATGGCAGCCTAACTGTTCTCCCAGTTTCTGGTCTCTCCTCGTTCCAAGTGATCCTCCACATAGTTGCCAGACTGATTGTGGCACCTGCCATGTCACTTCCCTACCCAAAAATCTTGAAAGGCCTCCCTCCTCTAGGTTCTGCCATTTAAGAAACTGTGTGATCTGGTTCCTAACTACCTTTATAATCTTTTGTAAGCTCCTTGTGAAAACAGATTGTTCCTCATAACTAAGTAGACATTAGTAAATATTTGTAAATTGATTCTATATTACTCCCCCATCAAAATCCTCTGATCTCAACTTCAGACACAAAATCTGGGGTTGGAAAGAAGTTTAGGGGTCATCTAGTCCAATTTTCCCCCAAAAATCCTCTGTAAGATCCCTGATAGGTTCAGCTTGTGTTTAAATACTTCTAGTAACAGAGAGCTCATTACAATATTATGGATTTTATTTTTGAGTAGGCAAACTAGGCCATCTTTTACCTTATTTCTTACTTAACCTTAAATCACTGAATCACCGAATGGGTGTTACCTCAGACAAACTGAAACCTGGGAAAGACCTTAGCTTAAAAAAGCCAAGGTCTCCCAGGGCATCTGAGGTCACCTCCACTTGTCTTGACCTAGGTCTTTCCCCGGACTCTGATGGTTCTAGAGGAGAGAGTGAGGCTGGTCGCACAGCCCTGCCTCACTTAAATCCAATTCACTTGCAAATCAAAACATGACCTTCTTGCCATCATTGGTCCTCTTCAAGAACAAAGGACCAACAACAAGGCAGGCCATTCCACTTATAGACAGTTCCAGAAGTATGAGCCACCTGACATCCTTAGTTAGGCAACTAGGCAGGACAGTGGATGGAGTGCTGGGCCCAGAGTCAGGTATATATTAGCTGTGCAATCCTGAGAAAGTCATGTTAACTGTTTGCCTCAGTTTGTCTACAAAATAGAATCTGTAACAGAATCTACCTGGCAGGGCTGTCAATAGGATCAGCTCAGATGGTAACTGTAAAGTGCTTATCACAGTGCCTGGCACGTAAGTGCTAATAAATGTTAGCTGTTATTTGGCTTATTGGTTAGCTTTCCCCAACACATGAAGCAAAACAGCGTTCTCAGGTATTTTTAGTGCATGGGAACACAGCAGTGGGGAGGGGCTGGGACTACTGAGTCATTAGGGCAGAAGGCAGGAAGCAGGATCCCAAAGAGTCCGAGCAGGGGGCTCAAATGCAGGACTTCAGTGATATGTGGTTAGAAAGCCTGATTAAGCTTGCTGTCTTACCACCATCACCTGCATGGGGTGCTACTGTTTAGCTGGCTGAGGGGGTGGGGTTGGGGGGGGGGGGTCGAAGGAGGATTTAGCCAGCAGCTCAGATCAACTTGTGAAGTCAGTGGAGGAAGGCATCCAATCCCTAATTTAGCCTAAGACCTTTTAGAATGTTTGCTCGCTCTGCAAGCAACTGGTGATGTGACTTGCCCAGTAGCCTAATATTTTTCTCTCTAGTGCCTTGAGATATTATTGGTTGGTCTCCGACAACTTCTAAGAAGTGTGTGCTTCCATTTCACTACTAATCTGGTTAGATTCCCACCCCTACCCTCACCTGCTAGGTTTCACCTCTTTGATAGGCATTCACAGAAAATATGGTTAAAAAAAATGATGCCAGATATGCCTGTAACTTTTAGGAGAGTCTTACAGGGAAGAAAGAAATTTGCCTTTCTGTAATTTTTACCTATAGACCATACATAGAACAAGAAGTAGTCTCTCTTCCTTCCAGAGGATAGCCTTTAGTGTGTGTTTTTTTTTCTGATTACTAAAAATGGCTTAAGGCCAAGTGTCTTTTGATAGTTTATTTGGAGAGGGTGTTAACTGGAATGGTATGGAGAAATATAATCACAGAAAATCCCAGTGAGCCATGCAAAGAAGGGATTGAAATGTTCATGCTCTGGCATTAGGCTTACAGCAGCATTGTTCTCCCTATTCTATCTTATAAAAGATAATAGTTTGCCTTCCTGGGAAGTGGAAAGAGAGCTGGCCTTGAATCCAGGAAGACCTGAGTCTCACCTCAGACACATCAGCTCTGTGACCCCAATTTCCCTTAAGCCCTCAGTGCTCCAAGAAGCTAAGATGATAAATTGTGAGAAAAGTGCCCACCTGCACTGGCAGAGGGTATCTTCTATACCAATGGAACCACAGATCTGATGCCTATCTCTATCCTCATCCTTTATTCAAGGGTCCCTCAGCTCCGGGACACTGCCTGAGATCTGAAAAGGAAATACCATGAAGGCCCTAACAATAAGACACCCCTCTTTGAAGGCCTCAGAAGAGAGAGGATGACAGATCCTCAGTTACTGTCCCCACCAGACACCACTACAGAAAGAGAACCGGGAAGAGCCTTGCTCTGAGGAAAACAAACTGATGCTAACCTTGAGTTATATCCGAGATTTCATCTTGGAAGATAATAAAACTGGTCTCTGGATAGTTGAGGTTTTAATTTTTTCTGCCTTGAATTTAATAACCATCATAGAGTTGTGAACTGGCTCTATGTGAATAAATGAAAATACAGCCCCCAGGGAGAAATCAGTTGGCAACCCCAGACAAGGGCCCCCTAGGTGAAAGAGAAAACCACAGAGACCAGAACACTCAAACACCCAAGCACGAAGAACTGGTCCTACCAGTCACTAGCTCTCTGGCACTGACCTTGCCGCACAGATTACAGTCAACCTTGAGACTTTCTCAAGACAGAGGAGCACTGCCACATTGCTCATCCCCACCCCCACCCCACCCATTCCAGTTCAGGGTAGAATCTGAGGAGTGGCTGTTTGGACAACCTCAAAACCTGCTCACTGGGTAACTAAGAGTTATAAACGGGAATAAATCAATACACAATGATCAAAATCACTTAACAGGAAATAGTCATCTAGAATTTACAAATCAGCCTTGTGATCACCAACTCGGAGACCAGTGTTGGAAAAGCCAAATTCAACCCTAGGCATCTGAACCACTGACAAAAGCATCTGAAATCAACTGCCTGAACCAAAGGGAGTTCTAAGCTCTGCAAAACTAAAATATCTCCATGGCAATCTAAGCATTTTACAAAACAAACCAGGATACAACCTTTATAGAAGTCCAAGCTCTACCCCTGTTGGCTGACTCACATTTCATATTCTTCAAGGGAGAATTCTCTGTCCTCAGCTAGGTTGAAATTTTTTCTATCCATTATTCTAGAGGTGATGGAGAGCTATCAAGTTTGGTTTGTTTGTTTTTTTTAATAGAGTGATATAAAGAACTGGGTTTAAAAAAGATTCGTGGTATGGAGAATATACTGGGAGCACAAGTGAGATTTAGTGATGGCTTGAAGTAGAGTAAGAAGAATGGGAGAGAGCGAGAGCGAGATACACAGAAAGGAAAGGCAACAGGAATTGGTGATGGGCTGACTAGATTTCAGAGGGAAAAGAAAAATCATTAGATTATCAATTTAGAGCAGGGCAAGGGAGCTTAGAGGTCATCTGACTTCCTCAAGGTCAACCCAGATATTAAGTGACAGAGCCCAGGACCGAAATCAGACACTCCGAATCCAAGTCCTGTTCCATTGTGCCATACTGCATCTCGAGCCTTCTGAGCCTGGGTAAATGGGAAAGAATATCAGTGTCACTGGACGACGGGGAAGTTACGAGCAGGAGCACATTAAAAGGGGAAGAAGAGAGGATTTGGGAGAGTTATTTAATTTGAGGTGTTGGCAGATGGAGATGTTCGAGCAAAGAAGCTGAGAATGTGAGACTGGGGTTTATTAGAAAGCTTATGGACAGAAATAGTGGTTTGGGAAGATTGAAGTCCTGGGAATAGAGAAAATAACAATGGAGAAGGGGGGAAAGGGCCAAGGATGTAACCTTGTAAAGTCTCTGTATTTAAGGAAGAAAAACCAATGAAGTAGAAAGATCAGAGAAGAAAGAAAGGAACCAGGAGAGTTCAGTATAATGGCAGACAAGAAAGCGTTTTCATAAGTCAGGAGTGGTCAACAGTCTAAAAGACTATATAGAGGAGGGAGGCATTTAGTGAAGTCTAGCTCAGCCCCCGGTTCTTATAAACACCTACCTCCTTAACTGGGCAGGCTCGGCCTTAACACCAAAGACCTGGTTCACCCCTCTCAGGCTAATTACCTATATCCTGGGGCCTATAGTCAGCCCTAGTACACTGCTCCCAGAGGTCTGGAGTCAATTCTGGTTCTAAAGTCTGTCCTCTAAGAAAGAGGCTGGAGAAGTAAAAGCACTTCAAAAGGAGTCAGATCTCATTATTTGCTTCCTGTTCCCCTCCCCCCACCAGGCTCCTTTGTTCTATGGTCCTGGCCAGGCCCCACAGACTCTGACCAGCTGAGCCCCTTTCACTGGGAGAGGCAGAGGGGGAGGGGGAAGGAAGAGTAAACACGAAAGTAAATGAAACCGGCACCACAAATGAGTTTAGGTTAACACCCACCCCCATCCACCCATCAAAGATGAAGGGAGAGGAAAACCCATGGAAGTTGTTTCTGATGGTCTCGGAGCTGAAATGATCTAGCGCTGGGGTCAGAGGTGTGCTTCGGCAGTCTGGTGAAGACTACAGGGCCCTTTCTCAGAATGTTTTTTAATGCAAAAATAAAATATAGGATTACAAAGGAAACCAAAACTGGGTAAAAAAAATAAAGATGCATTTTCTCCCCAATCCAACCTAGTTAAAGCCCTGAAATCCACCCACGGACACCCACTGCCCCTGGTTTAAGAACCCCTGGCATAAAGCCACCCTCAAGCCACAGCAGAGACTGAAGTTAAAATGAATATAAAGGAGTGCCACCAGACACCCTGAGGACTTGAAGATGAAAGAAGAGAAGAGGGAGGACAAGTGGCCAGGGGGCTGCAAGACAGAGGAAGAGGCCACTATGGCCTGGTGGGGTGGGGAGAGGGAGCCTCTACCTGAAGGGCTGATAATAGCACTGGACAGCATCCCACCACAAGCTCACCCCTATCCCCATAAAACCTCATACACGACCCAGATCACAACCTTCAGGGCCATAAGGGAGACTTAAGGGATATAAAGTTCCACAGGGCGTGAGGGACCACAGACCTAGCGGTGGAAGGCACTTCAGGCTCTCTGCATCCACCTCTCCATTTTACAAGTGATACTGATGAGGCCCAGAGGGGCAAAGGGACTTGCAGGAGGAGAAGCAAATTTCACCATGAGCCCTTGGGACCTGAAAACTATTGTGCTTTCCACTGAACCAGACTGATTCACAAGGGACGTTGGAAAACCCCCTCCCCTAACAGCCTCTCTGATATCACTGGACTCTGGCCATAACACATACTCTCACTGATTTCACTCTCCATGTTACATCCACTTCCCTAATATAAACCGGAACAGCAGTGGAAAGAGTTACAGGCCTGGAGTCAGGAAGACTCATCTTCCTGGGTTCAAATCTGGTCTCTGACACTCACTAGCTGTGTGACCCTGGGCAAGTCACTTAATCCTATTTGCCTCAGTTTCCTCATATGTAAAATAAGTTGGAGAAAAAATGGCAAAGCAGTCTAGCATCTTTGCCAAGACAACCCCAAAATGGGGTCAGGAAAAATCAGACGACTGAAAAACAACTAAACAACATATATAACCTCTCCAGAAAACTCATGACTGTTTGCCAAGGTGCAATTTCAAGATCTCCAGTCTGCTGTCAGAGAGGCTACGCTAAGGAGCATGGCACACACCAAGTATGAGCTCCATACCACAAAGGCAAAAACACCGGACCAGGGATCAGGAACAGGGCACCTCAATGGAAGGCTAAGTAGATTAGTTAAGGGACCTCAGAGATTTGAAGTCATTGGACCAGAGGACTTGGGGGGGAGGGGGAGAGGGACAGGACACTTTCCTGAGATCACAGAAGCTGAGCAAGAATCATAGTATAACAGATTTAAAGTTGCTATCACAGATTTAAAGTGACTTTGGGTTCCATTCCTTCACTTCGCAGAACATAATCTAAACTCAGGTTTTCTAACTCCAAATCCAATACACTCTTATCTATCCAGTACAACATTATGCCTCCTTCTAAGTTAATTCAATACATACTTATTAAAGCTGATAACTATCCATGCATGTACTAAGTGCTCAGCAGAGACCAGGGCTCAAACCCCACTTCCCCCATGTAGTATGTAATTATGGATAAGTCAATTGTCCTCTACAAGACTGATTCCTCATCTCTAAGATGAGCAAAATAATACTGACCAAACACCTAAAAGTGATTAGAGCTGTATTTCTCTTTGGTATTTTTGGGAGTAGATCTTTAAACTGCTAAATGCTGCCAAGAAACAGGGCACCATGAGATAGAAGGGGGGCAATGTGGGGTCAGTCTGTGAAGTGTAGAGAGGGTGATTAGGATAAGGAGAAATGAGACCAGATCACAGAGCCATCTGAAGGAATGAAGGATGTTGGGAACATATGAACCTCTTCAAGTGTTGTGAAGGACCTTCGTCTGGAAGTAGGATCAGAAGCGTTCTGCTTGATCCCACCGAACAAAAGTAGGAGTAGCAACTGTTGGAATTTAGGCCTAATGTCAGAGAAAAACATCAGTTCCGAAGTGCAATGAACTGCCTGCCTCAGGAGGTCTTCCAGCAGCCGCTGGATAACCATTTGTTGGGGAAGTTGTAGGAAGAATCCTATACCAGGCATGAGTTGGATAGATAGAGAGATGGCCCCAAAGATCACTTTCAACTCTTATCTCTGCGATAATTGCCTCACAGAGGAGTGAGGATCATTCTGGAATGCACCCCTACCCTTAGAAGGCCCCCACTATCCTTCAAGGACAGCTAAAGGGCTACTTCCCACCTGAGGCCTTTTCTGGCCACTTGGCTCCTAGCATCAGCTCCCTCTGGAGATAACTTTATATTTTTCATATTCCCTTATTCTACCACTACATATGGCACCACTCCAGTAGAATATAAACTTCTTGAGGGCAGGGGCTATTTTGGCTTTATATCCCCAACATCTCAGTAAAATGCCTGGTACAGAATGAGACCCTAATAAATATGTTTTAATTTTTAACTGAAGGCATCTAAATTTCTTTGCAACATTTAAAGTGCTCTATAAATGTCAGCTATTACTTGCTGCAGAGCCTTAGCTCTGGAGGCTGGGGAAAGATATAAAATAAATAAACCAGATGCTGTCTCTGACCTTGGAGAGGAATAAATAAATAAAACCCTGCAACTTTAGTTTTCTCATCTGTAAAATGGGGGTGGATAGCCATGGGCCCAAGTCTCAGGATTGTGGTTAAGATCAATGAAATGTTGGTATGTGAAGTGTAAAGCCCTATGTATGCAAATACAAAGATAAGAAGAATCGCCACAATAATAAAAAAAGTCAGAACCACAAACCTAAAACCAGAATGAAACCGGCTCCCAGGAAGCTTGCCCCCTTCTCTGGCACATGCCTCAGTGGCTGCCTCTCCCCTGCACTGGGGATCCTTAGCTGCCGGCTCGATGCCCAGAGGGGCTTTCCCTTCCTCTGCTCATTGCTCACCCTCATTCAGCTTCTTCACACATACAGCTATTTATAGCCTCTGGCGAAAAACCAACCACTTACTAAACCCTGGTCACACTGACAGTGCCTTTTGCCTTTAATATACACGTGAAGAGCTCCCACCCACACCACTGCCTACAGACAGACACAGATAACACAGCATAAACACACATACAACTGAGAGATTTTTAATAAAAAGCCATTCCTCTCAAAAGCAATGCTACCCAGGTCAAGACAGAATCAAGGTAGAGAGGGAAATGGTCTTTGGTAACTTCAGGCAAAAAGAGTTTTCCTCATGGACACAGGTCTAAATAATAATCACCAGGGGGGTGCTGCGGGTGATTAGGTGGCACAGTGAATAGAGCACTGATCCAAGAGTCAGGAGGACCTGAGTTCAAATTCGGCCTCAGATACTTAACACAAAAACTAGCTGTGTGACCTTGGCCAAGTCACTTAATCCCAACTGCCCTGCCTTCCCCCCTCCAAAAAGCAAAGCAAAACAAAACAAAAAACAACACACACACACACACACACAGAGTAAATAATCACGGGTTTGGAGCCGGAAAGGAC
>CM053599.1:54126585-54139085 GCA_028646575.1 Pseudocheirus occidentalis | reverse complement strand
CTCTCCTGGCAGCCTATTCCTCCTTCAGAGGAAGCCTAAAATTTGGTTCTTTGTAATTCCCACTCAATTGTCCCCTGTAGGGCCTAACCTGTAGGGCCAAACAGAGCCAGTCTCATTTCTCTTCCTACTGCAGTCTTTGAAGTAGCTGAAAAGGGCTATAATTTCTCATAGCTCACCTAACCAGTGTAAAGGGTTAACTTTACAACTATACTTATAATACAAACTTATAACTATATTTATGATTTGTCTGTTTGGGATCTGAAATCATAGGCTTCTCATTTGCCTAGAGGGAAGAGGGTCCCTCACTCAGCATTATTTATTATACCTGAGACACTGAAATAGGTACATGGTGTTCTACCTGATAAACATGCAGGATAAAAAGCAGGTTTAACCTTTAACCGCTTTCTCATGCCCAGTGCTTTTTCCCACATACCTCAGAGCAATAACTAATGTTTCTTTGCACAAGGCACAATTGAGGATAGGCCCATACACTCTGCATCAGACTAGAACAAACCAGGGCAATTAACAGAACACTAGAATCTCCAAAGAACCAGTGATTTAAATGGCAACGGGTAACATAAATAGGATGTTGCACTCTATTCACAAAGAAGACATTTATGCAAAGAGTGGAGTAAAAGAACTGATTCAGCATACATGTGATTGGAAAAGACTTGAGGATTAGTAGGTAAAACAGAAGAATTAGAAATCAGATGGGAAGCCCATGTGCTGCACTACTACCCAGAGAGTAGTTCTAAGAGAAGGATCTTCAGAGCTTAGGACAGATCCTTCCTAAAGGATTTCTGGTAGGACGTGGACAAGAATTTTGCAGAAAGAGGAAGTGTGGGTGGGTTGTAATTTATATTTCTAAAGGGAATATTCACTTGGAAGAGGTCACGGATCTATCCAACTACTGATAACCAATGACATAAGATTCTCTTCTATCCCTCCTACTCACCTACCCAAGCCCTGCTTTAAACAGTGTTCAGTGTTACCACTGTTAACCCTGGAACCATGCGACTAGTCCTCACCCGAATTCTAGACCCATATCTCCTGATGCCTAAAGGACTTCCAAATCTGGATAGCTGAACCTTCAGCTGGCAATTCGAATCCAAGATGTCCCAAATTAAACACGTGCCCAGACTTTTCATCTTGTCTCCTCCGAAGATATCAGGATGAACACAACTGGCTTCAGAAAAGATGTAATAAACTGAAGAATCTACATGAAAACACTGAATTTTTGTTCTGAAACCAAATTTCCAGGCAAGCTGTCACATGGAGAGGCAACTCGACTAGGCAATCAGGTTCAAATCACAACCAAGGCACTTGTCCGAGGTAAGATCTGGGCAAATCACTTAGCTTCTCTGATTCTCCATTTACCTATCTGCAAAATGGGGCCAACAGCAGTACCACTGATCTCACAGGGCTGCTGTGAGGATTTAAAGGAGATAATCTATGTAAATAAATATATTTATTAATATAAATTAAATAAAATAAATAAAAATTAAAGGACTACACACTCCAAGAAGCAGACCTTTAGGAGTCAAGAGAGAAGAAGGGTGGGCAAGAAATGGAAGAAATTTAGGAAACCGGCAATGAGAAAGGAGAAAGGTATTTGTAAATGGTAGAATATGCTTGGAAATTGAGGTGAGGAAGAAGGTGAGAACAAACATTCTCAGAGCAGAAAGGAATACAATACTAGTAGCTGGAACCAAGTCTTCACCAGGGAAACAGGTTTGCAGTGAGCCTGGCAGCTCCCTCTTTATCACTTGCATCAGTAATAGCCTAACCTCTGGGGTATTTGTGTCCTTCTCCCCAGAACTTCTAAGTCCAAGAATGGACAAAGTCTTTCTGTCCCTTAAAGCACCAGAAACAAAGACTGAGTATTTCTAAAAGGTCCTTATTTATACCTAAGGCAAAAACGAAAAGAAAAAATGCAAAACAAAATGTTGGGGCGGCTAGGTGGCACAGTGAATAGAGCACCAACCCTGGAGCCAGGAGGACCTGAGTTCAAATCCTAACTCAGACATTTTTATTAGCTGTGGGACCTTGGGCAAGCCACTTAACCTCAACTGCCCTCCCTTCCCCCTCCAAAGAGAAAAAAAAAACCCAAAACAACAACAACAAGATATATATATATATATAATGTCAAAACAAGATAATCTTAAATTAACATAGCCTTAATCTAATCAACGGCTGGCACCACTTATACCTAGTCTTAGGGAAATCATCATGGCACAATGAAGGGGTTCAAATGGGATCTCAGACACTTAACTAGCTACAAGACCCTGGTCAAGTCACTTAACCAAAGTCTTAAGTGTCCTCAAATATAACAAAAGAGAATAGTAGTATCGCCTTCCTTATGGGGATGTCAGAACAATGTAGATGATTTTATATAAAGTGCTCTATAAACCTTCAGGAGGTATATATAAATGTCAGCTCTTGTGGGGAGGGGCAGGGAACGAGGGAAGCCGGCCACGATCTATTATCATCCTCTTGTTCCTCTGCATCCGTTTTCATGGAGTTCAGAGAGCAACACTCCTGGGATAAGTCACTATGCTGCCATTATTCTTTTGTATTGAATGTCCTGCAGACTATGGCACAAATGGATAAAAGAACTGCTTTTTTAATTGAATAAAAATATTGGAATGTCACTTCCCATTCTGCGGGGTCACTCCAAAAACGTCTCAAGACAGCCCCAGCAGTAGACGGGACAATAAGAAGGAAGGCGCGGTTTCTGCACGGTTCTGATTCCTTACGGTTCTGATTCCTTCTGCTTGGCTGCTGTCCTCTTTGATGCCTTTTTATTCTACATAGCTTAAAGATTTAAGAGTATATGGGGTATAGCAATATTTATTAAAACTGTTCTTGAATGTATATCAATCCATGATGTGTGCGGGCAGTGATAATGGTGACAATCATTTTACACGTATGTTTTATTCTTGTCTTGAGGATTCTCACTGGTTTGTCATGAAGACTGATATCAACCTTTTGTGAAATGTTATTCTAAATCTATCTTGTCCTAACTAATATCTTCTAGGCATACCCTTCCCACAGAGTTAGCTGCCACAACCTCTGTAGATGGTCCTACCCATGATTAGTCAGCACTCAAGGCTAACTATCTTTCTTTGCCTCTGTCAAAGCTCATGACCCCTGCTGCATTTGTCACCAAATTCAATTGTCCAGGTTATTCAAATCCCTTCATTCACTAGCAGAGCTGGGATAACAATATAACACACTCAATGTGCTATCAATATTCATATTTTCCCTGTAGCTCGGGCTACCAGCCTCCCCCACCCTCCCTGAGTCCTGAGGTCCCTTCCCTGAAGGCAGTGTGCCACAGCAGATAAGAATGCTGGCCTTGGGAATCAGGAAGACTGTGGACACTTTCTAAGTTATGGGACCATGAGTAAGCGACTAAAATTCTCTGTCTTCAGTTTCTGCACCTATAAAACAGAAACACTTAGCTCATAGGGATGTGGTGAGGATTATAGGAAAGGATGTATATAAAGTACCATATAAATGCTAATTTTATTATCTGCCCCTTTTCCCAGGGGTGTGATCTCTTTCAGGATACCCATCATACAACATACACACTAAACATACTTTAAACATGCACCGCAACACAACTCAATCTATATCTGATCACAGAAGACCCAGACACTCCCTGTCTCCTCACACATAACCTAAGGATAAATTATATCACCTCTCAGATCCCTTCCAATTCTAATTATCAACATGAGAATAGTCTAAAAATCACAATTTTCCCCTGCAGTAACATGGTGTAGTAAAGAGAATCCTAAGACTTGGAATTGGAAAGAACTGGATTTGAATCTCATCTATAAAAAAAGGCCTCTTGTAAGCAGAGGCAAGGCACTTCAACTCTCAGCATGCTTTCCTTCATATGTAAACTGGGGGAGCCCTTACAGTTTTTATATTTCAGGGTGGTTGTGAAATCAGTTAAGATAAGGTATGCAAAGTTCAAGGCCCTATGTAAACGGGCAGTTATTACCATTCATCTCCTTTTCATCTTCAAAAGATTTCAGATAGAAATGGTCCCCGGGACAGTCAAGATCCAACTGCTAGCCTTTTAAATTTATTATTTTGTGTACTATTTACTGCATAAGTGGGTAAGACAAGTGAATAAAAGAATTCTTCTTATTATTGTTATTTTGATATAGTTATATTAAAGATATGGAAACAAGTTAAGTCAGAAGGAACCCAACGAGTGGCACTAAAGTGGTAAGCTTAAAAGGGTTCTGGAGGGTTTTCATTTCTAAAGCCACAGGCTGCTTGCTCCATCCATGAAGGGCCATGGGTTCCAAGAGCCCCAGAAGGAAAGCCACCCTGAAAGATGGAAGACTGTTTGGGGGCCTACTTTATTCTCTGACCACCATAAGGAGGCAGCCCCCCTCCCTTTCCCTTCCTGGCTGCCCTGGGGGGAAAAACAATGGGAGATCCCACTGTGAAAGAGCCATGTAAACTGAGCTGGAAATTCATGTGGAGAATCTTCAGGCTTTGGAAGGGGCAATGAAAAGGCCTGGGATTTGAAATGTAAATCACTGTCCCCTCATCGCCATTCCCTTTCCATCAGGGTGGGCCCCTCATCAGTCCTCTCCCCAAAGACTTCCACTGAAGAAGGAAAGGGACATGATGCCCCCACAGTCTGCCAGCCAGTCAAATGCCTCCAGACACAACTGTTTTCAAAGCCCAGCAGGAGGAGGGCTCCATTTTAATGCAAATGCTTGCGATCCTCCCAGCAACAGCAGGTGTGGGGCCCCTCTTTATTGTCCAGTCTGGACCCTATGCCATTCAGAGCTCCAGGCCTGCCCCTCCCCCCATCTATGGGTCCCAGGCTGGCTCCCACAAACACCTCGCCTGGGGCACACGATCACTTCTCAGGCACGATGTGCCACATGCTATTGTGGTACAGACGTGACTTTTTACAAGTAGGCCACACACAAGGCTCCTCTGACTTACACACACACACACACACACACACACACACACACACACACACACACTCTCTCTCTCTCTCTCTCTCTCTCTCTCTCTCTCTCTCCCCCCCCTTTCTCTCTCTCTCCCCCCCTCCCTCCATCCCTCCCTCCCCTATCTAACTCAGGCAGCCCAAATGCAGCTTTCCTTCTCTCCTGCCTCCAGCAGAACAAAAGCATAGATGTTTCAGGAGGGATTGGTAAGAGTGTCTTTCAAACAGTTTCCCATTCTTTCCCCATGAGGCCATGGTGGGCCTCACTGGGGGAAGGGGGCAAATCTGCTGAGTGTCTGGAATCAGGAAATGCTGACATGAGCCTTTAGAGAAAAGAGAAAGTTGGGTGTTAGAGAGCTCCTCATTCAGAAGTAATCCCCAACCGCCCAAACTCAGCAAACTGCCTCGAGTCTATCATTTCAAACGCTTTCCCCCTACTCTGTTCTCCTGACCCACTGGCCGCTGGGAGCTCTGGTTCAGACACGGCCCCAAAGCACTGTAGTGGTGGGTGATTCTGACTGCAGACAAACTTCAGAGCTAGCTGGCAGAAACAAGAAAAACCAGAGATGAGGGAAGAGAAAACACCAAGATGGAAGTTGAGAAGGGTAGAGGAGAAAGAAGCATAAGGCAGGAATGAGACCAGGGAAGGAAGAGACAGAGGACGGAAAGAACTGTCAGTGATAATGGAAGGAAGAAGGGTCGACTGAAAATAGGGGAGAACGGAGAGATGACAGAGAAAGGAAGGGAGAGAGGAAGAAAGAGAAGGAATGAGGGAAGAGAGGGAAAAGCAAAGAGAAAAGAGACGGTCTCTGCAGAGCTCTAAAGAAACGGGACCTCTCACATCTGCTGGTCACAGAGGGGTGACCCAGATGGAGGCATGAAACGCAGACTCCAGGGCTTCCCAGCACAGATGGGATTTAATGAATCTGAGATTTAACCCGTGAGAGCCCAAGCACAGCACAGCTATCATGGCCCCAGTGCCACACAGCTTCAAGTCTTATTTTTCCTGAAATTTTCAAAAACCACAGGATTCAAGAAGAGCCTCTTCTCTTCTTGCTGTTTCTCATTCTTAGCAGGAAAGGTAGTGGCAGCATGTCCTTGAAAATGAGATAGCTACTGTGGTGTTCTTTTTAAATTGTTCAATTATTCAAAGAGTGAATTTGATTTTATATTTAGTTAGGCTTATGTTTTACCCAGGGGGGAAAATGTGTCTAGGGAGTGGGTGCTGGGAAGGTTCTCATTTCCTGGTTTGGTTTCTGAAACCCGTAACTTGTTCATTTCATCAACCAGTCCACTAGCCCTTTTCTTGACCTTAGAAGACATCCTCATGACTTCTGCATAATGAAGGAGAGGACCCCAAGGGTCCATATGCTAGGCATGTAAGTAGGTGCTTAAAAAATGTTTGTTCCTTTCAAATAGAAACCATGTTACTGAAAACTGATAATGATTTTTCAAAGTTCAGGGAAAAGATGGTCTTAAATAGCAAAAATGGTTTAATAGGGATAGAAGACCCTCAAAAGGAACTTCTGAAGACATAATTACAAATGATTCTGCTATGGCTATACAAGGGGGCTCTCACTGACCTCAGTTTTAAAAATGTGTTTATGTATGTGTGTTTATAATACGTGTGTATGTATAAACATATACATGTGTGCATGCATATGACAGAAATACACAGCAAATATAAGAGTGATTAAGACCTACAAGAATGTCAAGAAGGCTATAAATCCCAGAACAAGCTCATTTTCCTCCTCCTCCTCCCCCACCAAATAATAAAGGCAAAAAAAAAGGTTATTTGGTATGAAAAGATAGCTTAAGGAAAGCAGCACAGTTTAAGAGATAGAGGAAGAGAAGGAATGCCTGTGAAAAAAAAGGAAGGACAATAGAAAAGTGGGGGGGGGGGTGGAGGGATGATTAAGAAACTACTTTTAAAAAAAACATTAGAAAAACAACTTTACAACTTAAATTAAAAATCTAGAACTACTCAACTTCCACTTAGCTTGAGCCTGGGGAGCTATATTGCACTTAAAGTCAGCAGATCTGGGTTCAAGTTGTGGTTTGCAATTTCCTAGAAGAGTAATCTCTGGCAAGTATTATAAGCTCTTGGAGCACAGGTTTCCTCAGAGATAAAATGGGGATCTATTTATTTATTTATTTCTAGCTTTCAACATTCACTTCCATAAGATTTTGAGTTCCAGATTCTCTCTCCATCTCTCCCCTGCACCCTCCTCAAGACAGCATGTAATCTGATATAGGCTCTACATACACATTCATATTGAATCTATTTTCACATTAGTCATATTGTAAAAAAGATTTCTAGAACCAATGGGGAAAGAGAAAGAAGAAACAAAAGGAGTGAGAGAGAGTGAGAGAGAGAGAGAGAGAGAGAGAGAGAGAGAGAGAGAGAGCAAATAATATGCTCTGATGTACATTTGAGCTCCACAGTTCTTTTTCTGGATGTGGAGTTGTCTTAGATATCAGTTAGTCAGTTTTCTGCTTCCCTCCTAATCTTGGCTGCATTGATTTTATTTGTGCAAAACCTTTTCAATTTAATGTAATTAAAAATATCCATTTTGCATTTCATAATGTTCTCTATCTCTTGTTTGGTCATAAATTCTTCGTCTGCATACATCTGACAGGTTAACTATTCTTTGCTCTCCCAGTTTGCTTACAGTATCAGCTTTTATATCTAAATCATGTACCCGTTTTGACTTTATTCTGGTATATGGTGTACGATGTTGGTCTATGCCTGGTTTCTGCCATACTATTTTCCAGTTTTCCTAGAATTTTTTGTCAAATAGTTAGTTCTTACCCCAGAAGCTGGAGTCTTTGGGTTTCTCAGAGAGTAGATTACTATAATCATTGACTACTGTGTCTGATCCACCACTCTATTTCTTAGCCTGTACACCAAGTAGTTTTGATGACTGCTGCTTTATAATACAATTTAAGATCTGCTATGGCTAGGCCACTTTCCCTAGCATTTCTTTTCATTAATTCCCTTGATATTCTGGACCTTTTGTTCTTCCAGATGAATTTTGTTATTATTTATTCTAGCTCTATAAAATATTTTTTGGTAGTCTGATTGGTATGGCACCAAATAAGTAAATTAAGTAGAACTGTCATTTTTTATTATATTAACTTAGTCTACCCATAAGCAACTTAAGTTTTTCCAGTTATTTAGATATGACTATTTTGTAATTGTGTTCCTGGGTTTGTTTTAGCAGGTAGGCTCCCAAATATTTTATAATGTCTACAGTAACTTTAAATGGAATTTCCCTTTCTATCTCTTGCTGTAAATGGGGATCAAAAAACCTGCAGCATTCCTTTCACAGGGTTATGAGGATTGAATGAGATAATGTATGTAATATTCTTGGCAAATATTATCTTCTTTATCAAAGAGAATGATCTTCAGAGTAGAAAGGACAGAACAAACATGGTTAAAAGGGAATTTTAATTTTAAAAAAGGAGAGGAGAGAAAGCCTAGTAGTTCTAAAGTGAAGTCCATGTCTTCTGTCCCAGACAAATAAACCCATGGCACTGAAAAAAAAATAGGCAGATATGATTGTTGGAAAACTGGTTATGAGTAACTTTTGAGAAATGGTATAGATGAAGAAAGTTATCAAAAGACTAGACTGGAGAAATGTCCCAATTTGCCCTCCCTCGCCCCCGCCCCCAAAAGGAAGTAGATTCTTAAAACCATAGGTTGTTGAGTTTGACATCAATCCTAGGGAAAATTCCCAAACAGATTTTTTTAATGATAGTTTTTGAACAATCTGAAAAAGAAAGGATAAGATATTCACTCGGAGCCAACATAGGTTCACAGAGATTAATCTCATTTCCTACCTGGATGGTTCCTAAGCTGGTACATCAGAAGAATGCTGTAGAAATAGTATATATGGATTTTAGCAACATATTATTAAAGTCTCTCACAATTATTATGTGGGTAAGATGAAGGAATTTAGACTTTATGAAGATACAACTAAATGGATTAAGAATGGCCCGAGTGATCATACCTTAAGCACAGAGTGCTGATTGAGGCTGAAGGCTGATCCAGGTTTATTTTGATCCTCTCTTTAGTACTTGTTCAACTTTTTTTTTTAAAAATCAATGACAAACTAAGACACTGACAATATGCTCATCAAATCTCTATCAGACACGAATCTGGAAGGCATGCACACCTAATTCATTAGGTGACCAAATGCCAGTACCAAAATATCTCAACAGACTAAAAGAATGAGCCAAATCTAGCAGGACCTACAACAGGGAAGAACGCATAGCCCATGCTTAACAGAAGTTCGCTGCAAAGTATGGAACTGAATAGTAGGGAATTCAATGAGAATTTTAAAAAAGTCTTTGCACAGATTTTTTTTTTAATCTGGAAACCAAATACAGGATAGGTAATACATGACTAGACAAAAATTTGGGAAACTCTTAGTGGTTTAAGTGGGCTGCATGCTCAAAAAGTGAACAGTGTGATCTAGCAGCAAAAAAGCAAATGCAGCCATATATCAGAAATATGGTCTCTAGCTCAAAGGAGATAAATGTCCCACTGTACTCTTTACTGGTCCAAATGCAACTGGGTCTCACCTTCAAGCTAAAAGTGTGCCCAAGGAAAGGCAACTGGGATGGTGAGATGACTTAAAATTCTTATTACATGAGAATGGTTAAAAGAATTTAATATTTATCCTAAAGCTTGTTTAGAAGAGACATTGCTGTGATTTTCTTATTCTTTGGAAGTATTCTTTCTGTACTTGCATCAGAGGGAAAAACTTAGGACTAATAGGTAGAAAAGATATATAAATTACAGAGGTGAAAGTCCATTTGAAAATGTTATGAGTAACTTTGTGGAACAGGGATTTCCCCATCACTAGAAATGCTGAAGAAGAATCGAGATGGCTACTTGATGGGACTGTCCTAGAAAGGATTCATGAGGCGTGTGGGGGAAGGGTCGGGTCCCTGAGGATGGATGAAGTAAGCATTTATTAAGTATCTACTATATACTGTGCTAGGAGCACATTTTATTATCACCTTTGATTTTCACAAAAACCATGGGAGCTAGATGCTATTACTATCATCATCATTTTATAATGGAGGAAACTAAAGCCAAACAGAGCTTAATCGACCTGCCCAGAGTCACATAGCTACAAAGTGTCTGAGGCCAGAGTCAAACTCTGGTCTTCTTGATTCCTGGCCCAGTAATGCTCAATATCAAGCTGCCTGTTCCAACTCCAGTTTTATGACCCAGACACAGTCACTGTGTTCAGTTTATGGGAGACTGGAAAAACAGCTGCACATACAATACATATGCATAACAACAATTTTAATTACTCACACTAATATCAGAAGAAAAAATAATCCTGAAACCACTTATATGAGCCTTTGAGACAAAAGCAAGTTTTCATGTACAGTCAAGTGACCTTCGTCTTTCCTACTTCCCTGTTCAATTAAAATCAGTTTATACTCCCAGATTATAATCCGAGTCAACTAAATGGCTGCTGGGTGATATGCTAGAAGCATATCAGTGACAAGGATACTAGTCTCAGATACATCATAAATATTTCTCTCTCTCTGTCACTCTCACACACATGTGCACGCACAGACATGCACACACACACGCAGAGGCAGACATAACTGTCCATAAACAACAAAAATAATAACAAGCAATCTACTAATGTTTCCATGTGGACATGAGAGGTTGGGAAAGAGCCTCATCTCAAAAACAAGAGAGAAAGAAACATGGAGAATTTCAGAACAAGAGATGATTTCTGAACAGATCTCACAGGTTGGTTTACAGTTCAGGAAGGCTGTCATCTAAGATCTCAGCTCTGACTAGAAGGTCAGAGGCTTCCTTTCCCACGTATCTCCACCCAGCCCTAGCCCCAAGCTCTCAGGAAATAACACCCAACAGAATAACTGACTGACCTTCAGCCTCTAATGTCTAAGTCTAGAGAAGTTAATACTAATGCTAAAAATTGCTTTTCTAAAATAAATCCAAAGATGCCAATACACACCTCACAAATAAAGCACTAAGAAAGCGGACTCCACTCACATGAGTCCAATATAGCCCTTCCTAGGCCCAGACACAGAGAAGTCAAACCATTTTAGCTCACAGAAAGATGAGGACAACCCACCCCAGAGCTGGGCAGGCAAAGTCCCGATGATGATGCTAGGCCACTGAGTAGTATCCAAGGACAGATGATTAATCTGGCCTTGAAATAGCCTATCAAAAAGAGCCCTGCTAGACAAGCAACTATGAGAACCATGAGTATTAATACAGAAACCTTCTCCTAATGGGAGGTTCCTAAAAAAGGAGATGTGTGAATTTTTCCTGTGAGTATACTGTAATTGACACGACATCATTACGTCCTACGTCACTGCATTTCTATGTGACTTCATCTAAGTTTTCCTCCTTGTTTAAAGCATTTGCTCCATCTCCCTTGGATCAGGAGCATCAAGAGAGTAACACCAAACCCTCTTTGGGTGGGGTGACTAAGATTATTTGCATATCTCATGTGCTTAATTATATGCCGCGTCTTATAATTAGGCTTGTTATAAAAAGGCAACAGCATCTTACAAAGAACTGAACTGGAGGAATAGTCAAAAGGATATCATCCAAGAAAAGTATGATCTGAAAAGAAGATGAAACAAAATCAAGGGTTCTTAAGCTCTCTGTGTTTGTGTGTCATGGACTCCTTCTGGCAGACTGGTAAAGCCTAGGGACTTCTGCACACAAAAATGTTTTTACATACATAAAAAAAGATCAGAAAGGAAATCAATTATATTGAAATGCAATTATCAAAATGTTAGAAAAAATTAATGAACCTTAGGACTAAAATAGTCATGTAGTAAGAGTGAGGAAGTAACTACAGACAGTTTCTATGATCCACTGGTACTGTCTGGATCTCAACACAACTTGACAAGCCCCTGAAGTGAATAGTCTTACAGAGTGGGTAGGCTTGGATGAAATGTGGTTAGTATCCTTGGAAGGAATACCTGCATCAATGAGAATACATATCCAATGATGCAATTATGTTTGTCCTATTACTTGACAGAAAGCTTTACAGAGGCAGAAACCCCAGCTCATCTAAAATGTCACTCCGGGAAATTGGGAAAGAATTTTTACAATCAGTGTCTCTAATAAAGGCCTCATTTCTAAAATATACAGGGAATTAAGTAAAATCTATAAGAATACAAGTCATTCCCCAACTGATAAATGGGCAAACGATATGAACAGGCAATTTTCAGAGGTAGAAATTAAAGATATCTATAAGCATATGAAAAATGCTCTTAATCACTACTGATTCAAGAAATGTAAATCAAAACAACTTTGAGGTACCACATCTCACCAGTCAGATTGGCTAAGATGACAAAACAGGAAAATGACAAATGCTGGAGAGGATGTGGAAAAATTGGAACTCTAATGCACTGTTGGTGGAGCTGTGAACTGATACAACCATTCTGGAGAGCAATCTAGAATTATGCCCAATGGGCTATAAATAATTGCATACCCTTTGAC
>CM053599.1:54077314-54126085 GCA_028646575.1 Pseudocheirus occidentalis | reverse complement strand
CACATCTCACCAGTCAGATTGGCTAAGATGACAAAACAGGAAAATGACAAATGCTGGAGAGGATGTGGAAAAATTGGAACTCTAATGCACTGTTGGTGGAGCTGTGAACTGATACAACCATTCTGGAGAGCAATCTAGAATTATGCCCAATGGGCTATAAATAATTGCATACCCTTTGACCCAGTAATACCACTTTTGGGGTTATATCCCAAAGAGATCACAGAAGTGGGAAAAGGACTCATATGTACAAAAATATTTATTGCAGCTCTCTTTGTGGTGGCAAAAAACTGGAAATTAAGGGGATGCCCATCAATTAGGGAATGGCTAAACAAGTTATGCTATATGAATGTAATGGAATACTCTTGTGCTGTACGAAATGGGGAGGAGACAGTCTTTACATTCACCTGGAGAGGCTTATACAAACTGATGCTAAGTGACAAGAGCAGAACCAGGAAAAATTCATACACAATCACAGACACATCGTATGTGTGATGACCAACTTTGATAAAGTGGACTCTTCTCAGCAACGCACAGGTATAGGACAACTCTACAAGTCTCAGGATGGAAGGAGATATTTACATTCAGAGAAAGATTTAGAAAGAACAGAATTTAAATGGAGACTGAAGCCATCTACATACTATCGTTCTTTTTCATGTTTGGTTCTCTTTCTTTTTTCCCACTGTTCACTCCATTGGTTACAACCACAGTAATGTCCAATGTGAAAATATTTGCTGATCCTATACTTGATTGCACACTGTCAATGGGGGGAGAGGGGAAGGGAGGGAGTGAGGGGAGAAAATTTTAAAACTCAAGGGATTGTGGAACTTAATCTTGTAAACTAAAAGTAAATAAATCAATTTTAAAAATTAAAATAAAATAAATAAAATGTCACCCCTTCAGCACCAAGAATAGTGGTCATTTAAAAAAAATTACTGAATAAGGAAAAAATTATGGAAAGAAGAAGAGGGGAGGCTGTGTGACGCTAACTGGAAGGTTTCTGCTAACCAATGTGCCCACTTATTTGCCTAAACATCCTTGCTCCTGGCAAGCTCCTGAGGGTGCTATCTTTGCTGTGATCTAATTCATCCTCTAAATGAATACGCTGAATCAATTACTACCTCCTGCCCCCAAAAAAGGAAACTAAGAAAAATGACAAGATTTGCTTACTAATGCAACAAAGCATCATGGTATATGAGCAGCAAAGTTAGGTCTAGAACCCAGGTCTCCTGAATGCCAGTCCTGGGAACTTCATAACAGACTAGCACCATTAATCACTTCCTCCCATTAGCATCTCCAGGAACTTCCCTTGTGGTTCAAAAGGGCAATTTTATTGTGTGTTAAATGCTTCACCTCCATCCTCCTCAGGATTCCCTGGGCAAATCATCCCAGAGGGAGAAAGTGTGGAAAGAGCAAGAGATTAAAAGGCCTGGATTCTACTTCCAGGACTGACATTTTCTAGCTAGATGAATCTGAGTGAACCATTTACCCTTTTCTGGGCCTCATTCCCTTCATCTGCAAAATGAGAGGGTGCGGTGGAATGCGCCATACACTGTGGGATGAGACAGTTGTGGTTCACTGGTTTTGCTTAACTGTTTTTATTTGTTTCAAAGGAGGTCTCGGTGTGCGGACTGGAGGAAGGGAGATGTCAAGAAGTGACTGATGAAAAAACAAAAGGTTACAATAAAACTTAATGTAAAAATAAAATAAGACAAGGGAACATACTAGATGATCTCTAAGAATCCTTTTAATGCTAATGTTTTAATATTCTAGGGCTACAGAAAAAGATTCTAGGATTAGGTCCCCTCCATGACAGTCCTCCTCCCAGGCTTGTGTCAGAGGTGACTTTGCTCCCTTGAAAGCTATGCTGGGGAACAGACATTCCAGCACATCCTACCATGCTGTGAAATGCTGGGGTGGGAGAAGTAGGGGGGCCTGGGAGGCGCAATTATCCATACGTCTGTTGTCTGAGGTCTGCCTCACTGATTTCAGCTGTGTTGGCCACAGGCAGATGAGTATTACAGCAACACCCAAATACTATGCATTGAGTTGTAGTGAACTTGTAATCTGCTAGAAGAAATATTCACATCAACTAAATCACTGGTCCTTGAAGTACCTGTGGTGTGAATAGATGCCAGTGTCTTTCAATTTTCCTTCCCTTCATCCTCATCTCATGGCTATCTGACAGCAATTTCCCAATTCTCGGATGCAAAGGAAGTCCACTGTACATTCTTCTCATCTGGCCTTTGAGACGACCTCCCTCTCACAGTTACTGCCAGATTTTCCGACTCAAAGATTAAGCCAAAGAAACTATTGATCACTACAAGTTAAGTGGAAAAGACATACTGAAAGAGAAAAATTCTCCCAAACAAGCAGGGATATGTCATCCACGGCATGGTAAAAAGCCTTGGTCTTATCCAACAGAGAAGGAAGTCACATAGTCAGAAATATTTTTCCTGGTGCCTCTCACAGTTGCCTGAATTTCCACCATTAAATCTTTGTTGCTCTAGGAAAATATTAGCCTAGGTACATTTTTTTAAAAATGCAAAGTCATTCCTAGAAAGAATTAAACGTTCTTCTGCCTTAATGTGGTTGAATTTTTCAGTTGAGTTCATGAGTATTTTAAGGAAGGCCAGAAAAAAAAAAAAGTAGAATTGAGGTCCACAGCTAAACTGCCAATTACAGTTTTTCTATGGCTACACAAACACCTCCATTTTGACAGGTAAAAAGCAAAGGCTACAGAGTCAGACAGGTGACAGATGCCTCAGTGAGAAGATCAAAAAATATTAAATTAAATAGTTGCCATATAAGAAAAGCTTGGACCTAGAAAGACTTATACAAACTAATGCTGAGAGAAGTGAGCAGAACCAGAACATCGTACACAGTAACAGCCACAGTGAGCCATGACTGACTTTGATAGACTTGGCCCTTCTCAGCAATGCAAGGACCTAAAACAATTCCAAAAGACTCGTGATGAAAAATGCCGTCCACATGCAGAAAGAGAACTATAGAGTCTGAATGCAGAGAGAAGCAGACTGTCTTCTTTTTTTTCTGTTTTTTTTTTCTTTCTCATGGTTCCTCCTATTCATTATAATTCTTCTATACAACATGACTAATGTGAAAATATGTTTAATAGAAAGGTATATGTAGAACTAGATCTGATTGTATGCTGTCTTGGGAAAGGAGGCGGGGAGAAGGGGGGGAGAAAAATTTTAAATTTATGGAAGTGAATGTTAAAAACTAAAAATAAATAAAATTTTAAAAAGAAGAAGCCTAGGAAGCAAGATTCAAGAGACCCAGATTCTAATCTTAGTCCTTTTATTAACCCCCTGTATGACCCTGGTGAAGGCACTTAGTGTCTCCTGGGCACAGTTTCCTCACCTGCCTACATCATGTAGGATCTGGAAGGATCTACTTAATGCTTCATTAGTTATAAAGGGCTGCGAAAGAATGAGGCACAATTTAACTGCCCATTTCTGACTAAGAACCAACCCCTGTTCTCTCCCACTTGATGTCACCACCTCTCTCAAGTTATAACCCTCTCTTTCCTCTTTTTTTTCACAGCCAACCCCCTAGAAACAGCTACATACATTCTCACTGTCCAAAAGGGAGTTCATTACCTTTCCTCCTGAACCCAGCCCTTTTCCTCAGCTTGCTATATCTCTGCCAAAGGTCCCTCAGCCTTTCAGCACCCAGGTTTTCTACAATGGGTTCATCTTCAACTCCTCATTCTCACATGTACAAAATGCCACCAAATCTTGTCGATTCTATGTCCACACAGCTCACAGAGATCCCCTTTACTCCATCCTCACGGAGCTACCAGTTTCAGGCCCTTGGCACCTCTCACCTGGACCTTGCTCACTGGTTTCTTCTATCTCTAATCCATCCTCACTCAGCTGCCAAAGCAATGTTCCTAAAAGCCACAGGTCCGAGTGTGATGCTACTTGGCCAATCAACTCCAGCAGCTTCCTGCTGCCTCTAGGATAAAATGTACACCCAGCCCTTGAGGCCCTACCCCAGGCGGCCCCAGCCTAGCTTCCTGGCTACCACTCATCACGGTTCTCTTCTTGCCTACAAAGTGTTCTTCTGTTGGTCTTCACACAGAGCATATCCTCTTCCCTTTCTCACCCTCCTTCCTCCCACAGGCCTTTTAGAATCCCTAGCCTCCTTCAAAGCTCAGCTCAAGCATCTTCATGAGGCCCTTCCTCATTTGTCCCCCCCCTCCCAGTTGCTACTGCCCCCCCACATATTTCCTTGTCTTTATTTTGTATGTACCTGGAGTATGCATGTTCATACATGACTCTCCTTATGGAATGGAAGGTCCTTATGAGAGGCCACTGTTTCACTTTTGTCTTTGAATCTCAAGAAGCCATCACAGTGCCAGGCAATTAGTTAGCACTTAATAAGTGCCTGTTAAATGATGGACTTCCTCTTTACCCCCTCAGTCTTCCTCCTGGAAAGGCTCAAGGATTTTGGTCAGATTTAACAGATGATTCTCCTTAAGCATCCAATGACTAAAAGCTCATCTGTTCTAGATCCAATGGATGATCCCCCTTGTCAGTAACTCTCCCAGCTGTCCTCAAAGGACAGGACTGGTGAAGAGCTGCCATCATGCCACCAACTTTAAAAAATGGCCCCAGCTAGGTCGAAGAAAGTGGGCACACATCAGGGGGAGCTGAGGCTGCAACAAAAAATCTTGAGTTCATAGCACTCAAATTTATAGTTCTTTAGGGCAAAGTCCTATGACAAGCCAAGACAATCACATGCTCTCCTCTCCCTCCTGTGACCATGCTCTTGTTTCTTAGACACTCAGGTTCATAGAAAGCACACTTTACAAAGGAGATTCCTTGCTGGAGATGGCTCTGCATTTGTGATGAAATCTGGTGAGCAGACCCTTGGTCAATCCCAGCTCAAGTCTGACCAGAATGTTTAAGTGTGAGGTACCTTCTGAGGATGCAGGATTAGATGCAAAGTTGTTCCCCAAATAGGCAATGGCAGAAAATACAGAATGAGAGTCTCACTTCCATAAGTCAATGAGAAATTGAACTGCTACAGTGCATGTGACCACAATGTGCATCACTGGGCATGGAAGAGAGAGAACTTGGAAATAAAAGATGGGAAATGGGAAAGGATGGGAGGCATGTAGATCCTTGAACAAAGATCACATCAACCAAAGTATGGAAGGAAGGAGCCTAGAGGAGGGACTTCAGAATGTGGAGGATAAAGACAGGAAGATGGTGTTTGACGTCTTAAAAGTAGCTATGGCTGAAGAAATGTCTAGATGACTGGAGCTCAGGTTACAAACCAAAAATGCATGCCCAGACTGAGCCCGGACATGAGAACCCTCAGCCCCTCAGCAAGCAGTATCGA
Source organism: Pseudocheirus occidentalis (assembly GCA_028646575.1). NCBI lineage: Eukaryota > Metazoa > Chordata > Mammalia > Diprotodontia > Pseudocheiridae > Pseudocheirus > Pseudocheirus occidentalis. Next base: position 54,120,718 of record CM053599.1, on the reverse strand, counting down.
GCCCTCAGACAAGGGCCAGACAGGCCCTGGCATATCAACCTAACCAATGCTTTGGGTGAAAACAACATCTGGCCAGAAAATCCACCAAAAGGGCTGGCTGGGGACAGCTGCTCTTTGCTTTCTCAATTCCCTTAAACTAAAAAGCCCTCAAGGACAGCCCATATTCTTCTTAAAAGTCAGGAACTTAAAAAAAAAAAAAAAGGTCTCTTTCAGACATTGGAAGGGGGAGGGGAGAATCTTTACATTTTTTTCTTCTTTGATCTTATAATTCCATCACTGGGAAATATATATATTTTTTCTTAAGTCAATATCACAGAATCCCATGCCAGGAGGATGGGAGCACTAAAATAAGGTGGTTTTCCTTTTTTTTCCCTCCTCTCTTACCTCCTCTAACCAGGACTCTTTAGAGAGTGAGAACCCAGACTTCAGGACATCGTTTCAGGAAGTGACTGAAATATAATCCTGAGGCAGAGGCCATGGTAGCTGACCCCAGGCCTGGCCCACTACAAAGCTTCAGAGTCACACTGACAGAATTCCCCCTCTCAGGCCTCAACACAAAGAAAGACCTATGTGGCTGAAAGAGCAATTCCCCTCCCCCTTTCAGCCACAAGGGATGCAAGTGCTAAGACCCCAGGGTGATCACCATGGGGACAACCTTAATGATCACTGGTGACAGATCATATGTCCACACAAGGGAGGCCAGGAACAGGAAAAGTAAAAAATTCAACAAACATTTATTAAGTACGTACATTTATCAAGACACTATGCATAGGGTAAAAATATATTTATAGGCTACTTAAAGAGAATCCACTCAACAGACATTTTAAAATGTACCATATGCAAAAGGTTGGAGATACCAACACAGACATGAAAGTATTTTTCCTTGAGGAATTTCGATTCTACTACAAATAACACAGAGAGAAGGAACCCGAAATAGAGGGCCCCGATAACAAGGAGGGGGTATTAGAACTTGGGATTCTAAGGGATGGGTGAGGGTTCAATACCAGGCATGAGGGTGGGCAGCCTGCAGGAGAAAAAAAGAGTGTCTCCTGAGAGAAGATGGAAAGCTGTGTTGAGAACCCCCAATAAGCCAGTTTGACCAAAATTTAGATTGTGTAATTGTGAACCAAGTCTCATGTATGGTGGTGCACCCATCAGATGACCTGAATTCTACTTCTGGCTCTGCTGTCCCAATCCCTGTGTGACCTGGGCAAGTCACTTCCACTCTGGACTTCCCCTCCTATCAAAGGCATGGCTTGAACAATCTCATCTCTACGGTCCTTTCTGGAAGCCCCTTCAGCTTTCCCATCCTCTCCAGAAAATGGCTTCCTTGCCTCCCTCACTAGACCAATGAGATGCTATATCTTCCCTAGGGCTTCTCTCCATCCATCAAAAAGGTACCTGTAGAAAACTTCTAGGCCAACTAGCTAAAACCAATTGGACCTCTGCTTCTGCCTATGCTGAAAGGGTAAAAAGCCTCATGTGAACAATGTGCCCCAAACCCCCATATAAACATTTCCCCAACGTCCAGCTAAGACACCCTCCTCAGGAAATCCTCAGGCCAGGGAAGGGAAGAGCGGGTAGACTTAGGGTCTCACAAGTTTCTGGAAATCTGAGAAGAAAAACTCTTAGGAAATAGTCATTCCTAGACAACCAGGCTTCCAGATCTTAAACACAATTTTAGCCAAGAAACAAATATTGAATAATCTATAACAATCAGTGCGCAGGAATCTCAGGACTGAATATTCAGGTTAAAAGCTATTTTTTTATATGCACATACAAAAGGAAAGTGTGAGAGCAATTTGGGGGAGGGGGCGGGTAAGGGAAGTATGTCAGAAACAGGTGCTGAGGGACCCACCACTCTGAGGCCTGAGCAAACAGCTGTCCTGAAGGCTGACTGATCGAAGGCCGAAGAATGATGGGAATGTTCTGGTACTTTCTCCAAAGCTCCTATGAGATCACAATGGGAGGTAGCAGAGAGGAAGGACTAGGGACTTCACAAGAACGAGTATTTCTGAAGCTCCAGAAACTGTCAGGTTGGATGGTAAGGATCTTTTTTGTTTCCTTTTATTTTTTTTTAAGTCTAATTAATAAATTTAAATTTTTACTTTTTTGGATTTATCTCCCAACATCCTCAAGCAATGAGCCCGCCCTTATAATAAAGGAGAAATAGTTTAGCTCCCAAAAGGGAGAGTGATAATTTGGTAGTGAGCAAAATTCTGCTTCAGGGCTTTCCCCTGCCATGCTGGGAGAAGGGAGATACTTTTTTCTTTAATATTCTGGTTTCATCTTCCTTTTATTACCCTTTTTATTAACACTGCTGTAACCATGATCAAATCAAAGACCATTTTAATACTGTAGGTCCCAAGGACAAAGTTAGTTGGTCAGCGTCGCAGAAACCTCTCTCCTAGGTACAATGTTTAAAACTCTAGACGGAGATTGGGTAGAGATGGCCTCAGAGCTGGGAAAACCTGAGTTCAAGTTTTACCTCTGAACCATACTGGCTATGGAATCCAGGGCAGATCACTTAATCTCATAGTGCCCTAGGCAAATTCTCTAAGACTGGGTGGTGCTGAACTTCAGGAGGAGGGGAGTCTTCTCATCCAGGAATTTCCTACTCCAACAAAATCATAGGTTTAGTTCCTATCCTCTCCCCTATGAAACCCTGTGGCTCCAATCACATAGCACATATCACTGCGCATTTCCACCTTCTGCCTAGTAGCACCCGACTAGGAAACCCTCTCCTCTGGCTCCCCATCCTCCATGGACTTCCTCACTTCCATACAACACCACACATTCTCTCTGTCTGGACTATAATCAATGTATTATTTTATATGGACTCTTGTTACCCTTTAATTTTCACTAGAGAGACAGAACAATTCATAACACACATCAAAACTATAAATATGAACAATTTTAAAAGACTCAAGAACTCTGATCGACTCAGGAATTAACCAAATTCCAAAACACCAATGATGAAAAATGTTTTCCACCTCCTGACAGAGACGGGGTTAATACGCAGAATGAGACACATTTTCTGACATGGTTAATATGTGAATTTGTTGTGCTTGACTATGCTCATTTGTTACAAAGGTTTTGTTTTTATTCTTTCAGGGTAGGGCTTATAAGAGAGAGAAAAAAATGCTTAAACAATTAAAAAATACAATTTTTAAGTGAAAAAAATTACTAGGAAGACAAGACTAAAGATCAGAGAGGAGCTCCAGTGGCCATCTCATTTAACACATACACAGACAAAGGATCATCACCATAACATATCTGACAAGTAGCAGTTCAGGCTTTGCTCAAAGACCTCCAGTAAGAAGAAACTCACTACTCCGGAGGCAGTCCATTCCCCTTTGGGATACCTAGCTGTGTTAGAAAGTTTTTTTTTTTCTTACATCAATTCTAAATTTTGCTCCTGGCAATTTCCACCATTCTACTCACAGAGGCCAAACAGAACCAATGTAATCCTTTATCCCTATAAAAGCCTTTCAAAGACTAGAAGGCAGCATCCCTGACTACCTCCTCCATTCTCAGGGTACTAGTCCCATTTTGTTCCTTAAAAAGGAAACTCTTCTCCATACCCGGCTTCTCTTTTGAATGCTCTCCAGCTTACCAACGGCCTTGACAAAATGCCATGTCCAGAAGTGAACACAACAGGCACCCCCTTACTGCTAGGAGTCATGCCTCTCTCTGTTCAAGACAAGCTTACTGCTTCTTCAGCTGCCATCACACCTCAGTAGTCCCATTAAGTTTTTGGTTAGCTATTTTTCATTCGTGTCCAACTCTTCATCACCTCATTTGGGGTTTTCTTGACAAAGATACTGGAGTGGTTTTCCATTTCCTTCTCCAGCTCCTTTTACAGATGAGGAAACTGAGGCAAACATGTTAAGTGACTTGTCCAGGGTCACCCAGCTATTAAGTGTCTGAAACTGGCAGGCTGGATTTGAACTCAGGAAGGTAAGTATTCCAACTCTGAACCTGGCACTCTATTCACTTCACCATCTAGCTGTCCCGGTCAACCTTGTAGTCTGCTACAACCCCTAGATCTTTTCCAGACAAATGGCTATAAAACCACTCCTCCCCCATTTTGTCCTTGCGAAGTTGATTTTTTAAAAATGAAATATAAGGCTTTACATTTGTCTTCATTAAGTTTAATCTTAAATTCAGCCCCCTTCTTTAGACTGTCAAAATCTTTTTGGATCCTGACTCGGGCATCAATTGTGTTAACTACCGCTCCTTGTTCTATGTCATCTTTGAGCAGAATGCTGTCATTGCCCAGAATGAGCAATCCCCAAAAATCAAGGACCACCCTGTCCTGTCTTCTGTCTTTTCCCAGCTCCCCAAATGGTAGAACCCAGAACTGTACTAAGGGAAGTACACAATTTAGATAAGAGACTAGAGGATAAGACAAAGAACTATAAAACAAAATAATACATGAAAAATAATCAATAGTCTCTGTTAATCCTGTTTTCCTCCAGACAAGGAGGTTCATCTTCCATACTGTCACACAATGTGGAAAAGTACATTTCAAATTTCTATTGACCTACATAACTTACATACGCAGCTGTGTCTGATCTATTCTCCTAGTATCCATATCACTGTAAAATAAAACATTCTGCATCTATATAGACAAACTTTTAGCAACACTACTGAAAATAACAGGCTGCTGGGTAAAACAACAATAAGACCACAAGGGACACAAATGATCAAACCCAGAGAGGTAGTCGAATCCAGAGCAGGAGACCATCACCTTCTAGGAGTTATTGATCCCTCTGGTAGTCTGATGAAGCATACAGATGCTTTTCAAACTTTTAAATAATTAAAATAAATGTTAAATTTAGTTTAGAGGTTAATGAAAATAAAGATGTAATTTTCTCCCACCCAAATTCAGAGATACCTTCCTAAGACCCCAAGTTTAGAGTTCTCAATAACCTAAAGGAAATGCAGAATGGTAGAAATTCTTCTTCAGCTTATAGTTGGGTATTGAGGGGATGTTAATAGCCAATAATATGAGCCTGGAGTCCCGAAGACCTGAGCTCAGGTACGCCCTCAGTCACTCACTAGCTATGTAACCTTGGGCAGGTCACTTAACGCATCTACTTCAGTTTTCTCCTCCATAAAATGGGCATCGTGAGAACACCTCCCAAGGTTGTTGGGAGGATCAAATGAGAAAACGACCGTGAAGTGGTCAGTGCAGCACCTGGCAGGTAGTGAGTACTATGTGAACATCAGCTATAATCACTACAGATGAAGAAACAAAGGCTGAGAAACGCCTTGCTTAAAGTCACACAGCTAGTGGGTGGTAACACTGGGGTCTGACCCCTGCCCAGTCCATCAAGCAGGGTTATCCGCACACTGGCCGCCAGTAAAGGTTCAAGAATCTTCCTAAACTTCTCTTGCCCCCATCTAGGACAGCAGAAGATCAGAGCTGGAAGGGCCATTCGGTCCGGTCCTTTTGTTTTTTCTGATGGGGAAACTGAAGAGAAATTAAATGAGTTGTCCAAGGTCACACAAGAAGTAAGGATCTGAAGCAAGGGTTGGGCCAGGTCCTCAGGCTACCCTGCCCATGGTCTTCCCACTGGAGTGAACCCTAAGGCACAGCCAATTGGCCAGAGGACTCAGTAGAGTAACAGACTCCTTTACAAACAGCAAGGCCCCCAGGTTTTCACAGAGCAAACTGCCTCCTCCGCCCTCTTTGTTTTAAACTCGGCTCCATACTGTGGACATAAATCCTCCGCGCTGGTAGAGACTGTCATCTCTTCCCTCATGGTCCCATCCGCCACACAAGGTCCGTCTGCACACATGCACACATATGCACACGCGTGCGCACACACATACACACACACACACCCCTAAAATTAGTTTGCATTTACTTTGCATGTATGTTTTACTTATTTATGTATGTGCGTATTTCCCCCAATGGAATGTTAGCTTCCTAAGGGCAGGAGTCACTTCATTTTTGTTACTGGATCCAATGCCTGGTACAGTGCTGGACATATACAGAGCTTAACAAATGCTTGCTGAATAAATTATCAATCCCTCTTGTATCTAAAGATTCTCCCATTAAAGTCCTGCTTTGATGCCTTATTTTGGCTTGGGGGTGACCCTGGGCTCTCTAAGGCTATGCAAGCCCTGGCAGGTCCTAGTACATTGGAAAGACACTGAGTACAGGCCTAGCAACAGACTAAGTGTCTGTCATCTGAGCTTGGTCTAGTGAAGTTCAAAGACGTTCAATCACCAGAGAGTTGGCCACTTAAGTGATGAATTTTTTCAGTCACAGCAACTCAGAATACTATCCAAAACACAGAGGAGTTAAGATCTGGAAGGACAGATGGAACCACACTGAGGAAACCATGGATCCTGGAAGTAAATACTAATGTATATCTGAAGATAAGGTATCTACCCTTGCAGCCTTGCTTTCCATCACAGAGCTCAACGTCCTTAGATTTCCAGTAACCCAACAAGGGTGTGACAAACAGGAGGGAAAAGGTGTCAGGCTCTTACCTACTGCCTCCCTTGCTGTTCCCATTCCATTATCCTCTCTATTCCTCTGCACTAGCTAGAATGCATCCCTTCCTCTTGGAAGTCCTAAATTCCTTCAAGGCACAGCTGAAGGACCACCTCCCAAAAAGAAGCCTTTCCTGATTCCCCATCTCCAATCATCACCTACAGACTCAGCTTTTTAGATGCTGGATCCCCTAACAGAATGTTAGTTCCTTGGGGATTGTGATAGTTTTCATTTTATCCTTCTAACCCCCAGCTCCTAGTAACAGGTGCATCATAAATGCTTGCTGGCCTGGATTCTGTATAGCAATCTTTTCCTCACTTTAAAATACAGACTCTTACACTGGTAGGAAACATCTTATTTTCTTTAAGCCAAAGCCACAAATTTAAAATAATTTGAGGGCTCCAATATTTCTCCCCAGTTGTGCTAGACACATGGACACCCAGACAAAAAGGAACTCAATTATTCTGTGAACTGTATTGTGGAAGGAAGTCCAAAACCTAAAAAGTTCACTTACTGGCTTATTTGGGAACAATATAATTTTAGGAACACTGATAAAGAGGGTATAACCAAAGTCAAGAAGCAACGCAAAAACTCCATTCATGCTATAAAGCTAGTGTCCATCTTCTCTCGTCAAGATAGTCTCCCCTCCAGTTTCAAATAAAAAGTAGGGTATTCTCCCCCAGAGTAGTAGATCTTCAATTTCGTAATGAAAGTCAGTGGGAAAATAGCATCCATTTTACTGACAACTTTGTTAGAACACACACACACACACACACACACACACACACACACGCTCCTCTCAATATATTCTCTGAATATATACATTTATACATATACATATACACACATATGTATTCTAACTCTAAAGTTTAACCTCACATCTTGTAAAGATAACAAAAGCTGGAAATTGTCCATTGTGGAGAAGGTAGAAGAAGGCACACCAGCACATTGTCTGTGGGTATGTGAATCCATACAACCATTTTGGAAAGCAATTTGGAATTATCTAAATAAAGTGACTAAAACAGCCATACCGTTTGACCTTGGGGTTCCATTCCAAAGAAACCATTGGCCTCCTAAGACAGTGCCCATATACACAAAAATATTTATAGTAACACTTTTTTGTGGTGGCCAAGTAGATGTCCATCTACTGGGGAATGGTTAAACACATTATGGTACATGGATATAATGGAATATTAATTGTGCTTTAAGATATGATGAGTATGATGAAAAGCATGGAAAGATTTACATGAGCTGATTAAAGTAAGCAACATCAAGAAAATAATATGTGCAACTCCAATAAGGTAGAGGGGAAGAACCTCAAATCAATCAGAAGTGAATACTGCAAAAATACAAAGAACAACCACGACTCAAAAGAAAAGATCTGAGAAGACACTCTCAACCCTTTCCCTGTGCAGAGGTGGGAGGTCCATGGAGGCTGCACACTGCACATACTTTCAGACTTTATCTAGAATACATACACACATACACATACATATACACATATATTTTTGTATATGTATATTTCATGGAGTGAGGGACACTTTATGATCCAACGCAGACTAACACTAAAAATAATCTCAGGAAAGACTTGCGGAAGAATCTGATTGGTTCTAGTATCTGTAGAGGCAACAGTCTCTTCTAAGATGACATCAACCAAGCAATTAGAAAGGTTACTTTGTCAGCAATGTAGAAGATGAAGTACAGAGCAGAAAGATTAGAGCTTAGTTACCATTACAATAGTCTAAGCAAGAAAAAATGGGGGCCTGAAGAAGGGTGACTGAGCTGGCAAGACTATGTTTTTATCAATCATCATCATCGTTACTTATCATTCACCTGTATGTGGTGCTTTCTAAAGTTTACAAAGCACTTTCCTCATATTGCCTCAGTAAGCTAAATAATTTTCTCCAATCTGTGAATGAATAAATTGACAAGAAGAGAAACGAAGAGACTTTCCAAGTATCATAAAGCTAAGAGCCAAGTGAAACTTGAACCAGTCTTCTGAATCCAAACCCAATACTCTTCTTATCACCACAGCAAATTGTTCCCCTCTGAGAACTCACACTTTCCCTCTCCTTACTTAATACTGGGGGAGATCTGCTTTATAGAAACTTGGATAAAATGTTTTCAACATTCTTACACTAATAAAACCCAGAAGAAGTCAATCTTTTACAATTTCATAGACAGACCTGATTCAATTATTTACATAGTTGAATTAACAGTTCTGCTACTTTGTGATTCCTGGTTTCCACTCTCCCCGTGAATTGGCTATGAGTTCAGAAAAGGCAGAACAGACATTTTCATCTTAATAGGAATCCTACTCTGCATCACTGAAGTACTTGACATTTAGAATTATCCCTTCCAATGCTCCCTCTCCCTAGCATAGATGACCAAGAGATACTAAGCAGAATTTCCGATCCTCTGCATCCTTTCTGGCTTTCCTATCTATGAGGGTCTCAGCTAAGCTCCAAGGCAAGGAGCCAGACTCTATCTCACTAAGCTGCTGAGCTCAGATAATAAACCCTCTTTAAGTCCCCAGCAGCCACAACAGGATTTTTCTCCAGACTTCAACAGCGTAGGAGGAAAGGGAACAGAGGATGGAACCGTGAGAATGGGTCAAATGTTGAGTCAATAACAATCCCCTCCTCTCCCGCCCTGATCATCTATCTACTCTAGCATACTTCATCACAGTGGTTTGGACTGAAGTACCCATAGCATTCCACAGGGGGTCTTACTCCAAAAAAAAGGGTATCATAGAAATGACCATTTATGTGACCAATACGCTTCTCTCAACCCCATTAAAACCCCATTCAGCCACCCCAACTGACACCCTTCTCTCTCCTCACATCCTTCTCACTCCTCCCCAACAAACACCCTTTAGACAGTAGGACTGTCCAAATAGTCTGAATTACCATAAAGTCCATATTCAGAACCCATAGCATGGGGCTGCAAATGTACAACCATACCTGGTTTTCAGGGGCAACCCACCACGGACAGACTTAGGAGTTCTCAGTTGAGACGGACCTGGATCCTGTCTTTGAGGCTCCTGGTCTGGGCTAGACACAGAGACATACTGAAACAAAATAGGAATTCTATCCCTGGATATGAGTGGACTATTTAAACTCATGAAAGTTAGAGAAGAGATAGATGCTATGGGTTCTGGTTTAATGACAAAAGTCACCCACTTGCTCCAAAATACTGTTTAAAAGATGACAGAGCTTCTAGGGAATCATAGGGATCCTTCTAATCTTTTATATAAGTAAGGAAACTGAAGCCAAGAAAAGTCCCACAAAAAATATAACTGAATGAAGATTTGAACCCAGGTCCTCTGATTCCAATTTGTATCCAATGTTCTTTCCATTATATCTCATGTGTTCTCAACAACCTTCATCCTCTCTACCTTCCAAAAATCTGGAAATGTGGGACCAGCACTAACCCTCTTGAAATGTCCAAACTTCTAGCAGCAGGAGGGCCTGTGACGGAACTGACCATGAAAAGTGGTCAACAAGGGCTTATCTGGGGTAATTATGCTGGTATCTGCTTGGAGGCAGAGAGCTGGATTAAATTACTTGGTCCTCCTTGAAATATAGAGCCTAGGCTCCAAAATGCAAACTCCAATTTAACAGTGAGAAGGAAATCCCTAATTAAAACAAAACAAAACCCAACTCCTAAAACAGAGACAGCATTTCAGCATAAAACTAGAGAGGCTGCTAGAAAAGAACTTCTGTTAAATTATTCCTCATCTGGGAAGCAAACAGTTTCTCTGGATGGACAGAGAACAGCTGTTACTGTAACAGCTCCTAGTCACCCATTCTTGGAACTCTGAAATCCTAATCAACAATGCCTGGAAAATGACTCCTCCCTCAGCCAAGCAAGTTGGTTTACAACCAGCTTTCGGTTTCAAGTGCTATTTTTAGCCCAGGCTGGTTATCACAGTGTAACTCTAACAACCTAAAAAGAAACATTTGCAAATAAAAACTTCCCACCTATTACTATCAATATGGGCTAGGAAGGCCTCCACCTGACCCTATACCTCTCCTTAGCCTTGGACAGAAACAGGTACACAGCTAAGGACACTGGTGGTAGCTTTCAGCATTGTCCAAAAGGCACGCTAAATTCACACACTCACCATGAAGTGTAATTTGGAGATGGGAGACCAAACTTACTGTTGTGGAAGGGAGCAGGGGTTGGAAAGGATGGGGATTAATCTGAGAAAAAAAGAAAAGTTCTGTTCCTCACTCCTCCATTAATTCTAATGAATCCAACCATTCTCATTAATACTAAAATACTAAAGATACTAATACTAAATACTAAAAATACTAATACTAAATACTAAAATACTAAAACTACAAATACTAAAGATAGTTCTATGGAAGTTTACCTAAAGCACATGATCACAATCTTAAGAGTTAACTGGGAACCAGCGGTCATGTTACCTGAAGCATTTGAATCTCTTTCTATAGCATTACCAAAAAGGGGTCATCTGATATCTGGTGAAGAACCTTGGACTGGGAGTTAGAAGACCTTGGGTGAATTTCAGCTTGCTACCCGTGTCACTTTATGGAGGTGTGATGGCCAGGTAAGACCTGGGCTTGTACCACACATCAACTGTGTGACTGCGGGCAAGTCACATTACCTCCTTGAGCCTCAGCTTCTTTCTCTATTAAGTGTGGATAAGAATTCCCCATCTTCTTCGAAAAGGTGTTGTGATGAAGGACTTTTGTAAACCTTAAAGAATTCCAGACATATGAGTGAGTACTGAGGAAGTCACTTAATTGCCCAGGGTTTAGCTTCCAAACGTGTGAAGTGAAGGAGTCCAACCAGATGTTTAAGGTTCCTTTTAGAACTAAATATATCGTCCTATGGTCTACAGTGAAATGTCTTCCAAGATGACTAACTTCCATTATCAAACAACTCTGATTACCAAGATTTCCCTGATGTAGAATAGAAATTAACTTCCCATAGACATTCCTTAAAAAGGTCAATGACCAAAACAAACAACTATATATATATATATATCAAAATATTTACTGCAGCTTTTTTTTTTGTCACAGCAAAGACCTGGAAAGAAATCCAATGTCCATTCACTGAGGAATAGATCAACATAGGGTGGTATGTTTGTATCACTGTGACATAAGAATATGATAAAGTAGAGAAGTACAGGAGAAAGAAACACGAACTAAGGCAAAAATGAGGGAAGCCTTATACAGGAAAATAATATACACAAAACAACAATTTAAATTGATAAAATAACAACAAAGCAGCTGAAATAGAATGATGCAAAATGAGGGTAAAACAAGCCTGGCCCCAAAAAAGGGATGAGAAGCTATCTCTCCTCTCTTCATTTCTTTGAGGAGGGGGAATGGGAATGGGTGTAGAACACTGTGGACAATGAAATTTTTTTCCGAAATGTTTTTTTGCTAAATTGTTTTTTTCCCCTCATTTTAAATTACTGTTATAAAGGATGCTTCTATGTCACAGGGAGGACAGACAGGATGGACAGTTTGGGAAATGGAGGTGATATAAAAACAAAGATTAACAAAATCATTGATGAGCTTTTTTTTTTTTTTGCTTTTTTTTTCTGGAGGGGGAAAGCAGGGCAATTGGGTTTAAGTGACTTGCCCAAGGTCACACAGCTAGTAAAGTGTTAAGTGTCTGAGGCCATATTTGAACTCAGGTCCTCCTGATTCCAAGACCAGTGCTCTGTTCACTGCGCTACCTAGCCGCCCCCAACAAAATCATTTTTAAGGAAAAAAAAAATATGCCTCCCTATGATTTCCATCCATCAGTTCTAGTTCTGTCCAAGAAGAATAAACCTCAATCCCACTGAAACATATCTTTAAAATATCTGAAGTCTATCAAGTTTTCCTACATGTCCTCTTCTTTTCCTATCAATAAAATCCTGAGTGCTTCAAAGACTCCTTTTCTGTTACATTTTTTAATGCCAGTCACCCTCCCCGGGATGTGTTCCACCTTGCCAATATCCTTTCTACAATATCTCTAGTCTGGGTGCTGCTATACCATTGATGTAGCCTCAATCGGTGTATGGTAAAATGGGACTACGGACTATTACTAACCTTAAGCTAAAAATGAGGCACCTATTCATGAAGGTTAGCAGCATTAGCTCTTCCAAACTGCCACATCTCAGCATTCACTAGGACTGCATTTGGGGTCCAGTAAAATTCTAACTCTACTCACATCTCCCTACTCCTCTCTTTGGACAGCTAATTTTTTGAACCCAAGTAAAGAGTTTTACATTTATCCCTATTAAATCTTATCCTGTTAGTTTTTGTCCTCCATTCTAGCCTGTGAAGATCTTTCTAGATTTCAAGTTTATTATCTAATGTATTTTTTGCTACCCTTCCCAGTTTCTTTTCATTAGCAAATCTGAAAAAAAAAATGTTCTCCATTCATCCATCCAAGACCCTGATGAAAATGTTAACTGGAACTAGGTTAAAGACAAATAGCCCTATGGCTCTTTTCTGGAGACTTTCTTGCAAGTTCACATAGACTAATGCAGCCCTCTTTGGGTCCATTCAAACAGCTGCAAACCACGTTGAAATCTTAATAGTTAATGTCTACAAAAATTTCCTACAACTGTCTAGTAACTCTCTCAAAAAAGCAAATGAGGTTAGCTTAGTGCAGCTTGTAAATTAATTCATGCTAACTTATAGGAAGTAAAGATATTCATAAAGTACTTATAAACAGTACTTTTAATTATTATTCTAGAACTTTTAGATAAATCAACTTCTCAACTTTATAGGCCTTGGCTTGAAGTATCCTTCTCCTTTAAGAGAATTCCATACCAACATTTGTCCGTCTCTATTCCAACGGGAGCTCTTCTACCTGTTAATCATGATTTTTCAAATATTACCGTCAATGGCTAAAAAAAAGCACATTCTGAAACTCTTTCAATATTCTAGGAAGCTCTCTGTCCAACTCAGGTGACCTGAACTCCCTGAGAACATCCCGGTACTCTCTTACCATCTACTTACTTATGGAGGGTTTTAATTCTCAAGTTAAAGAATTTCGTCCTGACTTTCCCAGTAGGAAGTTTACTTCTTGGCAGAAAAGCTAAAACCAACATGAGTAGGCCTCATCTTTCCATCTAGCAGCTGTCCCCTCATTCCTTGAACTTCTTCGCAGAGCAGGTGAAGAAGGCTCGCTGGTTGTCTGCAGCATCATTACTGGGCTTTAATATATTTCTGATGTGTTTTGCACATAATCAGGTCTGTATTCTTCCCCAGTTTTTACACTCTCTTCACTATCCAACCAAGATGTCTTTTATCACCTTAAAAAAAAATTTAAGGCCAGAAGAAAAGCACAGCTTTAAAAAACAAGGATCTTTCCTTCCACCAGACATGTTTCCTTTCCCTTCTTCTTCTTTACACAACACACACACACACACACACACACACACACACACACACTTCACACACTTTAAGGAGCTGAAATCTTGCTGCTGGGTAAAAAGATACGGGGCAGACTGGTTACAATTGCTTTCCTACTTTGCATGGATTCTGTAAGAGAAAATAATCCAGGCTTTTGAGGAGAACAGAGAGAAGGGGCACCTCTGGGGTCAGACTCCCATGGAGAAAAGACAGAAATTCATGGAAGAATCTGTAAGGCCATTATCAGATCCCAGAAATAAAGTGAAAAAGGAAGGCACGGAGGAGGGTGAATGGGATAAAAAATGCTCTTTAGCTGTATAAAGCAGAGGAAGCTGCCCGTAACTGACAAAAAACTTGTAAGGAATAGAACTGATCTACCTGGAAGGGCACAATTCCAAGGCCAGCCTCTTCCTGGAATGTTAATCACCCATAAAAAAGGGGGGGGGGTGGAAGAAAGGAAGAACAAAAGCAGGAAATCATCATCTTTCTAAGCAAACATTCAACTTTTAAAAAATCCCCCAAACCTATATATGAAAAGAAGTATCTAATACCACAAAACAATTTAGTCCCTGTCGGAGCAGTTAATATGCAGTTGAGCATGACGTGGAGCTCAAACACAAAACTCTCAATGAGAAGAGGCTGAATTCCTAGAAAGGAGTATTCCACACAAGGTTCTTCCAACCACCTTCATTTTACAATAACTTTGTTAAACATTACTTATTTAAAGCATAACACCAATATGCAATGGAAATAACTATCCCACAGGCTAGCACTGACATGGGCTCTGAATTTTATTTATGTTCTGTATCTTCCCAATGCAGGTACCTAGCACAGTCCTGGGTACAAAGGACATGTTTAATCAATACCTGTTTTAACTGAATGGTGCCTTCCTAGAACCAATTAAGGAGAATCTGGCCAGGGTGGACAGTCGCTGGAAAATCATGCTTGGCTTCTACCCTGTAAGTCCTGAACGAAGTAAATATGAAAGTACCATAACAACATTCTGCCTCATGGCAGGCAAGGGAACAAACATCCTGCAGCTGCAGCTAAGTTTTCCAAGCCATAAACAGTGTCACAAACAGGCTGAGGAAGAGATGTCTCATTCATCCATTCAACATTCATCAAACAACTCCAAAAAAAGAGCCACAAGAAGAGGCGATGAGAGACCATGCAGTTAAAACCGCCTGCGCTGGGCCCACATTTCAAGGGCCAGAAATCACTGGAGGCAAATTGCGCTCCCTAGGAATCCAATCCTTCAAAAGCATTCACTGAGTTCCTCCTAGGTGTCCAGACCTGCCATGCTCTGCCCTATCTCGCACTGTGTACGAGTCAGGAGAATGAGCAGGCCTTTCCTTCATGGAGTTTACTACATAATTATGAAAAGCTATGTATAAGTGGGTAGAGACCCAGCTTCTGACACAGGGAGACCTAAGTTTGAACCCTGCTTCTAATACATACTTGCTATGGCAGATCATAGCAAGACCAAACACTTCTCAGTGTCCCCCACACAATTCTCTTAAGACTTTTAAGTTGTAAGAATACTGTTTTAGTGGTTAGAGTTCCCAAAAGGGAAGAAATCACAGGCCCAGAAATCCCATCCTCTCCCTACCCCCAAACAACAGAAACACCAACTATCTGGGTCTGCAAAGTCAATGACATCAAAAGCACTAGAAACAATGCAAATGAACTTGTGACTTTACTCTAAGAAAATATAACTGAAGTCAAAGGATAATTACCAAGACAGAAGAATTTACCTCCTTCCTGGAAATCCACTTTGGGTTTTCCATCTATGTTTCTAGACCATCCAGTCAGCAGCATCTCTCCAGAATCCCTCAGGGAAGGCACACTCCAAAGAAAGGGCATACCTGCTTTCCACAAGGTGAGCCCTTGCTCCCAATGCCCAGGTCACAAGAGAATGCCTGACCACAGACTCTGGAGTGGACCGGCTCTGACTAGAGCAGGCGTGTGAGAACAGGGACGTGTTGATCTGAAGGAGCCACGGCTGGAACAGGGAAGCCTCTGCTACAAGTCACTAACATTGTGTGTGGGAGGGAGAGATACATGTCAAACCTGAGGAAAGTTAGAGGCTGGCCAGGCCACCCAATGACTGCCTTCCATGTAACTTGATGCTTGCACTAGGAAAACTCAAGGACAACTGGATTCTCTGGCGTTAACAGAGAAGAATTAGCGGGCTTCTTACTCCTAATTATAGACTTAAAAATTGCACATTTAATATGTTTTCTTCAACAGGCATTTTGTTTAGGGCTTTGAGGAAAGCCAGTTACCATTTACCTCACTAAAATGTTTAAAAGGAAAGCTTTAACTCACTACTCACAAAACCAGAGGCCACACTGGGCTTAAGAGATTTGCCAGCAACCTCAGACCTCAATCACAACTGGTCAGAGCACCCAATTAAATGAGCGTTTATTAGGCACCTATTAGGTGCTGGGCACTCTGCTAGGCACTTAGCTGAGGATAATACAAAACCAAAACTTACTCTCTGGTCCCTAGGATTCTTCTAGGCAAAAACCATCAGATTTCCCCCCCTGGATCAGCCCAGCCCACCGTGCCCTACCACTGATAAGGGCACTACTGTGTAACAGGCAAGGAAGAGCACATCTAAACAGCCTGACATCACCTGAGGCTCACGTTAAGGGAAGGAGAACCTTTTAGCCAGGAATGTATCTAAACTTTTTCTGAATGTGGATTCAAATTCAGCATCTCTAAAATCAAATTCAATGTCTTTAACCCAAAACTCTCAGTCCTCCCCAGCCATTTACCCTCAAAATTCAGATTTTTTTCCTTTCTTCCCTAACTCCTACCATACGCCTCAATCAGCCACCAGACCCATGAATTCTATTTCACAAATCTCTCTCACACTTCCACTCTTCTCCATTCAAATTGGCATCGAGCAATCATCAACTCCCACCTGGACTCTAACAGCACTTACTTGGTTTCCCTGACTGCAGTCAGTCCAATTCATCCTGCACACACCTGTTCAAGTAATGCAGAGGTCCAAACCTCTTACTCTCCCCGACTCAAAAACCCTTCCAAATAGTTTAGGATAAAATATTAACACCTCAATATGATGCGTCAAAGCCATCCACAATCCAACTCCAACCTATCTTACCTTTCAGGCCTCATTTCATCCTATTTTACTACATTCCTGTCAAACTAAAAGTCACCCTAATCTCATCCTGCATGCACTGACCTATGCAGATTCCTGTCAGCAGTGGAAGGTGGAGGGGCACAGTCCATCCCATTCTCCACCCCCCCCAATATCTCTGAAGATTGAAATCCTTCTCTTCCATTCACAACCCAGCTCAAGTGTTGTTAGTACATTGAAAAGAACATTGGATTAGAATTCTGAGCACCTATTTGTTCTGTGAAGTTTGGGTTCAATCAAAGGGCTGCCCTTGGGGACTGAGAGGGCCACATGTGGCCTCAAGGATGCAGGTTCCCCACCCCTGATAGATTAAGGGTCTGGCTCTGGAGCCAGACTGTCTCCAACTCCATCTCAACTCCATCTCAACTGTCAGCTAAAGAATGGGGGAATTACATTAACTGACCTCCACAATCCTCTTCCGGTTCTCAATCTGTAATTTTATGAACCTCCACAAAACTTCTGTGAATACCCCTCCCTACCAGGTCAAAGTCAACATCTCCTTCACTCTTTTCAAACTACCATGTTACATAGTTATCTGTATTTCAGGATGTCCCTCCTCCCCTCAATCTCTTCCAGATACCTTGCTGCCTTTGAGGCTCACCTCCAGTGCCATCCCTTATAGAAAGCTTTTCCTGGTTCCTACAAGGTGTTACACTGCTCCAGTGCTCCCAATGATTTTGTATTTTATAGACTTTGTATTTAACTCTACGTATGTTTTCATAAAAAGAGAACTGGATTTGGAATCCAAAGACCTGAGTCAAAAATCTGAGTCTTGCTACTTATGACCTAACATGACATTGGGAGAGTCACAAACTGCTCAGGACCTCAGCCTCCTTATCTGCAAGATCAGGAAGTTGAACTGGATCACCTCTGAGGTCCCTTCCAGCCCTAATCTATGATCCTTCCTCCAGAAAGTTCCAAGTAACTGCCCAGGTCTGATCAAAACACATGAATCCGTATGAGTAGGGGGGCAGACAGACAGGCAATAACATTCTGCCTCCATCCTTAGCAAGATAAAAGCCTCTTCCCACAGCCCTCATCTCCAGATAAGAAATATACCATCATGAGAAATCAAATCATCAATGAGGCTGTACAAAGTAGAGAGAGATCTCTGTCTCCAACCTCCTACCCCATGTCTTTTTTTTATTACAGACAAAAAATTAATATAGCCACTGGACAGCAAGTGTTGAACTCAGGGGGAAAGTAGCATATACAAAGACCCTGCTCTCAAAGAGACTGGCTTTTTTTTTTCTTTTTTTGAGAATGACCTGAGAAGCCATTTGAAACAGCCCTCTCATTTTACAGACAAGGCTCAGGGAAGCTGGTGATTTACCCAAGATCACAGAGTCAGTAACAGAGCTGAGATCTGAATCCAGAACCTCTTCAAACTCCAAATTCACTACTCTTTACAGTGGACGATGCTGCCTCCCCAACATGTTTAATAATTGGATCATAGGTTTAGAGTGGTAAGAGACTTTAGATGTCACCTAAGCCCAATGCTCTCATGACATTTCTACTGTGCTTTAAGGGTTATAGAATATTTTTCTCCCAATACCCATGTGAGGTACGAAGCAGTATGTGAGTAAGTGCCAAAGGCAGTTATCCTACAACATTGTTCTAGGAAGTCACAAAAGACAGAGATCTACATGAAGTAACTCCAAAACAGCCGGTCTCTGACAGAAGGCAGAACATGATTTAGGTTCTAGAAAACTATTAACAAGAGTCTCCATTGGAAGGGACTTAGGGATTATCTAGTCCAAGTGGTATGAACAGGAATTCCCTCTGTAACACTTTCTTCCTTCCTCTCTGCTTACGATCTATTCTACTACAGAAGGCAGAACCAGAACCAATGGGTGATAGTTGTTTAGAAGTAATTTTTTAATTGATTTAAGGGAAAATGTCCTAAGAGTTGTATTGTAAATGGATTCGTGATCTTATACATGCTTCCCAATGATGTAGATGGTTGCTCATCTGTACCTGTCCAACCCTGGGAGAATCTGATACACATCCCAGGCTCTCACACACATATTTGACAGGGGGTCCAACCTCTAAACAATCTCATCTTGCAGACCTCTATTATGGAAAAACCTGCCACCGAGGAGGCAGCCTGTGGAAAATGTCAAGAGGATGTGAAGAAGCCTTTCAGCACTTTGGACCCCCTGGGACAAATTTCTGGGAGGGCAGGGCCAAGTTTCCTAGAACAGGCAAGCATGAGAGTTGTGCTCTATATAGTTAGGGGGCATATCTGTGTCAACAAAATCACAGATCATTTGATGTATTGGAGAATAACCATTAGGAAAGTTTTACCCCCCCCCAACATCAAGCTGAAATCTGCCTCTCTGCAGCCACAACAACTGGAATTTCTTTTTAGAGCTTTAGGATTTGTAAAGCACTCTGAAAATATTATCTTATTTACCCAAGATCAGAGTCACAACAGCCCTTGGAGGTAGGTGATATTATTTTACCCATCCTACAGATAAAGAAAGTGAGGCAAACAAGGCTAAATGAGTCACCCAGAATCACACTGCTAGTAAGCATCTGAGGTGAGACTTACATCTAGGGCTTTCAGTACATAGTTCTGTGTCCTGTACCACTTGTTCCTGGTTCTGTCCGTTAGAGCAAGCAGGCCAAATCCAATCATCTTCTATATGACAGTCCTCAGGCACAGAGGAGGGAAGAACGCCTTTTAAGTATGTAAAGATCAGCATAAGTAAAAGCCACGCAGCAGGAATAAACATGGTCTGTGTGTGAAAGGGCACTGAGCACCTGACTACTTGGAGAGATGAGGATGAGGAAGGCAGTGGCAGATGAGTTTAGAGAGGCCGATGGAGCCTTGAATGTTACTTGATCCCACGGGCGATGGGGATCCATTGTAAGTGATATCACAGGAGTCAAATGGAGGTTTTTGCACGGTAGCTAGTGATAAGAGACTGAAAAATTTCACTCAAGAGTTGTCTATATCTAGAAGTTAAAATGGGACATCCAAAAGGCTAAGAACCTCTCTTCAGGAAGGAGGGGAGGCAGTAAAAACATGCAGTTCTGTCTCCCAGTTCATTGATAAGAAAGCTCTGAAGATCATTCTTGCTTCCCTCTCTGGTATCCCTCTTGCTCCCACCTATAGGCTAAGCACTGGGATTAATCAAGTCTCAGACAGGAGAGAGATAAGGGCCTCATGGAAGCAAAGCTTCACTTGTAAACAGCCTTGCAGACCTTGTATTCTGGTTCTGGGTTATTGGACTGAATCCTTGTGATCTAGCATCTTATGCTATAACCCACTTGCAGTATAATTTATTGTCGCTGTTGTTGAGTCGTTTCAATAACGTCCGACTCTCCGTGACCCCATTTGGGGTTTTCTTGGCAAAGATATTGGCGTGGTTTGCCATTTCCTTCTCCGGCTTATTTTACAGACGAGGAATTGAGGCAAACAAAGTTAAGGGTCTTGCCCAGGGTTAAACAGCTAGCAAGTATTTGAAACCATATTTGAACAAGTCCTTCCAACTCCAGCACTTGTACTCTCTATCCACGATACCACCTAGCTGCCCTCATATCATTACTGGACCCCTATTATCTAGGACCCAATGCATCTGACTTCAAATCCCTAGTTCTCTTTAAAGTCCAGTTCTGGAGGTACCTCTACATGAAGCCTTTCCTGATCCCTCCCCACAGCTTCTAGAGATTCCTCCTCCCCCCCAAACTATCTTAGGTCCATCTTGGATATATTTCTGTATGTACACATCACATGTAGCCTCCCTACACCATATAAAACATAAGCTTTTGGGGGACACAGATTGTTTCATTTCTGGCTCAGTATCCTCCAGCACCTACTGTGGTGTCTGGGACACAGTGAGGCACTTAATAAATGCTTATCCATTGATTAGTGTTCCTGTTCCTCTAAGACTGAAGCCCTCCTCCCTACCTTGCTAAGCTTTAGCAGGAGATGAAATTCTGTCCCCTGAATCTCAATCCCCTTGCCATCTGCTAAGAGATCTCCCTGAATCTATCTACTCAGACTGGCTGCCTGACACCAGACACCTCCAACAATGATCCTCCTTCTGCCTGCTAGGACGCTCTCATTTGTCACCAATGGGTTACTTTCTTGGATCTCCTCTGTGTCACCTATTTTTCCTCTCATTAGTCATAGCTGGACCATACCTTCCCAGGTCCCTCACCCTTTGTGGGACATCCAATCTCAAATGCCCAGGCCCAGCCAAACCTGATCCCAAGGAGGGGATAGGAGAGAAAGAGAGGGAAAGTACCCAAACCATTCCTTTAAGTCCCCACATGCTGTTACTACTCTTCAAAGAAAGAAAAGTGTCACAAAGAAACAGAAGCAGTCCTTCTCTCTCCTCTCCCTCCCAGATAAGTCTGTTTGTGAGCCATCTATGAAATACTAGGTTGCTAAGAACATAAACATTTAAACTTTTTAAAAGAACCAGTCGGTTCACAAATGAGAAAATGAAAGAAACTGTGAAAAAGAGGGGACAGCTCAGGGACAGATTCTTTACCAGAATAGCTCTGGTCCCTACAACTCACAAACATCTTCCCAGACAGGAGACTAAATATGTTCACACTTCATTTTGTCACAATGCTGAAATTGCACTAATGAGAGATTCATTTGGGGGTAACTAGCTTCCCTTTCTCATCAGTGTGAATTACTTTAGACTGCTTTCATCTTAATAGCCAGCCAAGTGAGGAGTAAAGGAGCAGAAGGTTTGATTGGAGGGAGGAGTGGGAAGTCATTCGGGGCTGAAGAACACAGCACCAGGAGACAGGAAAGGGGCACAGAGAGGGACTTAGGGGCACTCAATTGAAGATTTGCCTTTCAAAACTCTGCCTAAGATTAGTCACATGCATAGTCTAATTCGGCTAGTACTAATGCAGATATCGCTTTAAGGTTTGCTAAGTGCTTCACAAATATCATTTCATTTTATCCTAACAGATGAAGAAACTGAGGCTGGGAGGTTAAGTAAACTTGCCTGAGGATCACACAGCTGCCAAGTATCTGTGGCTACATTTGAACTCAGATCTTCCCAACTCCAAGTGCAAAGCTTTTATCCCCTGTACCATCTCCCTTTAGAAGAGTACACAGTCCCTTCCCTGCTTGCCACACCAACTCAGATGAGACTGTAGTTCAGCTTAATTCAAGGTGAAATAAGCTTTTGTGGACTACTCGGGGAACACTGAACCTATGAGAAACAGGTCTCAAAGGGCTTGACTTAGAAACTTTTAAGAAACACAGTCCAAGCTGTTGGAACGCCTCTCCTCTCCAATTATCTGTCTTTTTTGCCTTTGTCTTAATAATTCTATTTTCCAGGTACAAACAGCGGCTGGGGGTTGCTATTCCCTGAGTCACAATGCTTGGTTACAAACTCCCCCTGCCTTGAACACTGACACACAACTGCCCACATCTAACCCAGAAGTTACATCAGTAAGGCTTTCACTTTCAGGAGGCCACACACCCCAAACCCGCCAGAGAAAAAAACAAAACAGGAAAACCTCAGGTTCAGCCACAACCTTCTTAGAATGCAACCTCAGTACCAGCCACAACTTTGTTGGCAGAAAAAAAATGCCTTTTCTATAATCACAATAACGAGTTGGTTTTTTTTTTTAATTAGTAAAGAACCCTTTTTGAGTAAGACTAATGTCCTTTATTCCCACAGGGCATGGTTTCCGTTTTTTAGAAACTTTGAGGTACAGCACCATCAGACTGTAGATTGATCCAGGTGAGGCCATGATTCCTTCACCCCGACAATAATCCACACCACCCACATGGCTGCAGGTTCTTCCAAGAAAAAACAACTATAATTCAAACTGTGCCAAGGGAGGATTTTTCTATGTAATTCCTTTACTTAAGATGCAGCACAGGAGACTGTAGATATACTGCTGGGTCGGAATCATAAATATTCCAGGTTCAAATCCTCTATTTGATACTTGCTAGCTAGATCTGGAATAAGCTTTTGTGGGCTGGTCGGGGAACACTGAACCTATCAGAAACAGGTCTCAAAGGACTTAACTTAGAAACTTTTAAGAAACATAATCCAAGCTGTTGGAAAGCCTTTCCTGTCCAATTATCTGTCTTTTTTGCCTTTCTCTTAATAATTCTATTTTCCAAGTACAAACAGCGACTGGGGGTTGCTATTCCCCAAATCAAAATGCTTCAGATCAAGTCACTGAATTTCTCTATGTTTCAAGAAATTCTCTAGGACTTAACCTTGTTTTATCTGATAGATGGATAATCATTGTTATCCAAGGCAATTTACTTAGTCACAGATGTTTTCTAGAGAGGAAGGACAGCCCACACTGGGTATTCCCTAGAGAGCTATAGAGCTTCCCTGTATGTGTGTGCTTTACACTAGGTCTTAAAGGGCGTATACTTAAGATTTAGCATTAAGCACAGAGCACTCTGAAATACACTGCTCAAAATTTCTCTGATAAACATCTCAACTCTAAAACTTACAAGAACAAGAGCCATTCCCCAACTGCTAGATATACGGTTCAAGGATAGGAACAGGTAGTTCTTAAAGGAGGATATCTGAGCTATCAACAGACATGGAAAACTGCTGCAAATCACTTATACTTTGAGAAATTTGAATGAACAGTTTCTACTTCACACTCCTTGACACCCCCAAAAAAGGAAAATGACAAAAATGAGGGGCTTCATAAAAACAGGAGTGTAGCGCTTTGAAATGGGATACCCATCCTAGAAAGCAGTTTGGAACTATGTCCCAGAAGTCTCTAAACTGCGCATACCCTCTGACCCACTGATACCACAGCTAGGCATACTCCCAAAGAAATGAATGAAAAGAGGAAAAGAATGCAAGTATACAAAAATATGTATAGTAGCTCTTTTGTGGTGGCAAAGAACTGGGAAAGAGCCAAACAAATTATGGTATATGACTGTAATATAATATTGTACTGTAGGAAATAATTAAAAGGATGGGTTCAGAGAAACCTGGGAAGATTTGTCTGAACTGATGCTGAATGAAATAAGCAGAACCAGATGAACACTTTATACAATAACAACACTACAAAGACAAACAACTTTGAGAGATTTAAGAACTCTGATCAGTACAAACGACAAACCATGATTCCAGAGGACTGATCTTAAACTAAGTTTCCTACCTCTTAACAGATAGATGATAAATTCAAGCGGCAAGATGAGGCATACATTTTTGGACATGGACAATTTGGAAATTTATTTTGCTTAAACACAAATATTTCTTAAAAAGGTTTTTTATTTTAAATTGGGGGAGTAGGTGAGAGAGAGAGAGGAAAAAGAATGGAAAAAATTGAAAAAAATGAAATATTTTAAAATTTTCATAATTTTTTTTAATTTTAAAAATAAATAGACTGCTCAAATAGAGACTGGCTAAAAAACTGTCATTAAATAGCACACATGCCTAACAGTCATCATATCAGGACTTGGAACTTCAAGAAAAGAGTTTGAAACTGAGCCTTCAACATCCCTCAGTCATCATCACCAGTCAAGACAATTTCTACCTCACTAACTCCCAGAAATCAAAGAATTTCAGTCTCCTAGAGGATCCAAACTTCTCAGTAGGAGTAGGTCCTGATTCATCCCCACCTGTGACTCCAACTTGGCTTACATTTACTTATGAGCAAGGTATGTGCTACATTTTTGCATTCCTAGGACCCTAAGCTGAGTACCTTATACAGAGATCCCTAATAAATGCACTGAACTGAATTGGACTAGACCCACAGAGGTGTTGCATTCATTTGTTTCCTGATTATTGTGTTCAATAATCACACAGTGGCTGAAGTGCTAGACTGGAGGGGTCAAGAAGAGCAGATTTCAAATACTACAGCAGATGTTGACTAGCTATCTGAACCCTGAGCAGTCACTCACAGGATCATCAATCAATTAATTAATAAGTCTTGATTAAGCATACACTAGGTGTTGAAGATACAAAAAAAATTAAAAAATGTGATAGTCCCTGCCCTGAAGGAGTTTAAATTCTATCACAGCTTTAGAGATAAAAGGGACCCAGAAGATCATTTAAAGCAACTCCCTCATTTTACAGATGAGGAAATGGAGGCACAAGCAAGTTACCTATCTTACAGGGTTATTTTTGAAATAATAATGAAATAATTATGTGTAGTTCCATAGATATTAATATACTAAATAAATATTAAGATTTTAAAAATTCTATCAAGACAGCTAGCTAGGTGGCAGAATGGATAGAGTGCTGGACCTGGAGTCAGGAAGACCTGAGTTCAAATTCAGCCTCAGACACTTTCCAGCTGTAGGGCCCTGGGCAAGTCACCTGTTTACCTCAGTTTCCCCAACTGTAAATGGAAGGGTAAAGTGTTTATGTGCCTGGTACATGGTTGGAACTTAATAAATGCTTAGCAGAACCAGGAGAAATTTGTACACAATCACAGACACAAGGTATTTGTGACAACCAACTTTGATAGACTGTACTCTTCTCAGCAATGCAAGGTTATAAGACAACTCCAAAAGACTCATGATGGACAGAGATGTCTACATTCTGAGAAAGAAGCAGAAAGAACAGAGTTTGAAGGCAGACTGAAGCAAACTACCTGTTTCCTCTTTCCCACTGTTCATTCCATCCATTTTTACAATCCTTCTTTATAACCTGACTAAAGTACAATGTGAAAGTATTTGTAGAACCTATACTTGAGGGCATGCCGCCATGGGGGGAGGGAGAAAAGGGAGAGGGAGAAAAATTGAAACTCAAGGGATTGTGGAACTGAATCTTGTAAACTAAAAGTAAACAAATTAATAAAGACCAAAAAAAAAAGGAATAAAATTTTAAAAAAATAAATAAATGTTTCCTCCCTTCTGTAGGTTTCCATTCTCACCTGGCTGCCTTGGGTGGCCAGAAAGCTCAGATGGGACAGAGTATAGAAAAGAACTTTGGAAAATACAAAGCATCTTATAGACAGATGGGTGGTTATTACCATTCTAGTATTGCTGTTTAAACCAAGATGGGAATGATATGTCCTCCCTCCCTAGTCTTCTTTATAACAGAAAGGAACACAGGGATGAAAACATAGAAGGTGTTCAGCAAATACTTACTGGGTTAGTGAATATGTTTTTACCATATTATTTTTCTTGTTGAATCTGACTTTGCTGCTACAAAGTGGAAAGAGGGGGTATTAATGACACTTTTCTCCATCCGTCCCCAACCCAAAGAAGGCAACCACTTTAGGGGAAGACAAAGTTGTATTGTCAAGCTCCTCACTCCCACCAGCAACTGAACTGACATCCTGAATGTCCCACCAGAGTTTGAAAAAGACTGGCTCAATGTAAGAAGATACCAAAACACATAGGTGTTGGGCCAAGTCTCTGCTGTGTGAGGGGGTGGAGAGCTGGGGGCCAGCCCAGAGTTTCGTTCCTGAGAAAGATCATCTATCCAGCCCAGGCCCATTTTCTTATACGTCAAAAGGGCTCAACAGAAGGAAGAATTTTATTCCAATGAGATTTGTCCAACAAGAGAACAGGTTCATCTTCTCCACAGGTTGCAAACTTTTTAACCACCAGAAGTGGTGAAGCAAAAGTTGACTGAGGGACTGTCAGTATTATTCCAGTGAAAGAGAAATTGGATTTGATGAAAATGAAAACTCACCTTTTTGTAGTTCTGTCTATGGTCTCTCCTAACAACCTTGGGATGATGAAAGTAGTATAAGCAGGAGCTAAGTAGGTGGACTATTAGTAGAAGGACCTCCCTCTAGTAATTTGCACTAATACCTTCTCTATTTACTTAACTTGCCCAGGGTCAGGAAGGTATTCACCTAAAGGAAGGTTTGAACTCCGATCCTAGTGGCTTCAAGGTCAGCTCTCTAAACACTAAGCCACACTTCCTCAAAGATAACTGAAAAGTCATCTTTTGAGTCAGAAAATGTAATTTGCCTAAGGTCACTCAATCAACTGCCAAGTGGCAGATTTGGGGATCTGGAAATCAGGTCTTTGGAATTCAAGACCAATACAAATCACCTTATCTAAATTCAAGCATTTATTAAGCTCTAATGGTGGAAGGCAATGAATATCCATGGTCTGAAGGGGATTCATTCTTCTGTGGGTATTCAAGGTATACACAAATGAGTGTAACACTAGGAGTCTGGAGAGAGCATTCCCTCTCTTTCCCCTGAAGCACTGGTCTTAAATTAGTGCTTGCAATCTTTATCACCACACCCCAAACTCTTCCTTCTCACCCACCACCCAAAGACTGAATTTACAAGACTCAACTTCCTACCATGAGGGAAGGCATGGCTTACTGGACCAGCTTCACCTAAGGATATGAGAAGCCACAAAGCCAAGAGCTCCTTACCACCAGGACCAGGGCCACAGACACCAGATTTCTTGTTGCCAGGACCTCAAAGAGGGGAGGGAAGACCCACACAAACCAGGCTCAACCAGGAACCAAATACACACTCCCAGTCCAGACTATCTCTGGACTTGCATCATCTCTGGCCCTACTGGGAGGAAGCAAAGGAATTGATGGTGAAGATGAATTCAGCCGCAGGGGCCTCTATTACCAACTATTTACTAAGCCTTAAACCTACTTGTTGAAGACAACTGAGGGATCATCCACCAGCAGAAGGTGAGAGTCCCAGGCAGAAAGTCCTAAATTAACAGACTTTCCCTAATCCCTGAGATAGTACCATTAAATAGGTGAAAAACCTACTTCCCTAGCTCCCTATCACCACCCACTTTAACCCTAGTCTTTTCCCAAATACTACTCTGCATTTCCCTTTCTCGTTTCTACTCTTGATTTCTCCCAGTCATTAACTTCCATTTGCTCTGATCTAATTTTGAAGGAACTATTTTCCTTCAAGTTTTTGAAGTTTTTGAAAGTGAGTTTTTGAAATTCCTTTTCCATCTGGCAAATTTGGTTTTAAGGCATTCTTCTCCTCACTGGCTTTTTGGGCCTCTGTTGCCATCTGAGTTAGTCTATTTTTAAGGTGTTATTTTCTTCAGTATTTTTTGAGGTCTCCTTTAGCAAGCTGTTGACGTGCTTTTCGTGATTCTCTTGCATCATTCTCATTTCTCTTCCCAACTTTTCCTCTACTTCTCTTACTTGATTTTAAAAATCCTTTTTGAGTTCTTCCATGGCCTGTAACCAATTTATATTATTCTTGGAAGCTTTTGATGCAAGAGTTTTAATTTTGTTGACTTCTTCTGGTTCCACATTTTGTTCCTTTTTGTCCCCCAAAAAAGGATTCTATGGTCTGATTATGCTTCCTCTGCTTGCTCATCTTGCCAGCCAATTACTTGACTTTTAATTTTGACTTGGAGCTCTTTGCCATGTTAGAACTCTGCTTCCAGAGTGGAGAGAGCTGTGTCCCAAATTGTTGGGGTTTTCACAAATATTGTTAGAGGTCTGAGGAAGGCACCTTCTCTATAGCCACAACAAGCTCTGGCACACTCTCCTCAGGACCACCACAGAAATCCAAGCAGGTCAAAGCAAGAGCAATTATGCTCTTAATGGTTGCTTGGTCCCCCTACAATCTATAGGCCAGGAGCTCCAGAGGCAGCCACAAGAGGTGGTGGTGGTGTGTGTGGTTAGAGCATCATCACCCCATTCTGACAGAGTTCCCCACTGACCTTTTACTTTCTCTTTGGAATTTATGGGTAGAGAACTCTGGAAACCATCACAGTTGCTGGTATTCACTCTACTGAAGTCTACTCTGGCCAGTCTGTGCTGCTGGTCGGGGCCATCCTGGGTCAGGGCCCACACAGCTGTGCTTCACTCCCTGCTCAGTGCAATAGACCCTTCCTGTTGGCCTACCAGGCCACCTTCAACAGGAGATTTGTATCTCTCTGTCACTTCATGCGTTCTATAGCTCTAGAATTTGTTTAGAGTTTGTTTAGAGTCATATTTTACAGGTATTAGAGGAGGCTGGAGCAGGAGATCAGACAAGTTCCTGCTTTTACTCTGCCATCTTGCCTCTGCCCCCTTTCTGGTTTCTACTCTTAACAAAATGTAATAGATACAGCATGTCACCAAGTATGGGACTGTACTTGCAGGAAGGAAGGCCTGGTTGAAATCCTCTGCCCCACATCCTTATTAGCTGTGGAACCCCAGGCAAGTCATTCACTTGCTTCAGTTTTCTTATGTATAAAATGGCAGTGGGGGGGTCCACCTCACAGACCTCTAAAGTCCTTTCTGCTCTAAATCTATGACCCTACAATCCCTTCCTCATACACCTTTAAATCTCACTCCTTTCATCTTCTTCCTCAAACTGGTTCTCTGCCCTCCCAAAAGATAACATTCCCATCAATGCTTTTCCCTTCTGGATATACCTCTTATCACACTCACACCACCATGGGAGGGGGCCCTCTCCGTTCCACTTTACCACCCCCATGGCCTGCCTCTGCTGCCATCACTCCAAATGAATCTTAAAGGAATTGCTATTTTCCTCATCACCCTGGCCAGATCTGTGTTGCAATTAGTGGTTAGCAAAGTTCCTGGCACATTGTGGGAACTCAATAAATGTTTATTCACTGACAATTATCTCCCAATCTCCAGGTCATTTTCCTCTTTTCTCAAAGAACTTTCCCTACATAACCCAACCTCCACCTAGAAAACTGGGGATTTCAATTGATAGCCTCTGGCTTCCCATTTCAAGCTCCAACTCTACTCCAAGTCAGTCCCACACAGAAATGCTTCAACTTTTGATTTATCATCAGGTCTAAGTGTTTTATCCAGAATTCTTCTTTATTCACATCCTACTACCATTCCTTCTCTCCTGGATCACTCTCATCCTATGCTGCTTATACCTTGTCAACCCCCAACTGGGCTATCTCCACCCTCTATATTTCCCTGGTTACTCAGGAGCAACGGAATTGTTAACCCTAAAAATTCCTGTTATCTAAACTCAAGTGAGTCATTGATGTCCTTCGGCAATCCTTCTAAATTCTTCCTTAATTGGCTCCACACAGTACGCCCCAGAACTTTGACCCCAAACCCTTTCTTCAAGCCTCCTAAATGCTACTCCACTGCTCCTCCCACCCCAAGCAGGACTAGATTTTCTCCTTTACTAGAAAAATGGCACTTAGCTTAAGTACCTTTCTCTATGATTTTATATATCAAAACCTCTCTAAATCACTATTCTCTCTCTCTCTCTCTCTCTCTCTCTCTCTCTCTCTCTCTCACACACACACACACACACACACACACACACACACACCCCTTTCCCAGCCTGTTGCCCCTTCTACCACCCAGTCTCTGAAGAAAAGGTAGGGCCCCTCTTCTTGCCAAGGTCAAGCCCTGTTTGTGCCCTTGAGTCAGACTCTAAATGTCAATTCCTACAACCATACCTGGGTTGGAGTTAACCCTTATTTAAAACACCTAAAAGTGCTCCTTCCATCCACTTTTCAGTCAAACTTCTAGAAAAAAGCTACCTACACCTCTTGCCTGGTAGCTCTCATGAATTTCTCAACTTCTTACAGCATCAGTTACCAACAATTTGTTAATTACCGAATCCAATTACAGAGTGCTGGACTTTAAGCCAGGAAGGCTTGGGTGCCCACACACGCACTAGCTGTGTGACCTCGGGTAAGTCACTTAACCACTCAGCCTCAGGTTCCCCCCTATGTTTTACAAACATCCTTCCTGTTCCAAAGCTAGAATTCAATCACTCTACTCAGTCTCCTTTGGAGGATTACCATCCGTGTCTCACCTGTTATCTACATTTCCTGGGCTCTCTTTTTTTCTGAGTGATCTCATCAACTCCCTACTATCTTAACTAGTATCTCTATGCAGATAATTCCTGAATGAACACATCTGGTCTTCCCATAAACATCTCAAACTCAATTTGTTCAAAATGAAACTCCATCCTCCACTGACGGGTCGTATTGCTTTTAGGATAAAATACAAATATCTCTGCTTAGCATTTGCAGTAATTCATCTTGGTTCCAGCCAACCTTTCAAGGTGGTCAAGTGGATAGAGCACGAGGCCTGGAGTTGGGAAGACTCTTCTTCCTAAGTTCAAATCTAGCCTCAGATACTTACCATGATCCTAGGCCAGTCATTTAACCCTGTTTGCCTCAGTTTCCTCATCTGTCAAATGAGAAGGAAATGGCAAAACTGTTCGAATATTTTTGCCAAGAAAACCCCAAATGAGGTCATGAAGAGTCAGACAAAACTGAACAACAAATGCAATCTTTCAAGATTTATTTCACATTACCCTTCACGTATTTACTATTCCTCAAACTCTGTATTCACTTTCTTGCCTTCAGGGACCAGTTGTCTATCCCCCAATCCAAGAATATATCTCCTGTTCAACTCTGCCTCAACATCTTTAACTTTGTTTTAGGTGTAAATAACTCTTAGGAATGCCAGCTCTAGTTCTCGGTTCCTCTTCAAATTATCTTGCATTTACTTAGTTGTGTGCTGGGTTTACAGGCTGAATCCCACAGAAGGTTAGCTTACTGTGGTCTGGGACTGTTGTTCTGGTTTTCTGTTGTCTCTGTGTCTCCAGTCTTCAGCTTAATAAATGTTGGGTGACATAAAAGAAAAAGGGACAAGAGTGGTACAGATTTTCAATACACTCACAAATAGAGTCAAAACCTTCCTGGTAAGGAGGACACCTACCACAGTCTTTGAATATGAGGGAATTGCAGCCTGAGGAGACAAAGTAATTTACTCAAGGCAGTAAATCACAGAACCAGGAATCCATCCTTCGTAGAAAGGTATCTTTCCCATAATTGATAAGAATGTTGGACCAGGAATCTTGCCTTAAGAGACATGTTTGCAGAGTGATCCTAGGAAAGTCAATTTCTGGGCATGTTTTTCCAAATTTTATAATGAGGGAGTAAAGTCCCTTCTAATCCTAGATCTAGCCGTCTATGAATCCATATCCACTGTAGTTCTGCCACCCCACACCAGGTATGATGATAATGTACTGGTTTATGGAACTTAAACCAGAAAAGAGGGTGCATTCAGTTCAGCTTCAACACTCTGAATCTCCTAGGGAGACGTACAATGGGTGATTTTCCTAAATTTAGTTTAATCCAAAATGCCAAACCATTTGAAAAGTTCTAGCCTGGGGCTTACTGATTAAGCAAATTAACTCAATTTCCTTCCCCTCCCCATCAAGTAGGAGGTAGAGAATGTGGCATCCTCTAGAGCAGTGGTTCTTAACCTTCCACTGCCCCGACCCTTTAATACAGTTCCTCATGCTATGGTGACCCCCAATCATAAAATTATTTTCATTGCTCCTTCATAACTGTAATTTTGCTACCGTTATGAACTGTAATGTAAATATCTGATATGCAGGATGTATTTTCATTGTTACAAATTGAACATAACCCACAGGTTGAGAACCACTGATCTAGAGCCCTTTAAGCATTTAATTCACGGTTTTTGTTGTGTGGAGTTTGGTTTGGTTTTTTTTGTCAGCTTCCAGGAAATATGTATTTTGAAGCTACGTTTAATTTCTGTAATCATGCCTGCCAAGAATCATTAGAGAGATGTAACCTACAAAAATCAGATCTGACCCCTGACCTCTCTCTTCCACCTCAACTGCTTCTTCTTCCTATAGAAGTGTAGATGTTATTTACTTGCTCTTCCTTGATCTCACTCCTTTCCATGACTTCCATGATCACTTCTATGAAAGGGACTCTCTCCCCTGAACAAGTCTCTCATTTCCCACTGCTCTAACCACCAAAATGCTCCAAAGTGAACATCTCCATGAACCTACCTTTCTTCCAACTTCTACCAATGGCACCACCATTTCCCTCCAGTTCTCAAGGTTCAAGACCTTGGGGTCATCATTGATTATTATCTTCTTCACTCACATCAACATGTTCCAGTGGAGAGAGCACAGGTTTTGGACTCACCCCCCCCCCTAGAGCTCAGTTTCCTTAATTGTTAAGTGACAAATGGAACTGGATGGCCTCTCCATTCCCTTCAGCTTTAGATCTGTGATCCTGAGACACAGGATCTAGTTAGAGTGAGACTCTAACTCCATTCCCTGCCCGTGTCCTTCTTTCTGTCCCTAATTAACATCTAGCTAGTGAAGAGCAGGGGGTTGTTACCCTTTTCTGGGTCATGGACCCCTTTGGCAGCACAGTGAGGTATATCAAGGTAAAGAGAAGCAAGCATTCCAATAATCCTCATCTCACAATGTTTTTCAGTACATCAAATATGTAGGACTACAAAGAAAAACAATTATACTGGAAAAGATTATCAAAATATTAAAAAAAAGTTCCTAAAAACTATATTTAAGAACTCTTGAGCTAGAAAAATTAAGGAAATGGAAAGACTTGGACATCCCATCAAAAAGTCACCGAAATCATCCTCTTTATTGTCCTATGCTATAGAAATGCTTGTTTTATTCCATAAAATTAAAACAAACAAGCAAAAAAAAGGAGGTGCAGTTCCAAACCTGTTTCAATATCTGTAAGATAAAGGAAGGGGTCTCAATGATTTCTAAGGTTCCTTCCAGCTCTAGATGAATGATCTTCGGATGGATGTTTGTAATTCTAGTCCTCAATCCCTCATTGCCCCTAACTATTGTGCCAGACTTCAAACTGGTCTCTCTCCAATTTCTCCCCTCTCCAATTCAATCACTCTACAGGTCAAAATAATCTTTCTACTAAATGAATGTGATACCATCACTCCTAAGTCTAAAACTTTTTTCAGGAGCTCCATACCCCCTGTCTCCAATTGCTTATAAGAATAAGAAGCAAATTCCTGGTGGACACTTAAATGTTTGCTGAATTAAATGGAAAGGGAGGAGCACTGA
This sequence comes from Pseudocheirus occidentalis, assembly GCA_028646575.1. Lineage (NCBI taxonomy): Eukaryota > Metazoa > Chordata > Mammalia > Diprotodontia > Pseudocheiridae > Pseudocheirus > Pseudocheirus occidentalis. The sequence continues at coordinate 54,086,916 of CM053599.1, read as the reverse complement.
AGGGACCCCTTCCCTCCCCAAAAAAAGTTATCTGAGAACGAGTTGTACAAACACTGAAAAGTCTTCACACTTGAAGTTAGGCTAAGAGGAGTGCCTGGACATCCCATAAGTAGCTTTGGCTTCCTAATGTGCCACCATCACCCCCCCCACACAACTCCCCACTGCTGGGGATTCGAATCCATATTCCAGAGGACTAGAGTCTGGGGGCGGGGGAGGGGAAAAGTGGGAGGGGAAGACATCTAGCACACTGCTAGGTATACAGGTACATACAGGAAGCTCCAAGTCTTGGTGCTGTTTTAAGTAATTAAAGCTTAAAATGGCACTAAGACTTTGGGGACCCCCGAATTAAGCAGCATGACAGGGGCAGAAAGGGGTACTAGAATGCATCTGGTTTATTCTACGTAGCTACTCGTCACTTCACAGGATGCACTAAACGCAATTTAAAAAAACATTTCTCAAATTGCCCTGTAGTTTCAAATAGTCCTAGATAAAGTATGTTGCCTACCAATCCTGCAGCCCTCCCTCTGCCCCCTACACCCCTCCCACTTTACCCCCACTCCTGCCATATACACACGTAACCAATGACCAGTTCAGTTAATTGCATCCTTAGCTTCAGCACAATTTCTACCCAAACAGCTCATGGAACCCACAAATCTCTCTAAGTGGGAATGGCTAAGGGTCCCTGCCCACAAATGCGACTTCCCCATACTCCCTACGGAACCGCTGCAGTGAGGGCCCAGGAGGCTACAATGCATGTTTAATAGGGACTCGGAACAAAGACTAGAGCCCTGGCTTTCCCCAAACCAAACCCGAAGCCGGGGGTGTGTCCCTGCTCCGCCTCCCGGCCACGAGCGGAGGGGGAGGATGAGCGGTTTCCTTCAAATTCAACTAATAGGGAAGTCAGCTTTTACACCTCCCCATCTCCTAAACATCTTGGCACCAGCAGCCCAGAACCAAATGGCTCCAGATGTGCTATTGGACCCTAGATGCTACCTTCAATCTAAAGAGCAGTCGGACGATTTACTCCCGGGGCTGGAAGGGGGGAATGGGAAGGAGGCCGCAAGAGAAATCGACTCAAGAATACAGGAACCCTACTTGGTGAGGCAGCCCTTCAAGTTCGGCCTCCTCTCCCGAATAAACAATCCAAATTCAGCGGCACCCACGGGGCCCGTTCCGATGCACACCCTACCCTGAGCCATTAACCGTGGGAAATGACGCGGAGGTGGGGGGTGTTGACACCGTGTACAAACACACACTGAGGCTCAATGCAAAGTACTGGCCAGCACAGGACTAGGAAAGGGGGGCGAGAGGGAGGGACGGTCAAGAATCCCAGTTGATGTTGTTGGTGTGGTGTATCTGTGTGTACATGTGTGCGCGCGCGTGTGTGTGCGCGTGTGTGCGCCGGCGAGCCTGCTCTCACACGCAGCATTGTTTGCCAATCCCCGAAAGGGGAGACTTGTTATTTTTCCCCTTTCTCCCCTCCCCCTCTCCTGCCCCGCCCCTCTCCTCCCCTCCCCCGCGCCCCCCGCCCCCCCTCGGTCTTAAACACTAGCCGGCCCCGCGCAGCGGCCGCGCACAGCTGCGCTCCGAGCCCCGAGATCTGCGGCCCGGCCTCCTCCTCCTCTTCTTCTCCAACCCCCTCCCAAACCACTACAGCGACCCCGGGCCCCTAGGGACCGAGGGATTACGAGGGGGTGGAGCAGTACCTTGCCGCCGGGCTGAGCTTCCAGAGAGCACCAAAGGGAATTAAAAAGGGTACCGCGCACACTCGGGGGAGAACCCCGAAAGCGTAGCCAGAAAGCTCCGGGGAGCCCGCAGCTGAAAATCACTCCCCCTCCACCCTCAGCCGCCAGCCCCCACTCTCCGAATCCCGCGGTGCCCAGAGCTGCAGGGGCCGATCAAGCAGAGACCGCCCGTTTAGTCCAAGACAAACACTTTTTCCAACCGGGGTAGGGAGGTACAATTTAAAATAGCCCCACGGGTCCCCGATCTCGACATTCCCTCTGCCGGCGTTTAAAGCTAACTTGCCTAGCACTCCGCTCCGCCCCTTTACCCGTTCCAAAAGCAGCATCAGAGTCCAATAAATTAGCAAATAGTTGGGAGAGACTAAAAAACAAAAACCTCAGACTCCCCAAGGTGCCAGGAGAGAGGACGTGGCTGGGTTTGGTTTTTACAACTCTAAATTAGCTCATCCCGCCACAAATCACCTCAAACCTTCCCCTCCCCCCTCCAGAACGAGACTTTCGGGTTCCATTGCACATTTCTTTAAGGAGGGGCGAGGGGAAGGTGCCCCTCAGCCACCAGGACCTCTGTGGGGGCAGCTTAGAACCCTGTCCAGCAACAATGCGTTCTCTCCCAAGAAGCGCGAATCTTGGTGCAGCTCGGGTCACGCGGCCGCCCCCTCCCCAACAGGGGCCCGAAAGGCTGAGCTCGCGCGGCAAAGGTGGCCCCCGGGAGCTTCCACCAGCCATGCCTGGCTGCAGCGGAGAAAATGCGAAAAAGCCCCGAGAGCGCTGGTCCCCTCCGAGACAAACCTGGGGCTGGGGGCCCCAAACCCGAGGCATCTGGGATGGGTGGGGGGAGTATGGACGGAGGGTACAGGTGCTTGGAAGAGGCTTCGGGGAAGTTCCTTTGTTGGTAAACATTGCAGCAAGTTTCGCACGCCTCGGGCCTCGCGGACACGCGAACACACCCCGCCCCGCCCCCCAGCCCCCGGGAACTGAAAACTTAAGAAACAGATCCCAGGGCACCCAACCTCGGGGGTCCTGGGATGGGGGTGCAGGAGATGATGGAGTCCCGAGCAAAGCTCGGAGCTAGAGCCTCCTCTAATTTCCCTCCCACAAGAAGCCCCGCAAACACTCACCTGCGCAAAGCGATCCCCAAAGCAGGGCGAAAGTGACCCAAGGCGCCGTCATCTTCCAAGAAGACAAAAACACCGCGCGCCTCGCGGGGGGCCGGCAGGGAGGAGGAGACAGACGGGAGCCCCAGAAAAGGAGTCCAGAAGGAAGCGGCGGGAAGAAGCCCGCGGGGTGCAGGCTGAGAAGGGGCTCCGGTCAATTCCGAGCCAGCGGCTCCACTCCCCGCGACGCTTGCGTTCGGGGCCCCTTACTTCGGCAGGCCGGCTGGCTGGGCCAGAGGAGGGGGTGAAGCGAGCGCAGGGCCACCCCGGCCCCGCCGAGGGCGCGCTGCCGCTGCTCTGGCTCGGGCTCGGGCTCCTCCGGCTGCCGCCGCTGCTCCTTCTCCTCCTCCCCACGCGCGCCGGGAGACTTTGTCCAGAGGGAGTCCGGGGCCGCGGCGGGCAGAGGGGCCGGGGCCGCACACCTAGACCCCAAAGTTTGCGGGGCTCGGGCCGGGGGCTCAGGGCAGCTGCGGAGCGCGCACGACGTGCAGGAGGTGGATGAGGCTGCGGCTGCGGCCCGAGCTCCGGGGCGAGGCGGCGGGGACGGCCGGGGGTCGGCAGCTGGGCTGGGGGGCGGCGGCGGAGCGGGGAGGCGCGGGCTGCGGCGGAGGGGGCTGCGGCGCGCCGGGCGCAGGCATAGCGCGGCGGAGCTGGAGGCGCCGGGGGAGCGGGTGGTGGGATCGGGAAGTGGGGACAAGGAGGAGGCGGCGGCGGCGGCTGCGGCGGCTGCGGACAGGGAGACGACGACGAGGAGAGGCCGGTGCGAGCTCCAGCTCCGGAGTGGCCATGAAAGGACTGGGGGAAGCGCGGGGAGGGGGAGGGGCGGGAACGGGGGGGGGGGGGGAGCTGAACTGAGTCCAAAATGGCTCCTGAGCCGCGAAGGCAAAGTGGAGCCCGCGGGGAAACCCGGATGTTTGATACAAAGAGGCGGGCGGGGGGCCGGACCCCGTGTGCGAGGAGGGGGCGGGGCGGGGCGGGATCTAGCCGGCCTCGTGGACAGCTCCCACCCCGGGATGGGTGAGAAACAAAAACGGGGCGGGGGTGTGTGTGTGTGCAGTGTGCACCCCCGCCCCTCCTCTCCCACCCCTTCCCCTGCCGGGAATAGCCCTCGCCCCTCCCTCTCCCCCTCCCCCTGGAATTCCCCCTTTTCCCAACCCTTTTGGAAGACCCTTCCCGCTCTGTCCCTCCCGGACTGCTCCCCCTTCACCTATAAAAAACATCCCTTTTCTCTGTCTCCCCCAGCAGCCCCAGCCCTTGCCCCGCCTCCTCTGGCCGGGGCAGGGTTTCTGTCCCTTGGGCTGCGATTTTCTGTCCCTAGGGCCTGTGTCTGCTGCAGCCGAGGCGTCCGCAGAACGTGCCCCTCGCTCGCAGAGGATTGGGGGCCCTTCCCGGCGTTCGCCGCGCCCATCCGTGGCTCCTCCGGGCCTCGCGGAGACCACAGCGCGGGTGGTTGCTGCGGGCTGGCCCCAAGCCCGAGAGAAAATGAAGGGGTGGATTGTTGCTGTGGTCGGAGCAGCAACCTGCCCAGCGCGCCCGGGCCAGGGAGGAACACGCTTGCAGGGCTCGCCGACTTGTGGATCGCACCGTGGGTCGTGTTGTATCCGTGACACGGAACTCGGGGGCTCCTCTGCGATTCCTGTCCAGTCTGGCCACCTGGACCTCTCCGCCCGAAAAGAACCTGTTGGATCACGGGCATGGTGATCCTTCCGAGTTTAGGTCTAAACCGAGTAGAAGAGAGATAACTCATGGACTCTCACACAGAACCAGACACTTATACACCGAAAATACAAACTCAGAAACACGCTATGAAAAACTGGGCTTGACACTTTAATACACTACCAGGTGAAGCTGTGAAGCGAAGGGATGGGGGGAGGGAGGCGGGCGACCGTTCTGGAAAGCGAATTGGAATTTTGTTTTTAAAAATTTAGATATGAATACCTTTGACATAGAGCTCCCATAGCTGAACAGGTTAACCAAGATTGTTAAAGGCAGAAAGATTCCAAACACACCTAAATATACACGGCAGTATTTTTCATTGTAGCAAAGAAAAATACTTGTAACAGCTAACATTTATATGTAGCACTTTGAAGGTTTGCAAATATTTTCTCGTATGATCCTCATGATAACTATAAAATAAGTGCTATTGTTACTCCCATTTTACTAGGGAGGGAATTGATGTTCCCAGAGATTAATTGACGTGTCCAGGGTTATACAACCAGTAAATACCAGAGATAGGATTTGAACACTGGCTTATTACAACTATAGCCGGGGCTCTATTCACTATGACATTCTATGTCTTTAGAAGTAGATAGATGCCCTTGTTTAGGGAATAGCTAAACAAAAGGATTCACAATACTATATAAAGAATTCAGAGAAACACGGAAAAACTTGTTCCTATAAGTGATTCATAGTGAAGTAAGCAAAACCAATGAAATCAGTATACACATAACTACAATTTACACAGTGCAAAACACAAGAAAATGAACATTGTGTATTGTATTAACCAAGTGTGCCTCTTCAGAAGAGTAAAGAAAATGTGGCTCCCTGTTTCAGTACACAGTTAAGTGACTATGGATGTTGAATATTGCCTTTACAGTCAAATAGTGTTGATGTGTTGGCTTTGCTGAACTGTTGTTTTTTCTTTTCCTCTTTAAAAATCTGTTACAAGAGATAGCTTGCTGTGTAGGAGAGCAGGGAGGTACGCATTTGGAAATGAATGTAATGTGACAGTAGTAAGTATTCATACTGAAAAGAAAAAAAGAAAATCTGTACCTGGGAAGAGAGTTAAGAACAAGAACAAAACATATATATACGAATATCAAGATATTGGACTCTAATGATAACTCAGATTTCTACGGTGCGTTCAAGGTTTAAAACGTGCTTTCTTCACAACTCTGAGTGCCCATTTTAAAGATCAGGGAAAAAAACTTCATGATTTACCCATATTCACACAAGGAATTCACAAAATACTTGAATCCAGGTCTCTGACTTCAGTTACCTACCCTAAGGGTGCTGCTTCTCAATTGTGTATAGAGCCCAAGTCTGGGAATTAAAATAACTGGGTCCTCTCCCCAGTTTTGCTCTGATACACAGTGAGACTCTTAGGAAGGCACATCCTTTCGGTGACTCAGTTTGCCCATCTATGAAAACACTATTAATCAGTGATATATTGGGACTGGTACTGCTGGAAAAAGTTGTGGAGAATTTGAGGAGGAAGACACTGAACAGATGAGTGATGAAAGTTCAAATTCATGTGGCATCCTCCCACATGGTGGCTCAGTGGATAGGGAGAGTGGACCTGGAGTAAGGAAGATCTTAGTTCAAATGCAGCCTTGGGCACTCAGGGGAGTGCCTGAGGACATATGACCCTGGGGAAGTCATTTAGTCTCTGCTTGACTATTTTTTTTGGAGGGCAATTGGGGTTAAGTGACTTGCCCAAAGTCATATGGCTAGTAAGTGTGTCAAGTGTCTGAAGCCATATTTGAACTCAGGTCCTCCTGACTCCAGGGCTGGTGCTCTATTCAGTGTACCATCTAGCTACCCCTTGACTTAATTTTCTTATCTGTAAAATGGAGATAATAGCACCTATCTCAGAGGATTTTGTGAGAATCAAAAAAAATATAATATTTTTTAAAAGCATTTGACTCATAGGTACTATACAAATGCTGATTTCCTTCCTTTCCCCCCAAGCGAGATGCCAAATATGCAAGCATTTTGCCTCTTTCCCTTCAGAGAGACCATGACAAACTGTTGAATGTCAGCTATTCAAGCTAAAGAGGGTGTTCCATCGATTGATAAAGACTGTGATTATTGAACTAATCCTGGCACCCTTCAGAGATAGTAAAATTCTGTTGGTTAAAGTTGGGGAAATATGCTACCCCCTAACTAGGCAATTTCTTTGAGACCTATTTCTCCATATTTTCTCTTGGGGGAAGAAAGCTAAGCAGTCAATAAGCTTTTATTAAGCACCTATAATATTAAGCAGGTGGGGGTACAAAAAAAGGCTAGTGGAAAAGACAAAAAAGCAAACAAATGTGTACAAGCTAGCTATGCACAGGATACATAGGAAATAATCAACATGGAAAAGGCACTAGAATCAAGAAAGATTGGTAACGACTTTCTGTACAAAGTGAGATTTTAGGTGGAACTTGAAGGAAGACAGAAGGCAAAGAGGAGGAGGGAGAGCATTCCAGGCTGGGGGACAACCAGAGAAAATGCCTGCACAGAAAGATGAAGTGTCTTATTCCTGAAGCAGCCAGGAGGCCAGTGTGGGGAAGGGTGGAGAAGGGAGATAGGTTATGAAGGGCTTTTAACAAGGAACAGGATTCTCTATTTGATGCTGGAGGTGATAAGGAGCCACTGGAGTGTCTAAGCAGAAAATCCATTATTCTTCACAGTCTAGAGTGCTTGGCACTGACCACTGTTAAATAGCCAATGAATTGTGACCCCTCCATCATTTCGCCCTTCCCTCATTATTACATGGTCTATTCCCCTTAAATAAAAGAAATTAAAGGCCACTAATTATTGTTGCATAATCAGTACTAGCATAGTGGATAGAGGTTGGGGAAACTGGTCAGAGGAAAGCAAGAGACCCATTCAGGCTTTAGCAAGAGGTATGTGGGAGGCAGTAGAATAATGATTTCTTCCCCAGGAGATCAGAGACCTTTTCAGTCACTCTGTGATTGTATTCATTCACCAGTTTGAAGTTGATTTACAAGGTAGTGGTAAACAGAGAGAGAGAGATTCATAATCTAAAGCTTATTGAAAATTCCCTAGAAGATAAACCCCTGTGACAGTTGTAAGTCAGTTCAGGGATAAAGAGAAGGGATTGCCTGCTGAATCAAGTACTAATTCATTATTTGGCATTCAAGGCCCTTAACAAACTGGTATCAACCTATTCTGTTCAGCCTTAGCTAGTAATATAAATCCCCTGATTGGACTGTTCACAATTGGCCATAGATATTGTATACTTCCCAGCCTCCATATTTTTGTTCTTTCTGTCCTATCTGGAATGTCCTCATCTTTGATTGAAGTCCAACTCATTTTCCAAAATCTCCAAATGCCACCTTTTCCAGAAAGTCTTTACTCTTCACTCTCCCATCCCTGTTGTGATGAAACTTTTCCTTCTCACATAACACTTTGCTTCTGTTCCCTTAATGCGTTTGTTATGTTCTGTTTTGTAACACAACTAATTATGTATGTTTTGCATCTCCCTACTATACTGTAAGCTTTCTGAGGCCATGAATTGTGTCTTATAAAAAACACACATTATTGTTCACTCGCACCTAGCATACTGTTCTGCACATTGTAGGTTCTTCATTGGTTTTTAAAATTTGATTTGAAGTGCTAGGAAAAAACCCTCAACAGTTTGCAGTCATATGTTTTTTTTAAAAATAATAACATTTTAAGATATTGTTTCACGTATCCCATTCAATCTTTAAAACAATTGTGAGTTAAGCAAGTATTATTCCCAGTTCAATAAGGACTTGAGAATCAACAATATGAAGTCACTTTTCAAAGCTTATACAACCAAGATTAGAACCCATGTTTTTTGACTAGAGGTAGCTCAGTGGATAGAGGACAGGACCGGGAGTCAGGAAGATCTGAGTTCAAATGCAGACACTTACTAGCTGTGTAACCTTGGGCAAATCACTCAACTTCTATTTGCTTTAATCCGCTGGAGAAAGAAATGGCAAACCACTCTAGTATCTTTGCCAAGAAAACCCCCTGGACAGTTCTCCTTTCCTGTAATCCACAGGTTCCCAAACAGTGACACACAACAGAACAACAACAAATGGATGTGCATATTGACTGTCTTTGTTAGAATTACATTTTCTTCCCTAAAATTTTAAGAGTTACAAATATGAGGCAGATTTCTGGAATGGCACTGTTATGGATCATTCCAGTGGAGCCTATCATCTACTGTAAGAATATATTTTATAGTAACAATACCTTCCATATTCATAGCATTTCCCCCATTTTCCAAGTGCTTTCACACACTGTATCACAACCCTTTTCAGATAGGGATGGGGAAAAAGATTGGCCCTGTGATTTTGTTGCTAATGGAACCAATGAGACAATTCCCTCCCCCATTCAGATCCTTACCATTTTAATACTTGGAAAATGATGGTGAGAGAAGTGATTTTTGGCCAAGGTCATTCAGTAGGTCAACAGCAGAGCCAGGGGTGAAATGTGAATCCCATCCCACCAACTCCCAGACCTTATGGGTTTATAACAGAGTCTGATGTAGTGAGCTAATGATTTTATGTGGGTCAGGTATAGTCTTTTCACCTCTGACTTCTGTTGTGATACACATTTGGGATCTGACATGCCTCTGGCATGCTCTAAACTCTAGTAGAGACTCTATAGTCTGGAGAAGGCATTCTTAATCTTTGTTCTTTGACAGTGTAGGAAGGCTATGGACTCCTCAGAATGTTTTGAAATAGTTGAAAAATGCTCAGTTTCAATTTGGAATTAGTGAAAATAAAGGTGTTTTTTTCAAAACCATGCAAGTTCACCTATGCCTTGAAATCCCTTCGTGGACCTCTGGGGATCTGTGGTCCTTGAGTTAGGACCCCCTGCCCTAGATGGTATTATTGCCCTTAGGAATGCACTCTGGAAGATGGCGGCATAGAAGCAGCAAAGCACCACAGCTCCCACACAAACACGCTAAAAAACTCATAAAATGGGACGCTAAACAGAT
>CM053599.1:54050084-54076814 GCA_028646575.1 Pseudocheirus occidentalis | reverse complement strand
AGCCCTGCCTGCTGCGCTGCCTGTAGCAACAGATGTGCTTTCTGTCTTTTGGAGGGTTTTGGAGCTTGAAAATCTGTTTAGAGTCCCATTTTATGAGTTTTTTTTAGCATGTTTGTGGGGGAGCTGTGGCGCTTTGCTGCTTCTAAGCCACCATCTTGGCTCCGTCCCCCCTCCCAAACTAAGCAAATTTAATGGTTTATACCAATTTTGATTTTGTTTATTTTTTTGGAGTGGGGAAGGCCAAGGCAATTGGGGTTAAGTGACTTGCCCAAGGTCACACAGTTAGTAAGTGTCAAGTGTCTGAGACTGGATTTTAATTCAGGTCCTCCTGACTCTAGGACCAGTGTTCTATTCACTGCGCCACCTAGCTGCTCCAATTTTGTTTCTAATAAAGCATTTGATTCAGAAATAAATGTAGGTGCAATTATCTAGGCCCACCTACTTTCTTTAAAGAAGTTAAATCCTCCTAAACTCCTAGAGTTTGATTCAAACTGTAAGTATATGTTATTTTTACTTTATAATAAATTTACAACATGATTCTAGCATTAAAAATATGCCAAAGAACAGAAAAGGCCGAAATTTCAAATCCCTTTTGAGGAAATCATTTCTGAGTTACCCAGAGAAGTTTCTGGCAAAGGCCACACAAAATCCAGGTGCATAAATGCCTCCGTGTCAGGCATGGCATGTTCCTGGCATGAAGCATAAGCTTCACACCACACTGAGTAGCCAGAGGAAGTCAGACCAACATCCCAGTGGTACTGCTGAGATTGTCATCTCTGACCACTAATGTCTGTTCTAGGAAAAGAATCTTTTTAAAGTCTCATTTCACTCCATAAGCCTACATCCTGAACGATGATCTCATGTTATTCTTTTATATCTGTATTTTTATATCTATATTTATGTCTCAGAACAGAAATCTTTCACCATATACTCAATACTTTGGTTTTTGTTTTGTTCTTGAAATTCAAGTGACCACTTCCTGCTCCATTTCTACAGCTTTCAATTTATTTATTCTAATTAGCTCATTAGAGTTTTCTCATTAAATCCTGCTAAAGTAGATGACTGGGAAAAGTGTGCAAGGAAGTCATATACATATACTTAAACATATACCTACACATACACATGTACATGTACATGTACATACACGTACATGCATATTACATTCTACTAAGACTCCTGCTCAGCCTGTGTGGCAATTACTGTAGCAAACAGGATCCTACCTTTGAGAGTCTGAACCCCATTTGATACAAATTTCTTGGGGAGAACACTCATCTATCTGCTTCTTTTTCTGTCCTGACCCTGACATTAACTAACTCAATCTCTGAGACTCAGTTTCATTTGTGAAAATCCTCTATCCAGTTCTTATTTACCGTGATTTGTGATGCTCTATAAATATTGGGGAGGGAGAATGTCCTTCATTCTCCTTCTTTAAAACCCAGGTGTGAGCAAGCCCTAACAGAGTGTGGAGCAACGCAAATTCATCGCCATTTCCTGTAATTAAAATAGACTTTTTTGGACTGTCATCTGTGAATAGGTTGTTCCTAAGAGAGGAGGTGAAAGGTTCAAATGAACCGATTATAGATTACCTTGGGAAACCAGCACACTTCTTGTATTGTGTTTTGCTTTCTGTTTCCTTTGCTTTATTAGTTGGTACTATTGGATTAATCATTTCAAAAAGTGAAGTACTAAGTTTCTTTACCAAAAAATACAATTGATAGGAGAAACAGAATTGATGTATTGGAGTGGGGGAAATACCATGAAAAAATGGGGGACACCTTAGAGAAGTTTCATATAAAATAAATTACCAAGGAATAGCAGGTGTTAACATGAGGAGCAGAGGGAAGATGGTGGAGACAAGGAGCACTTTATCAATCCATGTGTTTATTAGCCTTTAATGTTCTGACAAGCCCTGAGAATACAAAGAAAAGCAAATACAGCCCCTGCTCCAGAGGAATTCCCATTCTTAGTAACAGAAGGAAGGGCAATAAAGGGAATTCCTACAACCTGAAGTCCTCTTTTAAATCATGAGGTCTCATCTACCCAACTTAAATGAAGTTCTGACTACTTGGAAATTTTTTGTGGGGGCAGGGGAGAGCTGTAAAAGGAGCCAACCATCCACAATTCACCCAAAGTTTATGTGTCAAGGATACTTGTTGGCACCCTTGGCAGAGAAACCCTGGACTGTTTCTAAGAAAAATGAAGCCCTCATTACTGATCCCACATTCTAGGCCAGGCAAAGAATGCCAACCAGGAAAGTCATGCAGCAGAAATGCTGAGGTCCCATGCAACATTTGCAATTGCAGTTATGAGATGGGTCCAAAATGAAACATTCTAGCAGACAGGTGACTTCCCAAGTGGGTCAATTTTCAATTATTTCAGCTGAAACTATTGACTCACCAATGTCTGTTTGAATGCTGAATAAGTATACCACCTTCCCTTGATTTCTCGCCACATACAATCCCCATCCCAGGATATTCAGTATGCTTATATGGGAAAAAGAATTATAAATTCAGGTGCTTGATGCTCATGGAATGGAAAAGGAGGAGAAGGGTCAAAAGGAGACAGACATTTCCTTCAAAGGGGTAAATAAATTAATGAAATGACAAGAATGCCTGATAAATCACAGTATGTGACCAATAAGCTAAAAGGGACACTTTTATTTCCACCACACTGGGTCTGAGAATAAATATAAGGGGCAGGGATATCTCTTGATTTTGGCATTCAATAGGTAGCATGGAATAGTGGAAAGAACATTGAATCTATATTCTGAGGATCTGGGCTTAAATCCTACCATAAAACTTACTACCTATGTGACTTTGTCTAAATTTTTTAACCAATCTGGGCCTCGATTTCCTCATTTGTAAGATTTGGGGGTTGGACTAGATGGCCTTTCATCTGCCTTCCTGCTCTAGATCTATGATCCTATGACTGATTAATTGATCGATCAATATAATAGATCAGTAAACATTTATTAAATGCCTGTGATGTGTCAGACACTAGGCTGAGGTAACCTGGATGACTATCACAGACTCCCGACTGCTCCTCTTTAGTCTCTTAGACCTCATTCTGTCTTCTACAGACTAACAAAGCTCTAGGTTCCTAGCTCTGTCCTAGGTTCCTAGCTCTGTCCTCCTCATTCATCTGCCCCCAAATCCACTAAATGTAAGAGAAAATCCAAAGTCTTTGATAATGGTAAGTATGAAGACCAGAGACAATTTTAAGTGATCCAAATAGTAGTCATCAGTCTTCAAAGTGGAGGCCAGTTTTGCTCTTAGAAGAAAGGGAACTTAAAGCACATCTCCACTCCTTGGGTTTTAAGGGAGAATGAAATATTTCTTAAAAACAACTAGTACAACAACTCCAACAAAAGAAAGGCTTCGATGGGAAAACAAAGTTCAGGATACGAATCTAGGTGGTATAACTGATTCCAGTTCCATTCCTGCTACACCATACTGTATTCACAACTGGCTTCTTCTAATCTTTTCAATCTTCCTACATCTAACTCCTTTCCACGTATTCTACAGTTCAGTGACAATGGAAGGGAGCCGTGATACTAACAAGGGGAATCCAGAATGGCTTCTCAGAGGAGATGGCACATGATTTGAAACCTGAAAGAGGATAGTCATCCTAAAGTGGAGGTAAGGAGGGAGTATATTTCAGGCATAGAGCATAGTCTCTGAGAAGGTAAAGAGGCAGGAGATGCTGTGCTGATGTCAGTAAAAGCATGGAGCCTGGTTGTAGAGTGAGTAAATGAGGGTGGAATGACCTGGGAAGGGTAGGCTAAAGTCATTCATATTGTGAAGGAATTTAAACATAAAGCTGAGGATTTGATGATCTTGGATTACCTTTAAAGTCACTTCTAATCTGGGACTATGATGCTATGGTAATCATATGTTTTTTCATCCCTCCCACAAATGTACATTCATTCGTTCACTTACTACTACAAACCTGACCGAACATTAAGACAGGCTCTTTCTCCTGGAAACTTTTACCTATTACTCTTATTTAATTCTTGGATCAAGTAGAGCCATTTCATAATCGTTTATTTCATATGACTTGAAGACTGCTACCAAGTCTTCTTTCTTCTAGGCTAAGTAGATGCAATCTTTATATGATGTTCTCTTTTTTATCTTTATATAACATTTTAACTTTATATAACAATTTAACAGTTAACATTTTCCTTCCATCCTTATGAGCCCATCCACATAAGCATGTCTAAGGCTTTTTGAGAGGTAGAAAGATAGTTCCTGTGTCCAAAGAAGTGTGTAACATGGCAGCTAAAAAACTAATTTTACCCTCAATCTCATTAAAGCGATAGCCCCACTGTTCTCTGACTTGGACAGACCAAATATGGAGTACCATTTTCATTTCTGAGTGCCACATTTTAAGAAAGATATTAATTAGAAGGTGAGCATCCAAAAGACGGCGTTATATAAAGATAAAAAAAAGAACATCATATAAAGATTGATTGCATCTACTTAGCCTACTTAGCCTTTAAGAAAGAAGACCTGGTAGCAGTCTTCAAGTCATATGAAATAAACAATTATGAAATGGCTCTACTTGACCCAGGACTTAAGCAAGAATAATAGGTAAAAGTTTCCAGGAGATTCTGTCTTAATGTCAGGAAAATCTTTCTAATAATTAGAGCTGCCCCAAAGTGGCATGGGTTTGCTTGGGAGGTAGTTGGCTCCCCTGCACTGGGAGGTTTCCAGTGGACTCTGGATGGCCATTTGCTGGGGATGTTGCAGAATGAATTCATGGTCAGGTAAACATTGGATTATATATATAGCTTTTGTAATGTCTTCCAACTCTGAAATTCTGTGAGTTTTCTTGGGATACTCCCAAGATGCACAATTCATATCAAGACACTTAAAAGATCAATTCTGATGACCAAAAGCAGGTGCACACACAATATATCTAATCACAATGATGTCCTACACACAAACACACTCATATAATACATTGTCATATGCAATCACATATAATTCTCACATGTACATAATTTTTCCCCACATAATCCTAGAAACATTTATTTATGATCAACAGAGACCTTGGATCATCTTGTTAATAATAACTGTCATGTATATAGTGTTCTAAGTTTTACAAAATGCTTTACAAACAATATTATTTGAAACTCCCAATATTACTATGAAGTAAATGCTATAGACATTATTATCACCATTTTACCCATGAGGAAACTGAGACTCAGTGAGGTTAGGTGACTTGTCCATGATCAAATGATTATTAAAGTCAGAGACCTGGTTCCAGGTCATGTTTCTCCAGACTTTAAGTCTAACCCTCCTTCCTGTACATGTGAAATGCCTCAAAGTAGTTCCTGTCCTCAAGGAAGGAGAATTACCTTTGGGAAACAACTCTTGACATCAGATATTTCTCCAATGATAATATCTTTCTCACTCTCTACTTGGTCATTCCTATCACCCCTCATCCACCAAGACCAGTGGTGCTCCCCAAGTTATATTCTCCAGGAGACAAAGAGGACACAACTCACTTGCTCTGTGTTTGGCCAACTCAATCAAACCTTCAGGGTTCCACAAAAATCCCTACAATAGGATCAGGCCCCAGGAATCCCAGATATCATGATCACTTGCACGATCATGTCAAACCCTAGACTGTTCCCAACACTGCACCCTGCAGACACGCTTCTTATTCTTTCTTGGAAGAATTTCAATTGGCCAGTTTCAATCACGAGCAGCCTCCAATTGACAGAGCTCACATTATATAACCTGAATGTAATTACCACTCCTTCCAGGGTGTAATTTCCTGCCAATGCTCTCACCAGGTGTTGATATTCCTTCCACCTGCTTCTTCCCCTTTCCTGGACAGGGCTGGAGTGTGACTGCTCTGAGCTCCTTCCTGTTTTGCTGTTACTGACAACCCCAATCAAATACACACTCAATCACATACAGAGAAACAAAATTACAAGTAATGATATAAGTTGACATTAAGGACCTTTTTGCCAAACTAGCTCCCCGCTCCAACACCTGGAAACCCCCCCCCCATTCTTGGAACATCTCCTTTCTCCCTTCTCTGAAGTTCTCCTCAACCCCACCTCCAGGGTCTGTTTGAAATTCAACAAAAAGTGAGAGGGTGATGACCCCTTTATTCTTTTTTTTTATTCTTTTTATTTATTTGCTTTTTGGAGGGCAGTTGGGGGTTAAGTGACTTGCCCAAGGTCACACGGCTAGTTTTTGTGTTAAGTGTCTGAGGCCGGATTTGAACTCAGGTCCTCCTGACTCCAGGGCCGGTGCTCTATTCACTGCGCCACCTAGCCACCCCCTGACCCCTTTATTCTTAATCTGTACCCAGAAGAGTCAATATCCAGGGGTTCATGAGCTGTGCTTACATACATACAGTGATCTTGTCTTCCCTGCCTGTTAGGAGCAGAGAGATAAAGGGGAAGAGTGGTTTGGTCTACTTGTAAGCTGGTACTCTCCCTAGGAAGGGCAAAAGCCTGACTTGAAGGAAATGAAAGGATGAGCTCTTGCAGAACAGAGCTGGGCAATTCTTTCTGCTGTACTGTGATTATAGGAATACAGACTTAGAGTGAAAAGGGACCTCAAAGGTGAGGTAATCCAACCCCTTCGTGAATGAGCACACTGTGTATAGAGCACCCTATAGCCTCTGCCACTACTATTGACTGACTGACAGGCCAGTAGGCAGAATGGATGATTGATAGACTTTTGGATAGACTGACCAAAGACTGACTAATGAACCAACTTACAGACCATCATATTGACTGATGGTACTACGGTCAGGCTGACTAAATGGACATCCATTACTGCTCACATTGGCAGCTGCCACTCATCAAGCTGGTGCAGGTGGAGGAGTGGTTTTGCACAAGGACCCAGATTTCAAATAATCCTTTTTTGGGGGAGTGGGCAATTGTTGGTTGCCTGGTATACTAAGTCTCTGCTGGTCAGATGGGCTAGACTCATAAGGGCACTTGTTCACCCATCAAAGTTTTTTTTCTTTTAGCTCTCTGTAATGACAAATCTCATCCCCTCTTCAGATAATACTGCCATACTCCTGCATTTCTCCTTATTTGTCCCAAAGCTGATGGTCAACACACTTTCTAAGCATTAGGAAAACTGAATAGACTAACAGGCAAATAGCTTGATTGAGAGATATATAGACAGACAGACGGTCATCCAAAAAGCAATGGGGAGTGAGCAGGCTGAAATATATTAGCAAGGACGAATTGTGCAAAAGATGGGACATAAAAGATTGGCTTCAGATAAAAGTATGTTTGGGAAAAAAGATGGACTGTTCATGTAGTGAGACTGAAAGAGATTTGCTCCATTGCTATCCATGCAATTTCAAGAGAACTAGATTAAAGTACCCAGTGCATTGGGAAGATTCTTGGGGAGAATTTCCAGAGCAGCAGGGTCAGTCAGTCACTTATATAGTCCATCAGTGATACTTAAATGCTTCCAATTTACCAACTACTATGATAAGCAATAGGGATGCAAAGAAAAAAATAGCACCCACCCACAAGGAGCTTACATTCTAATACAGGCAGCTCCATTCTCACCCTACCACCATACCCTATTCATTTAATGGACAGCAATAAATGTTAGAATGGTTTTTTTTCTTACATTAAGCTTAAATATGCTTCCCCATGACATCCACTCCCCTCCTTGTCATAATTCTGCCCTCTGAAGCCACACATGGCAAATCTACTTCCTCTCTCATATGCTAGTCCATAAGAAACTTGAAGTCTGTGAGGCATCTAGGTGGTAAAATGGATAGAATACTGGGCTTAGAGTCAGGACAAGACCTGAGTTTAAATTCAGCCCCAGATACTAGCTGTGTGACCTAGATAAGTCACTTAATTGCCGACTGGTCAGTTTTCCCAGCTGTAAAATGGGAATGATGATAACATCCATCTCCTAGGGTTGTTGTAAGCATCAAATTAGGTAATATTTATTAATGAAAGTACTTAGCACAGTATCTGGCACACATAGTAGGTATTTAATAAATACAGATTCCCTTCCTTTCATATTCCCTGCTACCTCCCTCCCCCCAAGTACTCTCTTTTCCAGGCTTTGGAGATGGAAAGTGCTGTTTGTGTGCTAAGTGTTTTTATTCAACAGTTTGTTCTCAGTACTAATTGGTGCACTCCCCACACTCCCAACAACACTCCCCTCCCTCAATGGGCCTTCTGGCAGCTCTGAGGACTTTCACACAGTCTGGGCTGAGATCCATATTCCATGGTTATTATAACTAGTCCAAAATGAAAATGCAAAACATTCTTTAAAACAGCAGGTGGCAAACGGCATGTACTCAGAATAATCAGGGCAACATGACTCTCACCCGTTAATTACTTCTCAAAGCTCTTCCACCAAAAATCAACCTTTTCAGGAATCATTGTGGTCATGCAGGTCAAAAAGCCTTTCCTGAAACAAAACTGAGATCAAGCTCAATTATTATTGTCGGGGTCCTGGCCCCAGGCCAACTCCCTATACCTGACTTGTGGGAAAGAAGTTCCTAGGGAGATAAATCAGTCAATGAGGAGGATGAGGAGGAGGTCTCATTCAGCCACTCCTTGAGGAGTGCACTGAATCCCTGGAGAATGTGAGAACTCCTGTGAATAAAGCCTTTGGTTTGGTCAAAATATCAAATCTTCCATTCTAATGCACAGGCTAAAAGCTCTGCAGATAGGACCTGTTCCCTTCACATAGCATATTCATACCTACCTGGCTCCTGGTTTTACCCATGTTAGTCTTTTTCCATCTAAAAGGCTCTTCCTCCCCTCTACCTAAGGGGAAGAGCACAATGAAAAGTATTGACTCTGGAGTCGGAGAACCTGGGTTCAAATCCTACCCCTAATACCTATTACCTGTGTGCCTTGGGTTAGTCAATTGACCTGACTGGGTTTCAGTTTTCTCACTTGCAAAATGAAGTTGTTGGACCTGATGATTTCTAAGATTCCTTAGAGATCGATCATGCTATCTATGATCGTGAAACTAAGACGACTAGAATTGTTTTGCCCTAAGGGAGAACCAGGAGCAAAGGACTTTACAGAGACAGACTTTCCCTAATGGAAGGGGAGAATTCCTAGTTTCATGATGTCATGGTTCTGTACTAGAGGTCTTTCACTGAAGGCCACATGACCACCTGTGAGGGTTTGGCATAATAGAGATTCCTATTTAGTTGTTAGACTAGATGACTTTTGAGGTGCTTTCCAACTTTAAGATGTTGTGATTACAATTTGTCTGGGATACATACGAAAAGAATGATGGATTTGGAATCAGAGAATTTGGGTTTGAACATCCCCTATCCCTCCCACGGTAGGGTCAAAGGTCACAAGGCCAGTAGATACAATTCAGGCATCCCTTTCCTCTAACATGAATGAGGCCAAAGGATCTACCACTTATTACATATGTGATTTGGGGCAAGTCAATTAGCTTCTCCGGGCTTCAATTTCCTCACCCATAAAATTAAAATGTTAGAATAGGTGACTTCTAGGATTCCTCCCAGTTCCAAATCCATGAGTTTCAATAGATCATAAGGTTTGGAGGAGGAGTACTCTGAAGGGTCTGAAAAAGAGAAACACCTCCCTCCAGGAACTATCCAGGGTCCTGAATAGCCTCTCCCTGCCTTGAACCTTGCTGATTTTGATTCAGTTTTAGTGTCCTGTTTCTACCTGGGTATTGACAGACTTCTATGAATCCCTGTGATAACTGGTTGTCCTGACTCATAGACAATGTGACTTTCATACTTGTATAATCTGTAACCTGACTTATTTAATAATAACCTGACAGCCCAGTCAGGTTCCTGACAATTATGATTTCCAAGTGATTAAATTGTAAGCTTTTCTCCAGGACCCACCTGTTTCACTCACAAGACAATTGTGATCAAATCATAAAATGAAACCTTTTCTTTTTCATTAAAATTAACGAATTCTTACAGAACAATGCCCATTTTACATAGTTATTCTATGGCTCATCCATAGTTGGAAGAATTTCTGACCCTATAATGCCATACATAAGGAGAATGGTACCTATTATTGATCCTTTGGCCTCATTCATGTTAGAGGAAAGGGATGCCTAAATTGTATCTACTGGCCTTGTGACCCTGTGACCCTACCATGGTAGGGATAGGGGATGCAAAGCCCCAGCTATATGATTTCAGAGCACATGGTTTTGGTTGTTTTGCTTATAATAGGTTGCAGCATCTTGATCATAATAATAAAATTGGAAATTTGTGTTGATATAGATGTAAGAAGAATAAATCATTAAATGTTTATTAAACATTATGTGCCAGGCAGTGTGTTAAGGAGGAAACCCCAAAAAGCAAGAACATTTTCTGTCCTCAGTAAGCTTATATAACAATGGGGGAGAAAATGGCTAAATAAATAGGTACATGAAAAGTAGAAATGAGGTAATCTTAGAAAGAAAGGTGCAAATGGTTGGAGGAACTGAAAATACATTCTGCAGAATGCAGTCTGGAGTCTGAACTGAGTTTTGAAAGAATTCAGCGTTGTCAAGGGATGAAGGATGGAGGAAAAGTATTCCAAACATGTCAGATAGCAGAGACGTTGAGAATGAGGCAGCAAGAGACACAGAGAGAGAGATAGACAGACAAACACAGAGACAGAAAGACAGACAGAGACAGAAATAGACAGACAGAGACAAAGAGAGAAAGAGATTGAGAATGAACTCTGGCTTGAGTTGAGGGTAGAGGGAAACAAGAAATAAACCTGGAAGGGAAACTAGACTTCTCTGGAGCCAGGTATGAGATGCAAGACTTCCTGTCTCCTTCCTAGGAAATAATAGGTGAAAAACCTCAGTGGTCTCTGAGGGAGACATGTCCCTAAGTGTGAAAAGGCTGGACTCTGTAACTCTACTGTTTATGTGTAATTGGCAAATCTATGTATCATTTGAATCTGATATTCCTTATATAAATGAAGAAGTTTCTCAAAGACTTAAATGAGACTTGTGTTACCATTCACTAATTCCTTACGAAAGGTGTGGATGAAGACCTGCTAACGCTGTAACTTTATACCAGTTTGTGTCTCCATCACACTGAGATCTGCCCTAACTGTAACTTTCAGCAAGACTAATCAGCACAGCCTGTTTCCATGGCAGCAAGATCACCAGATACCTGGAGATTGCACTGGTTGCCTGGTCACATAGATAGGCTACACTTACTTGTATGACTGAAAGCTGGGGTGGACTCACTTCTCATAAAAGAATTTTCACTGACAAGGTAACTAACCAGGTGAGTGTCAAGGAGACCAAGAATGGAAAGAATTTCCAGAAGGATGGTATGTGTAGTGATGTCAAGGTGAAGGAAAACACAAGACACTAATCAAGCTAATGTGGTTCACAATGAAAGTTTCACTCTATTTTCTATAATTAAAAAGATATTAAATTCACATAGCAACTTTCCTTTATAGTGTCACCCTTCTGTCCCATCCCCTTGAATTTCCAGAAGCCCAAATGCATCTTTTTAAACATTTTGATCACATCTTGTAATCAAAGAAGATCAATAAAAATGGCAGTCTTTGTTAGTAAGGTGATTAATCCATCTTTCTATGTCAGGGGCCAGAATCCACCGAGACTGAGGATTTTGAACTGCTCCCCTTACTTTCCTGTCCCTTGCATATCTGTGAAGTACATGGCATTTGGGTGAGATGCTTAATTCCCTATCTCTGCCTCCCACATTCCTCTAATCATTAACACAGCACTTACAATGCACATCTCTTGAACAAGGAAATGAAACAACACCCAGGTTTTCCAAAACTTTCAAAGACTAAAAACAAAGATGCATCATGGAGCTATTTCAAAACCAACAGCTGAATATTCTTTTAAAAAATGCAGCTTTCCCTAGGGAGAAGCCCAGTATTTCTGGGTCTGAGTCCGTCTTCCACAGAGGAAGGATGACCTGGGTGTCTGGATGGGAGTGCTATTTGGGGAGACACTTTCCTCCCAAACAAATTTCCATAAGTTCCCAATCTCCTTCCAGTCACAATCCAACTTAGCGACCTCTGTGTATCTTTCTGGATAGGCTGAAATGGAGACACCAAATATTTAAAAAGTTCTAAACCCCAGAGTGGGTAGAATTATGAGATTTGTCAGCATTTACTGCTGTAGATAGGTAGGTAAAGTATTAGTAAAACTCTCCATGGCATAGTGCTTGGTATATAACAAGTATTTAATAAATGCTTAATTGATTGATCAAATGATTGATAGATTCAGTCATTTTGTCTCCTTCATAACCAGTTTGAAAATGTAGCTATCTCCTTAGCTGGAAACTAGTCCAATAATTATGGAAAGCAATTTAGAACTAAACAGCGAAAGCTATTAAAATATGCATACCCTTTGACCCAGAAATTCCATTACGAGGTCTATACTTCAAAGAGGTCTTTACCTCAAAGAAGAACAGTTCCCATATGTACAAAAACCAGTTATAACAGCTCTTTTTGTGATAGCAAAGAATTGGAAACTGAGGGGATGTCCATTAATTGGAGAATGACCTGGACAAGTTATGATATATGAATATGGAAGAATACTTTTATGATGTAAAAAATGACAAAGATAATGGTTTCAGAAAAACCTGGGAATACCTGTATGAATTAATTCAAAGTGAAATGGACAGAGCTAGGAGAATAATCTATACAGTAACAGCAATATTGTAAAAATAATCAACTTTGAAAGAATTCTAATTGATTAACCCAATGACCAACCACAATTTCAAAAGACATTTTTTGGGGGCAGGGGGAACATGGCTTATGCAGAAATTTGTTTTGCATGACTATCCATATATGTAATTGGTTTTGTTTCTTGCCTTGTTAATGTGTGGGAGAGGGTGAGAAGGGAAGGGAGATGAGTTGGAACTGAAAATAAAATTTAATTTTAAAAAAAGAAAATCTCTCTCTCTCTGATGATTTGCATCTTGTTACAGTGGGGGAAAAAACACTATAAGGAAGAATCAAAAGACTAGGAATTGAGATTCAATTGTGCCGCTAGGTAACTTTAGGTAAGTCAATTCTCACAGAATTTTGGATCATAGATTTAATGCTGGAAGGGATGATAGAGGACTTTGATTCTAACTTCATTGTTTTACAGATAAGGAAACTGAGACTAAGAAATGTTAAATGACTTCCCAAGATCTCAGTGATAGGAAACAGTGAAACAAAGATTCAAATACAGGTCCTTTTGTCCCGGGGCTTCTCTAACTATTCTACAGAAGACTTGAGTGTAGAGAGAAAGCATTGAACTGGGAGTGAGAAGAGCTTGGTTTTAGCTCTGACTTTTCCACTATCTTACTGTGACCATGGGCAGGTCAGGGCCATGGGGCCCAGTTACTTCCTCTATACAATAGAGGTTGGACTCAATGATCATAAATTTAGATCTGGAATGCTCCTGAGAGACCATCTAGTCAAACTCCATCACTTAAAGAGGAGGAAACTAAGGCTTACAAATGCAAAGTGATTTGATCCAGGTCACAGCTGTAGTAAGTAGCAGGGTTGGGATTTGAACTCAGGTCCTCTGATTCCCTGTCTGAGATTCTTTCCACTGTACCATCTTGCTCTAAGCCCCCTTGAAGACCTAAGATTCTCAAACAATTTTCACAAGGTGATAAGGACAATTTACGATCTGTATTTCCCTTCCCTCCCACCCCATAGTAATAGAACATTCCGGTTTCAGATCCCTAGCCCCTGACCACATTGTTTAACATTTGATTTGTTTTCCCCAGTGCTAGTCACCCCGACAAACTCACCCCCTGACCTGGGTCAAGAAAAGCAACTTCTGCTTGCATAAAGATGCTCACACTGAAGGAAATCAAATCAGCTAGAGGAATGGTCTTCCAGCCTGATCAATGAGCTCAGTTCAAATGGAACTGAAAATCACTTGAAATTAAAACCCTCTCAGAGCAAACAAGGTTTCTGCAAATACGGGTCGTTTACCTGGCCCTATGGCACAAGGCCCTGTTTGCCTGTTGCTTTCCTGTACTAGTTTTCTCAATCTAAGTCTTCGTGTTGAGACATTACTCACAGTAGATAGGAACCCAGCCAGTCAATAAACATTTATTGACCACCTACTATGTGCTAAGCACTAAGGATACAAAGAAAGGCAAAACAAACAAATAAATTTTTAAAAACCCAATCTCTGTTCTTAAGGAACTCACAGTGCAATGGGGAAGAACACATGCAAACAACTATGTATAAACTATATCTATATCTATCTATATGTATGTCTATAAATACATGTACATATGTATGTGTGTACATGTATATACATGAGAAATTGACGATATTCAACAGAGGAAAGGCACTAGAATTAAGAAGGCTTAGGAAAGGCTTCCAGGAGAAGGTGATATTTGAACTGGGACTTGAAGGAAACCAGGAGGTAGAGATAAGAAGAGAGAGCATTCCACACATGGAGGAGAGCCTGAGAAAATGCCTAGACATGGGAGATGGACTGTCTTGTTTGAGAAACAGAGGAACACATAGTAGTAGTAGTAGTAGTAGTAGTAGTAGTAGTAGTAGTAGTAGTAGCAGCAGCAGCAGTAGCAGTAGTAGTAGCAGCAGTAGCAGTAGTAGTAGCAGCAGTAGCAGTAGTAATGCAATATGACATATTGGAGTTAGAAAAACCTGGCCTTCAGGTCTGCCTAATTCAATATGGTATAAAGGAACAAGCACTAGATTTGGAACCAGAGGACCTGAGTTTAAAGCCTCGAACTACCACTTAGTACCTGTGCAAATCACCAACCCATTTGGGCCTCAGTTCCCTTTATCTATAGAATGAAGGAATTGGGTTATATGACTTCTGGAATTCCTGTTAGTTCTAAATCCATTATTCTATGATCTTCTACATGCTAGCTGTGTGACCATAAGCAATAACTCAACATCTAATAACCCAAGGCCCTTTTCTAAAACCTAAGTTATACATGAGTTACTGATCTGTATTGGTGGAATGGTTTCCAAAATGGGAATTTCCTACCCTGGTTAAATATAGGTCATTTCCCCCAGTTCCAAAATGATTACATCATTACCTTACATTTGCATAAGAATTCAAGGCTTCCCAAGCTATTTTCTCACAACCAACTTGTGTGTTCTGTGGTATTAAGTATCAGAAGCCCCATTTTACAGATAAGGAAGTCTGTTCTCAGAGAGTTTAAATAATTTACCCACAGCGATCCAGCAGTAAGTTGGGACATATGTTTATTTGTTTTTTACTTTGAAACCACTTTAATTTAATAACTACAATAACAGGACAAAAATATTATATGAATTCCTTGATGTACATGGATCACATAAAGTTTTCTGGCTCCATTGAAAGACAGTAAAAAGCAAATCCATCTTGCAGCATTTCCCTCCAATGATATTAAAATGTCACTTGAACTTCATAAGTATAAAATTCTTAATGTATACCAAGAAAATGGGGATCCCAAATCTTCTGAGATTGAATCTACAGCTCACTTTGAATTAACGGGTTAAGGTAATACCTGCAAATACCATGGTCTTCTCTAGGGAAGACACATCCAAGAAAAGACTGTGGTCAAATATATTAAGAAGCTTATTGGCACCTTGAAATTAACACTGAACAGAAAAATATATTTAAAAATAATGAACAGTTACATAATACCAATATTAATGAACACTTAAGAAACTGTAAAATTGACCACAAAAGATTTGGACAGCACCCATACTAACGAAAATAAAATTAATAAAATATAGGGATCATCACCGTGAGGCAGTTATAAGATTAAAGGATGATAAAAGCATAGATGCAGTATTAGAAGGGAACTCAGAGGCCTATTTCAACATTTCCTTTTTACTAATGAGGAACTGAGGTCAGGGAAGTTAAGTGACTTGCCCAAAGTCACCCAGTTAGTAAGAGTCAGAGGTGGGATTTGAACCCAGGTTTCCTGACCCTAAATACAGAATACTTTATATAGTTTCATGCTGCCTCCAAAATTAACACTTCTTCAAATAAATGTTGATAGACATTATCTGAGCATATGATAATAAAAAACCTACAGAAATACTTCTGGGATAAGCAGACATTAATTATTTCACTGAGCAATAGTAAAGGTTAATAACATGTATGTTACACTAGATATGCCAAATCTGGTTTACAGTTGTATAACTTCAGATGGAGCCTAAGAAATTAGTAAGATTCAAGAATGTAGTTAAAAGGCCCACTATGGCTGACATCTGCCTGAACTCAGCCAACACAACAATGTAGCACAAAGAAACAGTGAACAAATGACTATCATGCAATTTGGGGTGGGGGGAGATGTAAGGGACAGAGGGTCTCAGGTCATTGCCATTAGAAATTAGAGAAGAGTTATCCTTAAGGAACTTGAACTTAGTAACTAATATAGATTGTGTAAACAAACAGAAACTGCAACCTATAATTGTAAAAATTTACCACCTATCAAATATCTAGAATTATACATCAGAAGCTCATTATAAAACATGCACAAGCAGACCATACATTTCCACACTACAAACACAGACTTCAAAATATTTGGGAGAACTCAACCAATAAACCAAATTGGAACTGGTCCATTACTGTAGAAAAAAATCATTGCCCACAATCACCAAGCTGTAACATTAAGTCATAAAACTAAAGAACATTTCATATCCATATTTCCCTACCAGATACTCATATTCTTCCAACTACCTGGAACAAAATGATTTCCAGATAAAGACAGCTAGCAGAGGAGATCAAAATCGTGTGGGAACAGAATGAGTTACATATCATTCCTGTAGTCTTGTCTGCTATTGGAATTGTACCCAGAATGTTTTCAGTGAGTCTACAGAAGATGGTTTACATTATTATATATTACTCAACTACAAATTATTTTGTCCACCTGTGCAATGATCCGCAGAACATTAAATATGAAAGAATAATAGCATGATAGTGACTTGTTCCAGGATCATGTCCATCTGAATTCCATCAGAAAAGATGAAAAGAATGAGCCACTGATGCTGAAGATGTACATATACACTGTGTTTTAAGGGTTTGCAAATCAATCAGTCAATCAATCAATCAATCTTGACATAACTTATTCCATTTGATCCTAACAGCAACTTAGTCAAGTTACGACTAAAAATGGGCACGTTTCCACTTTAAGAAAAGCTACACTATGGAAACCTGAGTTTACCATGTAGATAAATTAGAAAATGACTCTTAGCATTCTATAATTCATTTAAAAATATAGTTTCCAGACAAGTTTACCTAATGCATTTAAAAGTATTCCATTTATGGAAATGTATATATAATATATATATATAGTTTTTTTCACATCTATTACCTGTGCATGGTAGATTTTTTACTCTCTATGGTTTGGTGGAAGGAGCCTTACTTTGGGAGTCAGAAGACCTGGGTCTGAATCATGGTTCTTCTACTTATTGCCTTTGTGTTACCTCTTAGACCTTTAGATCTGATCTCTGGGATACAAGGAGGTCATTTAAGATGATTTCTAAATCCTGTGACCTGTGATCACTAAGTTCTTTACCTTAATCACCCAAGTGCCACAGGGACCAACTTCTATTGCTCCTTCCCCAATGTTCTCAATTACGCAGGCAAAGGCCTGGGGAATGAACAGCAATGAAAATGAAACGAACATTGTCCCACCACATTTCAAGAAATCCATTTCAAATTACATCCTGAATTATTGTATAGATTTCTTCTATGATGATTTAATGGTTTACTTACAAACTAAAAGAAACATGGGACCTTCACTTGGTATACAATATGCATCCATAGTATATTTTTAACTATATCTAGTAATAGATAGAATACTTAACAACTTGGATTTTGCTTCAGTATATAGTATGTATCCTATTTAAAAGGAGGAAGGTTGTCATAGTAAAGAAAGACTTGGGTTCTAGTTCTGGTTTTGCCAGTAATTAGCTTGTGGTGTGCTTGTGCGACCATGGGCAGATCTAATCTCTCTAGGCTTCAACTCCCTTATTTGTGAAATAAGGGGTTTGATTTTCTTAAAGTCTTTTGAGCTCTAAAAGACAATGTAATTCTATAACTCTGGATTCCATTCAATAAATTTTTATTCAGTCTCTCCTATGTAGAAGGTATTGTTTAACTAAAGAATCTGCTAATAAATCACTGGCTGCTGCTCAAACTTGGAGCCTTTGTTATATTAGCCTTCTGTAAGACTGAGTATTCTCTTTTCTTTACAAAATCACTCTGGGAATGTTTACAGTAATTTAAACTTGAAACATTAACCTTACAAGGAATTCTATATTTCAACAGTCTTTTAACTATGTTCAAAAAATAACAGAAATATCGACTTTCAATCCATGTTAGACTATTTTTACTCCTAAGGCAAAGCCAAAAGGCAAGAGATTCAAAGCTGCTGAACCTCTGGTATTTTTTCTTTCTTTTAAATTTCATTTTAAAGACAAAGTCCCAAAGATAAATCAGCTTACCCTGTGTTCATTTGCATTTGCCAATCTGTGTTTTTTAAATGTTCTAAATACGTGTGTGAGCATGGTGTGTGTGTGTGTGTGTGTGTGTGTGTGTGTGTGTGTGTTTACCTTATCTCCCTCTTTGAACACTAGACTTTCCAAGGGCAGGAATCATGTTTTCCTCATAAGAAAGGATTAATCAAGAGCAAAGCTTAAATCTTTCCCTTTAACCCAGACCTTAACCAGGTAGGGTCCCCCAGATTTTTCCTGTCATACTGGGTACTCCTAGAGGCCAGAGCTCATCTTTCCTCATCAGACCAGAGACTCTTCAAGTGCAAAGCATGTGTCTCTCCTATCAGGGAATAGTGGTCAGTCATCCTTCAATTTCTTGTGTATTTTTTTCTCCTACCCTCTATTCTCAGTGCCTAGTATAGGGCTCTACACATAGTAATTACAAAATAGAAAATCACAGAGATTATCCAGTCCAGGGACTGGCAAACTATGACCCACCACCTGGTTTTTAATTTTATTTTGTATAGAACCATTTGTAGTGCCAGGGACTGTGGGCCAGATTTGGTCTTTGGGTCAGAGTTTGCCAAAACCTGATTTACTCCAACCTTCTCATTTTGGAGGTCCTGAAAGTTGAAGCCACCTGCCTAAAAGTCAGCCCTTGATTTGGTGGTAAAACTGAGCTGTTGATCCAGGGTTCTTTCCATCTCACTAATTACTATGCCTAATGCTAACTTTACCGTGAATGATTTTGAGTCACTCTTTCAAAGTTTTTGAATAACAGTGCATCAGGGGACCAAAGAAGCCACATCTCAGTTACTGTTTCTGTTGTGAAGTACTGAAGATTTTGTTCTACTCATTCTAATCACTTGTCCTAATCATATAAACATTTACTGCCTGCTTCCTGTATACAAAGCCCTACATTAGGGCTTTTAGGAAGAAAGCCACAGTGACTACCTTCATGGAGCTGCTAGCTTAATATACAACATTAGAAGTGCCATGTGAAGTCTGAGGTCGAGAGAGGGGATTGTTTCTGAGTGGAGTATTTAGGACAGAAAATACGTGTGAACAAACGCAAAGGAGAATATTTCAAGTAGAGAGAGCCAACCAGTTTGGCACAGCATGGAAGGGAGTAATAGGAGATAAAGCTGGATAGGTAGTATGGTGGCAGATTGTGGTTAGCCTTGAATGCCAGGAAAGGGAATTTGATCATAAGGTTAGAGATTCAGAGCCAGAAAGGAACAGAGAGAACATCTAATCCAACCTTCTCATTTTAGAGTTGAGGAAATAGGCTACAAAAGAAGTGGCATGCCAAGATTATGGCAGAAAATGGCAGAGCTGAGTGGGATAAAAGACCGCACAGATCATTACCTAAATAAATCCAGAGGTTTCTCAGGGTAAGACAGAAGTTCTTTATTCAAAAAGACAAGTCTCACGAGAGTTGGGCGTCACCTACTCCAGTCAGTCTGGTATAGGGAGGCACCCAAGAAGAGACAAGCAAGAAGTTTTATACCCTTGTACAAACAATTCTATGAAAAAAACCCCAAATTTCCAGATAAACCCCCCAAACCCCTTCCCACCAAAAATCACCTAATGCTGGATCATTACCCCATTGGTTGGGTAACATGACCCCACAGTCTACACAGGACCCTGGAAAGCTCCTGTTGCCCAATACAAAGACATAGCTATGATTATTCATATGTAGCAAAAGGGGGCTATCGCGAAAAGCCCCTTACAGGAAAAAGGGAGGGGAAGTAGGGACACACCATCTGATTTTCCTGAAATCAGGTGATTTACAGGAACATGAAACTTAGGCCTAAAGAGATCTAGGACCTAGTTCAAGTTCAGTGACTGTCTCTTTTATTTTATGAGAATGCTTTAACCTATCTCATTCAGAGCCAAAATTTGAACCCAGTTCCTTCGGTTCCAAATCCGTCGTCCTTAAACATTATAGAGTTGCTGAAGACTCTTTGAGCAAAGGAACTGTTATTCCTTTGCAACAAATCCATGAGTAAGAAAGGGGGACTGAAATGGGGAAAGAGTGAAGCCATGAATACCTTTTAGGAGACTACTGAAATCAAATAAGTGGTAACGAGTGCCTCTATCATTGGAGAGATACTATAAAGTTTAATAATCTGCATGCAACAGACACGGCCATGACTTTTTAAATTTTTTCAACTTTCTCCCGATCAAATGAATATTTCATTAATTATCACCTCTCCTTTGATCCAACTTAAAAAACAGAAGTAGTCTCAAAGAGAAGAGCCCATTCCTTGCAAAGGAGAGGTTGCTTTGCCCCTTTCTCTAATCACTGAGTCCATGATAGGGGAAATATGTATATTCCTTCTAATGGCTATAGTTTGCTGTCTGCTAACTTCCAGCAGTGTCCTTAGCCCTCCGGACACGGTACAATCAGAAAGATAGATAAAGGAAAGCTATCTAAATTATAATAATGTTTTAGCACTGATCAGAGTTGCAAGGGATTTGATGCCACTAGGGACACGACAACATACAAATTCAAGGCATTATGTGGCAATTATGTGATGGCTCTGAGACCCTCATTAAGCACAAAATGATTATCTGAATTTTAAAGACTTTGTAATATGAAATTATTTTTAGTATTTGCTCAGAATACTCCCTTTGAAAAGACCTTTATAATCACACACACTATTTCTCACAATTGCCCTTGGGAATTACACATTGGAATCTTCATTTTATAAGCATACTTCTACTACCACTGCTAATAATAATGAGAGTAGGGATTTACAGGAGCTGATTGGAGAACAGTGATGGAACTAGGATTACAACTTGATGCTATAAGTTCACTTACGTATCTCTCATTTAACAGAATTCTACACACAAGAATTCTTGAATAAGGACACAGATTTATGTTAAAAAACAGCACTATCCAAACCATATAGAATTGAGAAATCCATGCCTGAACACCTTGTCTTTGCTCTTCCTAGACAGAGAGGCTTCTTCCTTTAATCAATGGCTAATAGCTATCAAAAGACCAGCACTTTGCCAGGTTCAAAAAAAAATCAAAACAAACCAACAACAACCAACCCATTTTGATGTGCTAACTGGTTCCAAGGAAGGCATCCATTAATTGAATGGACAAACTCCATAGGTTGGGAAGAGAATAGGCAACTCAGGCTCAAAATACTCATGAACTGGGCATTGTCAGATGGTGAGAGGATTGAAAAACCAACCTGATTGTGGGGGAAATTTGACCCTAATAGAAGATACCAACAAATATCTGAGGGTAGTATGTCTCCCCTTGACCCCAGATGGTGCAGGAATCAGAAACTTCCAGTTGGAGAGATAGGATGTTTAGAAGCAGAATGCAGAAAAAAAAATAGTTTCTGGTCTGGGGAAGCCAGGAATAAAAGAGACAAGATCTCCAGTTTTCTAAGGAGTGGTGACAGACTAATTTACAGAGAAAAGGGGAAACAAAAGAGGCAAAACACAGGAGAGATTCTTAGGCCAATACGAAAGATGGGATCATAGGTAGGTACTGAGCATTATAGCTCATTAGATCATACTTGTAAAGCTTGAAGGAATTTTAAAGATTATACAGTCTAGTCCCCTACGCTTTTTTACAAATGGGAAAACTGAGGCAAAATGAGTAGCTCAGGATCATACAGAAGTATCAGAGACAGGATTTGAATGCAGGTCCTCTTATTCCTGATTTCTACAGCATCATTGTTCTATAGTTGAATTTCTTTGGAATGCAAGTATGGACAATGAGGCACCTATAATGCTTTATAAGTCCCTAGGGAAGCAGAGGCCCAACAGAGGAAGGCAGTTTCTTGACTCTCTAATATCCCCAAATTCTTTGCTCACATCAAACAGTCCCCTATAAGGTAATGCTTTAAATGTAGGGCACTCTCTGTATCTCTGGGGGAGGCTGAAGGAAAGGGGAGTTTTCTTGACTGTGCTAAGATACATTTCTTTTCTTTACTTTTTATTGTATATAATAAATTTCTTTTCAATTCCATGCCTTAATAATTTGTTGCATGTATGAGTGCTGAACATCCTTTAAGACATGAGTCAAATTCTGTTTTTCCCATGAATCAGCAATGAGCCAAAGGAGTATTGCAGAGAAGCATCCAAGACAAAGCCTGGGCTATGTAACTATAGGGATGTGATTCAGAGCCAAAGGTAACTTGTATCCAACCATTGTGCCTATCAGGTGATGGATAATTGACTATCTCCAATGCAATTCTGTGAGAATTTACCAAATCCCTATTATGCATTCACGAAACTGGATCTCAGTGTGAGAATGACACACACAAATGATTATGCCATAAGGCAAAGCACTATGAGACATTTTAAGAGGGAGGGATGGGTTTTTTATTAACCTGTGAGGAGGGGTTTATCAGGAAGGCTTCATGGAGGAAATGGCCCCGAGTTGTACCTTGAGGGAAAAAAGAGACTTCAATATATAGATGGGAAGGGAAATGATGGGGGTCAGGATAAGAAAAGGTATGGGAGACAGCAGAAAGAGAATGGGGGATTAGGTAGGTGGAAAGTGGTCTAGTTTAGTTGGAACTTGATTATATGAAGGGAAATAATAGGATGTAAGACTGGAAGGATAGTTTGGGGCCAGAGCAGCAGTGGCCATAAATGCCAGGATCAGTCATGGATAATTTATCTGCATGGCAACTGGAACCCACAGAAGATGTTTCAGTAGAAAAGTAACATGATCAAACTTCATTACCAGCTAAAATGGAGGGAAATTCAGTTGTTGCTTTTCTTTTAAGTGTGAATCTCTTTACATGGTTTTCTTAAATAGTAAAACCACTGATCCACTGAGGTTTTATCTTTCAATAGCAAATCCTGTGGGAAACTGTGAACATTGCTGAGGGCAAGAACAGAACAGTGTGCTGGAGTTTATGAAGCTTCCTCTGGTTTTTAGTCATTGCTGAGAGGCTAAGGTGTTGCTACATGAAGGAAGTCAATTTTCCATCCTGGGGCAAACTATCCACTTGCTTTTGATATTTAACAAGTTAGCCTTTGTTCTAGGAGCCTGCATTCCTCACTGAGAGATGAGGCAGGTTCTTGTGTCTTTCAC
Source organism: Pseudocheirus occidentalis (assembly GCA_028646575.1). Taxonomy (NCBI): domain Eukaryota; kingdom Metazoa; phylum Chordata; class Mammalia; order Diprotodontia; family Pseudocheiridae; genus Pseudocheirus; species Pseudocheirus occidentalis. The sequence goes on along the minus strand of CM053599.1, from coordinate 54,053,319 downwards.
AGCAGTCTTTCACCCCCAACCACTCTTCCAAAGGAAACAAAGCACCGTGGAACCTGTTTCCAGCAGGCATTCTATGATATAAATCTTGATTTAAAGACATTTCCTTTGAACCCAACAAAATTCCTATTTTCATTGGATAATCAGAATATATTCCAAGGGTAATACTTAGCCTGGCTTTTTGGCTTTGCTTTGTCAGTAGACTAATTTCTCATTCTTTGACTCTCTAATTTCTGACATAGAAAGAATGTTGTCTCTATATTTAGCTATTTTATCCATTATAAAATAAGAGAGCAGGTGTTGTCATAATTTGAAGACAATAAAATTCAACAAATACTGCTGAGAGAATGACATTTTGATATGTCTGTGAGGTCTTTGCTCATAATGTGCACTTATGGACAGCACAGACTGACCCATCAACCTTATAAAGAACAAAAAAGCATTTCAATCAAGTTTCTAAGACCAGGGACCTTCCTTAGGGTGGGGGCTATACCCTTGTCATCAAACTGGAAACTCCCCAAAGTGGTCAGAGGTCATATTTCTTCCTTCCTCAGTATAGAGTGCACAAGAGTTCAATTTTCTATCTTGAGACCAAAACTGTACTATTTTAATTTTTAAACTTCCATTATTTTGTTTATCTTGGGCATACTCAAGGTCAGAATTCCCTCAAGTCTACAACTCTCTTCCAGAAGTCTCCATACCTCCCAGGCATCCTGAATTTGCAGAGGAAAATGAAATTTTACCATTTGGATTTTCTGATCTTCCAGCAGCACAAAGTGTTGACTTTGAAAAAGAACACAGGACAGAACTTCTGGGAAGGTCATGGAGTGAATACCCAGTTCCTCTTAACTTATCATCAAAGGCCACAAGAATACAGAAACAACAACAACAATATTTCTAGAAATAAATGACAGGAGAAATAAAACTTATCTAAAAGACAACAAATCAGTGCAAGAAAGAAAAAAAAAGCAACACTGATATATTAAACTAAGAGTCAGGAAACTCAGTTCTCAGTCCCAGGTGGCCTTGAATAAATTACTTTACCTCTATTGGCCTTAATTGCCTCATCTGTAAAATAAGGGTATTTGACCAGATTATCTGAAATTATACTGAAATTTGGAAATGACCTGGGGGAGTAACTTAGCATTCTATCAGAGAAAGAACTCTGGATCTGGTTTCAAAGGAACTAGGTCTGAATTTCAGCTCTTCTATTCAACAGCCATGTGAACCTGGGCAAGTCATCTACCTTATCCATAAATGAGAAGATTGGCCTAAATGTCCCTTTCAGCTCCAGATCTTTGAATCTGTAAGTCCAATCATCCAGACCACTAAGACTATCACTACCAAACGTCAGGATGGGAAGCCACTGACCTATCCTTCTTTGACCCAACTCCCACTGCTGAATCCTCACTAAATGTTGAATGCCCACTCTGTATACTTACCTTCACTCTCCCTTCTGCTAGAGATTTCTCAGGACCTCATACACTTCTCTTGGTTAGGGACCATATCTCCTGCCATTGTTTCCCAAGATTCTTGAGGTCCAACCATTTTACAAGTTACTTTTCCTACAAGGACCTAAATGCCATGTGGTCTTTCCATCTGCCATGAATTGAACCATTCTTTATGTGTTGTCTCTTCTAATTGGAGTATGAGCTCCCTGAGAGTAAGGGCTATTTCACTTTTCTGTTTGTATCCCCTAACCCTTAACATAGTCCTTAGCAAACAGTAAGCACTTCCAATCTAATACACATTTTCTCCACTACAAGGAGATGCAAAGAACAATGAATCCTGAGGCAGAATTGGAGATACTTGAGAAATGCTGAGGGACAAGCTCAAATGAAAGAAATATTAATTCATCTTGAAATCCTGGGAAAGCCTTCAAAATAATGAAAAATCCATATAAAATGGAACACAACATAGAAAAAAAAGTAAATGTGTTACATGAAGTAGAAAAAGAGAGAACCAGTACAAAGAATACTAGATAGTGAAAACAAAATGGAAGAGTAAGATGAGAAGAACTAAAATAACAAAGAAGCAACTTCTAAAGAGAACTGAAAAACTAGAGACAATGAGTAGCCGTGCAGGAAAAAATGAGCAGCCTAGAAGAGAGATTCAGAAGTCAACCTCAAGACCAATGGCCCTTCCAGTGAGCAATGAAAAGGAAAAGATCTGGGACGCTATTCTGAAATAATTAAATTCTGAAATAATGAAAGAAAAATTCTCAGAATTAACGAGAAGCAATGTCTTCAAACAGAAAGAATTCACATTTCAAGTCTTCAAGGTATATTATAATTAAAGGCCAAAGCTACAGAGAAGGGGAGAAATAAGCTTAGCAAGGATAAAAAATAAGTAAGAAAAAAGAAATCATATATTTTTTTAATTGTTCATCTGGATTTTATAATCTGTCTCAGAAAAAAGTAGAAGAATGGAGCAATTAGTGTTAAGTCATTTTTCAGTTGTATCTGATTCTTTGTGACCTGATTTGGGGTTTTCTTGGCAAAGATTACTGGACTGGTTCACAATTTCTTTTTCCTGTTTGTCTTATAGATGAGGAACTGAAGCAAACAGAGTTAAGTGATTTGCCCAAGGTCACACAGCTAGTAAGTGTCTGAGGTCAGATGAATCTTCCTGAGTCCAAGCCCATTGCTTTATCCACTATACCACCTAGCTGCCCTTTAATCCAGAATATACATGACTAAAATGCAAGGGTTTAGGTCCTAGAATCTAGTTCCCAACTAACCGAAGAATCTTTCCAGAAGCCAAGTAAAAGTTAAAAGCAAACAAGGTTTCAAAGAATTTATTGACCAAAACACCTGCTTGATAAATGAAAACCTAAATAAGTCCTTATAATTAAACATAAGGAAATGACATCAGAGATAAAGTAATGAAGACATTTATTAAGAACAAAAGGAATTTAAAGACTGTAAGCAGGAACGCTTCAGATTACAGTGTAAGCTACCAACATCTTTAATGGAGAAGCAAAAATAAATATACTGCTATATTGGTCAGAATAAATCATATTATGGTTGTTTTAAAAAATATTAATAATGAGAGTGAAGACTGGTATAGTAGTATAGTATAGTATAGTATAGTATAATATAGTACAGTACAGTATAGTATAGTATAGTATAGTATAATATAGTACAGTACAGTATAGTATATATATAGTATAGTATAGTATAGTATAGTATAATATGGTACAGTACAGTATAGTATAGTACAGTATAGTATAGTATAT
>CM053599.1:53995499-54049584 GCA_028646575.1 Pseudocheirus occidentalis | reverse complement strand
TACAGTACAGTTTAGTATAGTACAGTATAGTATATATATAGTATAGTACAGTATAGTATAGTATATATATATAGTATAGTATAGTATAGTACAATATAGTACAGTACAGTATAGTACAGTACAGTATAGTATGGTACAGTATAGTAGTATAGTAAATAATGAGCTGGACTTAGAATTAAGAAGAATTAGATTCAAGTCTTGCCTCTTGACACATAAAGGGGCATCTCATTTAACCTCTCAGGGCTCTAGGCCACTCCCTAAAACTATCAGACACAGAGAAGGTACCAACCTACCTTTGTAGAGGGAGTTTCCTCATCAATCTAAACCAATCCAATAAATATTTATTAAGTGTCTACTATGTGCCATACAATGTGATAAACACTGGGGATAAAATTAATAAAAGGAAAGACAATCCCTGACCTCAAGGAGCTTACAATCTAAAGGGATGAAGACAACACACAAATGGAAGAAGGAAAGTGCGTGCGTGTGTGTGTGTGTGTGTATGTTCATATATGTCAGGGATAGGATGAGACATCATGTTCTACCTGGTGTGGAGGCACCTTGTTCTATGAGCTTAACCTGAGAAGAACATTTTATTCTGTGGATTTGAAACCAGGTAGAACAGAGACGCTTAGGCTCTATTCCTATTTCTAGTATGTGGTCAAAGGGAAGTTTTAGGGCAATAAGATTCAAGATAAAAGAGGGAAGAGAAAGGGAAAGGAATAGGAAATTCTCAAGACAGAATTCCTATCTTTCATAAAAGGGAGAGGGCATATTAATCCTCAAGAAAATATAAAAAGTTGTTTGTATAACATACAAGAATTTAATTTAGTTTTAAGTTGTATTTAGTGTTAGCATCATACAATCATAGGTCTAGGGATGAAAGGAACCTTGGAGGCCATATAGTCTAAGCCCCTCGTTTTACAGATAAGGAAAAAGATTTAGTACAATAAAGAAAGCTCATACTCCTTTTCAATAACATTGATAGCAAATATAGCCCCCAAATGGCAGATCTGTCAACTATAAGAACTGTAAAATTAAAGTATTCCTTATGTATCAAGAATAAAGAGTTAGAGAATGAGTCACTAAACAAAATCCAGTACTGTTTTGTCTACAGAAAACACATCTGACACACAAAGATATTAAAAAATTGAAAAACTTGGCTAAGATTTATCATGCAGTAGCTAGCTTAAGAAAAGCAAGAGCAGTAGTGATATATCAGATAACACTGAGTTTAATTGGTCAATCCTTAAAATAGAAAAGAATATTATATCAAAGGACAAGGAACAGTAGTCAATCACTAAACAAACTATGGAAGGAAGGAAAGAAGGAAGGAAGGAAGGAAGGAAGGAAGGAACGAACGAACGAACGAAGGAACGAAGGAAGGAAGGAAGGAACGAAGGAATGAAGGAAGAAAGGAAGGAATGAAGGAAGGAAGGAAAAATTAAAAATTTACTATGTGCAAAACACTGTACTAAGCTCCCATTATATAAAGAGAACTACAACAAGTTCTCCATGAGCTCTTAAGGAGTTCACAGTTTAATTGGGAAGACACATAAAGAGGAGTTACACTGTAAGTCAAATTAAAAAGTTCTTTGGTTTTTAGGTTGCAGCAGAGAGTCTAAAAATATTAAATTAATAGGCTTCAAATAACATGATTGTTGATTGTTTCTTTAAAAACATTGCAAGAAGAAATAGATATAAAGTAATAATGAGGGGTGTCTACACTTAGTTATGAGAGTATGATGAATTGAGCAGAAATATTAATGAACAAATCACAAACCTGAATAGCTTTTAAGCAAGCTGAATGTTTCAGTGTTTACAAAGTGCTTTCCTAACAACAATCCATAGTTTAGTAGTGTAAGTCTTATCCCCATTTACAGAGCAGAAAATTGGGACTCTAAGAGAATGTGACTTGCCCAGGATCATACAACCAATAAGTGTCTTGCTAATCAATTTTTCTGATGTGAAGTTCAACATTTCCCCCTTCTCCCACTGTGCTATGCTTCTGATGAACAGATATCAGCAGATAACTAAATGGAAAAGTGAGAAATAGACATCTATAAGTCCATAAATTCTTACATAAAAAATAAATACAACCAGATACAAAGAAGCACTTGATCAACAAAAAGGAAAAAGTTGTGCATACATTTTCATGCCAGAATGTAATAAACTTAGAAAAAGAAAAAAAATTGTTAAAAAGGTATATCTGTACAAAAACCAAAAAAAATAATTTTTAAATAGGAGTTGGAGTAAAGGAAAAATATGAAAAGTCAGAACATCATATTAAAGGAATAATAATGCTATAGATACTGTGTATCAAAACATATATGAGATGTAGTCAAAACAGCTCCTGTATTTATAGCATTAAGAATTTATATTAAAGGGGGTGGCTAGGTGGCGCAATGAATAGAGCACCGGCCCTGGAGTCAGGAGTACCTGAGTTCAAATCCGGCCTCAGACACTTAACACAAAAACTAGCCATGTGACCTTGGGCAAGTCACTTAACCCCAACTGCCCTCCAAAAAAGCAAAAAAAAAAAAAAAAGAATTTATATTAAAAAGGAAAAAGAAAAAACAAAATTAAGTATTTACCTAAAGATATTATAAATCAAAGAAAAACAGAAAAATAGAAATCATAAAAATGATAGCAGAGATAAATAAAATAGAAATAATTAAACTGATAAATAAAATCACTGTTTTTCTAAAAAGGCCAATAAGCTTGATAAAACACCAATGTAACAAAAAAGAAAATGTTAAAAATAAAAAATAGAAAGGTGAGATGACAAATCTTTTTAAAATTCAGGAAATTATTAAGGAATATTATGCATATTTATATGCTAATAAATCAGAGGACTTAAGTGAAATGGTAAAATACTTACAAAAATATAAATGATCAAAACTGACACAGCAGGAAATAGACAACTTAAGTAGACCAATTTTAGAGGAAGAAATAAAGTCGCTAATGACCTACCTTATAAAAACCACACACACCTGGGTTATTTAGATTCATCAGCAAAGTTTTCCAAACCTTCATCAAATATAAGCTAAATAGATTGTTTCTAAAAATAGAAAAAGATAATATTCTAGCCAGAATCTCTTTATGAAAGAAGTACTGCCTTCATTTTAAAACCTAGTTTAAAAACCTGAAAACATCATATGCAAATCATAATGAATACAGATACAAAATACTAAATGTTAGTAAACATAACAACACAACAACAGCAATAGTAATAGTGTCTCTCTGTCTCTCTCTGTCTCTGTCTCTCTGTCTCTGTCTCTGTCTCTCTCTTTCTCTCTCTTTCTCTCTCTCTCTCTTTCTCTCTCTCTCCCCCCCCAGACGCATGTATGCATGCATATGTGTCTGTATGTATAGGTGCATCTGTATAAATAATCTCATTTGATTTTCATAACCACTCCCTGAGATAAGTATTATTATTACTTCCATTTCATGCATCACAACCAAGCACAATTTTTAAAAGATCAGTAATTAAAATGTCATTTAATATTAAAAATTGATGTAACACATATCAACAACATATCATACTGCCAGGTATTAAAAATTTAAATGATAAACTACTAATGTCAGGGTTGCAGGCAAACTCATACATTGTCAATGGTATTGCAAGTAGGTATAATCTTTCTGGACAGCAATCTATCAGAACATTACAAAGTCATAAAACTGATCATACTCTCATACCCAATAATCTCATTAATAGGAATATAATGCCAGGATGGAACTGAAAAAAATAAAAAAAGATCCTTCTGTATAAAGATATCTGTGACTGTGTTCCTAATAAAGATAATGATGATAATGATGGTGGTGGTGGTAGTGGTGGTGGTAGTAGTGGTGATAAACTGGAAATAACTTAATTCACCAATAGTTAGGGAACAACTAAAGAAATTGTAATGTGTTATTATAACAGATTACTCTGGTAAAATAATAATAGTAACTGACATTTATTAAGCATTTTAAAATTCAAAAAGCACATATTATCACATTTCATTTCATAAAGAAAGAAATATACAAAATGCCCAAACTCCACAGAATTCATTATCTCATCAGCGTTGGTATTTTTTCCAGAGGTGCTTGTTACCCATCCATTGTGATTCTTGTCTACACCCTCCCATAAATTTGCTACAAAGGTCCCACTCAATGTGTAAGGGCTCCTTTAAAATTCTGTCATTGAGGATATACCATTGGGGCATTTGAACTAGCCATTTGGTTTTATTTAAATTAGATTTGATAATATACAGTGGTTTAATAGAATGCTTTCCTTCCATATTGCTGTTGTGATCAGCACGTCTTTGTTCTAATTATATGTTTCCTGATGACATCCACATTCTAGTATGGAAAGGCATGAAATAATGCAAATCGAATAAAGCAGAGTTACAAGAGCAGTATGCATACTTTAACTATGAAAAAAAGTTTGCACTAGTACATATGTAAATAGATTGTGTTCAAAAGGTGATATTGTGAGAATTGCTAAGACTTTTATTGTAATTTATACATTAAAGGGATTTTGATGATAAATTATTCTGGGCACATATTCAGTTATTTGTGATAAAGAAAAATTTAGGGTTAAAGTTGATGTTAAAAGTTAGCACTTTTTCTACTGAGTTCTGAATTCTGGGGATGTTTCGCTTGCAGAACAGACAAAGGAGGGTTAGGATATTGAATATTTTCAGTGCCATTGCCTGGAAGAGGGATTAGTCTTATTCTGGTTGGCCCCAAAGGCAAGTATCAGGACCCAATAATAGAAATTATAGGTTTAGAATTAATGGCAGAAAGTGGGGGGAAAAGAACATGAAATGTGTTGCCTTATGAGGCACTGGGTTCCCTGCCACTAGAGCTGCTCCTCCAGGTGCTAGATGACCATGGCAGGAGTGAGAAGAAGCCATTCCAGACCAGAAAAAGATTCTATTCTAATGAATTCAATAAGAATTTATAGAGCACTTACTGAATACCAGGCACTGTGCTAGGTGCCTATGATACAAAAACAAAAAACAAGATAGTCCCTGCTATAAGATACACGAACTAGTCCTTCCCCTCAGGTATATTACATTATATGGTAGAAGTCAGAATATTGTGGAAGAAATTCTTGTTTCAGATATGGCTGAACTGTTATTGTTGTTCAGTTGTGGGGTTTTCTTGGCAAAGATATGAAGTGGTTTGCCATTTCCTTTTCCATGGATTAAGACAGAGATCAAGTGACTTGCCCAGGGTAACACAGGCAGTGTCTAAAGCTAGATTTGAACTCAGGTCTTCCAGACTCCAGACCCAGTGCTCTATCCACTGAGCCACCTAGCTGCCTCCTATAGCTGGACTACACAACTTCAAAGGTCACAGGATCATATAGTAGATGGGCCTTAGAAGCCATCTAGCCCACCCCCTTAATGCTGAAAAAAAAAGGGTGAGAATTGAGACTTAGATTCTGAGTAGATAAAAGACTAAGTGACTTGATTAACATCCCACAGTTGGTCATTTGGCAGAATTAGGATTTAATTCCCAAGTTCCCCGACTTTGGAGCTAGCACAATTTCTACCTCCCTATGTTGATGATGACCTGATGACCTGATGAGCTTACAGTCTGTGCCAGCATTCCTCAATGGCCCCCTTAAAGAGGGGACTATTCCTCGGTGATGCTAACTGAACTGTCTCTACTCCTTCCTGTCCTTTTTTTTTTTCCTAATGGATTCCAGTGGGCTTAACAAACACCAATCACTTCCCCCTCCATTTAAGGAGAGCAGCCTTGACCTTGGGGAGAGATTATAGCAGCTGTTAAGCAGCAATATTTCCCTGCTTAGGACAGGGAGAGAAGAGAAAAATCCATACAGAATACAACTGAAATTGCAAGGGCGATTGGGTAAACAAAATATCCCTCCCCAAACTGTAGGCTGTCCAGTATGCCACAGGCAACTTCCACAGCTCTTAATACATCTTCACTTGGGAACTTCAAAGAGAATGAAGAACCTAATATGACTATCCACAGGGAGGGAGTCAATGCAAATTTAGAATCCCAAGAGAACAAAGGAAAGAGAAGAAGGGCAGGTAACAACTGGCTGAAAGAGGAAATAAGAACAGCTCACAGATACATAGTGCTTCACAGAGTCCTGGGAAGTGACTAGTGCAAGGATTACCATCTCCATTAAATGGATGCAAAGAATTGTACTGGAGGAGTCAAGCCAAGCCAAGAAGCATTTATTACCATGTGCCAGGCACTGTGCTAGCATGGTGAGAATACAAAGAAAGGCAAAAACAGTCTTTACCCTCAAGGAGCTTACAATCTAATGTGGGAGACAACAGCAAAAGAGAGAGAGCAAGAGAGAGCGAGTGAGCACGAGAGAGACACAGAGAGACAGAGAGAGACAGAGGGAGAGACAGAGACAGAGAGAGACAGAGAGAGAGAAAGAGAGAGAGAGAGAGAGAGAGAGAGAGAGAGAGAGAGAGAGAGAGAGAGAGAGAGAAAGACATATACACACGATATATGAAGGTCAATTGTTGGTCAATTGGAAGAGGACAGTCAAGCAGATCATCTGGTAAATTGGCTAGTTCTTTCAATACAGTCATTTCTCTCTTAAAGAACAGCTGTTTATTTGTTGGTTTTGGTTTTGGTTTTAATACAAATATTCTTCTAGTGATGTTTGCAGGCTATAAGACATGGAATATCACCATCTTTCAAGAACTAAAGTTGGAGATTCCCAAAAGGTCATGCATAGAGATCATGAGGAGTGTGAATACACTATAACATATTACAGGAAATGTGATAGAAAGAAAATCAGAAATTAATTGACTTGGGGAAAATGGGTTAATCAATATCAGAAGGGTGGAATAGCCAATGGGCAGCCACCATGCGCCACTGGTATGTCAAAGAAACTAGAAGATGGCTCCAAGTGCACTGGGTGAATTCCCCAGGAGTGAATTTTTGAGAGTATATGAACAAGAACCATGCAAGATGATCAGACATAGACGGGATTTATTTGAACCACTGAAGGGCAGTCCCTCCCATACATTCTTCAAAGTAGCAAACACCCATAAAATCCAACAAACAGCTGGAAGTAGGGCTGAACCAATAAATCCCCTTGCCAAAGACCTCAACGTATATGAGCGACATAAGTGAGGTCTAAACCCAAGTCATAAGCTCATAATGTCATAGACTGAGATCGTGAAGGGATGGCAGAAACCATCTAGTCCAATCATCTCTTTTAAAAGATGAGCAGATGAGAAGATCTTTTCACTGCCCTATGAGGCAGCATGCCAGGATGGATGGGACACTGGATTTGAAGTCAAGAAGATCTGGATTAAAATCTTGCCCTACATACTTAATAGTTATGTGTCCCCACAGAGGGTTACTTTACCTCTCTGGGTCTCAGTTTCTTCATCTGTAGAACAAGGACTCTAAAGAACCTTCCCATTCTAAATCTATGAAGGTATCATAGATGTGTGTTTCTTTTATGCAGAATCCCCTTTACTAAGGCCATGAAAGCCTCAGTAAAATAAGCCAGAAGTCCATATTTTACATCATGGAATAGTGGATAGAGAGATGGGTTTGGAAGCAGGAAGATGTGGGTTGGAGTCTTGCCTCGGATATGTATTGGCCCTTGTCAAATCCTTTGATTGAGCTGGGTCCCAGATATCCCCATATGACTCTAAATTGTAGAACAGGCACTGATCTTCACTGGTGGAGGGAGTTTCCACACTAGGAGTTTCTTACACCACTGAAAGCAACCAAAAATAACTGTACAAACAATGCTCCCCTAGGAAATTACTCAAAACCATTCATTATGGGATTATTCTAGTGACAAGTATTCACATTTGTACATCACTATCCTTTAACCCAAACATCTGTTTTGTCAAGTTTGTAAAACTAAATTTCAAAACAATCAAAGTATAAATTATTGAAAAAGTTTTCAGCATGCTCAGCAGCTAAGGTTGCTCACATGGAAGGGTAGATCAGGCAACTTGCCAGCATGAGCAGAGAGACCTAAACAGACAGAAACACTAGCTAAAGCTCTCAGTCAAGAAGGATCATCCACCTGCAGCTCATGTCTATACGTAGCCACAGATACACACAGACACACACACAGTTATATACACACACACACACACACAATTTAGAAAGACACGGTATAGTTTAGTTTTAAAGCACTAGATTTTATGGAAAGAGCACCAAGCTTAGAATCAGAAAATGTGAGTTCAAATAGGAACTTTGAAACTAATTGTGTAGCTCTCAGCAAGGCCCTGGATCTCAATGTTCTTATCTGTAAAATGGGATAATTGCTTTCTCCACAATTCACATTAGGGTTGTTATGGGAAAATCACTTTGCAAACCATAAGGTGCTATACAAATGTAAGCTATTATTACATTATAATGAAGTTAGCTAAGGGATGCCTGGCATAGAGTGGTAGGTATTTAATTTTTAAAACTGGAAAGGACCTGAGAGATCATCTTGTCCAATTTTATCATTTTATAGATGAGGAAACAGATGCCCAGAATGGTAAAATCATTTGTCCAGAGTCACACAGATGGTAACAACAAAGATCAGCCTACAAGCCAGATAATATTCCCCTTTCCCCCAGTGAGCTATCTTGTTCACTTCTGGGTTGACACAGTTTATCTAATGGATGTTATGAAAATGAGTTGAAGATCCACAAGTACCCATACTAAGGAAGATATATCATAAAAAACAGAAGCCAGACATCAACATGGCTTTTAGTTGACACTCACCCATCACCTACAATGCAACTGGAATAGAGGAATTAATTTGATCGTTGTAACAGCCCTACCAGGAAGTCAATGCAAGCATCATTCCCATTTTATAGATGAGAACACTGAGGTTCAGACATGAAATGACTTGCCCAAGAATATACCACTATTAATAAGTAGAGCAGGACCTCAAACCTTAGTCTTCTGATTACAAGCCAGAGGCACGCTAGAGCCATTTCACAGAGCTTGATTGTTAAATTTTTGGTGTGAATATTTACGCCTTGGAAATCAATAGACATGACAAATCAGGGCTCACTATATTGTTTTGCTGATTATCTAGACTTAGCAAAGTGAGGGAGAAAAGTTAATAATGCAGGTTAGCTTTCAAAGTGCGTTGTGTGTACTTTTTTTCCCAGAGAGAAGGTTGCTAAATATTTACCAGCACACCCCCGCTCCGAGCCCATTGCTATTTCTTCTGCTCTTCAAGGTTCTATATTATCTTAAATAAGGTGCCTATGTACCTTCTAAAATATGTGTGTAATCTCATCCTGGGGAAAAATTTTCATTTCACAAAAATGCTGAGGCAATTTTATTAGCAGAGCAACCTATTTAAGTTGACTTAAAAGGTCAAAAACAGCCAAACCAGTTTATACAAGTTTGCTCATTCTGAAAGGTCCAGTGATAGACAAGTCCTTCAGAATGTGGCAGCCTACACAGATCAAAGGATGAAAAAGAGATAGAACCAGAGGATGTGAGACAGACTTTAGAAGTCAGTTAATACACATGCCCTCGCTTTACAGAAGAAGAAACCAAGGCCTAAGTAAATAATGGAGAGGAAAGAATGTTGGTCTAAGAGGAAAAATATCAAAGATGACTGCCAATTCACCATTTACTAGTTGGGTCAATATCAGTGGCAAACCACTTAACATATTTATGCCTCAGTTTACTCATCTATAAAATGGATTTTTTTAAAAAAAAACCATGCTTCATAAATTGCTACACAGTCTTCCTGACTCTACTCTCTAACCCATCCCCCACAAAACCAGCAAAAGAAATTTCCAAAGGTACAATTTTGACCATGTCCTTCTCCTCCAAAAACCTTCAAGGCATTTTCTATGGCCTAGAGGATAAATGACCAACTCCTCAGTTTGGCATTCAAAGCTCAGAATAATTTGGTACCAGCATTATCCAGTTTCCTATTCTTGCCCTGCTGTTCCTCCCATGGACTCACATATGCTGTCCATCCTTCCTCCTCCTCACCTATTGACATAAATCTCCTCCTTCAAGCCTCAGCCCAGAAGCTACCTCCTCCAGGAAGGTCTTCTTTGATTCAGTCCCCACTGAAGTGATCAATCCTTCTCTTCAATGATCCTGGCACACTGTGTCTGAATACCTGCTGTGTTCCAATCATATCGTGTTTTATATCCCACCCAAGTATACATCATACGCACCCTGTGAAATCATATGCTCTCTGAGCAGACTAGTTCAAGCCTTTACCATATCTCACCTGAGCCATTATAACAGCCTCTTACTTGGGATCCCTGCCTCCAGTGTACCCTCTCACCACTCCATCATCCATCTACACACCTGCCAAACTGGACATTCTTAAATAGCAGAAATGACCTCTCTCCCTTCCCTCAAATTATAGAAATACAAAATCAGGTGGCTAGGTGGCACAGGGAATGGAGCACTGGCCCTAGAGTCAGGAGAACCTGTTCAAATCTGACCTCAGACACTTAAACACTTACTAGCTGTGTGACCTTGGACAAGTCATTTAACCCCAATTGCCCTGCCTTCCCCCTCCAAAAAGCAAAAAAAAGTTTTTTTTATTTTATTTAAAAAATACAGAATCTTCAGCCTAGCATTTAAAGTCATCCACATACGGGTTCTCACTATCTCTCCAATCTAGTTTCAGATTCCAAAGTACTAGGCCTGGAGTCAGGAAGATTGAGTTCAAATCTGGACTCAGACATTTTATTATCTGTATGACCCTCAGCTAAGTTACTTCAACTCTTTTTTTTAATTTCAGTTTCCTCTTCTGTAAAATGGGGATAATAATAGCACACCCCCCCCAACTGTTGTAAGGATCAAATGAGATGATCTGGCACATAACAAATGTTCTATAAATGTTATTGTTATTATTATTCTAACTGCTCCCTTTGAGTCACTCTGTCTCATTCAAATTAACTTGAAGCCATTCCCTGTACATGACAATTTATCTATCACCTTCATGACTTTGCACAAGAGGTCTCCCATATTTGGAACTGATTCCGTCCTCACCTCTACTTCATATAATCTCTTATTTCCTTCAAAGCACAAATTATACATGATCTTCTACACACACATTTTACTGATTCCCCGTTTATTAGCTTTCTCTCACTCAACATAATTTCATAAAAGGTCGGGAGGCTAGGTGGCGCAGTCAATAGGGCACCGGCCTTGGAGTCAGAAGGACCTGAGTTCAAATCCGGCCTCAGACACTTAACCCAAAAAACTAGCCATGTGACCTTGGGCAAGTCACTTAACCCCAACTGCCCTCCAAAAAAAAAAAAAACCAAAAACAAACAATTTCATATAAGAAAGGGTCTCCAGTACCCTTCTTCAATGATGCAGGGATATAGGAACAAGGTTTAGATACCTCCATTGAAGGAAGGAAGGAAGGAAGGAAGGAAGGAAGGAAGGAAGGAAGGAAGGAAGGAAGGCAGGAAGGAAGGAAGGAAGGAAGGAAGGAAGGAAAAACATTATAACTAAGTATAAAAAAGGTCCCGGATTAATTTGAGAGTAAATGCCACTGGATCATGAAGTGAGAGGGTCATATAACATGTGTTTAGGTTGGTTAAAGAGAGGTAATGAAGGAATCCTGCCAAATACTTTTATGACACAAATATGGTGCTGATACCCAAACCAGGAAGAGCCAAAACAAAGAAAGAAAATTATAGAGCAATTTTCCTAATGAATATTGATGCAAAAAATATAAATAAAATTCTAGCAAAAAAAATAAATAAAGCAATATATCACAAGAATCATACACTATGACCAGGAGGGATTTTTATTAGGAGTGCAGGGATGGCTCAATATTAGAAAAAACTACCAGCATGATTGACTATATCAATAAGAAAACCAACAGAAATCATATAATTATCTCAACAAATGTAGGAAAAGTTTTTAACAAAATACAGCACCCATTCCTATTAAAAAAAGCCAGAGAACATAAGAATAAATTACCTTAAAATGATAAGTAATATTTACCTAAAACCATTAACAAGCATTACCTGTAATGAAGATAAGTTAAAAGTCTTTCCAATATAATCAGTGGTGAAACAAGAATGCCCATTATCACCTCTATTGTTTAATATTGTACTAGAAATGTTAACTATAGCAATAAGAAAAGAAAAAGAAATTAAATGAATTAGAATAGGCAACAAAGAAACAAAATTATCACTCTTTGCAGATGATATGTTATACTGAGAAAACCCTAGAGAATCAACTAAAAACTGCTCGAAATTATTAGCAAGTTTAGCAAACTTACAGGAGACAAAATAAATCTACATAAATCATCAGCATTTCTACAAAAGTCCCTCAGCAAGCAGCAGAAAGAGAAATTTAATTTAAAACAACTGTAGACAATATAAAATACTTGGGAGTCTACCTGCCAAGACAAACCCAGGAACTAAATGAACACAACTATAAAACACTTTTCACACAAAGGAAGTCACATCTCAACAATTGGAAAAATATTAATTACTCATGGGTAGGCTAAGTTAATAAAATAAAAATGACAGTTCTATTTTAATTAATCTATTTATTCAGTGCCATACCACTCAAACAATCAAAATTATTTTTAGAGCTAGAAAATAATAATAATAACATAATTCATCTGGAAGAACAAAAGCTCAAGATTATCAAGGGAATCAATGAAAAAATGTGAAAAATGGTAGTATGAAGTAGTAATTATCAAAACAATCTGGCACTGGCTAAGTAATAGAGTGGTGGACCAGTAGGATTAGGTGAAAATTACATTATAGTCAATGATCATAGTAATCTAGTATATGATAAACCCAAAGATCTAAGTTTTTGGAACAAAAAACTCATTATTTGACAAAAATTGTTGGGAAAACTGGAATTAAACTAAGTATAGACCAACTTCTCCCACCATATACCAAGATAAGGTCAAAATGGGTATATAATTTACACATAAAGGAGGACACCATAAGCAAATTAAGAGAGCATGGAATGGTTTATCTCCCAGATTTGTGGATAAGGGGAGAATTTAGGACCCAAGAAGATATAGAGAACATTACAAAATACAGAACTGATAATTTTGATTACCTAAAATTTAAAAGTTTTTGCACAAACAAAACCAATGCAATCAAAATTATATTATGAAACAAGTATCTCTGATAAAGGCCTCATTTCTCAAATATATAGAGAACTGAGTCAAATATATAAAAAAATACAAGTCATTCCCCAATTGATAGTCAAAGGATATGAATGGGAGTTTTCAGTGAAAGAAATCGAAATTATCTCTAGTCATATAAAAATGCTCTAAATCATTATTGACTATTGAAATGCAAATTAAAACAACTCTGAAGTATGACCTCATACCTGTCAGATTGACTAATATGACAAAAAGGGGGAAATGTTGAATGTTGGAAGTGGGATGTAAGGAAACTGGGGCGCTAATGCACTGTTGGCAAAGTTATGAACTAATCCAACCATTTTGGAGAGCAATTTGGAACTATGCCCAATCTATGCTATAAATCGTGCATACCCTTTGATCTAACAATACCACTAGGTCTACATCTCCTTTTCCCAAAGGGGAAAAGAACCTACTTGTACAAAATATATTTATAGTAGCTCTTTCTGGGGTAGCTAAGAATTGGAAATCAAAAGAATGTCCATCAGTTGAGAAATGGTTAAACAAGCTGTGGTATATTATTGTGCTATAAGAAATGATGAGCAAGTTGATTTCAGAAAAATCTGGGAAGACTTGAATGAACTGATACAGAATGAAGTGAACAGCACCATGAGAACAGTAACAGCGATGTTGTCCAGTGAAGAACTGTGAACGACTTAGCTATTCTCAGAAAAGCAATGATCCAAGACAATCCCAAAGGACTTGTAATAAAGCATACTACCTGCCTCCAGAGGTAGTATATTATTTGAATACAGACAGAAACATGCTATTTTTCACTTTCTTTCGTTTTCTTTTATTTGAGTCTTTTTATACAAAAAGACTATTATGGAAATGTTTTACATAATTGTACATGCATAACCTATAACTGACTTCTTACCATCTCAGGGAAGGGGGGGAGGGGAAGGAAGGAGAGAGGAATGGAATATGGTACTCAAAACTTTAAATAAAAATTGTGTGCTTTTTTTTTACAAAGAGAGACTTGGTCACACCCTCTGGGGCTTATATAAAACCAAGGTGCTACTTTGGGATCAGAGATGGAAGTATCTGCCAACATAGAAGAGAGAAACATTCCACTCAAACCTCTGAGAGGGAATTGTAGGAGAATAAGATTGTTCTCTCTTTGAGCACAGGAGGACCTTGGTAAGGAGATTTAGACTTCTTATCACCTGCCTAGAAGCATACCCAGAACAGAAGTAGCTGGTGGCAATGTCCTCACTGGGAGGCAAAGACAAATTGAGGACAAACTGAAGAAGGCAACTTTGAGACTCTACAAGAGCCTAACACAAGGCAACCATGTGCCTAGGGGAACTTTCTGAGTACCCCTGAGAAAGGAGAAAAAGATTCCTAGAAACCCCTTTGCTTCTTGTGCCCTCTAAGCTTGAGTCTACTTTCCTCTGAACTTTCTGTACTAAAATCGGAGAGTATGACCCATGATACACATGGAACTGAGTCAAATGCATAAAAATAAGAGCCATTTTTCAATTGATAAAAGGTCAAAGTATTTTTTGAAAACTAAACACTCTTCAGATGGGGGAAATTCATGTTTTCAATAGCCATCACTAATAATTAGAGAAATGTAAATTAAAACAATCCTGAAGTACCTCCCCTTGGCCACCATACTGACAAAGTTGACCAAAAAATGAAATCGATAAATACTAGAAAGACTACAGGAAAATAAGTACATTAATGTATTAATGTTGGTGGAGCTTCTGTAAACTGGACCAATAATTTTGGAGAGCCATAAGGAGATATGCCCCCAAAGCTATGAAAGTATGAATACCCTTTGACCCAGCAATACTGAAGCAGGTCTATACCTAAAAGAGATCAAAGTATGAGGGTAAAGACCCATATGCACAAAAATATTTATAACAGTTCTTTTCATGGTGGCAAAGAGTTGGAAACTGAAGAGGTATCCATCAATTGAGGAATGTCTGAACAAAATATGGCATATGCATGTGATAGAATATTTTTGTGCAGTAGGAAATGAGAAAGGAGATGGTTTTTGAGAAATCTGGGAAGATTTGTATGAAATGATGCAAAGTGAAGTGAGCAGAACCAGGAAAATGATTTATTTAATAACAAGACCATAAATATAAATAAGTTTGAAAGACTTAGTAACTCTGATCAACACAATGGAACCAACCACAGTTTCAGAAGACTCATGATGAAACATACTAACTACCACTAGACAGATAAGTGATGGATTCAGAGAGTCAGTTGAGGCATATAAAATTTTTGGACATGTCTAATGCAAGAATTTGTTTTACTTGACTAAACATATTTGTAACAGGTTTTGGTTTTCTTGCTGTTTAATGGGTGGGGAAGGAGAGGTGGAAGAGAAAGAATTCAGAATGGAAAATAAAGTAGAAATGAATTTTTTTTTAAAGCATGTCAGACTTTTGGAGAAATGTTTGTACTAACAGTTTTTCCTATACCATCTGAATAAATATTCATTTCTGAAAGCTAATTGAGTGTCGTTGATTAATTGATATCAACTAGTAATCTCTGGGGAAAAGGATATTAGTTGGGGCTCATAAGTTATGGTATTAGAAGAGACATCCTAAGTGGAGAAGTAATGACTGTCCTCTGGAGACCAAGCCTTCCAATGTAAATGGAGATCAGGAGAGTAAGTCCAGAGATTATGCTTCATTAGACTGGACTAGATGGCTTCTGAGCTCCCTTCCAGTTGTAGATCTATGATTAAATGAATTCTACTTTGGATTATTTTGCATATACTTTGTCTTTATTTACTTTGGTATGTGTTATCTTCTATGTGTAAGCTCCTTAAGGAGATGGACTGTTTTATAACTTTGTTTTAATAAGTATTGGATGAATTGAATTGAATTTGTATTTTTGTGTCCCCCAAACTTATTAGGGCAATTTACACTATCATTGTTTTCTTTATCATTATTAACTATCTTAACCAAAGCTACATAACCATTTAACAGCTGAGTAGAAACTAGGATTTCAATATCTAACTTCTAGCCCTTTTGCTATATCTTTTTTGTAGTATATAGAAATTTGAAGACCCTCTAGACATCTTTCAGCTACAGTCTCCCCCATGGATAATGATCATAATAGCTGAAATGTATTTAGTGATTTAAAGTTTACCAAAAACTATTCCTCCAAACAACCCTGTTTGGTAGGCAATGGGAGTATTATTATCACCATTTTACAGATGAAGAAACTAAGGACAACAGAAGTTATAAGACTTACTCATTATGTTTTACTAATTGTATAGATATTAGAGTAATAATCTCTAAGGATTATCTTAAAATATATAGGAAGCAAATATCAATCATATTCTTCCTCTGTGCCTGTCTATACAGGCATTAGGTATGTAGGAGATGGTTTTACCAAAACAACTATAAGATATTACTTTTTAGCAAAAAATTAGAATCTGAAAGGTACACATCAATAGGGGAATGGCTGCATGAGCTATGGTATATAAATGGGATAGAACACTATTATTCTGTAAGGAATTATGAAAGAGATAGTTCAGAGAAATCTGAGAAGACTTGTATGACTGATCAAAGTCAAGTGAGTGGAATCAGGAGAACAATTTACCCAATAACAACAATATTGTTGTTGGGTAGCTATATGGCACAATAGACAGAGTGATGGGAGTGGAGTTAGGAAGATGTGAATTCAAATCCAGCCTCAGACACATTCTAGCTGTGCGACCTTGGGCAAGTCACTTAACCCTTTTGCCTCCATTTTCTCATCTGCGAAATGAGCTGGAGAAGGAAATGCAAATCACTCTATTATCTTTGCCAAGAAAACCCTAAATAGGATCACAAAAAATTGTATACAACTGAAATGGCCAAAAAAAAATAGAACCCAAAACAAAATGACAACAACAAAACAATATTTTACAATATTGTCTTTACTGACAAACAACTTTGAAAGATCTAGGAATTCTGAATGGCATAATAAGCAATCATAATTGTAGAGGATTAATGACAAAACCTGATACCCACTTTCCTGATATAGAGGTGAAAGACTCAGACTGTAGAATATAATAAATCTATCTATCTATCTGTATATATTTATTTATACATATACATGCGTGTACACACATATTGCATGTGTATATAATACATTTTATGTGTGTGCATATGCGCATACACATACATGTGTGTATAAACATGTATGTATTTGGACATAGTGCAGAACTTTATTTTATTAGACTACACATGTTTATAACAGGGATTTCGCTTTTCTTTTATTTGCAGTTGGGGATGGAGTAAGAGGAAGAAAAGACAGATTTGGGGTGATTAAAAAAATAAAATTTAACTTAAAAAAATGTTTAGACATCTCCACCTCTGGATAGATACACATTAAAAAGAGAAGACTAGAACATAAAGTAAATTCCAACAACTCACATCCATATTGTGCTTCACAGATCACAAAGCATTTTCCTCACAAAGACCCTGTATTGTATACAAGTATTATAGTTGCTCTTTTATGGATGACGAAATGGAGGCACAAAGAATTTGGATGCCTTGCCCAAGGCCATAGGTAAGTGACAAAGCTAGGTTTTGCACCTCAGTCTTCTTATTGCAAGTCCTGGGCTCATTCCAGGCCAGCATGTAAGACTGTGTAGTACAGCCTATTAGAGAACTGGTCTTAATATCTAGCCTAGCCTCCACACAGCCAATGCAGCTTTCATCATTTCAGAGCTTTAATTGACTTATGACAAATAGGAAATGAGGCACAAGGAGCTTGCCCCATAGCTATGTGTGGATCTGTGCAAATGTGTAAATAAACTATCAAACCCAATTCCTATCACCCTGAAGTCCAGGAGCAAGTGGAAATGAAGCGACTGCCAAGAGTCCTGCCTGGTGCCATTCCAATCAAACAGTTGGACGCTGCCATAGCAAGCTCAGTTAGACCTACTGGATATACAGTGTAGGGGGATAGAGGGCATTTCTGCCAGTCATCAGTAGCTAGCCCACGAGGGCAGAAATGGGGCTATGGTGGCTTTTCAAGGACACGGACTAGTCAATTTCTTTGGAAGCTGATTAACTCCTACAAATAAAAATCTAAAAGCATTGGGGGAGAAAAGGGAGAGGACAAATCATAGGTCACAAAAGCTCAGAATATGGTACTGTGGAAGGAGAACAAGGTTTGTAATCAGGACCTGAGTTCGAGTCCCAGCTTTCCCATTAAGTACATGTATGACTTTGGGCAAATCACTTTACCTCTTGACCTCAGTGTCATCTGGTAAGAATGGAGAAAATTGGGCCAGATAATAATGGCAAATCATTGCGAAAAATCGTCTCTCTTTCAGATGCATGTCTCCATGAGAAGGATTGTGAGAGGTCATCAATTTCAATGTTCTTATTTGGCAAATAAGGAGGAAGGGTAGTACAGTGAGAAAAGAACTGAGTTCAAGTCCAGATAAACCCAAGATGGGTAATCGTAAACATTTCCCTTAATTTCTCCATATTTGTTTCTTCCATTTTTAACATGGGAAGGATAATAATTACAACCTACATCACAGAGCAAAAGAGTGAAGAAACCACTTTGCAAACATTAAATTCACATAAATGTGTATTAAACTTAATATTAAAAGGAAATGGAAGGCAAGAGAAATGACTTGCCCAAGGTCACACAGCTATCTTGTAGCAGATCTAAGATTAAAACCCAGATCTCCTGACTTTGTAGTCCAGTGCTCTTCTCCTCAACACTGCACTGTATAGTCTGAAATGAAGAATTATATACACTGAAACATTTACTTGCAATCTCTGCTTCGCCATATTCTTCCTGCAAAAATATTGGGATTATAGGATTTCAAGCTAGAGGAGACCTAAGGGGTCATATAATCTAACCTCTTCATTTTAGAAATGCAGAAGAATGAGGCCCAGAGAGGTGAGGCTATTTGCTAGGGTAACACCAATAAGTAAATAGCAGAATCAGAATTCAAACTCAGAGCCACTGAATTCAAATCCAATGCTCATGCTCATCCACAATCCTAAGCTTCTATCACAACTTCAGATCATGTAGAGAAGAGGTAGGTAAGATGAAATCCCCTCCCACAGCCCATGCCAACAGCCCGTGATCACACCTCAGGTTCCGGGATGCCCAATCTAGTAGAGGGATGGTAAATTCATAGATAATTTAGTCCAATATCCTTTTTCAGAAGAGGAAATGAGAGGTTGGGAAAGGGGGAGAAACAGAGGCAGAGACAGAGACAAAGACAGAGACACACAGAGACAGAGAGAGACAGAGATAGAGAGGGACAAAGAGAGACAGAGACAGACACAGAGAGAGAGAGAGAGAGAGAGAGAAAGAGAGAGAGAGAGAGAGAAAGAGAGAGAGAGAGAGAAAGAGAGAGAGAGAGAGAGAAAGAGAGAAAGAGAGAGAGAGAGAGAGAGAGAGAGAGAGAGAGAGAGAGAGAGAGAGAGATTAGTTAGTGCTGAAAAGCATGTTCTGGAACCAAATATGAGGGTAAATTTGCAGGTGACAAGAGGATTGGAAGTACCAGGCTGAGCTGCTGAGAATGAACTCCTCCAGTGTAGAGGTCACTACCTCTCCTTGTCTCCTTGTAAAGAACTCTGAGATAGTCAAAGGATGATGTAAGCAAACAATGCACATACTGATTTATACCCACTTAGCCTTCACCTTCAGGGAGGGAGGAATTTCTGCCTATGGTTGCTCACTACCATTATGTCATCTCTAATCTTGCCTCTAGCTTTCCAGACCTTTCGAACATATCTTCACATTTTTATGTGGCTTCAGGTGCTGGCCCCCAGTGAGCAATGCTGATGGTCGTAAGCGGGGGTAATGGCTTTGCTCCTTTCCCTGTGGGTCCTGCTGGACAGCTGACCACTTCAGAAAGCAGGGGGTCTTGTCCCCTCTGGAGCCGAAGGTGCTCTCCCACGTTTGTCACTGGAGTTATCACTCACAGTTCATCTCCCCTGACAGGAATGCTATCCCTCCCCACATACTCCACAGTCCAGTTAAACTGGCCTATCCCTCCCCACATACTCCACAGTCCAGTTAAACTGGCCTTTCTCTCGTTCTTCACACATGACATTCCAGCTCCTCTCTTGATGCCTTTGAATGGGACACACCTCAGAGGCTCCTTCTTCATATTTGCCTTCTGTAGCCCAAAGTTTCCTTTAAGTTTCAGCTCAAACACTGCCTTCTACACGAGGCCTTTGCTGATTCCCGAAATTGTTTTGTGTTTTTTTTTTTTGTACATGCCTGATAAGCAGTACATGTTGTGGTCTTTCTCCCTCCTCTCCCTGTCTCCCACTTCTCCCCCAGAATGGAAACAACTTAAGGACAGAACTTTTCATTTTAGACTTTCTATCCCTAGTATCTGGCACATAGCAGGCCCTAAAGAAATGCTTGTTGATTGACTGGTTGATTACCCTGTTTTGGCAAAAATGAATTGTGGCAAAAACTGCTGTACAAAATGCTTTCATTCCTTATAGCTCATACTTTCCCCTTCAGATCCCTTTGTGGGAGCCATGTTTACCTTGCCCTAGAGTAGGAGCTTTGGACATTGTGCCAGGAGTGTCTAATTAGTGGTACCCATTGGTAGAATTCCATTTTGGGACAACATCAGTAAGTTTGTGTTGTCAAGCACATACACCTTACTGAAGTTAACTCTTGGGTCCCCATCTCCATGAAGGGGAATAAGGGATCTGTGGTCTGACCCTAGCTCTAGAGCTGTGACAAGTTACAGGTATGGAAACAAAGAACAATGGGTGAGATAGGGAAACAGAAAGCCCTTAACAGAGCCTATGAGGAAAAATGTCCAAAGCTAGAGAGAAGTCTGCTTGCAACAAGGCCAGGAGGATGGGGTATGTGGACCACATGAAATACTTGTGACTGACAAATTGTCTTACATGTGGAATCAACCAGAGGTACTGCTCTGCAGCAGCAGCAGCCTAGGCTCTCTGCCCAGGTGGAGGCCCAGACATCAAAGAGCAATGTCAGGAAGTCAGTCACATGGTCAGGATTGGCAGGGGTGGCCCTTCAAAAGCCAGTGTGAGCAGGACTGGGATTTTAGGTTAATGCTCTTGTAGCCATTCACTCACCCATCCACCCCTGACCTGGTACCTTGCCATCCTTTATATACCTTTCGGTCTTGAGTATGCTTTAGATACTCTCATCCACTTCCTTCTGATCTCATCAAACTGGTACTTCATCTTCCAGTTCTGAGCTCAGACTTTTTTCTTTTTCTTTTAAATGAGATGGATAGATAGATAGACAGACAGACAGACAGATACATAGATAGATAGATAAATGGAAAGACAGACAGGCAGATGGAAAGAGACAAATAGACTGATAAACTCAGACAGATAGAAAGACAGACAGACAGATAGATAGATGAGAGATGGAAAGACAGACAGACATACAGGATAGATAGATAGATGGAAAGAGACAAATAGACTGACACACTCAGACAGATAGACAGAACGACAGACAGACAGACAGACAGACAGACAGACAGACAGATAGATAGATAGATAGATAGATAGACAGATAAATGGAAAGATAGACAGGATAGACAGATACATGGAAAGAGACAAATAGACTGACATACTCAGACAGACAGAAAGACAGACAGACAGATGAGAGAGAGATGGAAAGACAGACAGGATAGACAGATAGATGGAAAGAGACAAATAGACTGACACACTCAGACAGACAGACAGACAGATCGATAGACAGACAGACAGACAGACAGATAGATAGATAGACAGACAGACAGACAGACAGACAGACAGACAGATAGATAGATAGATAGATAGATAGATAGATAGATAGATAGATAGATAAATGGAAAGACAGACAGGATAGACAGATAGATGGAAAGAGACAGACTGACACAGAAAGACAGAGAGATAGAAAGACAGACACAGACAGATAGATAGATAGATAGATATAGTTTATTAAGCACTGTGCTAAGCAGTAGAAATAAAAATACAGGCCCCCAAAAGGGATAGTTTCTACCATTAAGAAGCTTGCAGTGACAGAGCATACCAAGAGAACAAGAAAATGGAGAGGGGTAAAGATATACACATAGGGTCAAGGTGGAAAAGTCTAGAGAGTCTGGAGTGAAGCTAGGAAAGAAATGAGAATGAATGGGTTGGTCGCTTCCTGAAATGGTGGTTGTGGGTAGGAGCTCATTAATCAGAGAGGTATGCCACTAGGGCAGAGGAATCTCAAAGGTGAGAAGGCTGGCTCTGGAGATGAAAAGACCAAACAGTAGCCTTAGCACAATGCATGATGCATAATAAATGCCTAATAAATGCTTGTTGACTGACTAACACCCCACTGCCTTCTGCAAGGGCCACAATTCTGACCTGTGCGCTCAAACTTTCTCTCAACAATTCCTTTTATTACTACAGTGTGATCTGTACATCTGCTGGTCCCAAGTGAGGCCCCTGATGCCCTCTACTGGCACTGATGAGATCCAAGGGGCTCCTGGTCTCTGCTCAGTTTTTCATTAATCCCTTCATCAGTCCTAGGTCCCTTCCACAGGTCTGGGATCTTCAGTGGTAACAGTGGGGAATTGGTTTCTAAGCCAGAGCTAAGTGCAGATTCCTCATTTCACAGAGAGCACAGCAAGGGATTTTTTTTTTTTACCATAATTGACCTCCTGGAACCCCTTAATTTTAAATGCAGGGAGAGAAACAAATGGTACAAAAGCAATATTCTCTGTGGAAAACATTCCCTACCCCAACCCCCATAACTTCATATATTCATGCGCAAAAAAAACCCTCCTGAAATCTAGACCAATATCTGAACACCTAGTAAATTTATGAGTCTTCCTAGAATTGCCTCTTTCTGCAATTATGGCTCCCAAATATCTGACTTCACAATTTAAGGAAGCAAGGTGCTGAAAATTTTAATTTCAAATTATTCAGCTTAAACAAACCTCTATAATTCAGCTACTTAGCAAGATGCTCTCCCTCTAAATGTAGCATCAATTAGAGCCCCACTCAGCCCTCGGTTTCTCCATGAATTAAACAGGATGCTTTGAAATATTGCTTATTAACAGGGTCCTAAAAAATAAGCAGTGCCCATAGGACACTTCAGAATATTCTGACTTCTTCTCCAGTTAACACTGCCTTGGGATGCCAGAGGGGAGATTTCACCAAGCTCTGGAGCAGTGAGAGCAAATAAATGGTGGGTGGTTCTCAGAATTGTATGGGACTGCTTTGTGGTCATCATTCAGTATGCAGAGGAAAATTATCCAGTGATTTAGAGATAGAAAGAATCTCAGGCACTCTCTAGACCAACCTTCTCATTGTACAGATGAGGAACCTGAGTCTAGGCCAACATGAATGACAGAATTTTAAGACAACCCAGAACAAGCTAATTTGGGCTTTTGGTGAATAATTATTTAAGGTAGACTATACATTCATTCATTTAATACACATAAGATAAGTCTTGGTCTTCTTGATTTCCTCACCTATAAAATGAGCTTGCTGGGTTTAGATGGTCTCTTTTCAAGGCTAAACATTGATTTTCCAAAATTGTCTTTTTATTATTATTTTTAGTCATGTTCAATTCCTTAACACCCCATTTGGGCTTCTCTTGGTGAAGACACTGGAGTGGTTTGCTATTTCCTTCTCCAGCTTGCTTTACAGGTGAGGAAACTGAGGCAAACAGAATTAAGTGACTTGCCCAGAGTCACACAGCTAGTAAGCATTTGAGGCCAGATTTGAACTCAGGAAATGGAGTCTTCCTGATTCCAAGCTCAGGGTTCTGTCCACTGTACCAGCAAGCTGCCCTTTCCCACAATATCTACTACAATAGCTAGTGTGGAGACAGAAACAGCCACAATAGCTCAAACTTGATCTATTCACTGCCTGGCAGATAGTAGGCACTTTCTCAATGCTTGCTAATTAATAATATTCTAATCTGAATTTCCTGTTTCCTTGAACCTGCAGCTCGTCTTGGCTTGCTTATTTCCATTGATTCTTCCAGTGACCAGAGGCTCAATCATCTCAGAATCAGTCCCGATTCTTCCCTTTCCCTCCTCAACCCCGCATCCACTCACCATTTCCTCATTTTTATCCCAATAACATCATTCTTTTCTACTCCCATGTCATCAGCCTTGTTCAGACCCTCCTTAGGTTTTCACCAGAACTATTGCAATAGCCTTGTAACCGGTCTTCTTGCCTCCTGTGTCCCATCTTTCTCATTCGCTCTTGATGTCACGGCCAGATTAATCTTCCTAACACAGAGATCTGATCACATCACTAGTATGCTCAAAATGGTCACTGGTTTCCAATTATCTAAAGAATGCAGCCCAAAGCGCTTAAGGGTATTCACATCTCTGTGTGCAGATCTCATTAACTGTGAATGGTACAAGCATCTCAAAAACGTGTTCGCAGCCACACGCAGGATCTGCAAACCAATTCATCTCTCTTTCTATACTCGGGAAAAAGGAGCCCATCCCTGAGGTTTCTTCTTTCACCCACAGAGGTATGAACTGCACTGAGACTTTTGGGACACCCTGTGTACTAGCAGACCCCTGAAGTCTTCCGACCTCAGATCATACACAAGCATTTCAATCTGTCCTGGAGTTAGGACCACAGACAGACTTTAGAGCTAGAAGAGATTTGAAAGGTTCTCATTTTTCAGATGAAAAAACTGGGGCCCTGGGGTGGGGTGGGGGAATTAAGCGACCTGCCTCAGGCGACACAGGTGGCAAGCATTAGAGTCAGGTTTTTGAATGAAGGTGCCACGGCTCCAGATGCTGCACTTTTTTTTTAACCGAACCACACAGAATAACAGGGAGACGCATTAAATTGACACAGAGGGGCCAACAGGAAGAGGAACTCTCAGACAGCTGCAGTTAATCCAGATTCCCCAAGGCTCCCTAGCTGAGCAATTCTCACACCTGTGAAAATTCAGAACTATCCTGGGCCAAATTATTCTCAGCCTATACAGCAGCAGGAGAGGCCTCCACTGATGATGCGATTATCAGCAGCAGAATGGCAGCCTTTCTACCCTGCCTAGTAATTGGGTGCCCAGGAGAGAAAAGGTCGGCAAATAAAACTCTAGCTGGGCTGCTCTGGAGCCCTCCCGAGCCTGCTCATCAGTTTACTCCCAGGTCTGAGACCTTTCTTAGGTCCTTTAGCGGGGAATGGCTGTCCCTTACGAGCAAAATGAAATTCTGTGCCAGCGAAAGGTCATTATCATAGCGGGGTGGAGGCGGGGTCATCAAGAAAGAAGCATTTAGGCTGGGCTTCCAAGGATGGGTATCAAGATAGCTAAGGTACAGAACACAGCCCCCCTTTGGCTGGCAGAGGAGGTGGAACCAAGTCATACACAACAGGGCCAAAAAGTAGGAAGGCACCAGATTGGGGAAGGTCTTGAATGCCAGATAAAAGAAAGGAAATTTTATTTAGAATGCAACAGGCTAGAGCTAGAAAGGGCATTAGAGATTACCTAATTCAGTCCCTTCTTTTTAAAAATGAAGAAAACTGGTTAATATTGGCTAGTTAATATTAGGCAGCTACATGGCCCAGTGGATACAGTTCTGGACCTGGAGTCAGGAAGACCGGAATTCAAGTTTAGCCCCAGACACTTACTAGCTATGTGAACTTGAGCAAGCCACTTAAACCTCTCTTTGCCTCAGTTTCCCTTTCCATGAGATGGGGATTATAAAAAAATATAAAATATAAATAAATATAAATAAAATATTTTATATTTTATATATAATATATAATATAAATAAAAATATAGATAAAATATAAATAAAAATGTAAAAAATATATAAAAATTATAAAAATACCTACCTTGTAGGGTTGTTGTGGGGATCCAATGAGGTAATCATTGTAAAGCACTTAGCCCTATGCCTGTCACATAGTAGGTGTTATATAAATACTGATTATATAACATTATATTATATATTATATATAATTATGATAATATAATATAATTATATATAATACTGATTATATAAGATAGTGGAAGGAAGGAAGAAAGGAAGGAAGGAAGGAAGGAAGGAAGGAAGGAAGGAAGGAAGAAGGGCAGGAGGGAGGGAGGGAAGAAAGGAAGGAAAAAACAGGAGGAAGGCAAGAGAAGGGAAGGGAAGAAAGAAAAGAAGAAAGGAAGAAAGAAAGAAAGAAAGAAAGAAAGAAAGAAAGAAAGAAAGAGAGAAAGAAAGAAAAAAGAAAGAAAGAAAAGAAGAAAGGAACTTATTAAACTTCTTTTTTAAAAGTTCACAGAAGAGAACAGAAGGAAGGCAAGAATCACAACAGGACAACTTTGAAAGTATAATACAAAAATTACATTTTATATTAACATAAATATATTTAATATTTTAAAAGAAAAGCAAGCTGTACCATAACAGTCCCAAATTCATGAACAATCTGCTTTCTGCTCTTTGTATATGGAAATAACTGGTTTTTTGGGTGTTTAAGATCAGAATAAAAATAACTAATTTTCAAAAGAGATGGTGAAGGTAGATGGAGACACAGATCTCCATCTATAGCTGAAGCTAAGTAGCAAATCTGTTGGACAAAACAGCACTTATGTTATAGGTGAGTGTTTTGTATTGGGATTTTATTGTATAAACAAGAAAAAGACTGTAGTTAGGTTCAGAGTTGGTGGGGTTTTTTTCTTTCCTATGAACTCTTCCTTGCTGTAATACTCCAAAAAACGAACCCCTTGGGCAAACACCCCCCAGCAGTCTGGGTCTCAATGTCATCCCCGGTAGTTTCCTAAAATGTTCTCTCTGACTTAGAGTGATTTTCAAACCTCAATTCCACATCAGTGCAGACAAATTGAGGTTCCCTGAATCATCCACCCTCTTGGAACATGAGTATACAAGTCTAAATCCTTAGTTAATTTCCCCCGGGAGGAAATTGCCGAGATTCTCTCTAAACTCACACATGATATGAGAGAAAAACTAGGGCCCAGCCCATGGAGTCGGAATTCCACTCCTCCCTTTGTCCTGCCCTTGCCTTCCTTCCAGTCCCATCAGAGCAGCAACGTAGCTCCCATACTTCTAGAGAAAAAGGCTCAGCCTCAGAGAATCACCAGCCAAAGCCAGCTTCTAATGTGGTTCATTACACCCGCTGGTAATTTCCCATTTGAGGTGTGAACACCAACTGCCTGTTGTGTGCTGGTATGGCCTCCTGCACCTGTCTACTAGCTTCTCCAATGCCAGCTCTTTCCTGAGCGGAGGGTGGGCCTGCCCCTGTTAGCCCATAAATCAATTCTCCTATGCTTAATCTCTAAACCTTAGTAGGGGAATAGCCTGGCTTTGATAATTTCATCTCTCTCTACCCTCAGGTCCCCTCCCTGACTCGGTCTTTTCAGTCATTTTTCAGTTGTGTATGACTCTTTGTGGCCCCATTTCGAGTTTTCTTGGCAAAGATACTGGAGTGGTTTGCCATTTCCTTCTCCAGCTCATCTTACAGATGAGGAAACTGAGGCAAACAAGGCTAAGTGACTTGTTCAGGGTCACATGGCCAGTAAGAGTCTGAGATGATTTGAACTCAGGTCTTTCTGATTTAAGGCTTGGCTCTCTATCCACTTTACCACCTAGCTGCCCCTTCCCTCCCTGATAGTTAAGTAAAATACCTTCTTAACATTAGTACACACTGTGTGTATAGTATGTGCTAGTCCTGACCTTCTACTCAACAAATATTTATTAAACCTTTATTATGTGCACTGTGCCTAGATCCCTGAGAGGTATGTGACTTACTTGGGTCACACAGCATACATTAGAGATGGAATTTGAATCAAGGTTATCCTGGCTCTATCCACAATACCATGCTGCCTCCTTGATGGAAGATAATAGTCCATAAATTATAGAATTTAGAACTAGATATCACCTCAGTGAGGTAGAACAGAAAGAACAGTGGATTTGGGGCCATAAAACCTGGGTTTAAATGACTTATGTGAACTTAGACAGACAATTTCACATCTCTGGGTTTGTTTCTCCATTTGCAAAATGAGATTAGACTAAAAACAAATTCTGTCTTTTCTTCCTCTCCTAAATCTAGGATTCTGATAATCCTATTATAAGAGGTGTGGCTAAGCTAGACCTCAGCTGCCAGTTTTGAATAGGGAGGTCAGATAAAGGGTCACACTCTTGAAGGGGAAGAGAGGAGGGCTTAGAGGGAGCAGAATGGCACCTGGAACCACACTTGTCACCTTGCCAACACAGACATCAGCTCTGTGTCAAACAAACCACACAGTATGTAACTCCTGCACCATGTTATCAGCATCAGGGCTGGAGCCTACAGGAACAGACCAAAGTCCACTGAAGCTTCTGAAAGTGAGGAGAAATCACAGGATAAGATGGATGTTTCTATAGCCCTTAGAGTGATGGCCAAAAGAGTTGAACAATCTCATTCCTGGGCTGGGAGATGAATGAACCACAACCTAGAAAGAATTCCTGATTTGGGGAGGGTCTAGACCTTGGGATCAGATGAAAATATAGTCTATCAATCAAACTACCAATGGCATTTTTTTAACCCACTTACTATGTGCTAGGGACTACGCCAATGTAAGTAATGCTTCTGCTTTTATTACCTTTTATGTAATTAAATGCTTTATTTATTAATGATGTGGGGAGATGGGGAAGTAATGAGGTACACAACCAGGGATATAAAGAAAAAAAGGAGTAGTCCATGAAGTAGGGGCAAACAAGGAAAAAAGTCTGATTGGGTGATCCAGGCACAAGCCCTAGACTAAGAATGAGTCTACCAATGAAAGGGGTGGAGCCAAGAGATGAGCAACAGGTGACTGCAAGCCTGAGAGAGTCACAGGGAGCCTGATGGATACCCCAACATGTCCTCTGGTGCTCGGTAGTATGCATAACACTATGATCTTGCTCAGTCCTCTCAGTTTGCAGATGTTTAGAGGAGAGGAGAATTACGCTAAAGCAATGTGGATGCATAGGGAACTCATTAACCAACTTAGATCTAAAAAGAAAAAGTATTTACAGAAGACAGAATAGAAGGCAGGCAACAGGATGAGTATAAAGTTGTGATAAAATACTACTGTAAGATCAGTCTTGGGTGTACCAAAACTCAGCCTGGGCTGATGCTGGCTACAAAAGTGAAAGACAAAACTTATTTTTCTAAAAAAGTTATATCAGAAGAGGGAGGAAGATCAAAAGAGGAACAGATTTGTAGTTTAGGAGTAAGGTGGAACAGTGATTGGACAATGGAAGAAAGGCATCGCTACTCAATTGATCTTTGGCTTCTCTTTTGTCTGTTATGGAGAATAACTTTTGGACTGGAAGGAACAAAATAAAAATGGCTAATAGGGCATTGATACCCAAGAAAAAAGTTAATCCAAGATCACCCAACTGCCTTTGATGACTTCTATCTGCTCAATACAGATAAACTACATCCTCAGGGACTAAAAGAGCCAGTGATGTCACTGTGGAGCAGCTGTCAATGATATATTGCAAAATAAAGGAAATAGGAGAGTAACCACAGGACTGAAGAAGAGTTTTTGTGGTTCAGTTGTTTCTTATTGTTTGTGACTCCATTTGTTTTTTTCTTGGCAAAGATCCTGGAGTGCTTTGCCATTTCCTTCTCCAGCTCATTTTACAGATGAGGAAACTGAGGCAAATAGGGTTAAGTGACTTGCCCAGGGTCACACAGTAAGTAGCTGAGGCTGGATTTTAACTCAGGAAGATGAGTCTTCCCAACTCTAGACCCTGCCCTCTACCCACTGTGCTACCTGGTTGATCCTTGAAGAAGAACAAATGGCTCAAATTTTTAAAAATGACTAAGGCGGAAATAGTCTCCATATTATAAGCTGACTGTTAGGCCTACACCCAGAAATAGGTCAAGGAAAGAAGAACCCATATCCGGTATGTGTGTATATGTGTATGTGTGTGTGTGTGTGTGTATATATATACACACATATATACATACATATTTATAGTAGCTTTTTTTAATGGTTGTGATAAACCTGTCTGGAAACCAAGGCGGTAGGTGCCTCCCTATTGGGGAACAGCTAAACAGATATATGAAAACAAAGGAATATTGTTGTACCATAAGAAATTATGAAACTGATTGTTTCAGAGGAAACTGTCTCTAAGGCCAGTCTTCTATCCTTTATGCCATCCTCTGTTTTGTAATGATAAGAGAAGGGAATAAGCATTTATTCAGTATCTACTGTATGCCTGGCATATAGCACAATGCACTAAGCACTTAAAACAATTGTCTCATTTAATCTTCACAACAACCCTGCAAGGTAGGCAGTGTTATTATTCCCATTTAGTAATTGAGGAAACTGAGGCAATCACAGGTTAAGTGACTTGCCCCGGGTCACACAGCTAATAAGTATCTGAGACCAGATTTGACCTCAGGTCTTCCTGACTCCAGGCCCAGCAATCTGCACACTATGGTGCCCCCTAACTGTCTTATATTTTTAATGGCTCTGCTTGGTTTTAACCAAAATAAAATGCCTTTAAAATAATATGCCTTATTATTTTAAAATATTATTTTATTAAAGTTATTATTTTAAATTTTATTTTGCCCTATTTTATTAAAATTATTTTTAAGTGTCTTAAAAAGAGGACCAATTCCATCCATTTTTCTCTTCCTACTGTAACTATGTGCATTTAATTATTATATATTATATATTATGATATATAATAATACTATCAACATGCATACTATAATTGAACATAGGGTCATATACTTAGCAGTCATTCAGTCCAGAATTCTCATATTATCCCTGAGGCCCAAAGAGGTGGCTTGTCCAAGGTCACACTGGTAGTAAGTGGCAGAGTCAGGATTTGAACTCACCTCCCCTGACTCTGACTCCAGTACTCATTCAGTGGTACCACACTGCCTTTCTATATTAGCCTCGTGATTCAGAGTCAGCTTTATGCATCTAAAAGGATGCTTTAAAAAACACAGCAATAATTTTGGACGGCTCCAATGCTAGGAGATGGCTTTAATAACACCATAATCCTCTTTCCTTCCCCACCTGCAAGAATGAGGAGAATCAACGCTAATAAGATCATAGAAACCCCTATGGCTCCTATGGGCCTTCTTCCATAAGTAACTCCTAAGGGAGTAAACGGCAGTTTTGTAAACATAAAAGCTTCAGGATCTGAGCCAATTTCTGGGGGAGGCACAAACACAAAATCGGCAACGACTATAAACACATGAAAGAAAGTCATTAAAACAGGGCAAGTCAATGACAATGAATTCATCCTTGACTCAAAAACATTGTGGTTTCCCGAGTTCTTTTTTCAACACAGAACATGCTGTAGGGGAAAATGAACCATAGACTCATTACTGAGCCATGATCCTAGCTGAGCTAACATTATGATGAGGAGGCAAGCCACCTAAACAGGCAAACTATTGGGACTCAATGAGGAAATAGGAGGATTGAGTATGAAAGGCTTAAACTAGGGGTCTGGATCAGGAGAACAGGAAGGAAGCATCTTCAGGGAATGCTAGACAAGAAAGGTCCCATAGCCCCTTCTTCCTGTTAGCACTCTTTTGTTCCCATCTTAGAACATGAGGGCAGCTAAGTGGCCTAGTGGATAGAGCACCGGGCTGAGAATCAAAAACCAAGAATTGAGTGAACCATGCTGATTCCATCCTGTGATTCAATTTTGGAGCTAGCTCAGTTCCCTTTCTATTCAGTTATGGGTCTAGCCCAAATTCTGTCTTGTGAGAAAACTTTATTCAATTGTGGGCTTTGGAAGAAAATCTTATTGTATTATTTTAACCTAGACCTATATGCCTGGGAAGTTGGTCCACCTCTAACCATTTGCTGCTTAAAGACCTTTAACTAAGGACCTAGTTTATGCTGATCTTTCTGTCAGAGCCAAAGATTGATTCAAGTTTTCTCACACTTGTTTATCTCAAGCAACCCATATATCCAAAAACTAGTAACTGATCAATCAGTTACTGTTTCCCTGTTCCTTTGATTGTTGACAGATGGGGGTAGAGTGGGACACCTCTTTTTCTGAATTCAGGGAATTATACCTGTTTGCTCTCACCCTTCCAAACTGGAAAGCCCCTAATCTCTCCTCCAATTAGAAATTAGATTATCTCATGTTGTATTGCTTCCCTTTAATTAATTGGCTTTATTTGATTAATTGCTTTTAATGCATAAAAGTCTATTTCCCCCTCTATACAGAGTACAGGCCTAAGCTGAGGAGGTCTGGTCCTGCTTTGTTAGGTCAGTTGGCATGCATTGTTTAATAAATCGATACGCATGGAAAACCAAACCTTTGCTTCATCAGTCATTTTATCTTTCACCCTTCACATAAACAGATACAAAAGGTATAAAAATAAACATAAAGTAATGGGAAGGGAGAGGGAGAAAAGCATAAGTAAGAAAGGGGATGAGAAAAGACAGAAAGAGCTTCCTGAGCTGAGCCTCCCAAGAGCTGAAGGTGAGAAGGGAACACTCAGAGACTCCTTAGAGTGGAAGGAATGGGACAGCTACGCAGCACAATGGATAGAGCCCCTTGAGTCAGGAGGACCTGAGTTCAGATTTGACCTCAAGACACTTATTAGCTGTGTGACTCTGGGCAAGTCATTTAACCCCAAGTGCCTTCCCTCTCCTCAAAAAGAGTAGAAGAAAATAGGGAGGGCTCTATGGGGGAAGCCGACTTTGAACTATAGTTTAAAGGATAGGTATAATTAAGGGGTAGAGTTGGGAGGAGGGCCCTCCAGGTAGGAAGAGCTCCATAAAGCAAGATGCGAAAGTGAGAAAGCATGGGTTTACTGGAGATCAGGGTACATTAGTTAGATTGGAGGATAGAATATGTATGAGGAAGTGATGGTAACTGAGTCTGGGAAGGCAAACTGAATTCCATTTACAAGGCCCTTGAATGCCAAGCTAAGGAGTTTTATTTCTTGGACACTAGGAATCCATTGAAAGTTACTAAGTAACTCAGTGACATGATTAGTGACACTGGAGCATCTGGTTTACTTTAAAGCAAACCATCATCCCAGGTCAGGTTACTTCATGCTAGTTATGGTCCAGAGGATCTTTGGGTAGTACATTAAGGTTTGGAAACTGTTTAGTGGAGTTAGCTTTAGTTCAGATTTCTCAGGGCCATAGACCAAAAGATCAGAAGCACCAGTATTAGCCTTGGTCCCAATCCTTAAATTCAACCTTCTCTCTGGAATCTACCTAAGGAGGGCTGTTCTTGTAGAGGCCAGAGTCACAGGAGACAGTTCATATCTAATCATCAACCATATCTAACAGAAGGAGACAGAAAGAGAAAGAGAGAGACAGACAGAGACAGAGACAGACAGAGAGAGAAACACACACACACACACACACACACACACACACACACAGAAACATAGAGACAGAGAGGGAGAAGGGAGAGACCTGACCCTAATCCCCAGTAAAGAAGTACTCATATTCTTACCTCCACTACATTGATTCCATTGTTGTATTTTCAAGACTCAGCTCAATCGCTACCTTCCCTGCTGCTCACTTCATCCCCTCCAGCTGCCAGTACCCTCCTTCCCCAAACTGCCTTGCATTCATTTTGTTTATATTTTATACATGAGAAGCAGCATGGTGCACTGAATAGGGAGCTGGCCTCAGTGAGGAAGACTGTCTTTGACTCAATCTGTGTGACCCCAGGAAAATCCCTCAACTTCCCTGTGCCCCAGGCAACTCTCTAAAATGGTAAGTTGAAGAAAACTGAGGACATCCATGGGTGGTTATTTCCCCATTTAAAGAGTTCCCCATACCAATGAAATCATAAGTCTTGTCCCTATCCCTACTTCCTGATACTTACATATGTATATGCATATATATATATTTATGTATTGTCCACCCTGGCAAAATACAATATACTTATATATTCTCTCCTGATAGGATATAAGCTTATGGAGGACAGAGACTTTCCTTCCTTCCTTCTTTCCTTCCTTCCTTCCTTCCTTCCTTCCTTCCTTCCTTCCTTCTTCTTTCTTTCCTTCTTTCTTCCTTTCTTCTTTACTTTATACATCCAGCACATAGCCCAGTGCCTAATACATAGTAGATGTTTAATGAATGCCCATTGTTTGATGACTCTTTTGTTTATTAACTCTTTTTTAATGTTTCTCATATTGAAATTATAAGCAGACTCACCAAAAGCATTTGTCATAGCAGTATAGTAAAGCCTAAGGCTGTTTTCTTAGAATAATATTTAATACAAAAATAAAGTACATAGGATCACAAAGGAAACCAATTATATTGGGGGAAAAAGATATAATTTACTCCCATTCCTTGAAGCTCCTGGATCTTCTGAAACCTCTTCACAATCCTTTTGGGGTTCCTGGACACCACCAGATTAAGACTTCCTGGGTCAGCTTATTGTGCTTGGCCTCAGAGGTCAGAGCTAGGACCACTGGGCAGAGGTTAAGGAGGAGCAAGTTTTAACTCAGTATAAGAAGAAAAAAAAACTGATTGATGTCACAGTAACTACCACCCCATAAACCTCCTTTATCATCTCTATAAGAACAGATATAAAACATTATCCTTAATAACAGCTAAGAATCACACACTATGTGATACATATAGACAATAATCAAAGTAATGTTAGAGGTATTTTATCTGTCCATGTTGTCTTGTGGAAAAGCAAATCAGAAATATCAACCAATGAGCAAAATAAGAAAAAACAAATCACATGAGTATTAGCAAAAAAACAAACAAAACAACTTGATTCATGCCGAAAGGTCAAGAGAATGTTCATTGACTATACTGACATCATACTTGAGGAAAATGGGAATAGGCAGCTTTTGTTGTATGTCACTGTCCAGAGTCGGCCACATCTTCACATTCTAACAACTAACAGGAAGGTATCGAGAACATAAAATGTCATCACATTTATTGTTTGTTGACTATAAAGAAGCATTAGCCTCTGTAGAGCAAAGCACAACTTTAAGTGTTCGCCCTTGAAAAAATTGTCTCCTGCCTATAAGTTAGAATGACATAACATTTTTTAATAACTGCAACTGCAGAGATAGCTTTGATCAATGATCTTCTGGTTATTATGTCATACATAAAATGGCACATATGCTCACCAAAGGTGTTGACCATTGTCATGGAAGATACCCTGGGTAGCAATAAAAGTAGAAAGGAATTCCCTATAAACAGTGAAGTTTTTCCAGATGTTCCTATTTCTGGATGACATTGTTGATTACATCAACCATTAGTATATTTAGCCTATTAGTCCATAAAGGAAGAAACATGCAAAAGTGGATGAAGAATGTGCCTTGCTCAGATTATGACATATAGTTGAATGGATGGTCCATTGAGTTAGTTCAACATTCAGTACACATATGTTGGACACGCCTTGAAGATAAGCAACAATTTGGACCCTGATCTGAACAGGAAAAGAAGATTGGGATGAATAATATTTGGGAAATTGTACAATGCTTTCAATGATCTGAAACTGTGGGGACTTACTACATGTATACAGGGTCTGGGGCCTTAACATTTCTGGATTACAAAGATAGATAGACAGACAGAGAGATAGATAGATAGATAGATAGATAGATAGATAGATAGATAGATAGATAGATAGATAGATAAATGGAAAGACAGACAGACAGGATAGATAGACAGATAGATGGAAAGAGACAAATAGACTGACACACTCAGACAAATAGATAGACAGACAGACAGACAGACAGACAGATAGATAGATAGATAGATAGATGAGATAAATGGAAAGACAGACAGACAGGATAGATAGATAGATAGATAGATGGAAAGAGACAGACTGACACAGACAGAGAGAAAGAAAGACAGACACAGATAGATAGATAGATAGATAGATAGATAGATAGATAGATAGATAGAGAGATGGATGGATGAATGGATGGATAGATTAGATAAGGAGAGGTGGGATGGATAGGTAGATGAATAGACAGACAGACAGACAGACAGATAGATAGATAGATTAGATAAGGAGAGGTGGGGGAAGAAGAGGGAAAGAGTAAAAGGAAAGGAGAAAGGAAGGAAGGGGGGTGAAAGGGAGAAGGGAAGAGAGTAAGAATATTTTTAAGTGTTTACTGCATGCCAGGCACTGTGCTGGCTCTGCAGATACAAATAAAAATAAATGAAATAATAATGATAAAAATACATAATCCAGTTCCTGGCCTTAAGAAGCTTTTATTCTGAAGATGATGCCTAAAAGGATACAGGAAAGAATGAGGTATGTATTTGTTGGCATGATGTGGTGATAGCTAAGAAGAGGTGAGGGGGCCTAGTTCTAGGCAAGATAAGATGAAAGTTCACCTATCAGAGTGGGTGACCAAAGGGGAGAGTTCAAGTTTATGGAGGGAGGAGACAAAGAGACAGCCAGAGAGCAGGCAGAATGATATGGAGATGGCCAAGAAGTGGTCTCTAAGGTCCCTTCTGGCTCCAATCCTATTCTACTGTGATCAAAGATTAGTATTTTTCTGGTGGTACTATGTGGCCATAAAGCATGGACTATTAGGATGTCCAAAGAATCAGAATTGCAGGTTACCCATAAGGTAGAAACATGGAGGATGTAAAAAGATAGTCTCATACTATTGATAATAATTTGCATTCAGAAGAGATGTAAAAAACATCCATGATATGCATTGCTAGAAAAGCTGTGCTGGTGAGATTGTAAGAGACAGCAGACAGATAGTCTGAATGCTCCTCTGGCACACACAAAATATTTTTTAAAAAAGACTTCAAGTAAGTCTTCTGGCATGTTGGATGGATCCTCTATGAAGGATTTATGGAGATAGTGTGAATTAAAGCAATCCTGAGGTATTACTTTATTCTGATCGGATTAACGAGGATAAAAGATACCAGAGGATAATAATAGTACCTACCTCTTAGGGTTACTGTGAGAATCAAATGAGATGGCATTTTAAGTATTTTGCAAATCTTAAAGCACTACGTAAAGACTAGCCATCATTTATGATAGTATGACTAGGTGTATGTTTCAAACAGGTCAAAGACAGAGTAGAATGTCCCATATGAACAAAAGTAATTATAGCAGTACAGTAGTGAACAACTAGAAGAAAAGTGAGTGTCCAGTGGCCACACAAACCATAGTAAATGAATTTGACTAATACTGTCATGTTGCTTAAAAAAAAAATACAGAGGGTTCAAGAGCCCTGGGAAGAAAATGTAAAGAGATGCAAAGTGCAGTAATTAAAATCAGGAAATCATTTACGACAATATAAAGAAAAGCAACATTGAAAGACTTGCAAATTGTGATCAGGGCAGTGACCAAGAGTGACATCC
Organism: Pseudocheirus occidentalis; assembly: GCA_028646575.1. Classification (NCBI taxonomy): domain Eukaryota; kingdom Metazoa; phylum Chordata; class Mammalia; order Diprotodontia; family Pseudocheiridae; genus Pseudocheirus; species Pseudocheirus occidentalis. Next base: position 54,012,248 of record CM053599.1, on the reverse strand, counting down.
CAGAGCTGATGGTGGAGCATGTCTCCTGCCTCTCAGTTTTCAGACAGGACCCGTGCAGGTTTTTGCTTGGTCGTACTTATTTGCTCAAAAAAGGGAAAGTTCTTTTTTCTAGGGTAGATGGAGTCATTGGGAAAAGAGATCTGATGTGAAAAAGGAGAAAAGAACATCAATAAAACATTTTACAAATTAACTTTAAAAAAGGATCAAGACACAGAGCAGAACAGTCAAGAATAAGACATGGATGAGGAGATGGGATGTGTGCTGGAGGAAGAAATGAGCACACAAGTGATGGAATGAAGGAAGGAAACTTCCAAATGGAATGGGCTAGTTCAGGCATAAGTGAGCTCCTCCACTCTAGAGGTTTTCACCCAAAGATGAGGTGGCCACCTTTCAGGAAAACAGTAGAACAATTTCTGTTCAGGCGTGGGTAGGACTAGATCATCTAACTCCGACTTTAACCCAATTAGTAAGTGACCAAGTTTACACTTAACTGGAGCTTTCCTAGTCCTGCTTACTCAACAGAATTTTTAATCTAATACACTACATTTAATGAAGAGTCAAGAATTTGTACTAGGAATAACAGACATAATGGGTATTTGTTCCACCCCACTAACCAACAACATATCAATAAAAACAGTATCTAAAATGGATTGAGGGGTTTGCCTCATTTGCATTTCTTAATTTAGTGTTTAGCTAATTTAACAATCGTAATGATTTAATTCAAATTAAAATCTGCAGTGAAATAAAACAATTTTAAAAAGTCATTAAAGATTTCATTAAGTTCCATCTAAATTAATATTAACTTTCTTAATGCTATTTTCAGGAAGTGTGTGTATGTGCGTGTGTTCCCCTTGAAACAAACATGGTTTCCTTTGTGCATTTAAGCTTCAGACAAGCCTTGTTAGATTTATTGGCATTACTTCAGGCAATTAATTAATATACATTAAAATTCTTTAGGAAAAAGAGCAAAGACCGGCAGGAAAATGGATGGAGCTTTTTTTTTTCCAAGCTTCAAATTCAATTGAGATAATTGGCCTTACATTCAAAGACCTTCACAACGGCATCTGTCTTGAGATGTGTTTTTCATTAATTCATAATTTCAAAGTATTTGAAGCACTATTCTTAAATACTGTATGTATGTCCATAAGTTATTTAATTAACAAACTATAAATTCATCTGTCCATCCATCTACCAATCAATCTACATGTTGTATAATGTGTATGTACTTGGTAAGTGGTTTAACAAGCTGTAATTGTTAATATTATAATAGGGGCAGTTAGGTGGCATAGGAGTCAGGAAGACCTGAGTTCAAATCCTGCCTCGGACATGTAGTAGATGTGTGACCCTGAACAAATCATTTAACCTATGTTTGCCTTGGTTTCCTCATCTGTGAAATGGGAATAACAATAACAGCATCTATGTCACAGAATTGTTGTGAGGATCAAATGAGTTAATAATTGTAAAATGCTTAGTAGGTGCTATTTAAATGTTAACTATTAGTATGTTATCCTTTAAAAAGAAAAATTGAGGTGGCTCTGTGTAATGGGAATGGGAATTTGAAGATCTTCCCTGCCCCTTAACAGACCTAGGGGGGAGTTTGAAGACCTCCCCTGCTTGAAAGTAAACTCTGCCCCCTGATAGGCTGAATGTAGTCACATGGAGCCTGTGGTGGGAGGAGTTTGCTGAAGGGAAGCAGCGCCCACAGGAAGCTGGTGGTCAGAGCCAAATGGTGGGGGAGAGACGAGGACCTCAGGCAAGCAGTCAGGTAGATTCGTGAGTAGATATTGATTTTGTATTGGTTTGTGGGGAGGCTGAAGGATGCCCTGGCTCTCAGCATTATTATGGCTTCTGAATATCTTTGGTACTATGATGGAATCGGCTTACTGGTTTGGGGATTCAGTAGTCTGGTGTCTAAATAAATGCTTCAGTTCTGTCCTCTCTCTGGAGAGTTTGGTTTATTTTGCGATCGAAGGTCTTGCGATACTTACAATCTTTATCATTATTGTGGGTGCTGCAGATACTGCATTGGTGCTACACTCTGTGTGTCTCAAAAAAAAACTAGGAAGTGTTTAAATGAAACCATTCATACTCTTTTCTCCAAATCCTCCTCTCCACTAATGGCACACCTCTGTTCAATGATTACCTGCATTTTAGAGAGTCATCTATGGCTGGGGATAAAAGAGTCAGTTTACTAAGAATTTAAATAATATCAAGATTAGGGGGCTAGTCTGGAGTTTGGGTTATGGATCAGTCCATGGCTGGGATTAGGAGTTAGGCTATGTCTAAGGCTAATATCCAGTTTGAAACTGGAGGTAGGAGTTCAGGTTGTGGCTGAGGATATGGATAAGAATCACTCTATAGCCAGGAAACAGCTTTGCTCCTAAGGAAGTGAATAATACCTCTAAACTCACGCTGGAAGCTATTTCCTAACTTTCTTCTATTTACCAGAATTTGGTGTTCTGGCTCCAAAAAAATCAAATAGATTTCCTCACCTCAATAATCAGTCTCAGCTAGACTGAGATACACATCTAAATCAACATCAGAGGGACAGCTAACCCTGGTTCTTAGAGGGTAAAGCTAATTTCCTCCAGCTCAGGCAGCAGCTGATAACACATGTCACCTGTGCTATCTAAATGGTTACTCTCCCCAAAGACTGCTCTCTGGCTCGGAGACTCCATTCTGCTCGTTGTGATTGCTGTTGTGGAATAACTTTTGAGAAAGACTTAATGATTTCTTCTTATTTTACTTTATTTTCCTATTAACAGACAGTTATTTCCTCTCCTTTCCACTTCCTACTTGCCCTAATTTGAAAGAGAAAGTGAGAGAGAGAGAGAGAGAGAGAGAGAGAGAGGGAGGGAGGGAAAGAGGGAAAGAGATTCCCCATAACTAATATACAACCATTAAGTCATATGAAGCTGATTCCCTCATTAGGTATGACCAAAAGTGTGTTCCATTCTGCACTTTTAGTCCATTACTTTTCTGGCAGGAAGTGGGTAGTATGTATTCCATTATTTTATTTACCTATTCCCAATGAAAAGAGTTGCTAAAAATATTTTTTAAAATATTGGTCCTTTTCCTCTTTCTTTGATCTCTTTGAGGTATAGGCTTAGTAGTAGTGCTGCCAAATCAAAGTGTATGCACAATTTAGAGACTTTTTGAGCATAGTTCCAAATTGTTTTCCAGAAGAGAAAGATCCAATCTCAGCTCCACCCAAAGCCCCTCAAACATTTGTCATTTTCCTTTTTTGTTATCTTTGAAAATTTGATGAATGTCAGATAGAACTGCAGAATTGCTTTAGTTTACATTTCTCTAATTATTAGTGATTTGGTTGGTTATTGATAGCTTGAACTTCTCCCTTTAAAAACTGCCTATTAATATCCTTTAACTATTTGTTTATTGGGGAATAGCACTTATTCTTATATATTTGAATCCGCTTGTTATATATCTTGGATATCAAACCTTTATCAAGGAATCGCTGTAAAGATTCATTCCTGTTTATCTGGCTATCTTCTAATTTTAACTCGTTGATTTTTTTGTTCAAAAACATGTTAAGTTTTAAAGAATCAAAACTGTCCATTTTATTTTTATTAATCTTCTCTATCCCTTGTTTTGACATGACTCTTTCCTTATCTATCAGAAAGGCAATTTCCTCCTTGCTAATTTGCTTACAATGTCATCTTTTGTGTTTACACTATTTGTCCATTTTTAATTTATCTTGGTATGTATGAAGTGTCAGTCTAGATCCAATTTCTACCAGTCTGCTCTCCAGTTTTCCCAGTATATTTTGTCAAATAGTAAGTTTTTATTCCAGTAATTAGGGATTTGGGGTTTATCAACCCCTGCTAGTATGTTTGCTTCTATAAGTCGTATGCCTGGTTTGTTCCAGCCTCTAATCAGCCTTTCTATTTTTTAACTGGTACTAAATCACTTTGATGATTATATGTGTTCTTGTTTATTTCTTGTAATGTAGTGTTAGCTATCATTGAAAATGAAGAATTTGATCCTAATGTCATTCAAAACAGTAACGTTATTTATGCTAACCATAACTCTCCTTCTATGGGGGCCTGAGATAGTCTAAACAATGACCAAAGCCCTTTTTTCATTCTAAAAATATTTTTATGGAATTTAATGGGTTTAAAATCTATCCATTCACCTAATGCCTCCATTTCTGTGGAGCTTCTCAACATTCTTCTGATCACTAGAGATCAAAACAAAAATCTTGGTGTCATCAGCAGCTCTTGCCAATCCTTCCTCCTCTGTATATCTTCTGTTATCAAGCTTTGTCATTGACAACTTCTCTCATATCCATCTCCTATACAGCTACAAAGGCTCCACCCTAGTTTAAGCTTCATCCTATGAGGCCTTTCTTGAACCCCTGACTCCCATTAATTAGTACTTTCTCCCTCTTAAAATTGCTTTAAATCCCTAGACAGACAGATAGATTACATTGCTTCCCCTAGAATATAAACTCCCTGAGGGAGGACTATTTCTTTTTTCTTTATAATCCCAGTGCCTCCAATTCATTAGTGGACCACCTATGGTAAACTTTTGGGAGCACGTGCATGAGAATTGCAAATGATGGGCAGACATGACCAGGCTGCCATATGCATTGTTAGAGGGAACTCTTGGACCAATGAGACAGCAGATATATTTAAGTATAACCCCAGTGTCTAACAGTACAAAATGTGAATGGTTAAATGGTCTATAATTTTATCACAATGTAGAACTCATAGTATGTAAACTCCCTCCACCAACAGAAATTGGCTTGAAACCATGAGAGGTTAAGTGGGTTGCATAGGGGCACATAGCTAATAAATGTCAGAACTGGGATTTGAACCCAGGTTTTCCTGACAACAAGTCTAGTACTCTCACCTCCCTCTTTTGTAAATAGTAGGGGATTAATAAATGTTAAACTGAAGCAAGTTATCCAAATGTCAGGGTAAATAAATGTCTGAATTCCATACAAACTCAGTCACAGAGAATCTTCTATTGTCTAAATGCAGAAATCACATGCTGTAAATGCTTTGACTTCTGCTGGTTATGCAGGAAATGTGATTGTTCAGTCAGTGACAGCATTTTATCAACATGTCAGGAAAGAGGCTGACAATGCACCTTCCACACTTTTTTATTAAACCTCTTTTTCCCCATTGTCTTCTTGTTTAGCTTCCCCAGCACAGGTAAGAGAACAAGATAGGAGGGGAGACAAGGGTGTGGAGAGAGAAAAAAATCAAAGAGAACAGCTATTCCAGTCAAGGAATTCTCTTCTCTGAAGGCAGTTTCATGAAATAAGATCAATATTTTCCTTGAGGTCCAGATTTGTGGTTTCATCTATCCTGGGTATTGACTGTGAGAACTCCCCCTCTATCAATGTTGATCAACAACTATTACATAATTTATGGTCTTAGAGTATGCATGAAGGTTAAGTGACTTGTCTGGGGTCTTACATCCAGTATGTGTTGGAGCCTGCCCTGCAATGTAGATCTTCCTGACTCCAGTATGTGACACTATGGGGATCTGACTTAGTTATTTCCACAGCCAGATGAAAATCAGAATAGTTCATTAGGCTACTATCTCTGCCACCAGTGCATGATAATCCACAGCCCTGTCAACACATTTTCGTGCTGGCTTTGGAGTTAGAATACCTGGTTTAACCCCTATGACTTTGGGCAAAGTGTTTAACCCCTGTGAGTCTCTGTTTCCTCATCTGTAAAATGGCAAAGAGGGCCTTCCAGGGTCCCTTTCAGCTATAAGAGTCTCTATGGTTCACTGGAGTTTTAGGACCTCCCCTAATTCTGTCCCTTGAGTTTATTCTGTTGATAAACTTTGACCTGAGTCTTTACTGCTACCATAAACTTCCATTAATTTAATTTTGCTATCCCAGGTTTCCCTCATTCTAAATGGGCTCAACAAACACCCTTTTAAACAATAAAAATAAAATAAAAATAAATAAACAGCAAACATTTTTAAAAGGGTCTATTGTGTATTAGTTACTGGAGATACAAATGCAAAAGCCAAATTACTTTCTCTGGTAAATGAATGCGTTTTCCATAACACAGAGCCTCAAAATCAAGAAACTTTCAAGGTGGAAACATGAAATTGCAATTTAGCTCCATTACCTCAAGATGCATTTACTATTAAAGAAAAAGAGGGTGCTTCAGATATTTGAGTTGCTGAGGTTAGATATCTTTGAGCATCAAATATTTGTCAGGGGTTGGGGAATGGGAGTGAATTCTTCCAGCACAGACTGGGAAGCTGTAGGTGGCTGATGGTGCAAAGGTAAATCCTAAGGAGAAGAGCAGTAAGGTGTAGGAAGGAAACATCTTCCCTTCCAGTTCCCATCCCCTAGATGAAACAACTCTTAGATGTCACAAAGCTTCTGCTATTTCAGCACTGTCTGGAAAGCCACAGGGCTGGCCACTAGCTTAACTTTCTCATCTCCCCTTTAGTGGGAGAGGGAGAGGGTAAAACACCCCCTGTATCCTGTATCATTTTTATCGTAGCACTTGGCAAATGACTGAACCCAGAGTTGAGGGACCTCTCCATGGCAGGGGGAGAAGGCAAGGAAGTCAACCTCCCTGGAGAGTGGGGCCCAGTATTACTATATAAGCATCAAGCCAAAAGGCTTGGCTTTTTTTGTTGTTGTTGATGCTTTTTGGAGGGCAATTGGGGTTAAGTGACTTGCCCAAGGTCACACAGCTAGTAAGTGTTAAGTGTCTGAGGCCACTTTTGAACTCAGGTACTCCTGACTCCAGGGCCAGTGGACTGCACCACCATTCAATGCACCACCTAGCTGCCCCTAGGCATCGCTTTTTTACCTGAAAGATAAGGAGGTCACTTCCAGTCAACTGTAAGTCCTAAATCCCAAGGAAAGAGTTCTATGTGCTCAGAGAACACTAAGACCAGATTTTCAGAGAGGCTTGATTTTCTTTTTGTTCTATTTTTCCCATCTTTCTTATTTTAGAATACCTTGGAACAGCTTTGGAAGTCCTTTTGCAAGCAACAAGAGAGGTGTTAATCTATTGGAACTTTACTAAACGTATTGTTTTATTAAATCATATCATTAAGTATTTGGACACAGGATGTATGTTAATGACTGGATTTGACCATTCACTATGCCACACAAGGAGAATCCTTAGTGCAAAGCACTAGGGGAAAATATTTGAAAAGGATAAAACGGAACCTCCCCAAGTCACTGAAGAACTCTCTGGATTTGGAACTATGGACTTTGCCTAACACACTCCAGTAAATTTTCTGAGGACAGTAGAAAGCTGGGAGGAATGTACGGGTGGGGTTGATTGAATAAATCGATTTAATCATGCCACCCCACTTGCAGAAAGTGAGAAAATGCTAGCTGGGTGCCTTCCCTAGTGAAATTTGTCTTGATTGAATCAAATCGATCAAAACCATTCCAAGGAAGCATAAAAAAGCCTCATGAGCCATTAGATGAACTAAAGAGAAGCTGAGTAGGAAGTGAATTGCCAAAGGAATCTTGGGGTCATACCCTAGGGTTCATCTATAAAATATCAAGTCAGTTGAGAACTGAGGTTATTCAAGAGATTTGAGCTCCAGAGAGCAGGGAACCAGGAGACAGTGTTACAGCTAACCTTTGTCCAGAAAAAGACTTTAGGGGCTTTGGTAGTCGGCAGGTCTTCCCATCAGTTTCCTAGCATCGTCCCTCAAGAACAGGAACAGTTGGAGACAATATCAGTATCAGCAACCAAGGACAGACTGGGCACAGATTGAGAGCTCTCCTCAGATTCCAACCAAAGATGTACCATGCTCAAAAGGAACTTCTTGAGGCCCATCAAAGGAAAAGGAAGGACTTCCAGAAACCAGAAGGTTAAAGTTACCCCTTTGCTACGTAGACTCCCTAAGCTTGAGTTCTCTATCCCCTAATTCTGTATGAGAGACTGTTTGACCCCATTTAGGGTTTTTGTGACAAGGATACTGGAGTTGTTTGTCATTTCCTTTTGCAGTCCATTTCACAGATGAGGAAACTGAGGCAAACAGTGTTAAGTGACTTGCCTAGGATCACACAGCTAGTAAGTGCCTGAGGCTGGATTTGAACTCATGAAGATTGCAGATGAAGATCTCATGGGGGAGATTTTTAGGGAAGAGGGATATTTTATATCAATTGTTCTTATTGTAACTGTAGAGCGCTTAGCATAGCGCCCAGCATACAGTAAATACTGTAAAAATGGGAGGGAGTGTAGGGATAAGGACCTCAGAGCATGTGATATGCTACTAAAGGATTGTATCTTACTCATCCCTTTATCCCTCTCGGTCCTTTCTCATAACAGTCACTCAAAAATCTTTGGGGATATTCCTTTTCTAAAGAAGCAGAGCTCCTGAGTGATATAGGAGACAACGTATTAGACTTGCAAGTAAGGAAGAATTGAATTTGGATCCTGCCCTCAGACATTTACTAGCTGTGTGACTTAACTTCTTGGTCTCTGTTCCCTCACAAGGCAGCTAGGTGGCACATCGGATAGAGTCCCTGATCTGGAATTGGGAAAACTCCTCTTCATGAGTTCAAATCCAGCCTTAGACACTTACTAGCTGGTTGACCCTGGGCAAATCACTTAACCCTGTTTCCTCATCTGTGAAATAAACTGGAGAAGGAAATGACAAACCACTCCAGCATCTTTACCAAGAAAGTTATTTTCACCCCTAAGTGGGGTCATGAAAAGTCAGAGACTACTAAACAACTATGACTCGATTTCCTCATCAGTAAAATGGTGACAAGCATTTATCTCTCAGGGTTGTTGTGAGGTTCAAATGAGATCACACTTGTAAAGTACTACCTAGATTGGAGAAATCTTCATGCTAATCAACAGAAAAACAAGATTCAATTTCCTGAATTTTGCTTTACCTACAGCTTAAATGTCTATTCTATAAAATGAAGAGTTCTATATCTTAAAATACAAATTCTTATTTATTTACTGGGGCAAAACCATCAGACACAGAGTAGGCTCTCATGCAGTGTTTAAACAACATCCATACCCTTAGCAACACATGCTGAGAGACCAGCTTGTAGTCAGCACAACATTTTAGTATTGATTTTCTTTGAAAAATTTAAATCCCTCTGGGGGTGGGGAAGAATCATCCACTTAATCTGTAAGCAGCCAAGGAATTGTACCCTAAACCTCTCTGCTGCCAGAAATGGAAAACCCAGTAGTGCTTTTCAAGGATACATGACCCCCTTCTGCAATGTGAATTGCAATAAAACAGACTAATTCAGCTCACACTGAGAATGCTGTGCATGCAAACATAATGCATGTTATTCTCTAACATATGCCTGGGGAGCTGCACTACATAAACTTGCTTCATGCCCTGGAGAAATCCAACGAGCAGACGTCACCCTTTACACAGCTGGCCTGGCACCCGGTAGTCAGATTGGGAGGTTTACATTGATAGGATGCTCTCACTCAGTGTCCAGCTGAAGAACTGAACCACACAATGCTGATGAGAGGAGCATAGCTTGAGAACTCTGTTCTTTCTCATCAGTGGTTGGCTCTTGAGTATCTACTATGCACCTGGCTCTGAGGACCTAAGGCAATGGCCAAGTCAATAGAACCCCACAGCCTTTTCATTCACACAGTGCTCCAGAGAGCCCCGTCTGGAGACTAGAAAGCAGAGTGGTGAGGATTGTGCTATACAACCAAACCTTGGGGTTAAGGATCTGTCTTTGCAATATCAAAACAATAAGCCTAGCAGACTTCTTGCTGACCTAGCAACTGAGAAATTAACAGGAGGCAAAAATCCGATAAAAGAGCCAGTAGTAACATCCAGGTCTGCCATGTCAAGGCACAAACGGCCAAAGTTTAGGCAACAGGGTCCTAACACAACTAGGGGAATACTAACACAAGAGAGCACACCTGAGAAGAATTTATTAAGCACCTACTATGCGCCAGTCACTGGGCTAAACACTCTACAAATATTATTTGTTCATCCTCATAACACCCTTGAAAGGTGGCTCTTATTATTACCTCCATTCTGAGCTGAGGAGACTGAGGCAGACAGCAGTTAAGCAACTTGCCCCGGATCACATAGCTAGTAAGTATCTGTTGGGAAAAAAAGGTTTTCCTTCCTCAGGTCCAATGTTCCATCCACTGTGTCTCCTAATTGCCTCTTGCAGAGATGAGAGCCAGGAATGGATTTTGGTTCTGGATGGGAATACCCTACTCAGAAGAAACAGGATAGATAAAGCGGACAGAGGTAGTTTTGTTTATTAAGAAGGTATACTTATGTGATGAAGTCCAGCAACCAAAGGCAGAAAGTAGGAAGCAGAATGTTTGGGTGCAAGTCAAAAGAGGAAAAAATAGAAGGGATTTTGTCCCTGGAGCATATTACAGAACAGTGGTTCTCTGGAGCATATTGAGAACAGTGGTTCTCAACTTTCCTAATGCCATGACCCTTTAATACAGTTCCTCATGTTGTGGTGACCCCAAACCATAAAAATATTTTCTTTGCTACTTCATAAGTGTAATTTTGCTACTGTTATGAATTGTAATGTAAATATCTGATATGCAGGATGCATTTAAATTGAACGTAACCTACAGGTTGAGCACTGCTGATCTAGAAATCTAGACAGAAAGAGGAAATATATGAAAAGTTTGGAAAACAGATCACAAGTCTTGACAAAGAAACATGAGATGGTAGTGATGAGGGATTTCAATTATCCAGCTATTGCTACACTTTCTCTCTCTCTCTCTCTCTCCCTCTCTCCCTCCAGAATTAGTTCTGGACCTGCCTTCAAAAGATGCCAAAACCTACAAGGAGGAAATTCTGTTCTGAACTTGATTCTCACAAACAGGAAGAAATTGGTTGCTGCAGTGCAAACATGGGGAATGCTAGGGAAAAGTGGCCACTTCATCTCAGAGTTTGTGATAAAGAGAAAGAATCTGGACAAATTATGACAAGAATCCTATATTTGGGGCAAGCAAATTTCAAAGAGTCAAGAGTAGTGATAGGAAGGATCCCATGGAGTAAAATGATTCAGGAAAAATCAACCCAGAACAGATGGGAGATGCTCAAGAAATTCTGAAATCACAAAGGGAAAAGTTCCAGTGAGGAGAAAAAGTAGAATTTATCTGAAGAGACTGATGGGGATGCACATGGAATACAGCAACCAACTTAAATTTTTAAAAAAGAAATATATAGAAGATGAAAACAAGGCCAGAAAACAGAAGATGAATATGAGTGTGCATGGTCCTATAAAAAGAATGTCAGGAATGCTAAAGAATGAACTAAGACTGTTAAGGGAAGCTAAGGACAACATAAAGGGCTTATCAGGTCATACTAGGAGAAAAAGCAAGACCAAAGAAGGAAGAGGATCTTTGCCTGGGATGGATGAGATGGCTGTAGCTGGCAAGAGAGAGAAGGCAGAATTGTTTAAATCCTTAAAAAATTATTTTTACAACCATTTATTATTTCTACCTCCCTCTGTTCCTTCCCTGCTGTCCTCATTGAACAATTAAGAAAAAAAAGAAAAACAAAACTTTATTTTGTTTCTGTTTTCTTTGCAAAGGGAAATGAACGTTAGAATTGGTGAAACAAAAATGACGCACTGGGATTTGATAGCCAAGATAAGTAAGGTGTTATTAAGAGAGAATCTCACTGGCCTTGATGAATTCAAGTCATTTAACCTAAGTGAACTACATCAAATAGGTGACTGATGAGATTGCTGAACCACTGTCAGTGATATGTGAAAGATCATGGAAAACACATCAACGAAAGGCAAATGTCCTGATTTTCAACAAAAGGAAAGAGAACAGCCTGCAAGCTAGAAACGAATGGGCTTCACTCTGATTCCTAGGGAAATTCTTTAATGAATCTTGAAAGAGATGTTTAGTGAACATTGAGAAGGAGAAGCAGTGATTACAAGCAACCAGCATTGCTTCATCAATAGCTAGTCATGCCAAACTAACCTCCTTTCCTTTTTTGACAGGATAACTAGACTGGCAAATGAGAGAAATGCTTGAGCATGACTATAGTTTACCTAGATTTAGGCAAATCTGTTGATTAAAATATCAAATTCTTTGTTCTTGGAGAAGATGTTGGTCAGCCAGATTCAGAACTGAAAGTTCAAGAGGTCTCCTGAGGAGTGCTCCAGGGATCTCGGCTTGGCTCCATGCTGTTGAACATTTTCATCAGTGACTCAGATACAGGCACAGAGAGTATGCTCATCACATTTGCAGAGGGTACAAATGAACCAGATGTTTTACTAAATGGATGGGTTGTTTGCAATGGCAGATCAATTCATCGCAAAATATAAAAGTGGTATTCCAATAGAGATGCACAACATAAGAGAAAACCTGCCTGTCAAAGGGCTTGGATGAGTCCGATGTGAACTGGGAGTACTGTGAGCCACAGATGCCGAGCAGAAGAGCCGTTACGTTCCTTATGTTCCAATGAAAGGAGCAAAATGACCTTGGATGTTTACAATGCATAGAAATTCAGAGCCGTGATAATGTTTCAAGACTTCACCAAGAAGAGGAAAAGCATGCAATAAAATATATTTCTCTCTCCTTGATAGAAAGGAGGGGCACTATGAGGGTAGTGGCACATACATCAAAACAGTCACTATGTGGGTTGTTTTTGCTGAATAGCTTTTTTATTACTATGAGGGAGGGCTCTGTTCCAAAAGATGGGTGAGAGGGAAAGGTTAGTAACCAGAAATGAATGTGATATAAAAACTAAAGATATCGATGGAACTTTAAATAGAATAGGACAAAGGACAGTTCCACCAGGAATGCCCACATTTATGTTCAGCTGGTAGAGAAATAAACTAAGGAGAAGGGTTTTTGCATTTAGTGAATCTGGTAAATTCCTTATTACTATTAAACATTTGTGTGACTCTTCATGTTCTCAAAGTGCCCTCTAACAAGAGTAGTCAGTGCCAACTGTATGAACTCTTCACATGTGGCTGAGAAGGCATTTTTTCAAACCAGAATCCAGGTTCTCTATTCTATATTTACTTATAATCTATGTACGTATAGCTTTCCCCTTAGTAGAATGCACAGTTATTCCTTCTGCATCACGACTTGCCCCATTGTGGTTTCAATATATCGTGGGCTGGCATAAAAATTAAATGGGAATTTTAGGGGCACCTTGTGGAAGTTGCAGGTGACATGTGAAGGTCAGCAGACAACATAGAAAAGTTTACAATGCTTTTTTTCTTTTCTTATTTTGTGTTTAAGTTTTAGTGTTTAAGTTTATAATACATGTCTTTTTCTTTTCTTATGTATATTTAAGATAAATTAATAAAAAAGTTTAGAAACTAAAAATACATAAAATATATGCATAGCATTATGTAATACCAACATATTATATCTTTTAATACTATAATAATTCAGACTTCTTCGCCAGTACAAAAAGAAGGCCAAAAATTTTTACAAATTTTTTTAGATTTTTGGGGGCATTGTGCCCCAACCCCTCAGCAATGTGGAAGGGATAATTGTATGCTCCTTGAAGACAAGTAGTTATTTGAGCTGTATGCTGTAGGTACTTAATTACTGCTCATTTAATTGACTTGAACTGCTGCTTTTTAGAATATTTATACCTGATGACTTCAGGCATTATCTGTAAGACTGTTATCTTTAGAAAGATCAGATAAATCATTGCCACAATTTGTTTTAAAAAAATCCATTTGGATACCATGCCAAACCTTTTCTGAATGGCCTGATTCTTTGGTTCAGCATTGTATTAGGACTTGGGCAATCCTAGTGTTCAAGCCAATTCAAGTTATGCTTTGTCAATTGACTAATCAATTTTGAAAACCCCCATCAATTTACTGGGAGAAAAATTCATTGAAATTGTATGTTTTGATACAAATGGTTGATTTAATTTTCTCCCTTTCCAAATGGCTTGCTTTTCACAAAAATCCATTTAACCAGCATTTAAGATGCTTGCTGAGCACTGTTTACTACTGATCATTGTCCATCCTGGGACCTACAAATTGGCCCAAATGCACCTGGAGCAATGCTAGTTCCTGATTTAATCTAAAGCCTGAAATCATCAAGCCCAAAGAGACCAGCATGAGGTGACAATTTTCAGTGAGGAATGTTTTCTGGAGATTGCTGGGGAAAGTTAACATTTTCTACCTGTTATGCCTTCTCAGAAATCACAGGGATACATTTTTCATATGCTTTTTAAACATAGATTTGTTTGATAACTGTCCCTTGTACTCAGAGGTTCAAAGTAGGTTCTTTTCACTTTGGCTCAAAATCCAAACAAAATCTTAAACTTGAATGACTGAAAATTGCTCTTTTTAAAAGCTCATTTCTGAAGAAGATTAATAGGAACATCTAAAATCCCAAGACAATGAGGGTTTTTCTGTTGAATTCTTCATTTCACTTAAAAGATATTAAAATAAGAAAACAGCACAATTCACCAAAACTAAGGTTATAATTATATTTCTCTAGCTTTCAAAGCCAGCAAGTGTCTAGGATGTGATTTGAATCCAGAACTCCCACCTCCAGGTCAAGCTTCCTATCTCCCATATCATGCTTTAGATTAGTGAAATTGCACCCATCTGATCCAGGACAACAAGCTCTTTAAGACATTTATAGCCCTCCCATTAAATGTCATCCTCCAAATTAAAAGGAAAAAATTGATTTTTTTAGCCTGCTAAGAGTATTAGTAAGTCTGAATTATTTTGCAAAAGAAATACTTCCAAAGTTGGGGGGTGGGGAGTGGGGATGATATGACATAATTGTATTAGGTTCTATTTTTGCTAAAGTAATACAATTTTTTTTATCAGCCTGGAAGACAAGAATTTCAGAGTAACTTGGTGTCTTTTCTCTGCTGATTTATCATTTATATGCATATGGAAAAATAAAGTCAGTTAAAACAACATGTGAAATCATAGGTTGCTTTTGATCATAGGTGTCAATATTATCAAATATATGCTTTTATTTCATACTACTTCCCTTCATGTACACTGTACTCCAGACAAACTGGACTCCAAGCAATTTCCTAAAGTTGATATTCTATCTCCCACCTCCATGCACTTGCACAAGTTTTTCTTCCAACCCCATAATACACACTACCTATTCATCTCATACTCAATGAATTCTTTTCTTCAAGTCTTAGCCCAGATACAATTTCCTCCATGAAGTCTTCCATAGTCCTCCCCACTCTGCCCCCAAATTGTTATTGCTCTCCCCCTTCTCAATTTATTTTGTATGATACTTATTTGTGTATAAGCTGTACTTCATTCCCATTCCTAACCACTGTTAGAAAGTAAGCTCCATAAGTTCAGAGTATGGTCCAGCTTATGAAGACTCGGGCCACTAGGATTTTTCTCATGGTCTCTATAAAGCCATGTTTCTCAACCTGTGTTGGGGGTCAAACGACCCTTTCACAGGGGTCACAGGGGTCACCTAAGATCATCAGAAAACACGTATTTCTGACGATCTTAGGAACTGAGACACCTCTCTTCTGTCTATCTCCAGGGGGTCCACCCACATGCAGATACGCCCACATACGAGTATTAAAGGGTGGCAGCATTAGGAGGGTTGAGAACCACTGTTATAAAGGAAATTATTTTTTCCCCTTCCAACAAAGCCAAATCAATCATTGCTTCATAAAAAAAAAAAAAAAACCAACCCTACTTTGTTATTTTGTGACCAGCCTCCAGAACCTTCCACAATCACACTTACCAACTCTATAGCCCAGTTTTTCAGCATGAATCCTTTTGGCCATGAACTGTCCTTCAATCAAAGCTCGGACCTCCATCTTGTTGGGAAAGCTTAATATCTGTATTAGAATAGGAATAAAAAAATAAAGTTTTTCCTATCAGTGTTAGCTTGAATTTTTTTAAAAAAAGAACATAATAAACATAGTTCTGAAATCCATAATTGCCACCCAAATTCACAACTTAGCCAAATACCTCTCTCTCTGTCTCTGTCTGTCTGTCTGTCTCTCTTTCTCTCCCTCTCTCCTCCTCCCCTCCAGCCTTCTCCCCACCTCTCTCTCACAGACACACACAAACACACTACTTCTGAGTACTAAATAGCAGAGTATAGCCCAAATCTCTGCCTAACCCTCCAAATTGTTACATGAGAGAATGTTCCTAAGACCAAATGAAAATTCTCTAATGTTTATACTCCAGCATCAACAGTTATAGAACTTGCCTCTGAAATAACATGTTCTTTGGGGAAAAGTAGAGCAAAGAAATCTGATATATGAGAAAATGTACACACAAATGTCTATCTTTCCATTATGAACAGTGATAACCAAATCTAATGTCTGTCCCTGGGGAGAAAATTGAATTAAGCCATATTCCTTTCAAGTTAAGCTTTTTAAAAAATTTGATAATTATTATAAAAGTAACTTAAAGTATAAAAATCTAATACAACAAATTATTATATTTAGTACATCAATATTCCACACTGGCATTTCCTAAGTATTTATTAAGTGCATAAACATCTGTCAAGTCCCTGAGTACATACAACGCACTGTCTTTTTCATAGCTTTTTTATGTCAATGACACTGATCTCTGATTTAAAGAGTGCTTCCTCTATTGGTGGAGACCGCAATCTATCTACGTCTTGGCTTTCTATGTCTTCTCATAAATCTTCCCCAAAGGACCCACCCAACATCCTACAGCCTTCCTCTACAGCTCTCTTAGGGAACGTTGTGGGTACCACTACAAGCATTCTGGCTGTGCATCTTTTAGCTCTCACTCCCACTACATGAAAAGCCTGCCTCTTTTTCTGGTTGTACGTCCTTAGGATAGCTTTT
>CM053599.1:53972522-53995399 GCA_028646575.1 Pseudocheirus occidentalis | reverse complement strand
CTTCTTAAAAGTAAGTCATCCTTGACTATGAAAATCCAATTTAATTTGGGACCTATTTCTGATCACTTCCTAAGTGCCTAGCATTGTGCTAAGCCCTGAATAAATTCAGACAAAATCAACTGATGCTTTATAATTCAAGTTAAGACAGTATTGCCCTCTCCTCCCCACCCCTCCCCTCTTCTCACCATGCTGTCTGGTGTCAGTTCATCCTCCTCCTTTTCTACTGGAACCCTGGCCTCACCTCCTCAGTGCCCCCAACCTTGATAGCTGAGCTTTTGACATACTTTAGCAAGGCCCAAGGCTTCATGCCATTGTCTCCTCACTGTGCTGCCTTGTGGGTCTCCCTACCTCTCCAACATCCCTTTATGTGTTGTCTTCTCCTATTATGGGGGAGCTTCTTGAGAAGAGGGCCTGTTTCCTTGTTCATATGTATGTTCAGTGCTTACAGAGTGCCTAGCAATGACTAAGGACTTAATAAATGTATTATCTATCTATCTATCGATCAGTTGATTGATCTATCATCTATCTGTCTGTCTGTCTGTCCATCTGTATGTCTATTGATTGGTTGATCGATTGATTGACCTATCTATCAGTCTATCTGTCTGCCCATCCATCCATCCATCCATCCATCCATCTGTCCGTCGTCTGTCCATCCATCTGTCCATCCATCCATCTGTTCATCTGTCTGTCTATCTGTCTTTCTGTCTGTCTATCCATCTATCTGTCTGTCTGTTCATCTGTCTATCTATGTACCTGTCTGTCTGTCTAGCTGTCAGTCAGTCAGTCAGTCCATCCATATAGCTATCTCTCTGTATGTCTATCTATCTATATGTCCATCTGTCTACTTATCTATTTATCTGTCTGTCTGTCTATATGTCTGTCTTTCTGTCTCTGTCAATCTGTCTGTCTACCTGTCTGTCTATCTGTCTGTCTTTCTGTCCATCTGTCTATCTGTCTGTCTATCTCTATCTAATCTGTCTATCCTGTACCTATTTATCTACGTCTATCATGTATCAACTCTCTCTATATCTATCCTCTATCTACAGCATCCATCACATATCTGTTATCTCTCTCTCTCTCATCCATGTATCCTCTATCTCTATCATCTGTCTCTATCCATTATCCTCTAGTTATATCATCTACCATGTATCTGTCATCGATGTATATGTATCATTGACTATCCTTTATCTGCATTTATCACCTATTTATAATCTATCTATATTTATCTTCCGTCTTCTACCTATATCTATCATCTGTCTGTTGTTATCTAAACACGCTACATTGTATCTGCTTATACAGAATCTTTACTTAGGGAAAAAAAAACCTTTAAATAATAGAAAATGGCTGTGGAAGCCTGTTGAAACAGCAGAACTTAATAGATAATTCAACCAAAATCAAGCACATAATATTGTTAAGAATGATTTTAGGGTAAGTGGTGTTAGGGAAATTAGAAATGCTAGTCTGTACCTTCTGATTGTCTGCATTAAACTTGTGACGCCCAGTGATCTCTGGAGTAATTTCCATCACATCAAAATAAAAACCTAAAACAAGGCCAAGAAAAGATTAGTTTTTGTATAGTCAAAAAACCAACAGATCAATTTCTTTATGATTCTTGAAAAATGACAAATTGGAATAGAGCAGGAAAATGAGGCCCACATCTTCTCTCCTGTGGTATTCGAAGGTGGTAGCTTCCCCCAAACCATCATACTCTTGGTAATCAGGCCTCTCCCTTTTTCTCAATAACTTGGCATCTGACCCCTGTGATTTGCATTCTCTCTGGTATCTCCAGAAGGACTCAATATTCCTTGGGAATAAAGCCTAGACTTGGGATGAGATTCAAGGGGGACATAAACTGTAGACATCCTCCTAAATTCACAGCCACCTCTCCTCATATAGTATGGCTTCTAGAGGGCTCAAGGACTCCTAGAGGGTAACCACAATTGGGGGAAGAGAAGGTAGTGATTGTGGCATTAAACGTAAGGGATTGATCACAGGCTTATAGATCCAAAGCTACCAGGACTTTGTTGGTGAATGGCCTAGGGGGAAGAGAAGAGGGACTTCTCTACCTCAACTGTACTAAAAACACATATTGATATTCCTCCTCTTCCATAGGCCATCTGATTCACTCTAAAATTCTCATAAAATGCCAAGGTTCCACATAAATTCCTGATGTGAGTTCCAGAGGATTTGGTATACTCTCTGAGGGGTTATGGTCTTCCTTAGAGCTGACAAATCTAGTGATTAGCAGTCTTGACTCTAAAAAAGGTGTCTAAAGTCTCCTTGAGCTACTGGGAAAAACTATTCACATTGTCCCAAGAGGGCAGTGGTTAGTGAGGTAGGGTGTTGCTCAGCACATAACTGGATTTGCTAGGCAAGATGCAGTGAAGTCACTTTGGCTTGGTCCAGGGAACATTTTTAGGAGTAGAAAGTAAAAAACTTTCACTGGCTCTGGAATTTGGGGATCTTTTCTTCACACACCTGCACACATGTGCACACTCATGCACATGCACATATACCTGTACACAACACTCATACACACACACACACACACACACACACACACAGAGGAAAACCATCAGGTAAATTTCAGGTACTATTCAGGGCCAGTATCTCTGCCTCTAAGTGACGCCTAAGATAGGACTTTGGAGCCTTCAGAGTTTCAAATACTTTTTTTTTTTGCAGTGACTTTGGAAGTTCCTTAGTGGTCTGAGACAACCACTGTGGTGTTTTCTGGTTCCCTAACACCCTCTTCTGGGGGTCCTGCACTGTCATGAGCAATCTTGTCATTGCAAAATCAGACCTTCTGTTTGGGAAGTCAGACAACACTGTCCAGTCCACCTGAGGCAGGGCCAAACATGTGCCAATAATTAGATCTCAAGGTGAGAGAAAGGTAATCTCCATTGGGGGTTAACAAGGCCAGGTCTGATCTGTTTGAGGGTCACAGATTCTCATGACAGCCTGGTGAAGCCTAAGAAACCTTTCTAGGAATCATGATTTTAAATGGATAAAATAAGAAAGGAAAAAGTTATAAAGGAAGTAAAAAATACTGAATATGCAGTTAGCAAAATACTAAAACTAACAAATTTATGGACCCCAGGTTAAGAACCATGGCCACAGACTTAATCAAGCAGTAGGTACAGGTAATTAACTCTTTAGCATTTCTAACTCTACTCTGAATTTCTATCGGGAACAAAAATCACAAAACATCGTGAATAAACAGTATGTAGGTAAAGCATTAGACAGCCCTGGACACATGGGCCCACCATCTTCCAGACACACTGATGGAAACACATACTGCACACATCTGGAGACATCAAATAGCCTATCCCATGCCCGTGCCAGAAGTGATTATTCACCAGTACAGAGCTCACAGTAAAGGAACAGCCATTGTTCCTATTTCTCCCATGCCCCAGAGGGATCATGAAGTCCAGAAAAGTGCAGGTCCCCAAAGTGAGTGGACTATTTTCTTCTCTAATCCTTCAGTCACACAATGGAACATTGTAAATGTTCACCAACAATGTTTTACCATCTGCCTGTCCTGGAAACCCAGAAAGTGAATGTGAGTAGAAACAGGCTGGTTTGGAGAAACTGCTTAAGTTATAAGGCAGGAAAAGTTTTGACACTAAACCAGCTGCATGAATGGTGAATTGTAGATGGCTATTTTTATATTTTTTCATATTTAATAACTACTCTCCAACCAAAATTATCTGCTTATCATTCTCCAAACATGTTGTACATGTTCTTTTGTTCCCTCTGTCCTCTGTCCTACCTGGCCAGTTCCAGCTGGACTGTCCCAGCTCAAATGCTATCTTCTAAGACTTCTAAGAAGTCTTCCTTATCCACCCTGACCCCAATCTGAAGTCATCTCTCTCTCTTCTGAGGTTCTTTCTTTGCTTTACCTCTCTGATCAAACTTTGTATTGTGGTTGTACACCCTTCACTAGAATGGAGTCCCCACCCCCTAAGGAATGATTAGTAAACATCTAGAAAAAGAAGCGTCTTCACAAAGAGTCAGCATGGCTTCCTCAAGAACAGATCATACCAGACAAGCCACCATTTCCTTCTTTGATAGGGTTCCTAAAGCAGTGGATATAATTTAACTGGATTTCATCAAATATTTGACAAGGTTTCTTGTGGTATCTTTGTGGACAAGACGAAGAGATGTGGGCTGGGTTGTAGTACAGTTAGATGGCTGTGAAACTGGAGACCCAAAGAAAAATCAGTAATGTGTTTGTCAATTTGACAATTCAATTCAACAAACACTTATCAAGCGCCTACTATGTGCCAGCCACTGTGCTAAGTGCTGGGGATACAAATAAGAAAAAGATAGTCCCTGCCTTCAAGGAGCTTACAATCTAATAGGAAAAGACTTAGAGGGAGGTCTTGACACAAGTACTCCAGATATTTGTCCTTGAATCTGGGGTGTTTAATATTTTTTTCAGTTACTTGGACCAAAGACATAGACAACATGCTAATTAAATTTTCAGATGACACAAAATTAGGGACAGTTCACACGCTGGATGGCGTAAGGGTCCAAAAAAAGCCCAAAAGGCTAGAATATTTGGCCAGATCTAATAGAGTGGAACCATATAGTTAAAAAGGCTAAATCTTAAACTTTGGTTGCAAAACCCCATCTTTGTGGATACTAGAAGGGAGAGGAACAGCTGGATAGCAATTCTTCTGAAAACAACCTGGGAATTTTAGTAAACTGCACACAAAACATGAATGAAAACTGCAATAGGGAGGGCAGAAAAAGTGACAGTTATTACATTTTTCATATTTAATAACTACCCTCCAATCAAGATTTTCTACTTATCATTCTCTAAACATGTTGTGCCCCTTCCTTTACGGAGAGGCCCAGAGACTCCAGCCTAACGGAGTGACAATTCTGCTATTCTCAACTCTGATCAGACCCCATTTTATGAAGGATATCACTATAAATCATTCCCTTTCACACATTCCACAGCCTAGCCAATTTGCCTTTCTCTCTGCTCCACATGTACAATACTCCATCTCTCATCTCTATACCTTTGTATAGGCAGTAGCCCATGCCTAGAGCCCATGCCTAGATTTCCTCCTCACCTCCATCTCACACAGTCCCTAGTTCCCTTCAAGCCTCAGGTCAAGTATTGCATCTAAAGCAGTACTTTATGAAACCTCTCCTGCTCCTCTAGCTATTGGACCTTGCCCCCCAAATTTCTTTGCTTTTGTTTTGTAATATATTTTGCCTATATTTACATGTGTATATGTTGTCTCCCAAAATAGAATTTAAGTTCCTCAAGATCAGGGGCTTTTTCATTTTTTACTTTCTTTGCCTAGTGTCTGGTACATAACAGGCACTTTAAAAAGGCTTTCTATCTGATTGACTAACATCAGTAAGCTGAGGAACATAGAAAGAGAACAGCAAGATCTGAAAAGCCTCAAGATCATTCCATGAGCAGACTGGTTAAAGTTACTGGAAGAAGAGTGCTTAGCCTATAGAACAGAAGGCTTAAGGGTGACATGAAAGTCATCTTCAAGTATCTGAGGGGTTGACATATGGAAGAAAAAAAAATTCAATTTGTTCTTTTTGAGCTCAGGGACTAGAACTAAGTAATGAGTAGGAATTTATTTGTGTGTGTGCATGTGTGTGTATGTGTGTGTGTGTAAGTTTCAAAAAGGAAGATTCACCCTGATGTAATGAAAAGACTTTATAACTACTGGAGCTATCCAAAAGTGGGGGAGACTGCCTTAGGAGATGGCAGATTCCCTCTCATCGGCAGCCTTCAGGATAAGGTTGAAAAACCACTTCTTAGAGGTTTTGTGTATGCAATTCCTAATCAAGTATGGTTGTCTTCTATTCTGATTCTGGGCTTTTACGTGTTGTTAATACCTAACACACTGTTGGATAAAGTAAGTGCTGAAAAAATGTTTACTGAATGAATGATTCAATCAAAGTGTATTGAGGATACCTTTTAAAAAGAATTTGACATGTACACCAGAGATTTAAACATAAAAAGAATGCTTTTACTTCTCAAATTAGACCTTCTGTGGAAAAATTATAGGAAAATATGGAAAAGAATTATCTGGCTTGAGAAAGAATGGTGATTTGCATTAGTTGAAGCAATACTCACACTAATGAAATCCCAGACCCATCAAACCATCATTGGGATTGAAAACACAACAAATTGCTTGAATTAACCTGAGATGACTTTTAATTTTCTGAATGTGTTATGTTATGGAGCTAATGTTTGACTTTATATTTGAATATAATAGACCTCCTTCTAGGTGGAATGATCATGACTCAAGCCAGGAGACCTCCCACGTTACAGAGCTAATAGACCTATACAATCAGTGATAGCACACACCTTTTATTCAAAACCAATTGATTCCCTATTGAATTTCCCACAATGACTGTTCCAAAACTTTCCCTCTCTCCTCAAACTCCTGCTCCACATATTCCTCCTATCTCAGCATTCTCCTTAGTGCCTAACTTCACTTGTCCTTCTGAGAGAATGCAGATCATCTAACCTGAGCTTTCACACTCAAAATCTACCTTCTCCCTTCCGATATTTCTTTCTTCACTCTCTTCTTCTCCTCCTTTCCCCTCTCTGAAGAAGAAACGGCTCTGCTCTCATCCTTACCAGGTTACCTTCCTTCCATGCGTCCTTACTCCATTGATTTTTTCATCCTTTATTTTTCCTTTATTTTTAATATCTCCCTGTTGACTCCATCCCTACCATCAATAAACATGTTTTTCTTTTTTGTACCCTAATTTTTTTTCTAAAATCTCTTCCAAAAATGTGTGTATGTGCCCTTTAAACTTTCAAAGGAGACATATTTAGAGCTGGAAGGGATGTTTGAGTTCATCCAATCTAACAGCCTTATTTTACAAATGAAGAAACGGAGAGCCAGAAAGGTTATGTGACTTGCTTGTGGTCACTCAGGTCACACAGAGCCAAGATTTGATCCCAGGCTGAGAATGAGCCCAAGGGGACTTTAAATCCAGTAGTCTTTGTATTCCATGTTACCTCCTCAACAGACTTCAAGAAAGAATAGTCTGCTTTCACTGAGGCCTCCATTTTTTCACCAGCCACTCACTACTCAAGCCCTTGTAATCTGGCTTCTGTTCCCACCTAAAAATGGATCTTGCATATCAAAAGTGCTAAGTAAATGTGTTTTTTTTAATTGAATTGACTCCTGCATGCTCAGAAACCAGAAATTTTGAGAGGAATAATAAACTCTCCAGTAGATATTTTACAAATTATATAGATTAGATTCCTTACACAGCTGCTTGATGGAAAAATCAAATATGAAATGAAGCATTCCTCTTAAATGAAGTAAGGCAGAGACTTCCCATTAATAGAGTGACTTTTCCATCACACGTATCTTTTAAGATGGACTCATATATGCAACTTTCCCTTCAAAAATTTTACTTGGAATGACAGTGACAATTTAGTTGTTCGTTTGTTTTCCCCCTCCATGTCCCAGGTGCCTACCACAGTGCCAGAAGTAAAGAAGGTACTGAATTAATGCTTGTTGGCTGACAGAGCGATAGAATGCAAAAATCCCAGGCCTTAATGAGACCTCAGAGGTCTTCCAGCCAAATCCATACCTGATAATTCCTTACCATATCCTCCTTAGTGATCATCTATGTTTTGCTTAAGACTTCTAATGACCCTGAAGCCTCTACTTGTAGCCCATTCTGATTTGTGCCAACTTTCATTGTTGGGTAGTTTTTCCATCCGTTGAGATGAAGTCTACCTTGCTGAACTTGTGCCCATGGTTCCTAGCTCTCTCCTCTAGGGCAGAGCAGAATCAGTCAAACCTTTTTGTCATTTGATTGTCTTTGGCACACGGAGAACAACCATGTTCCCCCATCTTCTCTTCCCCAGGCTAAACTTGCCATGTCTTTCAATATATCCTCATGTGCCAAGGTGTCTACTTTCTTCAGCATTCCCCTATATGTTCCCCAGCTGATCAACATCCCTCCTAAGATGTGACATCCAGAAACAAAGTACTCCAGGTATAGTCTGAATAGGGTTGTTGTTTGTCTGTTCTTGAAGAGGACCATGACATCAGGTTGTTATGCCATGGCATGCAAGTGAATTGGATTTAAGTAAGGGAGGGCTGGCACTACAGAACTATTACTTCTAAGATTTATTTGTTTTTTCAGCTTCCAAGTCTCACTGCTGACTCCTACTTAGTGAGCAGTCATCCAATGGGTCTAATTTAGTATAGAAGAAGAGTTTCCATTGTTAACTAAAATATTTAGTCAATAAATTCTCTTACCTAATGCAGAGAGAAAAGGACTGTAAGGAGAGCTCTTTATTTCTACCCTGTTCTCATCACACTGAAAAATCCTCCATTGTATTAGAAGAGTTCCTTAGATTGAGTACTGCCAAGCTACCTAGCCATTACTCAATGGGTCTCTTTTATCCTATCCCACATGGTCTTTTTGAGTCCTCCACATTCTACATGAACTACTTCCACTCAGAAAGTGCAGCCCCTATCATAACAGTCCCAGGAGGGGTGGCTAGGTGGCACAGTGATTAGAGAACCGGCCCTGCAGTCAGGAGGACCTGAGTTCAAATTCAGCCTCAGACTTACTAGCCATGTGACCTTGGCCAAGTCTCTTAACCCTAATTGCCCTCCCCCCCAAAATAGTCCCAGGAGTTCTGTCTCCCCCAAAGCACGTACCCAGATTTCCACAATTTCCCATTTCAGTAGATCGTAGAGCTGTGGAGAATTCATCCCAGGAGCCTGAAGCAGATTCATCTCGGACCTTCTCTCTCATCAGAGACCCATTCTTAAAGCTAGAGACAGAAGAAATGACAACTGTTAAATTTAAAATTAATTTTTCCCCAAAGAGCTGATCAATATTGGATAGAAATACTTAGAACCATCTTCTTGAAGAACACCATAATCAGAAGTTCTTCGTCCAAGCACTAAAATCCAGTAAAGCCCAACTTTCACTAGCCTAGTATCAAGCAATGAGGCAAACAAACATTTATTGAGCATCTATTACTCCAGGAGCGCTAGGTGGCACAGTTAAGTCAGTGAAGACAGCCTGGAGACAGGAGGACCTGAGTTCAAATTCAGCCTCAGACACTTAACACAAAACTGTGTGACCTTGAGCAAGTCACTTAACCCCAATTGCCCTGCCTTCTCCCCCGCCCCAAAAAGAGCGTCTATTATTCTAGATGGGGTTATGAAGAGTTAGATATGACTGAAATGACTGATAAAAAAAATCCCATTTAGTATGGGTGCCAAGAATGCGGCTACTTAATTCAAAAATTTTTTAAATTTTACTTTGCTATCCTATTTTGTAAATACCATTTTTAGCTATGATCTCACACATTTCATCCTGGTGTGATATGGCTGAGCTAGGCTACACTGGTGTGGGTAAATAAACCAAAGAAAGTAATTTATGGGACCTTCCCTACAAGTGAACCTGGTCCCCATAAACTTAGAGCTTCTGGCCTTTAGACTGCAAGACTAGTATTAATTATTTACTCAGTCAGTCATTCTAAATGCAGTTGTCATGCACTACTATATGCAAAGGACTATACTAGACACTGGCTTAATAAATACAATTAACGTATATGACCTTTATCCAATCGCTTACCTTCTCAGGGACAGGGGAGAAAAAAGAGGGAGGGGGACAATTTGGAACTCAAAATTAAAAAAAAAGAATGTTGAATGTTTTTACATGTAATTATGGGGTAAAGTAAAATACTATTTTCACAAAAATGCATAAGGTTAATAAGGCATAGTTTCATCATCAAGAACAGTGGTTCTCAACCTTCCTAGTGCTGCGACCCTTTAATATAGTTCCTCATGTTGTGGTGACCCCCCCACGCATAAAATTATTTTCATTGCTACTTCATCGTAATTTTGCTACTGTTATGAATCTGATATGCAGGATGTATTTTCATTGTTACAAATTGGACATAACCCACAGGTTGAGAACCGCTGCTCAAGAAGCTGACATTCCACCATGGGTTATTAGATATTTTTAAAATGACACAAATGAGCATTCTGTTCCTGTCTTGGGTACTGTATCACTTTTTAGCTTACTTGTTTCTGTCTCTGTTGTATCTTCTCACAAGTCTATAGGCTCTAAGCAGACTGGAAGTACTCTTAGAGAGCATTCATTTAGTCAGACCTCCTAATCTTAAAGATTTTGTGTGTTAGATTTCAACAGAATTTAACACAACAATGGAAGCGAGGCTGCTGTTTTCAGACCATAAAATATAAGCAACCTACCACAAAAGCGCCATGTATTCTTGAGAATTAACAGGGTTACAGAAGATGTGGCCTTCTAAAGCAGGGGTTGGCTCCTTGATCCAGAGAAACAGAGTATCGCTGGTGCCAAGGCTGACCTAAGAGTTAAGAAAGTGTACCAAAAGCAACAGTAAACTTCTACCACAGAAAGCGTATGGAAGGAAATTAAGAGCATTGTGAAAAATTACTTCTGTTTTTAAATAGCACCTTAAGTCATTTTAAGTCAATAAGATACAGAAATGCGATCCCAGCCGCTCACCATATAAATTGTAGCTGTATTTCCTCCATTCCCTCCCTACTCAGCCCCTGAAACTATATACACACAAATACCATCAGTGCTACAAACCCATCTTAAACACCACAAGACCACTGATTTAGAGCTGGGAGGGGCTGCAGAGGCCATCTGGACCAACCACTTCATTTTACATGAGGAAATTCAGCTAAGTGACTTGTCCAAGGTCACGCAGGTAGAAAACAGTGTTAGCACTTGCTCCCTGGTCCTCCAACTTCAGAATAAGTGCTCTTTCCACTATAGAATATTGCCAGTCCAAACAGAGACAGCAAGGCCCCTTGTCCTGGATGCTGTAGAGCTGGGGCTCTTAACCAGGGGTATATGAATGTTTTGAAATGCATATTTTGATGTCTGTGTTTCAACCTAATTGGTTTCCCTTGTAATCTCAGGTATATTATTTTACTAATTTAAAAACATTATTCTGAGGAGGGGTTCATAGGCTGTACCAGACTGCCAAAGGGGTACACAACTCAAAAATGTTAAGAGTTATCACTTCAGGATTAAATGGAGGGTAGTACAGGGCCTCTTTGCTCCCCTTGTACTTAGAGATTCTATGGCTCCATGATTTTGTGATTCTGACAATTCTGACAAAAATTCTATAATTCTGTGACTCACAGTGTATAGTTACTAAAAGGTAGAAGGCCCAAGTTAGGAAAGCACACTGCCAGAAATTCTGCAGGCTATTCATTTAGTGAAGGAAAAGAGCTTCCCTTAATAAACAGGGTATTGTTTTCTACTGGACAGTTACACTAATTCAGACCAATATTCCACTCTTTCTCTCCCTCCCTCCCCCCTCTCTCTCCTCCTCTCTGTCTCTGTCTCCCTCCCTCTCTCCCTCTCTCTCTCTCTCCCTCCCTCTTCCCCCCTTTCTTTCTGTCTCCGTCTCCCTCCCTCCCTCTCCCTTCCTCCCTCCCTTTCTCTCTCTCTCTCCCTCTCTCCTTCTCCCCTCCCTCCTGCCACCCCTCCCTCTTTCTCTCTGTCCTTCTCTCCCTCCCTCTTTGGGACCTCACCCCTTCCTTCACACAATAAGGCAATGCTAGAAGTCTGGGAGCCTATAATGGATACCTCAGCATGTTTGGTGCCCCTCCCCTCACTCCCTAGGTCTGAAGGGGATCCAGAGGGAAACCCTTGGGGAATATCCTGCTTTGAGAAATGAAATGTGATGTGTTTATTTATGAATGAACATGTATTAGTTGAATGATATTCTTTTAAAAAATAAAACTTACTGCAATGTCACCTTCTTCCAGTCTCATTCCAGCTAATGATGCTGAAAAGATCAAGAAAAGCACAGTCACATTATTATTACAATCAACAGCATATTCAGAATGTTTATTAAGCACTTCCTGTGTGGAAAATAAGGGGTCACAAACAATTTGGACAGTTCTCACCAATGAGAAAGGAAGTTTCATTCCACTGCAGGAGTGATTCCAGGGACTTTGCCTCCTTGAAACCCAAGCAGAATTTCCCCTATGGAAATGGGAAGAGGCTGGAGCATCCCAAATGCCTGCACTGACACTAGGAACCAAGTCCTCTTTTTACAAGCAAATGGAATCTATTAGGCGACCAACTTTGGACCCTTCATTTATCACATGAGGAGACATTAGCAAAATAACGTAGGACAATCCCACAATCCAAAATGAGATTTCATCAGAAAATAGCTGAAGGGTCTGTTTGTTTAGAGATAGAGGAAAACTATGGATCTGTGGAGTCCATAATTCTTTCCTACCTCCAGAGAATGCCGTGGTATTCTACCTTGCCATGGCTAATGCCTCCCAAGAAGATGCTCTGCATTTTCTCTCTCCTTCCATCCTTATCCTCTATCCCAGATCTGATCTGGTGGGACCAGAAGGAAGTGGATGCCATAGTCTGCCTCTTTTTCAACCTTCCTCCTAAAGCAGGGGTAATGCTATTGTAAGTACTATGTGTTCCCTCCCATGAGAAGAGGTAAGGGAGTGGGATCATTATCCTGGCAAGGTGAAAGGGCCTTACAACCTGCCCTGCCACTATGCTCCACCCCCCAAGACCTCAAGTCACTGCCAGCAATCAGTGATCAAACAATACACCTCAAGGATACCAGGGTCAACTAGGTGGCCCAGTGGATAAAGATCTGGGCCCTAGAGTCAGGAAGACCCAAATTCAAATTCAGCTTTAGACATTTACTAGGTGTAAAACCCTGAGCAAGTCACCAAATCTCCATCTGTTTCAGTTCCCTGAAATATAAAATGGGAATAATAAAGCACCTACTTCATAAGGTCAAATGAAATAATATTTGTAAAGCACAGTGTTTAGCACATAGAAAGTGTTATAGAAATGCTAGCCATTACTACTACTACCACCACCACCACCATTAGCACTAGCATTACTATTACTGCTCCTGCTGCTGATTCTGTTGCTGTTACTGCTGCTGCTGCTTTTACTACTGCTACTGCTACTGCTACTACTATTACGTCTGCTACTTCTGTATTGCTCCTGTTGCTGCTCCTGCTCCTGTTTTTACTACTACTTCTGCTATTACTGTTATTACCGCTTCTGCTTCTACTACTGCTGCTGCTACTAATTCTGCTACTACAAATCCCCTGGAATTTGTTCTGTGAAGTTTGGATTCAGTCAAAGGGCAGAACTTGAGAACCTAGAAGGCCACAGGTGGCCTCAAAGTCACAGGTTCCCCACCGCTGGACCAAAACTGTGCCTTTCTGCCTTAACACTGACCCCAATATAAGAACCACTTCTAATTCTTCTCAGCCATATACATGAGCCAGATCAATGAAAGATGGAATGGTGATGGCATAGTTCTTAATAAATTGTCAGTTGTGACCACTAAATCTTAGAATGTTCTCCAGCAATCAGCAAGAGACAAGTACTTCAATCTTTTTAAAGTCAATACTTCCTTCATTCCTGAAGACATTATGCCCTTCGTGTATGTGATGGAGGCAGTAGTGTCAAGTTTAAATAGAAATGAGGTCCTCTAATCTGTGCCAAAAGATCCCTGCAGGCCTCTCATAATGTTATCTATGTTTTATTTTATTTTATTTATTTTGTTAAATATTTCAGAATTTTAATCTGGTTTGGGCCATACTCGGGAGTTTTGTGGGTCACAGGGCTACATATTTGATACCTCATGTCTAGAGAATTGGAACTTATTTATAAACTGGCAGTTCTAGATGAGCAGCTTCCAAATGATCAAACATTTCCATTAGCCTTTCCTCATGCTCTTCCAGTGCTTTTTAGAATATTGAGACTGTTCACTTGGCCAGCACTTCCAAGTAGTTCACATTATCAAGCACGTTCTTCACGAGCCCCCGGAAAGGGGCAGGTGCCTATGAAATTCCTTGGTATTTCCAAACTGGTAGAATTCTAACTGAGCAGATGAAGGCCACCTTCCCCTTGCTTTCTTTATCTGAAAGTAGTCACTATATAAGTTCAACACTGGAAACCATTTGGGTTCTATAAACAACTATCCAAGACATCTTGAGCTTCTGGCATGAGCATTGATTTAGCTTAGTCTTCTTGTTCAAAGTTAGATAACCCACATATATCCAGATCTTTCCACTTTCCTTCCATACCACCCCTCTGAGGGAGTCACACAGAGAAGGATTCCATTATGGTACCATTGACTAATGGTTTCTTCAGGTTATTACTCTAGTTTCCCACCCCAAAAGGGCAATATTCCATTAATAATGTCAAAAAGATCAGGATTTATTGAGGTAGATTCTGTTCATGTTTGACAGGCACACCACATGTCCCATTTATGCAAAGAACATCAGTCTCCATGGTGAGTTTGTTCCTTAGATGATCCTTCTCTTCTGTAGGTACTAGAGACTCACTAAAATCCAATTTTTCTACATCCGCTCTTGAAGTGAAAGGGAGTGTTGTTGTGATGCTCTCTTCCACCACTAATCTCTCTGGCTTATCAAGTAAAATCCAGTCCTGCCTCTGTGGGGTTGATGTGCCAGAGCAGCAATAAGCTTCCTCACAAGAAAACGGATTTTTGAGGTATCCAAAGCAATGTTTGCCTCTACTTTGAACAAGGTGGACTTGGTCCCAATCAACACCAACATCACTGAGGTAAAGGATCTAGACATCCTACAGTCTTGATGTCTGCCTACCTGTTGACACTCACAAGTTCTCCAGGGAAAATCAAACTCACATTGGTGTCATCCAAACATGAGGCTAATCCATGTCACTCAACACACAGAGACCTAGCCCCTGCATGGGGTGTAGACGTACATGTTGCATGGCCTACAACTGTCCCTGAGAATAACATCCGAGCATTCTATACCTTCAGTTCTAGGTACAGTCAGCACAGCCCCAATCTTAAAGTCAGGAAGACCTGACTTTAGATGCTTACTAGCTTTATGACTCTGGGCAAGTCTCTTAGTTTCCCAGGATCAGTTTCCTCCTCTGTAACCTGGTGATAATAATAACAGCACCTATCTCTCCAAGTTACTATGAAAATTAAATAATACATGTAGAATGCTCAGCAAATTTTAAAGTGGTGTATTGAGAGTAGCTATTATCATTAAAATCATCATTATAATTATAATCCCTGTCATTATTTTCTTGACCATCATTACTGCATGAGGTTTTTATAAGTTCAAGTGTAAAGGATACAGGTAAATGTTATTGGTCAAGAATAAGGCTATTTGAGAACTGAGCTAATCTCTAGCCCCACCTCCGAGCTTGCTGCCTTCTGCTGGCCAGGTGGGATTCATCTTCTGGCATGTGGATTCCAAATTTCTCCTTTGATTGCATCCAGCATTCACGTGTGCATCTTGTCCACAGCTGTAGCTGTGTTACAGCTCCATCTCTTTGGCTGTACTGTGCTGCTGCTGCTGCTCATTTAGAACTGACCTCTGGTACCTTCCTTTCTGGGAAAAACAGCACTAGCCACTGTGCCATTTCCTGGGAGATTTGCCCTGAGGCTCTGAAGGCTCCTCTGCATGATCTGGGGTAACCTCTCTCTTGGCTTCAGTGACCCAGACCTGGCTTAGAGCTAATCAGAACCAGTTTGGTTAATGTAAAGCCTCTCTCCTTCTCTCTTCCCTTCACCTTGAATCTCTTCAGCAGGCATATGAGCTGAGAGAGAGAGAGAGAGAGAGAGAGAGAGAGAGAGAGAGACTATCCATGATATTCAATCATTGTTAAGTACCCCCTAAAATGTCCTTGTCACACAACTCCCTCTTCTTCATTTGTTAGAGCAAGACAAGTGGTTTAGTCAGGAAGAGTGTGTGTGTGTGTGTGTGTGTATGGCAACCTAAAAAGAAAATAAATTAGAAATGAAAAAAAACTTCACTTGGTTCTAGCACGAGTCTCAGTTGGCCCCATAATTAGTGGATATGTGGTGATTATTCCTGGATCCTAAGTTCTAGCACCCAGATAGGAAGATGCAATGGTGGAATCTCTTAGCCTAGGAGATGAAAACCATGGAAAGGGAGGGGGGTCAACTATGTGGCCTCAAGGGAGGGGAGAACTGTACCACAAGAACCAAGAGATGGCAGGAGCTTTTTTGCACTATGGTAGAAAAGTCATGGGGGCATCATAGTATGGAGAAAAGAGCCCTGGTTCTGGCAGCAGAGGAATTTTTCTGGTTCCTGAGGCTAACTACCTGT
Source organism: Pseudocheirus occidentalis (assembly GCA_028646575.1). Taxonomy (NCBI): domain Eukaryota; kingdom Metazoa; phylum Chordata; class Mammalia; order Diprotodontia; family Pseudocheiridae; genus Pseudocheirus; species Pseudocheirus occidentalis. The sequence continues at coordinate 53,979,233 of CM053599.1, read as the reverse complement.
GTGAACTCAGGCAAATCTTTTCACCTCCATAAGCTTCAGTTTCTTCATCTTTAAAACAAAGAGTTGGCCTAATGGCCTCTGGAGTCACTTCCTGCAAGAGAAGGGGGACTGTCTGGACAGCACCTCCTAGGGAGAAGTAGGAGTTGCTGAACAGCTCCAGCTATGTGTAGAGAAGAGAGCAAGCCTATGGTCAAGGGATCAATGAGATCTTTCAGAGCAAACCTGTTTCAGCATTTGGAATGTTGGAGCTCTGATGAAAAGAAGATTGACTTTTTGGCAATACCAAACAACCAAATTCCTTTTGGGGAACCCCAAATATTATACTCCAATATTACCTTGGACTAATATTATAAAATTCTGAAGATTTGTATTAAACGCTATTAAAGGCTCAGTGGAAGGAAAGGTTTACTCTCAAGTTTGAGACTAGAACCTAAGTCATGTAAATGGATGAAGAAAACATATATTTAGACTGGAGGGAAAAAACCAACTAGGAAAAAACATATTATCTCTGAATATTTGAAGGGTTATTAATAAGGAAGAGAAAGTAGATTTATTCCTTATGTCTCTAGAGGTGGAAGTAGAACCAGTAGGTGAAATTTATAGGGAGACAGATTTTGGTTCCATATAGGAAAAAGTCATGAGTCCATGCTAAACCAAAATGGAAAATACTACCTCAGGAAGAAGTGATCACCTATTTGCTACAAATGTGCAAGTAGAGAGTGGACGAGCCCATTGAAGATGCTAAACATGGAATTCCTATATGGGACAAGAACTTGGGCTAGCTCAGGTCCTTGCATCCTATAAGATTTAATTCTACAAGTCTATGGAATACAGCAGAAGGAGGACGGTGGTGCAAAACCTTGTAACAGAATGATAAAAAAAAGAATGGAAAAAAACTGTTCCTAAGAAGTAGTGACTATGTGTAATGGTCCTACTGACTTGTTTTTCTTATAGATTGACAAGTTCAGAAACATCTACTTCTGAAAACACAGAATGTGCTTCTCACCTGGATTGTCTCCAGTGAAGGCTATTACTTTACATTCGGAGTTGATCCCGTAACGATGAACGTAATAGGAAGAAATAGGTCCCTAGGCAGAAAAATAGCAAAAAAAGTCAAATCATTAATCACAGAGTCTTATTGTCCTAATTTTGCAGATGAATAAACAGATCAGAGAGGCTTAATGATTAGCCCATGGTCAAAGAGCTAGTAAGTTCGAAAGGCTTTCTCCTATGTCTAGTGACTTAGTTATGTCTCTACTATGTCATGCTTATTCCAAAAGAATTTCTCAATTTCATAGCTGATAGCATTTACATACACATAGTCAATATACATATTCTTGTTCTGGTTTAGATTTTTAAAATTTGGAATAATTTCATACTCCACATTTCTTTGTATTCTTTGTATTTATCATGTTTATGGTGCAATAATATTTATGTTTAAAAGCCACAAATTATTTAGCCATCCTTTAGGTACTAGATATGTGGATTATTTATTTCGCCACCACCCCCTTTTTGCTATTATGAATAAATCTAAGAAGTAGCTATGAATATAGAGATGAACTTGGAGTCATAAAGACCTTTAGAGTTCCACTTCTGATATATACTGGTTGTATGACCTTGGGCAAGGCACTTAACCTCTCATTGACCACCCCCTTGCAAATTATCTAAGATTATAAATTTCAGAGCAAATATTGATTATGTAGAGATAAAAATTACAGGTCCAGCACAAAACAGCAGTAATTTATTATGAAAATTTTTATGGTGATAGGTATTTCCATCTTTTCATAAAATCCTTAGGTATAGTCCTAGTAATGGGATCATTAGAACAAAACTATGAATGGTATTCATTAGTCAAGACAGTTTATTTCCTACCATATGTACCATTCTTCCCCATCCCACACCAAATAACAGCAGCAATCATCTGGAAACCAGTTTACCAACATTTTTTCATTACCAGTCTGCTGAGTCAGTTACAGAGATATGAAGCTATAAAGATATGAGTATTTCATATATAGTATATTTAAACAAGTAAAGAAAAACCTTACTCCAACATTCTTCAATCTAAATTCTTTAAGTAGGTAAGCAACTGTGAGTTGCTGGAAAAGTCATGACTGGTACCTTCCCTAGGCCATCAGCTGTGAGATCCTTCAACTTGAGCCACATGCACTGAAATTTTCCTGAGAATTTTTCTGAAATACGCTAACATCCCAAGAAAGCAAAAATCAAAAACATGCCTTCAAAAATTAATAGCATATAGCAGCAGGTGGTTGCTGCTGAAAAGAAATTGAACACGTCTGAAAGCAATGTACAGAAATGAATTTTAAAATAAGGGAAAATTAAACACATGCCCAGTTTTTCACTTATCAAAAAAAGTCATCTACCCTCAGAGGAGAGGGAGAGGTGGGGGAAGAGAACACCAGAAATTTAAAAAATAAAATAAAATTTTTAAAGTTTTAGTATATGAGGTATTCCTGATGGGAAAGGTTTTTTTAAGGGTTTGTTTCCTTTGTTTAAAGTTTTATGACTTTCATTTTCCAATTCAACTTGGGACAAATCATGTGTACTGAAGGGTGCTACCAGCCTCTTTGTGACACCCAGGCAAACCTCTAGTCAGTAAGGCACAAGTGAAGTAGTTTGGAGGAAAAGATTTGGGAACAAAAGATTCACTGTAGTCTACTCTGTAGAGGCAGAATGTTGTTTGTAGAGGAACATGTACTGGAATATAAGACCAAAAGACTTTCCCCGTTAGATAAATGCTCAACGAGCAGGAACTAATGGTTTTCAAAAGAAGAAATTCAAAATATCAACAACTATATGAAAAAAATGCTCCAATTTACTCAAAAAGTACATTAAAATAACTCTGAAACTTCATGTCATATCTAACAAATTGGCAAAGATAATAAAAAAGAAAAAAGCATTCAGTGTTAGAGGAGCTGTGGGAGACAAGAATAACAATAAACTAATGCAGAGCCATGAACTAGTCCAACCATTCTGAAAAAAAAATTTGGAATCATGCAAGAAAAATAACTAAATTGTTTATATTTTCTATGTCAGTGACGTCATTAGTAAATATATACCTAAGGAGATCAAAGACAGAGTACAAAAGTACTTTTTGTGGAAAGAAAAAAAAGTTACACAGAGGTACCCATAGACTGAGGAATAAACTAATGAAGTTATGTAAACATAATGAAATATAATTGTGACTTGAAAAATAGAAAATTAGGAGAAATGCAGAAAAACTCAGGAAGATTTCATGAACAGAGTGAAGAACTAAGAGAAAATAGATAAAGGAATATAAGGAAAAAAAATCAGATTTTAGGTTAATAAAACAACTTATCTTGATTCCAGAGACTCAGGATGAAATTTTTTTCCACTACCCTCACTAATGAGGTGGGAGAACCACAAGAAGTTTCAAAGAAACTTTTTTTTAAAGTATGCTTTGATCTAGTCATTTTGTAAAAGCAGTTTAGAACTATGTCCCCAAAGCTATCAAACTATGCATACACAGTAATACCACTACTAGATCTATATCCTAATGATATAAAAAAAGAGGGAAAAGATCCCTGTATAGAAAAACAGGTTCTTTTCATGGTGGCAGAGAATTGGAAAATGAGGGAGTGTCTATTAAATGAGGAATGACTGAATAAGCTATGGTACATTTATTTGATGGAATTCTATTGTTTTGTAAGAAATGTTGCTGCTCCTGCTGCTAATAATAGCTAATATTTATAAAGCATTTTAAGGTTTGCAAAGTACTTTACATATGTTATTTCATTTAATACTCACATCCCGGTGAGGTAGGTCCTATTATTATCCCCACTTTATGGATATGGAAACTGAGATTGAGATAGGTAAAGTAACTTGCCTACAGTCACACAGTTAGCAAGTATCAGAGGCAGGATTTGAACTCAGATCTTCCTGACTATCTCTATTCCCCATACCACCAAACAAAGGAGATGATTTCAAAGAAACATGGGGAAAATTGTATGAACTGATGTAGAATTAAGTGAGCAATTTATACAATAACATCTGTATTATAGAGACAATTTTGAAAGACTTAGGAATGTTGATCAACACGATGGCCAACCACAATTCCAGAGAACTTGAGACCAAACATGTTACCCACCTCCTGATACAGAACTGATGAACTCAGAGTACAGATCAAGCCTTTTCTTTTTTAACATGACCAATGTGAGAATTTGTTTTGTTTGATTATGCGTGCTTCTTAACATGGGTTTTATTTTTCTTGCATTCTCAACTGGTGGATAGAGTGAGAAGGAGTGAAGGACAGAGGGAATGAGGGAGACAGTGCAGCTCTGAAAATTAAATTAAAAAATAAAAAAGGAGGGAGCCAATATGGCAGCATAGAAGCAGGAGAACTCTGCAGCTGCCCCCATAACCACCTCAAATACCTATAAAATATACTCTAAACAAATTTTAGAGCTCCAGAACCCAAAAAATTACAGAAAAACACATCTCCCGCTGAAGGCAGCCTGGCAGGCGGGATGGGAAGGGTTCATCTGAGACCAGTCCCTGCTTCATCCCCAGGGCCACCAGGACCAGCTGTGGCTGGAGCATTTGGGAGAGTAGATCACCGGCAGCTGCAGCAGTTTCCAGTATTATCAACCCCATAAAAAACAAGGACAAATTGAAAGGTCAGTGGAACTCAACTAAATTTGGAGGAAAAAAGCAGGTTCAGCTGATTGATCCCAGGGCAAGAAAGCAGTGGAAGCAGAGGCCCTGTAGCCACCTCCAAGTGACTGCTTTCAGAGCTCTCAGCCTGCAGATTGCAGGGGGCCCAAGCGATCATTCAGAGGCCAAGTGCTCTTGCATTAACCTGCCTGGATCAGGATTGTGGTCTTGGGTGGTAGTCCTGAGGTGTGTGACCAGTGAGCCAAAGCTTAGGGGGGGACGGGGTTGCACTGCAGAGACAGGCACCTCCTAATAGCTCTGGCAGTTGTGAAAACCCCAGCAATTTGGGACAAATCTCTCCCCCCAAGAAACAGAGATCTACTGTGGCTCAAAAATCAAGTTAATTGACTGGCAACATGAACAGGCAAAGGAAGCAAACCAAGCTCAGCAAACCAACTTTAGATTCCTTTTTGGGGACAAAAAGGAACAAAGCATGGAATGGAAGGAAGACAACACAGTCAGATCTCCCATACCAAAAGCTTCCAAGAAAAATGTAAACTGCTTAGAGGCCATGGAGGAGCCAAAGAAGGATTTTGAAAACCAAATTAGAGAAGTGGAGGAAAAATTGGGAAGAGAAATGAGAATGATGCAAGAAAATCATGAGAAGAGTCAACAACCTAACTGAAGAAAATAACACCTTAAAAAAATAGATTAACTCAAATGGCAAAAGAGGCCCAAAAAGCCAATGAGGAGCAGAATGCCTTAAAAAGTCGAATTTGCCAGATGGAAAAAGAATCTCAAAAGCTCACTGAAGAGGATAATTCCTTCAGAATTAGAGTGGAGCAATTGGAAGCAAATGACTTTATGAGAAATCAAGATACCATTAAACAGATACAAACTAATGAAAAAATAGAAGGCAATGTGAAAAATCTTCTTGAAAAAACTACTGACCTGGTTTATATATATATATATAAAATTACATGCAACTGGGAAAATAGATCTGGGAGAGACAATTTTAAAATTACTGGACTACCTGAAAGCCATGATCAGAAAAAGAACCTAGAAATCATCCTCCAAAAAATTCTCAAGGAAAATTGCCCTGATAGTTTAGAATCAGAGGGCAAAATAGAAATTTAAAGAATTCACTGATCACTTCTTGAAAATGATCCCCCAAAGAAAATTCCTAGGAATGTCACAGCCAGATTCCAGAGTTCCCAGATCAAGGAGAAAATATTACAAGCTGCCAAGAAAAAACAATTTGAATACTGTAGAAACACAATCAGGATAACCCAGGATCTAGCAGCTTCTACATTAAGGGATTAAAGGGCCTGGAATACAATATTCCAGAGATCAAGGGAGCTAGGATTAAAACCAAGAATCACCTACCCAGGAAAATTGAGGATAATGTTTCAGGGGAAAATATGGTCATTCAATAAGGTGGAGAACTTTCAAGCATTCCTGATGAAAAAAACCAGAGTTGAATAGAAAATTTGACATTCAAATAAAAGAAGCATGAGAAGGTAAACATGGAAAAGAAATCATAAGGAACTTATCAAAGTTGCACTATTTACATGCCAACATGGAAAAACAATAATTGTAACTTGCAAAACTTTTCTCAGTATGAGGATAGATGAAGGGAATATAAATATATGTGTGTGTATACATATATATATGTATATATGTATATATACACACATATGTACATACACATGTCTATATAGGAGAGCATGTGTGTGTATGAATACATATCTGAATGTGTGTATTTATGTGTACATATAGGGCACAGGACCCATTTAATAGGAAGGGATGATATTTTAAAAGGTGAAACTGAGAGGTGGGAGAGGAATAGAATGAGAGGAGACAGGGAGAGACAGAATGGGGTTAATCATCTCATATAGAAGAGGCAAGAGATAACTGTTACAATAGAGGGGAAGAATAGGAAGGCAAAAGGGAAACGGTCAACTTTACTCTCGTTGAATTTGGCTTAGGAAAGGAATGACATACATTCTAATTTGGGTATCTTGCCCTACAGGAGATTAGGGGGGATGGGGATGAGAGGGGAGACAATGGAAGGGAGGG
>CM053599.1:53955464-53972022 GCA_028646575.1 Pseudocheirus occidentalis | reverse complement strand
CTGGACTCTTCTCAGCAACACACAGTTAAAAGACAACTCTACAAGTCTCAGAATGGAAGGAGATACCTAAACTCAGAGAAAGATCTAGAAAGACCAGAGTTTAAATGGAGACTGAAGCAACACATGCTACTATTCTTTTCCATGTTTAGTTTTGTTTCTTTTGTTTCTTTTTTTTACTTTTCTCATTATTTGCTCCATTGGTCACAACGCTTCTATACAATCAGACTATTGTACAATGTGAAAGTGTTTGCAGATCCTATACATAATTGTACGCCACCATGAGGGGGGGAGGGAAAGAGAGGAGAGAAAATCTGAAACTCAAGTGATTCTGTAAATGAATCTTGTAAACTAAAAGTAAAGAAACAAGTCAATAAATTTAAAAAAGAAAAAAAGAAAACCTCCCTAACAAGCAACCATCTAGGCTCAGCTTTAAGTCTGTCAAGCCTACTGCCCCTGAGGAAACATGTCATACTTTAGGGCAGTTGTAATTGTTAGGCAGTTTATCCTTACCTGAAACCTCAATATGCCCCTGTGATGTCACCAGTGTTCTGTCCTATGGGACCATGCAGCGTGGGTCTAATCCACCTTCCTCATGACAGCCTTTCAAATATTTGAAGACCAAAATCGTCTCCTTCCAAGTCTTCTCCCCTCTGAGACTTTGGGGTCTTCTTCATGACACCCCTGCCCTCCACCACCACAGAATAATTTAATCTCAAGTTTAGAAGTATCCATCAATCGAATTTGTCCCTGGTTGTTTCACGCATAGTTCAAGCTTAAGCTTTGATGAGAGTTTTTAGGAACAGATGTCAAGATGAGAGAAAAACAACTGGATTCAGCCGTCTTTTATTTTAACAGTTTTATTGATGCTATGGCTCAGTAAGGAAAAAAAATAGATTTGCAAAATTAGTAAATCTGGGTTTAATCCCATTTCTGTCACTTCCTACCTATGTGACTCTGGACAAACCACTTTACTTTTCTAGGTCTTAGTTTCTTTATATATAAAAACAAGAGGATTGGACTGGATGACCGTTAAGGTCCTCTAACTTCCCAGTCATCTCTTTTCTATGCTGCCTACACTTTAGTCATTATCCTCATCACATATCCCACCCCACAAGTGAACCTTGTACTCTATGCCAGGGTCCCCCAGATCCAATACAGACTGCCAACTTCTTTCCTTCTCCCCTTTACATGTCGTCTTTCTCCACTAGGATGTAAATTTCTCATGGTTCAGCTATGGGAACCAGTTAGGATTAATAGGCACTAATGTACCTTCCACCTCAAAAATCTGTGAAGTTGAGTGACTTGTCCAAGTTCAAATAAATGGTCAGAATCAAGGACAAGGCATGAAAATCACTTCAGAAATAAGCTAATATTCTCTTCAAAGATTCACCTGAGAATCTAGAGCAGAGAAAGAACTTGAATTTGTGAAACAAGAGTTTGTGGTAGATTGCATTTACTTCATTTAATGAAGCAGTCTATGTTTTTGTATGATGTTTTACCGTAGGAGTTTAAGTCAATTTTGCTCAGCCAATTGGAGCAAAATAAATGTAGTTATAGTCCTGAGTGATGCAGGAGTGGGATTTGAACCCAGACCTCCGACTCCAGGCCCTGTGCTACTTCCACTTACTATACTGATGTTCTTTTTCTTTCTATCAAATTTATTTCCATGTATAGGCATCTCTTGCCTCTTCTACCAAGGGAATCACCCCATGTAACAAAAATTTTTTTAAAGAGAAAAAAGTTTAGCAGGACTATATACAAGAACAATGTCTAAAAGTATACTCAACATTCCATTACCATTATGCTGCCCCTATACAAGCAAGGGAGAGGGAGGCACCTTTTTTGAACTTTTCTCTGGAGCCCTGCTTAGTCAAATCTAAGTCATTCATGATAGGAAAAGTTGACAGGATTCTTGGGGGACAGGGGAATAAGATAGAATGAGTGGATTGTTTTTTGGTTTTTTGAAGGAGGGAAGGCAGAGCAATTGGGGTTAAGTGACTTGCCCAAGGTCAGACAGCTAGTAAGTGTTAAGCATCTGAGGTTGGATTTGAACTCAGGTCCTCCTGACTCCAGGGCCAGTACTCTATACACTGCACCACCTAGCTGCCCCAAATGGATTGGTTTTGAAAAGAATAAGACATTTTGGACGGTGTTCGGTGTAGACACGGGAATAGTGAGTGATAATGTAGGGTTGGGAGTAAAAGTAGGAGCAGGAGGTTGTGATGTATGAGTGTGTTTGTGGGATGTGATGAAAGACAATGTGGTGAAGGCTGAGATTGGAGACAGTGGGAATGAGAGGTCGTGGTTGAATGGGAGCATATGGAGGGTTGTTTGGTTTTCCTATTGACAGAGAACGTACAGAAAGGGTTGGAAGCAAAACAGGGCAGGAATGTTGGACCCCAGTTATACTTTCAGAGGTTTCTTGCCTGAATATGCTCTGTCTTCTGGGAGGGAGGCCGTTAACCAGCATGATAAGAATGGAAATTAAATGTTTTTATGTTATCACTTTTAATGTCACCAGGAATATGTAGACTATGTAATTAAAAGTAACAATACAGTTTATATTTGGGCAGTGTTCTCCAAAGAAATCAGACCCATCTTATTACTTATCCCAGAGAACAAAGCTGCCTGAATCTAGTAATTTCAGAAATGAAGATAGAATAGCTATGGAAAAAAACATGTGTTTCCAATCCTTTAGATTTGACAGTGTTTACAGCTTAATATTTTAACTACTGTAATGGGCTATGGAGTTGAAGAAAAGTGCATTAATTACTTGGGGAAATCTAACTCTCTAATTAAGAAGTAAGAATAAAATCAATCTTATTGATTACAAAACAAATAAAACCATATAAAGAGAAAGTCGAGTACCAAGATTATCAGCCAAATGATCATGATTTCCTTCAGCAACAGGGTCTATATTCCTTCTTTCACTCCCACTAAAGTGCCTTTCCGGAATGAACGGATTTTGTGTGGTGGATACAGACATGATGTTTCTTTTCTGCAGGTTAACTCTTTTGATTAATTGTTCTCCAGAAATGCTTCTTTTCTTCCAAGTGTGGAGGAGAATATTGCCCAACTCTTTCTCGGAGACTGTGTGACCTACTCATTGTTCCTAGGAATGTAGGATTTAGAAAGAGAAGGGAATTTCAGAAATCATGTAGTCCAGCCCTGTCAGAAAACTGAGACCTAGAAAGTGAAGTATCTCGCTTAAGGACAGATGGATAGCAGTTTGGTTTTGAACTCAGGTCATCTGATGCCAAATTCATTATTTTTTTCCCCAACATCATGCTGCTTCCCCAATATTTTTATGAACCCCTCCCCCCTAAATTTTAATATGAACATTCATAGGTCTGCTCATTCACTAAGCATTTATTAGAGGCCTGCTTCCTCTTTTGGGGATGACTTCTCAAACCTCAGTTTGAGAAAATGGGACTGATAATAGCATCTGTCTCTCAGGGTTGTTGTAGAAATACAGTAAGATAATATTTCTGAAGTCCTTTGCAAACCTCAAAGAGTTAAATAAGTGCTAGCTGTTATCATTATGGGAGCAATTAGGTGGCAGGGTGGATAGAGTGCTGGGCCCAAAGGCAGGACAACTCCTCTTCCTAAGTTCAAATCTGGCTTCAGAAACTTACTATATGTGTGATCCTGGGCAAGTCACTTAAGCCTGTTTGCCTCAGTTTCCTCACCTGTCAAAGAAGCTGGAGAAGAAAATGGCAAAGGGACTTTAGAGATGATCTTGGCAAACCCTTCTACCCTGTTTCACAGATGAGGAGGTCTAGAAGTTTATTTAGAAGGTATTTTGCTAAGAAATGTGTATGAACTCTACTTTGTAGAAATGAATCACCAACACAGTAAAACTAATGTTTACTATACTTATAAGTTATGAAGACTGATCCTCTATATGAGCATCTCTAAGGACATAGCTTATTACAGTGCATGGAGAACCAGTCTTAGAGCTAGGAATCCAAGAAAACCTTGGGTTCAGATCTTACCTCTTACTAGCTGGCTGTGTGACATTGGTCAAGATACTTTACCTCTCTGAGCTCTAGCCAATTATCTAAGAATCTAAGCCAGCAGTTCTCAACCTGTGGGTTTTGTTCAATTTAAATACATCCTGCATATCAGATATTTACATTACACTTCATAACAGTAGCAAAATTACAGTTATAAAGTAGCAACGAAAATAATTTTATGGTTGGGGGTGGTCACCACAACATGAAGAACTGTATTAAAGGGTCGTGGCATTAGGAAGGTTGAGAACCACTGCTCTAAGCTATAGAGAAGGTACCAACCTGTACTGGTAGATGGAGTCCCCTATCCCAATAAAATCAGAAGGCTAATTCCTGTCCCTATCCCTAGAATTTGATAGAATCATGACATCTAGTCCCACCATCTTTAATACAAGTAAACAAGTATGTAAAATGTTCCTTCCCTTCCTTACTCCATACCCAGCCTTTTGCTTACCTACAATGTGGAAAAGATGGGGAGGGGGGAGGGAAGGAAGGAATGTTCCCTGCTGAGCAAAGAGAAATCACTCTCTCAGTTGGGAAGACAAGACAGGTACGTGGGCAGCAATGTGTTGGTAAAGGTTTAACAACCAGCTCTCTAGGCTCTTAGGATTGATCTGCATGATTGGTATTTTCTCCATCACTTTCTTAAGTTTGAAATCAACAAAATAATAAATCAAGCCCTAATTTATAGGTTTGCCAATTTCCAAGGTGTAAATGCTCATGTTGAAAATTTAACAACTGGCTCTCCAGAGCCGCATCAGATGGCTCTAGCATCAGAGAATAAGAGGGCAAAAATGCCCTAAGAGCTATGAGCCAATAGGGCCCAACCTACATCACCGTCTTGAGTCAAATACATCATGCTGCACATCTGTCCCTGTGTGCCTTCTCTTGGAGGTACCCTGGCCTTAGTCTGTGTTCATGTAAGGAATGTGCTTACACAAAAGGATGACTGGAGAACATGGATTCTTATTAGGAGGGAATTTAGCACGATTGTTTGTTGAACACACAGCTGTATTGATTGAAAGTGACATATGGCAACTTTGTGTAATGACTCACATTGGCTAGGAAACTAGAATCCCATTTAATAAGGCAGGCAGCACGCTGGAGTGGAGAGAACACCAAATGAGGAGTGGGGGAAACCTGGACTCTAGTCCTAACTTTGCCAGCAACCTGACAGCAACCTGGGATTTGGGACAAATTCAATATCTCTGTTTCTCAGCTAAGTAACCTATAAAGTTAAGGAGCTGAAACAGATGATTTATGAGTTTTGGTCTTAATTTAGTGCAGAATGCTTCTATGGTGCTGGGAAAATGGGAATCTTCCTGTCAGACTGTTTGTGTGGCAATCTGGTCACGGGTACTTTGGTCTTCATAGGGATTGGTCTTCATATCTCAGAGCTGGGTCAGCTCAGCACAAGGAGGGCTCCTTTCTACCTAGACATAACCTTCTGAGAACTTGCACTTTAAGGAGAACAAGAAGCATGTACCCTCTGGGAAATTTCTGATTTATTCTGGAAAGGAAGAAAATGGGGGTGAGAGTAAGGAAGAGTCTTGTTCAGGGACTTGCCTCCTGGAGATTTGGAGAGGACTATGGAATTTTCCCCTAAGAATCTATCTGGTTTGGTCACTGACCCTGTAGGAATTTGGGATTGTGTGAGGCTGAAGAGGGTGGGGGGGGGGAACAGGATAAGGCACCAAGGCTTCTCCTTTTGAGGCTGTAAGCAGGTGCTTGCAGTTCTAGGGGGCAAGGTTATTTATAACACTGATCTAGTGATTTAGGAGACTATGCTGGAAGCCAGAAACTAAGCCTCATGTATTGAAAAGTATGAATCGAAAGTGTGTTCCAAAAATGTTTAATATGATTGTACATGGATAGCCCATATCAGATTGCTTGGAGAGGGGCAAGGGGAGGAAGGAAGGGAAATCAGAATTTGGAATTAGAAATTTTATAAAAATGAATGTTGAAAACTAAGATAAATATTTTTTTAAAAGAAAGTGTGTTCCAGGTATTTGTACTCTAGACAGTAGCATACGAGGGCATCAGAGTAGGCGAGTGTGAGCCATAGTAGTGTATTGAGGACTTGGTGTGAGAGCAAAGGGAATGAATGACCATGGGTGTGGCTGAGACTGAAAGCCTGAGCAGCTGTAGCTTGAATGGCTACACTTGGAGAGAAGCCTGAGAGGGATGATGATGTGAGAAGACTCTTTGGCAAGGAGAGAGGGGTAGAAATGGGAGGTAGCTGCTGGTGCCCTCCTCTGCCCCCAAACCCAGCAGCACTGAAAGGATGTAAGACAATATTCTATCCAGTACAGTGTATTTGAATTATGGGCATCTGAGTTCCTCCTGCTTTGGGATTTGAAAGGAATGTGCTCAGGGGGTGGGGAAAGAAAGAGTACTGGAAGACCTAGGCATTGGGGATTGTGTCAGTCTCAAAGTTGGAAAGAACTTCAGATGTCATCTAGTGCAACCTGTTCCTGAAAAGGAATTCCTTCTTTTTCTTAAAAAGGGTAAAAGATTTATTTCCTTTTTATTATGAATTTGGCAAACAACAGTAAACATGAATGTCCCCATATATGAAGAACACAAAAAGAGCATTGCATATGACACCCTAAATTTCTGTTACAAATAGCTTTTTCAAAAGTACATGTTAAACTTTAATGTGTCATTTCCAACATTACTTTGCTCATTTCTGTCCCCCTCTGAACCTTTTTCTGTTCTCTTCTGTATATTTTTAAATGTTTTATTTGACTCATTTCTTTTCTTCTTTTTTCATATTATCATTATTCCCAAATTATAAGTCCTCCCTTGGAATAAAAAAAGTATAGTCAAGCAAAACAAATCCACACTTGAGCCATATCTGAAAATGTATATCTCATTCTGAATTTCTAGTCCATCATCTGTCTACCAAAGAGGTAGGAAGCCCAGATTGTGGTCAGTAGAACAGTATTTGATCTTGACATTGATTGTAGTCCTGAAGGATTTCACAGTTATTTTCTTTTTCATTATTGTGGTCATTATATAAAGCGTTCTTCTGACTCTGCTCACTTGCCTCTGCATCAGTCTACATAAATCCTCCCAGGTTTCTCTCAATCTATCCTCCAATGTTTCTTATGGCACAGTAATATTTCATTACATTCACAGACCGTAATTTGTTCAGCCATTCCCTAATGGATGGGCACACTCTTTACTCCAGTTCTTTGCTGCTACAAAAAGTGCTCCTCTAAACAGTTTTATATGTATGAATCCACCTTCTCTCTCTTTTTAAAATCTCTTTGGGGGTATTTGCCTGATAATAGCATTGCTAGGTCAAAGGATACATACCCTTTAGTGACTTTTTTGGACATCACTCCAAATTGCTTTTCAGAATGGTTGGCTCAATTCACAACTCCAGGAGTAGGGCATTAGTGTGTCTGATCAACCATAGACGTTCCAACAATTGTCATTTTCCATTTTTATCATCTTTTCCAATATAACAGGTGTAAAGTGGAACTTCAGTTGTTCTCATTTGCATTTTTCTCATTATTAGTGATTTGGAACATTTTATGTGGTTACTGATAGTTGACTTTTCTTCTTTTGAGAACTTGGTTTTCATATTCTGTGGTAATTCATCTATTGGAGAATGGATCTTGTTCTTATCTATTTTCATGGATTCCCTGTATGTCTTAGATATCAGAAATTTATCAGAGGGCATGGTACCATGAAAAGAGCATCAGATTCAGAGTTAGGAAGCCAGGGTTCAAACCCTGATTCTGTTGCTAACCCTAGGAGAGTGATATACTTCATTGATTACATGTTGTAACCAACCATAGCAGAATGTGAGCTTCTTGAGGACAGGAACCTTCTTTATTTTTTTGGTCTTGCCTTTGTATTCCTATGACCTAATGTAGTGCCTTGTACGAAGTAGGTGTTTGAAATATATGTATTGCATTTGATATCACCTGGCTGGGCTTTAGCTTTCTCAGCAGAGTGGTGAGGCTAGACTAGATAATGTTTAAGATTCTTGTCAGTTCAAACATTCTAACATATCACTTTCTCCTAGACTTCAATTTCTGCGTTAAGGAGACTGCCTTAAAAATCAGGAAGGAGGACAGTGCTCAGTACTACCCCCAATATTCAAGTTTCTTTTCTCTCTATTGCTTGCTCACAATTCCTTCCAGATAATTCAATAAAAACATGTAAGTTAGATATCCTATGAAGTCCCTTACAGGTTTCTAAATATTTGTCTTTCTAAGTCTTTTAAAATTCTTTGGTCCTTTTTGAGAACAAAGGACCACTCCCACCACCACAACCATCAATAAATCTTTTCAAAACTCATCTTGAAGATGATTCCTATATTTTGAGCCTGATTAACTAGGAGAGTAATAGTGCCATTAGTAATAAAAGGGAAGATAGGAGGGATAATTGATTGGGAGAAAGAAATGCATGAGTCCTGGGACTCTGAAGAGCCCCTGGTGGGGTTAGATTTTAGCAAAATTTATATTATATATACCCATGTATATGTATATATGTATACGTGCGTGCAGATATACACATCACTATATATACATACACATGCAATATACATATATACATATAGAAATACATATACGTGTATATGTGTGTGTTTGTATGATAGATAGCTGGTCAGTGGGGACTCAGTCTTTAGAACATGCATAATATGTTCACCCTGGTATCAGCCCACGTGAAGGGCTGGTGAGTTTTTTCCCTTTCTGCTGCAGAGCATGTGCAGGTAATTCTCTGTTTCCTATTAGCTTACTGTGCGGTGACAAAAATTCTTTTACTTGCCTGCTGACCCAGAACCGAGCGAGCACACTAAAGTCTTCAACATATGAAATCTCTCTTTTCAGGTGACTTTTGAAGAAATGCTTTAAGCCTCTGGGTGTAGGAGCTTCTCCCAAACCTGGTCCATATGTGGCCACAAACGTTTGGCACAGCCCTTTCTTGTGTTTCTTTTTTCCTAATCTTAGATGAATAACCAAAAGCAAGACAGGACAGACCAGATTATGACTTTGTGAACTTTAAAGGGCTCCAGTAAATGGAACCCACTGGAGAGTCTGCTAATAGCTCTGTTACCTGAGCTCAGTAAGGAACAAGCCCTGGAAAGCAAAATGTTTGGCCCAGCCCAGCACCAGCTTGAATCAACAGTCAGTATGCCACATCCTGCAAAGAAGAGAGCAATTCATCCATCAGCTAACTGTTCCACATCTAGACGTGAACTTCTTAGGCTAAGTGTTTGGTACTCTTTACATTAAATTTGAGTCCACTCTCCCCAGGATTCAGATCAATGTGTGGAGGGGAGAATATGCCCTGTTTCAGGGAGATACTTGTGTACATCTATTCTTCCTATACTTTCTTAGTAAATATGCCTTTGTAAAAGCTAATTGATATTATCCGGCTAATTGAAATTGAGGAGAGATCAACTGGTCAAATTGATATTGTAGTGTTGATAACTGGTGATTGATATTTGGGAACATAGAAGATCAGGGTTCACTGATGAACTACAGAAACATGTCCAACCCTTCAGGGTTACCCCAGAAGCCCTGATAGGAGAAATAGCTAATCACCTTCTGAGGATTCAGCCTGCCGGTGAGAAGTGATTTGGGAGAGTAGTCACAAAGCTTCTGCTACATATACCTGTCAGAAATAATCTGACTCTTTTTGCATTTTAGATCTGGAAAGGACCTTGGTAACCATCTAATCTAAAGCTCTTATTCTACAAGTGAATGAACCGAAGGATGTGGGGCATGTGTGCCCAAGGTAACACAGCAAATATGTGGCAGGGTCAGCCCTTGAACCCAAGCCTCCTGAATGCCAGTTCAGTACTATTTCTACTAGGTTTATGCTGTTTTAGATAAACAGGATAATAATTCCCCAGGACATAGAATGCGAGCTATTTAATTATATTAGCATTGAAAAGTGATTCTGAGAGCTGAGCAGTATTGTGTACTTAAATCAATGAGTTTGGTGATCGCTCAGGATGGGGGAGCTGGGCTGTAATTGAGATTTGATTAATCTGTAAGACTCCGTTTAACCGAGATTAAGCCTGTATTGATTTGTATTTCTTCACAATTATGTCCTTGGTGTTCCCAACTTCCACACTCATTACTGTCTGGCCACCAGCACATACACAGGCCTGTTGCATTGTCAATGAGTGAATCGTTCAACAATTCTACTCAGCAATTACGGGTAAACTGGTAGGGAGGATAGAGAGCAAGTCGGGCAGTGAGCTTAGGGTATGGGACTCCAGGCAAAGGCGATAGGGTCATCAGAGAATGCTGGAACATTCTGGAAGTTCAAAGGTCTTGTTTCATGAGGAAATTGGACTCCGGAGAGGTAAAGGGACTTACAATCACAAAGCAAGTTAGTGACAAATCTGGGAATAACAGCCTATTTACTGCCAGTTTAGCCCTCCTGTTACTGCACTGTATAGGTTGGTGTATCATTCAAAGTGAAGAAGGTTGGATCCTTTACAACAAAAATAGGAATGTACTCCAGGCCAGGTCAATTACTCCCCCAATATCTGGCTCTGAAGAAAGGCCAAGGATAGTGACACCCTCTCCATCTACTCCTATTTGCCTGGGATTTTACAACTAATCAAAAGGGTTTTAAACTAAAAAAGAAGCAAAGAAGAGAAATCTACCAAGTAGATGCCATAGGTTTATAAATTTGGCAAAAAGTCTTAAAGACATAATTAAATCCAGTCCCCTCACTGACAGATGGGGCTCAGGGAGCTGAAGTGATATGCCCAAGGTCACATAGGTAATTTAGGGTCAGAGACAGGTCTGAGCCCAGGACCTTTGACTCCAGAGGCAGCTTTCTTTCCACTGGCTGCTGGAAAGAATTGCCACAACGTGGGAAAAATAAATGTAGAGACATACAAATCCACAGAAGAAAAAGAAGCTGTAATTGACTATAATAGCACTTTGAAGTACACAAAATAACGTACATTATCTTGATTGAGACTTGT
Source organism: Pseudocheirus occidentalis (assembly GCA_028646575.1). Taxonomy (NCBI): domain Eukaryota; kingdom Metazoa; phylum Chordata; class Mammalia; order Diprotodontia; family Pseudocheiridae; genus Pseudocheirus; species Pseudocheirus occidentalis. Next base: position 53,961,042 of record CM053599.1, on the reverse strand, counting down.
ACCAACCCTGTGAAGTGTGGGTGAACCAAAATCCACACATATAATTATTCCCATTTTACAGATGACAAAACTGAAATCTACAGGATTACTCAGTAGGTATCAGTGGCAGGATTTGGATCCAGATTCAAATCTTCTTAACTCCAAATGCAGAACTCTATTCACTACACTATGCTGTCTCCATCTCTGTGTATCTCTGTCTGTCGATCTCTACCTCTCTCAATCTCTTTTTCTGTCTCTCCTTCACCTTTTTTCTTTCATTCTCTCTCTTTCTCTACCTTACTAACTTCCACCCTCATTTAGACTTTTGGGACATCCTGTATATGTATAGTGTTCAAAACTTTACAAAAATCTTTATGCATGCACACATACACACATACACACATATATAATCATCTAAGGCAATCTAAGAAATGAATGAATAGTAATATCCTTGGTCTTAAATACTACACAAGTGAATAAAATTAGGGTAACAAGCAAGGTAAATTAGAAATCCAAATGGAAAGCGGCAAAATCAATCTCACAAATGTGTTTGGAGAAGACTTATCATTGGCATGTGATTCTGGAAAGGTCCACTTTAATCAAAAGAAACAGGATAGGTTAAAAAAATGGGAGTAGGTGGGAAGAGTAGTATCATACATTAAGGAGATAAACTATTGTGAAGAGTCAATGGTGTGGAAGTATGGCGGAGAGCCTTTGGATTAAGATCAATGGAAGGGGACACAGGAGCCATGACATCATTGAAATATACTATGGGCCAACAGGGCAGCTAGGTAGTGTAGAGTGTGGAGCTTGGAGTCAGGAAGATCCAACATCCTGAATTCCAATCTGGTCTCATATACTTATTAGCTGTGTGACCCTGGGAAAATCATTTCATGCTTTTTGCCTCCATTTCCTCACCTGTAAAGTAAGCTGGAGAAGGAAATGGCAAACCGTTCTAGCATCTTTGCCAAGAGAACTCCTGATGTGGTCACAGAGAGTCAGTCACAACGGAAATACCTGAACAACAACAAAAACTGCACAGAAATATTAGAGCTGAATATTTGAGGGAATGTAGCCCAAACCTGACATCGAGATATGATATGATAATACTGGTAGCCTTCAACTTTCTGGGCATCTGGTAGAATGAACTCTCTGCTAGAAAGAGTGGTTAATCATCCTGACTTGCCTTAATGATATTTTCATCCTTCAAAAGGTTAAAGAAGCAGCAAAAGGAAATCTTATTATGAATCAGATTTTCACCCACAAGGAATAAGTGGTTGCTGGAGTAGACATGACCAGAACTTAAGTGGAGGGTAATCATTCCACCTTAGAATTTGTGATAGAGAAGACAAAAGCTGGACACACTCTGATATGGACTCTGGATTTAAGGAAAAAAATTTAAAGAGGAAGGATAGAAGGGCTTAATGAACTCAAATTCAATAGAGAAGGTATGTCCAGGAGAAATGTAAAGCTCTCACAACACAAAAAGAGACAAGGACATTGAAGAAAGAAAAGGGGAATTTTCTGAAGAGACTGATATGGATGAACAGAAAACTCACCATTCAAGACCACTAGCACCCAACAAGCCTTTGACCACAGAGAAGCTCAGAAAGCAATTTTCCCCTGAGCATTCAGTGTTGCCAGCAAGCTAGATGGAGAGGAAGCTACAATGGGGGCAAGGGAAGGCTGGAATCCAATGGGAACCTGGGGGTTGCATCCTATAGGTGGTAGGTAACTTGTTATATTTTTTTCTGCATATGCTACAAGTATGACAAGAGAAATAGAAAATATGTGTGACAGAGTGACCCACATAGTCATTATTTCTATGGTCTCCTTTTATGGGAGTGTGGAGGAGAAAGAGAGACAGAGACAGAGAGACAGAGAAACAAAGACAGAGACAAGAGACACAAAGAGAGACAGAGACAGAGAGAGAGACAGACCTAGCACAGGTCTAGTTCTCTGGGTATGAGTAAGTGTATACCAATATACACTGAACAGGCTGGATAAAATCATTGTTACTGGGAACACCGGCCAAAAGCCCTTTAATAGTTGAGGTTCAACTCTTGTGACCATCCTTGAAAGAGCCCTCAGGTCTCCTCCTTCCCTTCGTGGCCCTTGGGATTCTCCCACTCTGCCATATTCTCTTCTCCTTTAATGTTAGTAAATTAGTTGTTCAGTTTATGTGGTTTTCAATACGAGGAAACCGTCTGTTTGCCATTTAAGCAGCTTCAATGGGCTGTGAAAATTGACATTTTAAACCATAAAATCAGATTCATCCTCTCCCGCTATTGAATATTCTTAGGTACCCTGTGAAATTACAGTGCATGCTCCAGAAACCTGCCTAAGGGGATGTGTACCTGAGTCACAACTCAGGAAGGGACCCTTAAGAGACCATTTAGTCAAATCCTCCCACTTCACAAAGGACAAAACTGAAGAATAGAGGAAAAGTGATTTGCCCAAGGTCACACATCTTGATAATGACAACTCTGGGAATAGAACCTTGGTTCCCATTCTGGCACTCTTACATATGTGTTAAGGATTGCTGACCTTATGACACAGAATCATGTCCTTTTAAATCCCTTGATATTTCCTGTTTTTGAGACCTCAGGCAGCTCACATGTATGGTAGCTCAGTATATATGACTTCTCCAAGGACACACATAACTTTGGGTCATAGAGACACACAGGAAAAGCCAAGCAGGAACATTATATACAATGTGTATCTCTACCTTCCCCACCCCCAAATCACCACCTGCCACCCCCAACCCCTCTCCCACCCACAGGGTTATTTTTCTGCCTTGTTTTTCAACTTGATGACTTCTCAGGTTCCTTCTAGTTATAAATCTGTGATCACAAGAATGTATAATAAACCAGCCAAAACACAGGACCACAGGTTCAGATCCCTCCCAGTGTTGTGACTCCACTTTTCTCCACTGCTTTAGGATAGCTTCAGAATAGGAGTTTGGTGCCCTTGTTAGAGCTCTTGGCAATAGCTGTTGCCTTCCTGCCTCAGGAAGATCAGCTGCCCTCTTCTACCTGACAAGAACAGAATTTCTCTTCTAAGGTTGGCCATCCCTTCTTCCCATGGGAAAGGTGCATGGGACCTTGCTCACTGTACCCTGGGTGGGATGGCAAGGAATACCAACTTTGTTCTGCTAGTCTTGTATTGCCTTTCATACCTGATCAGTGCTGGTCCACAGCCTCCTTTTGAGATGGAAGCAAATATATATCTGTGGCCAGACTGAGTGTACCCCTCAACATCATTTTTTGCCTTTCCTTTGGGTCAATCTTCCTCCTTTTCCAAAAGATTGGATTGTACCACTCCAATCATTGTTTCTGCCCTCTTTGTATTGATAAGAATCCCACCAGGAACAGATACAACTACCAGCTTCTCTGCCATCTCTGCCTGAGGCTTTCCTACATAGGGTCAAGGTTGGGACTTAAAAGTCTGTCTTCTGGGACTTCTCACCCTTGTAAGCAAAGTCTTCTGGACCATTCTTCAGATGAAGAGGATGTTGGTTAGTTTCCTAGGTGATCTCAACTCCAGGCTTCAATTACTATTATGCAAAAAGATCAAAGACTGCTCTTTGACCCCAGGTCAGGATGGCACATTGACCTCAGCTCCACTTGAGGCTGGGGCTACCTGGGCAGCAATGGTCCAGGTCGCACAAAGCCTGCTACCACTGAGGTCATTTTGACTCCCCCCACCCCAACTGCCCAGCCCTCATGATTTCTCACTCTCCATTTCAACAGATTATTTTCCTGAGAGACTGATCTTATCCCAGGGAATCTCCACTATGACCCACTCCTAGATGTCATCACTTTCTCAGGGACTCATGGACACTCTGGATGTGAAATCAGTAACTGGATATGAAATCAGAGGAAACGAGTTCACAGCTTGGGTCTACCTGGGGGACTTTGGGTGAGTCTCTTTACTTCTCTGGGACTTTGTTTCCCCATTTATAAAATAAGAGGGTTAGATTATATGATTCCCTAAATTCCTTCCCACCTCTAAATCTCTAATTTTGATTCCATGTCACCACTAAGCAACAGGCATTATAGTTTACTGAGATCTTATGATGGACCAAGACTTGAGCCCAGCTCATCTATCTTGGTCCCTGACTCCCTGGCCATACTCATCTGGATCTTTTCACCATGTCCCAGAATATTTCGACTCTGGCAATTACACCTTGAATAAGTATCCTCAACTCCGTGGCTCCTCACTCTGATTGGACAGCTTCTCCATTTAAAGAGAGTGTAAACCAGTCCAGTTCTCATGATGCTACACCACTGACTTCTCCATCATGCACCTGGGTATCTCCTTCCTCCCTGCCAGTCTTTCAGCTTCTTTTTATGTATTGTTTTCCCCTGTTAGAATGTAAACTCCTTGAGGGAAGAAACTGTCTTTCTTTTTGTTTGAATTTTTAGGGCAGTGCCCAGCACATAGTAAGCAGTTAATGTTTATTGACTGACTCGCCATAAGGAAATCATTTCCAGTGTAACTATAAAAGATACTTTCTTCATCTCTCTGGGACTTCTTTGTCTACTTTGGAAAACATTATCTCGATGACTGGTTATTGCATGACCCACTGAGTTATGTAAGAAGAGTTCTCACATAGAAAACAACGGTACTACAGAGGGGCGGAGCCAAGATGGCAGTGTAGAAGCAGCAAGGTCCCGTAGCTCCCACACCGCCACCCTAAACACCCATTAAATTATGAGCCCAGATAAAGTCTAGGAGTCTCAGACTCACAAAAATACAGAGAACCCATCTCTCCCTGAAGACAACACGGCAGCAGAGGCTCGTTGCCTGAGACTGAAACAGCCTGAAGCTGAGACCGTGCCAGGCCTGGGATGGTGGGAAGGAGCCGGGCTAAGCTGAGCCAAACGGGCACTGCAGCCAGCCTGCAAAGGTTCTAGAGCCTCCAGCACCTCCACATCTGCCAAGGCGTGAGGAACTGGGGCAGCATGAGTCTACTTCAAAGAAAATCTAAAGCACCTGCCTAAGGGGAGCTTTAAAGCCTCAGAGTTGGTTAGTGAAAGTGAAACTTTGAAAATCAATTTGGGAGTGGTAAAAGCAGTTCAGCCATTCTGCCCCCAGAGCAAAGAAGCAGTGGAAGAAGGGAACTGCTGGATCCACCAGTGGCCCCCACCAGGCAGCTTCAGAGCCCCTGGCCTGCAGACTCCGCAGGGGGGCTGAATTGATTGATCAAGGCCAAGTGCTCTTGCGTTGAGTGGCCTGGATCCAGATCATGGTCTTGGGTGGTGGTCCTGGGGTGCACTTTCAGCAAGCCAAAGCTGGGGGGACTTGCAATACCCCCCTAATAGCTCCGGCAGTTGGGAAAACCCCAGTGATTTGGAACAGAGCATCCCCGCCTAGAAGCAGAGTTTCACAGACCTAAAAAAAACCCAACCAATTAATTGACTGGCCAACATGAGGAAAAGAAGGCAAAATAAAAATACCCATAAAACTCTAGAATCCTTTTTTATGGATAAAAAGGGGCAAAGCATGGAATGGGAGGAAGAGAGCCCAGAACTCAGAACTCCCACACCAAATGCTTCCAAGACAACTGAAGAATGCCTAGAAGCTATACATCAAC
>CM053599.1:53939183-53954964 GCA_028646575.1 Pseudocheirus occidentalis | reverse complement strand
TTAAATCAGTTCACTCTCTGTGTTCTAAGGAACAGTGTGGTACAGTGGTTCTGAAGCCCAGGAGCAGAAATGAGGTTTCCACTCTGCCACTCACTATATCTGTGGTACCTTGGACAGATTCTTATCTCTCTGGACCCCTGTTTCTTCCCCCTCAAAAACGAGGTGAATGAACTAAAGGATCTTTAAGATCCCTTCTAGGGATCTTAATCTTATCCCAATTTTATAAATAGAGAAACCTTGATGAGAGAGAGACAGAGAGAGAAACAGAGAGAGAGACAGAGAGAAACAGAGACAGAGTGAGAAACAGAGAGACAGAGACAGAAACAGAGAGACAGAAACAAAGATAGACAGAGAGAAAAGAGACAGAGAGAGAAGAAATGGGAGAGAGAAAGAAAGAGAGAGAGAGAAAGAGAGAGAGAGAGGAGAGGAGAGACACACAGAGAGAGGCAGAGAGGAGAGATATAGACAGAGACAGAGAAGAGAGAGACAGACAGAGAGAAAGAGACAGAGATGGAGGTGAGATAACTTACCTAAGATCTTACAGAGTTTAAGTAACCAAGCTGGGACTCAAACTCAGGCCTTGCTGGCCTGACATGGTCAGTTAGAAAAGAAAAAGGATTGAAGAGGATTCATCTCTAAAACAACACGGATTTATAGGCTCCCATCTATAATGATGCCCAATCCTTGGTGACATTCACCTTGAAGTTTGTGGAAGAATGTGTGAGCAAATGACCATATAAGGCTCTGGGGAGTTTGCAGCAGCACAGAAGCAGCCAAGGTCAAATAAATGTTTGAGTGAATGAGTGAGTAAGTCACTGAGTGCTTTTTCATGTTCAACTTTATGTGTCTGCGGGGTTGTTTTTTTTTGTGGCCCCAGCTGCTCACCCTGTGGAAAAGGTGATCAGGAAGCTGTAAGTGAGTGTCTCTGGTCCCCCAGGTATGTGAGTTTGGGGGGAGGAGAGTCTCCAGTTTGCTTTTGCGCTACTCTGAACTCTGATCATTGACTATTCCAAAAGAGGGAACCTAAACAGTGATGAGACAATCTCAGTTTCACTCATTATCTATCCATTTGAGTTTATGTCCTAGAGGAGGTGAGGTCAGCAACAGGTAGCAGAATATCACACACACACACACACACACACACACACACACACACACACACACACACACAAGCAAAGGATCTTAAGGAAATTGCATTCTTCCAGTGGCAGAGCTATGTATGATAGATCCATGCATTCTAGCCTCTCCAAATCCTAAGACTCATCCCCCTTCTCCCTTGACTTTCCTTTTCACTTTGCTCTCTAGTGGAAATGAGGGCAACCATGGCTATGGTGGGGTTACCGAGAGCTCATGAGTTGATCCTCAGTACGGCAGCATTGGGGGTAGTGATGACCAAAAGCCTGTGTAGACCTGATTGATGAATTGACGCATTTCTAAGTCCCTACTAGATATTAAAGTGGAAAGAAGAGCCAAAGAAGAACTGAATGAGCAGCTCAAGGCTGAAACTGAGATGTGCCTCATCCCTGTTCAGGCCTGAAGGACACTTGCTGATAGACACAGGGGATGTGATATCCATGTTCAAATATTTTAAGGGCTGTCACACAGAGGAAGGATTAGGCTTGTTCTGTGTTCCATTAGAGGACAGAACCAGAAGAAATGCTTGCCAGTTGCAAAGAGGCCAACAAGGTTTGATGTCAAGAAAACCCTTCCTAACAATTTGAACTGTATCAATAGGTGGTATGTAGGTGTCCCCTCCTTGGCAGTCTATAAGCAGAAGCTGGATGACCATTTGTCTGTAATGTGATGGTGGGAGATTCCTTTCAGATGGGTGTTGGACAAGATGATCATGAAGGTTACTTCCATCCCTCAACCTCTGTGATATAGAACTATAAGGGACCCCAAAGGTATGGAGTCCAACTCCCTCATTTTAAAGATGAGGAAACTGAGGCCCAGAGAGGTTGGAATTGTCCAAGATCACACGGGCAATAAGGAAGATTCAAACCCAGATCTTCTGAATCCAAATTTAGCATTCCATAGATACATGACCCCTTTCACAGTGAATGAGGCTACAACTATACCAAAGGGGCCATAAGCATAGTTAAGACCCCCTTGGGTCAGTAAGTTCCTTGGCTATTTCACAAACCCATGGAACTCGCAGATGCCTGAGCATATTTAGAACTTTAGACAGCTCTTAATTGTGATCAGCTGGTAACAATAGCATATATTTATATGACTTTGTATGGCTTCCAGAACCCTTTTCTCATCATGACAGTCATTGATAACCTACATGGCCACTAAGTTCCCACTATGGCCACAAGGGTGTGGATGGAAAAGGGAGATCATGGCCTTTTGAGAATAGCATATCCTGTATACAGTGATGTCAAAACTTTTCGGGGCCTCAGATCCTATCTATAAAATGAGGGAGTTGGATAATATGATCTCTGACCTTCTTTCTAGTTCTAATCTTGTGGAAACCATGAAAAGATGAATCTGTGAGTCCAAGGAGAACCCCGCTTCTTATACGAAGGACCAGAGTCAAAGACTCAACTAGAAGGAAAGCAAAAGGCCCAGAGGCAAAGAGGTGAAGGAGAAGCAGTGACAGTCATACCACTGAGAGTTGTCATCAGGTAGCAAATGACTATCCTCCCCACCTTAGGGCAAAAAAAAAAGCAACCAGAGCTGTGACTCAAGGTTGTTAATTTAACCAAGTCACATATTTCCACATTTGGGGGGGAGTGGGGAGGAGAGATAAATTATTATTAAGAGGCATAATGGGCACCATGCAAAACAGGGAGCGTTATGCCTGTAGTACTTTTTTTCTTTCCTGTCTCCTCGTGTGCACTAGTGACCTTTCAAGAGTCTGAATTCTCAAATCTATGTCCTCTAGAAGAGTGGGGATATTTTGCAGGATCTGAGGATAGTTAAAAGGCATTGGGGGGCGGCTAGGTGGCGCAGTGGAACACTAGCCTTACTCAATCAAAGATAGAGAAATGTGGGTGATTTTAAAAAACATATTAGTTTATCTAATTCAATTCAGTTCAATTCATCAGGCATATATTAAAGTCTCACTATATGTTGGGCATTGAGGAAACAACAAAAAGATGAAAAATAGTTCCTGCTCTCAAGGAACTTATATTCTCCTTGGAGGATACAACTTACACACAGATATGGGTGACAAAAATATATTGTACTTCACAAACCTACATTGTCGAGCACACATTATCACAGAATTGTACAAAATCAGATATTTTCACCCAGAGATCCCCCTGATATGAGATATGGGCAACATCTCATAGGAATCTAACTGAGTGACCCTAGGAAAGTTACTTGTATCAAGACTCAGTTTTCTTTTTTTCCCTTTTTTTCTTTTTTTTTGCTTTTTGGAGGGCAGTTGGGGTTAAGTGACTTGCCCAAGGTCATACAGCTAGTTTTTGTGTTAAGTGTCTGAGGGTGGAGTTGAACTCAGGTCCTTCTGACTCCAGGGCCATTACTCTATTCACTGCGCCACCTAGCTGCCCCAAGACTCAGTTTTCTTATCTGCTAAATGGGATTAACAGTAGCACCTCACTCATAGGATTGTTGTGAGGCTCAAATGAGATAATACACGTAAAGCACTTTGAAAATCTTAAAAGAATTATATAAATACTAGCTATAATGTCATCATCATCATCATCTAGAGCTTAGAGATCTTCAAACCCATTTTTCTTTACTCCAACTCCATTTACAAAGAAGAAAACTGAGATCCAAGGAAGAAAGATGGATTGCCCAAGGGTGAACAAGTAAGTCGAAGGGCTAGGATTCCAATCCAGCCTCTCACACTCTGCTTTGGTCTTCATAATCCCAGTATTTCTTTGCTCATGTCCCAATTCATTCCCAGCTGAATATTGTTAGGAAGATGACTATTCAGCAAAAGTAACCCAATCTCAAATTTCTATAGGAGAAGATCTCCAAAGGAAACTGAATGCACTACATTATTCAGTAGTCCAGACTGTCTCTTCATTGAGAGTAGAAATAGGCCCAATTGGATTTGGTTATAGAATAGAAAATGAACAGTATTTGGGTAGATCAATTATTTAATTCATGTAGAAGACTCCCAATAAGGATACCTCTACTAATGCAAATGAAATCTCTGCAACTTAAGGACTTGAAGAGCTGCCCAGGGTACTGAAAAGTGGTGACTTACCCAATGTCACATGGCCAATATGTATCCAAGGCAGGACTCAAACTCAAGTCTTTCTGATTCTGAGGTCAGTTTTCAAGCTACTACACTATATTGTCATTCTGAAATATAGTATGATAAAAGCTGAGAGTCCAAAAATCAATCGTTCAAGGAAATGGGGTTGAGAGACTTGACATTCAGTCCCAGTCAAGAAGTGCCAAGGCAGAGATTCTGGGTCCACATTGCAAAAATACAGAATAGCAATGGAAAAGCCTCTGCTGAACCTTATGGAGGCATCTTCCTTAATTAGATAATTCCACCATTATTAGTAGAAAGAACTTCTTGAGCTCTATTGGGTACTAGCATGATTCGGTACTAAACTTGTTGGCTCTGGAATCAGAGCACCTGACTTAAAATCCCAAGTCAGCCATTTACTCTCAGTGTGAGCTTGATCAACACATAAAACTTCTCTGGGATCAGTTAATAAATGATCTTTAAATTCCTTTGTATCTTTTATTGTATTATTGCAAATTCTTAGAAACATGCTATAAAAATGAGAGCAAGAAACCAGTGTAGCCTGGTAGAAGTTGCCCCTTTCATCATCAGTCTTCAATATCTTTAAAAGGGGAAGTCTTGACTGACAGATGCTCTATTACATTATCAGAAGAGCCAGCTTAAAGTAGTAGGCTCCATAACCTAATGGATTCCTTTTGACATCAGTGGGAACCAAATCTGGACTTTAAAAGGGACAGACAGAGACAGAGAAACAGAGAAAGGCTATTTTCACTGTGATCTGCACATTTCTCAGAAGCCTCTGACTTCTCCAAATCTCTTGGCAACATGCCACCATTTTTAAGATTAGGCGCTCATATTCTTTGGCCTCTGATCATTTAGAAAAATGAAGGAGTCTGGCTCAAGTAGAACAAGTGAACCTACTAAAGAACCTACTAAATGGTATCAATGATAGCTCAGTTTTCTATGATTCTTATAAAGGCATTTTCTTCAAAACCCTGTGATGACATAGGTCATGTAAGTATCATTCAGTCCCATTTTATAGATTATATAATTGAGGTAAGGGGTGATCAGGTGACTTGCCCACAGTTACAGAGCTAGCAAGTGTTAGGAATAGGATTCAAACCCAAATCTACAAGTCCAGTGCTCTCTTATGCCACACTCCTACTTGGGAGACCACATTCTGTTTACTTGTCTCTCTCTTAGCCTGTCCTTGGCAAACTAAATTAATTTTGTCCCCAGCAATCTGTCTTCCTGGGACACTGGGACAAGAAACAAGGTTTAATTAGCACTTTAAAGTGGGTAGCCTTGAAGTTGATGATATTCAATAAAGAAAAATTGTTTTAACCTCATTCACACTTTCAATTTACTGATTAGAGGTCCTCCACAACAAGTGAAAGGGATGGAACTAAGGAAGATTGACTGAAGCAGCTCAGAGGAGAACATAGGAGTTATGGACAGGACAAGGGAGTTTGGAGATGTCCTGGTCCCACCACTAACAGAAACAGGTGACTACAGAGACCCTGGAAGGCTAGAATGGTGCTTAGAATAAAAGAAATGTAACACAGGGAATGAAATCGACCACTGCTAGTACTTGAGCCCATATCCTGAATTACATTATAATTACTTATGGTTGATAAATGGTATATTGAGTGATTCCCCCATTTCAAATTTCTTCAACTCTTTCTGTATTCTTTTGAATGGATACCTGTATCCAAACTTCTGGTTTCTGCTTTGATTATGTCTATAACATCTGGATTTCATAGGAGTAGCTGGAAAAAGTAACACGAGCTTCTCCCTATTCCCTCAACTCTTCTAAAAGATCTAAAAAATGCATCTGACCAAACCCTATTGGGAGATCCAATAAATAATGACAGCGAATCATTTTTCCAGCCTAGGCCAAAAGTGGGAGACAGAGAGATCTGCTCTGGGGGTCTAGCCAGGGATGGTTTTAGGGAGCATTCCAGTGTACGGAGAAGCTATGCATCATGGCAAAAAAAAAGGTCCCAGACCCCAGAGAAAGGAGACTAATCTTGTGCAGGGAACAGGAATAAGTAAAAACTGGCAGCTCTATTGTTCACTGTCCAGTTTAAGGTCAGGGTGGACTGAAGAGGAGACCTGTGTCTGGGGTGGCATTGCAGGGGGAGAAGTGTTTTGAGGGCCCTAGGCTGAGTACCAAGCAAGGAGCAAGATCAAAAGCAAACAGAACTTGTGTGGCTTGGACAAGAGTGCAGCAGTATCTCAGTTCCAATCTAAAGATCCATTAGGATCGTAGTCCAGTATGAAGCACATAGAGAAATAATGACATCAGGAATTCCAGAACAAAGGAGAACCTACAGTTCTGTTACTCTAAAACAGCAGAGATCTCCAGATGGCTGATTGTAGCTGCAGAATGCAGCAGCAGTCTACTGGAACTCCAAACAGGGCGATACTAGAAATGTGTTTTTCAGATATAAAACCAGGTTGGTAACTTTTAGATCTCAGTCCAGGAAGAAGAAATCAGAATTTTCCCTATATCATACAACTTTGGGAGCATGGAATGCTTGTAGTCAACCAGCCTGAGCTGAAATCCTGGAAATAATTCTGGAATAATACAACTCTAAAAACTTCCTGACTCGCACCCCCATCCCACCCCCAAGAAGCAGCAGAATCAACATAGACTTTTCCTTTAAAAACATGCAGAGCCAAACTCGAACATAGAGACCAAAGGCAAAAAGAAGCCTGGAAGAATGAACAAACAAATAAAGCATCCCTCAAACTCAAGACACAATCCCAGACAAAGAGAATAATTCCAACTATAAGCAAAGACTCAAAGAAAAACACAGCTTGGGCACAAGTCCAGCTAAAATTCCTGGAAAAGATGGAGCAAGAATTTTTAAAAATGAGTTTAAACTGTTTTTATAAATGAAATGAGTGCTAGAGGGAAAAATGGAAAATAAATGAGAGCTATGAAAGAAAAAATTGGAAAGAGAATTCATAACTTGGCATGTGAAGTACAAAATCATGCCCAAGAAACAAACTTTCTAAAATTAGAATGGACCAAATAGAAACTAATGACTTCATAAGACAACAAAATATATTAAAAATGAAGTTAAAAGACAGAAAAAATAGAAGAAAATATAAGGTATCTCCTAGCAAAAGTAATTAAACTAGACCACTGAACAGTGGAAAAAAATCAAAGAAATGTAATTTAAGAATAATTGTATTACCAGAAAGCCAAGAACCCCACCCCTAATAAAGCCTAGAGAGCATATTCCAAAGAACCATGAAAGATAACTGTCCAGATCTCTTAGAACTAGAGGGCAAAGTAGAAATAGAAATGGCCACTTCCTGAAAGAAGCCCCCAAATGAAAACTTCCAGGAACATAGCCCAAATCTAGAGTTTACAGGTCAAATAGAAAAGTTACTGTAAGTACCAGAAAGAAAATTCATTTACTGAGGAGCCACAGTCAGAATTAAACATCAGCCACCACTGTAAAAGAGCAGAAAACTTTAAATACAATGTCCCAGAATTAAAAAAAAGCTTACAAATAAGAATAACACCCAGAAAAACATAATTCTACAGAAGAGAAAATGGATCTTTAATGAAATATATGATTTCTAAGCATTCCTGACAAAAAGACCAGAGTTGCATAGAAACTTTGAGGTAGAAACACTAGAGTCAAGAGTATCATAAAAAGATCGACATGAATAAACAATCCTAAGGGACTAAACAAGGATAAACTGTTTAAATTATAATAGGAGAAATATACATGTATACCCTCACTCCTTTCATCATGAGGCATCATAGAAAGAATCTAATTAGACAACTCTTACTTAGCATAGATGCTTGGTATACAGTAGGTGCTTAATAAATGCTAATAAATCAGATCCACTGACAGAGGGTCTAATAGTGTTCCAGTTATGTCCTGATGGTTTCAAAAAACATGCAAATGGAGGAGAACATGGAGAGGGGAGAAGAGAGGCAAGGGAAGGGAGAGGAAGGATGAGGAAAATTGCTTCACACAATCAGAGTATGCAAATAGACATTTATACAAATCAAGGAGGAAACAGTGAATGGAACTGATAACATGTAAACCTGATTCTCATATGATCTAGCAAAAGGAGGGGAGAATACATACACTGAGTTAGTTGCAGAAATGTGTTTCATTAAACAGGGAAACAGGAGGAAAAGAGAAAAGGGAGAGGGGGCAATAAGAGGAAGGGTGGATTAAGGGAAGAAATAGTAGTACACAAAACAAACTCTAAGGATGTTAAATACACACATACATGCATACATAGACATATGTGTGTGCATCTATATCTACATCTCAGGGGGTTTTGTGATGACAAAGAATTGGTACCAAGTGGGTGCCCATCAATTGGGGAATGATTGAACAAGGTATGGCGTATGCGTATGACGGAATACTATTAAGCTGTAAGAAATGATTAAGGGGATGGTTTCAGATAATCCTGGGAAGACTTGTATGAACTGATGCAAACTGAAGTAAGCAGAACCAGGAGAACAATTTAAATAGTGACAACAATATTGCAAAAACATTGAAAGACCTATAAAGTCTAATTAGCATCATGACCAACTATGATTCCTCATAATGAAACATGCTAAACAGCTCCTGACAGAGAGTTAAAGGCCTCCGGATGAAGACTGAAACATCTTTTTTAGGGGTTTGGGGGATGTGGCCAATTTGGGAATTTGTTTTGTTGACTGAAACTATTTGTAAGAAGGGTTTCATTTTTCTTTCTCAATTGAGGAATGGATTAGGAGTGAGAGGGAGAGAATGCAGATTGAAAACAAATTTTATTTTGAAAAAAAGAAAGTGCAACGTGTGTCTAAACAATCTCACTTGTCATACTTTGTTGAGAGACTAATAAGATATGAAGAGACTTTGACTACCTAGATTTCCTTCCTGCAGAGTTAAAGGTAGAGAGGAAATATCCTTGAAGAGTCTGAAGATTAGGTGACTTACTTAGGCCAGTCCACAAACATTGCTGGTGATATACGTGCATATGTGTGTATGTGTATACACACATAACATACATATATATGTATATGTATGTGTGTATATATATGTGTGTATTATATATCTTACCATATAGAGGAATATATTTATATATTTCTCTCTACAGAGATAATTGTGGGTGTGTGTGTGTGGGTGTGTGTATGTGTATTCATCTACCAAACAAGGATTGATATTTAAGTAAATTGTTTTTGGTGTTTGCTGCTAATGTCATTTGTCTGAATTATTTGTTAACATGAATGAATCAAAGGGGATCATTGTGTTACAGATTTAAAACTCTGAGCTACCTCAGAGGTCATTTGGTCCAGCCTCCTAATCTGACAGATGAGGTCACTTAGGGACCAGAGAGATGAAGTGATATCCTAGAAGGGATCAAATAGAAGCCAATGACAGTAAGTACCCAAGCTGAGATCCAAAACCAGATCCTTCCACTCCAATCCCAAGCACACTTTCCATGATACTACAATGTCTCTAAAAGTGTGGAACTTCCATTGGGATGGGGGTAATGAGCAAGTGAGAGAATTTTAGTATCTAGAACCTAGTGACAGGGAAAACAGTCCCAGAGGGACTACTCTTAACCCCTGTCCCCCAGCCCCCACCTCCACCCCACAGTAAACTCTAACCCAGTGGTTCTCAACCTTCCTCATGCTACGACCCTTTAATACTTGTATATGGGTGGATCTGCATGTGGGCTGACTCATCTGGATACAAATAGCCGTGTCTCGGTTCCTAAGACCATTGGAAATACGTGTTTTCTGATGGTCTTAGGTGAGCCTGTTCGACCCCCAAATGGGTCACGACCCACAGGTTGAGAACCGCTGCAAAGGGATAACCATTACTGTTGCTGTTGTTGTTTCACCCACACCAAGGCTGAAGCCTTCTAAGGCAAACAGTCTCTTTTTTCTCTCTGTACTTCTCCATCTTAAGGACAGAGAGATGACAGACCAATGACCACACCATAGATTATAACATAGGAGAGAGAGAGCAAGTGAGAGAAAGAACAGTTATTAAACAGCATTGACTTAGAAACTCCTTTAATACTTCCATTATCACACACACACACACACACACACACCTGTTTTGTCTCACTTTTTCACATACCAAGCCACCCAGAAGCATTCAGAGGTCTAAAGAAGACTTCACATACAGGGACTGAGTGGCCCAATTAACAGCATCTCAATTCATCTCCCTGTCCAGAGATGAGAGATTAAACCTTGGACGATGTATTAAACTGACATGTTAATAGAATTTTTAGATTTTCTCTGTTAATAGTTTATATATAATTGAACTCTAGGGAATGAGGGGAAGGAACATAAGGTTCTGCCCACCAGCCCAGCTAAACCAGAGCCCCAGCTCAGTGATTTGGTGCACATTGGGGGTTAAAAAGGAATTTATTTAACTGAATGCTAGGAACATGCCACACAATGGCTCTGGCACAAGCCTAGACTGTCTCTTTCACTCCTGGTAAAGAGATCCCTGGAGGGGGATTCTAAGCCCTGGGTTTGCCTCTACCGCTAACCAGTTATATGGGCATGGCTTCTCCTCTCTGTGGGCCTTAAATTTCAGGAAATCATAGGATAAGAGTCTTAGAACTGGGAGCCACCATAGATATCACCTAGTCCAGCCTCTTCATTTCTTAGATAAGGAAACTAAGAGCCAAAACAGGAAACGTGATATACTGATAGCAAAAAGAACCGACATTTGAACCCAGGTCCACTGACTTCCAGTTGAGGCTTCTTTTCACTATGACACGCTGTCCTCTCAGTCTAAAGGAGTTTGGACAAGATAGGCAGAAGGAAATGGAGAGAAGAGCTATGGATTCTTAGACAGTGTTGAAGGGGAGGAATTAAAAGTGGGTGCCATGTTAGGCTGGCAGGATAACTAGTACTTCTGGTACCCAGGTAGGCCAAATACCACCCAAAAATGTCCTCTCCCCCTAAAAAAGATTCCAGAAAAATGGAACAGTCAGAATTAAAAATAATGCTCCTTCACTCCTGTGTTTCTCTCATTTTCCCTCTCTTTCTTTCTTCTCTCCTTTTTGTCACCCTTGCTATTTCCTTTCTCCAACCCAGAATCTTGGATGGTCTTTGCTCATTTTATAGAGATACTGGGAGGGTGGGAAGCTGAGGGAAGCTCATGCATATTCCAGTCACCATCAGACCTATCATTTGTGCCCCTCATTAATATGTATGTGCACAAACATGTTGGTACACATAACCTCAGCCATCCCACAGTGTGTGGCGAGAGCTCTGGGGCTGGGGTCAGGCTGTTATCTGTCCAGATTCCCAGAGAAGGTGGGAGATGCCTCTAAAACAGACCTATAATCCCCTGCATGGAGAGAGAGACAGTTGATTGAAAGTCTTGGGGACCAGATATGGCCTTACTGACTCTGGAGTCACAGAAAGGCTCAGGAAAAAGCAGGGGGACATTGCCCCTGTCTCTTCCCTCAGCTGTTTCCCTCTCCCCTACACATCCCAACCTCTCTCTTGGCCTACTACATTGTGCTCCTTAGTCTTTTTCCCTCTCTCTTTTACTTTCTCCTCTAGGAAGGAGACTGTGAACACCTGCAGCAGGGAGATGTGTATATTTATAAACTTTAGGAGTGTGGCTTCTGCCTAAATCCAGAGTCCCCTTGGAAGTCTCACCAGGTGTAGCTAAAAAGGGTCCTATTGTTTCAAGAAAGCTTTGGTAACCATCTGGGCTGGGATCTGCGGGGGCCAAGGCCTGGTCAATGGAGCCTGGGGTTGGCTAGAGACCTGAACCCCTCCCTCCAGCTCTGAGGAGAGTCCCTTTGATTTGTGGAGATGATTTCAAGACAAGTTATTCCTCTTGCCATTCTGGGCCCACATTCAGGGAGGGGGGCCTAGTCAATAGCACACAATAAAGTATTATTTTGCAGGCCAGGCCCTTTGCGTAGGGCCCTGATTGATAGCTTTAATTTCTGCCTCTCTCCCTCCGGCGGGCTGTGTGACAGACGCTACTCTTGGATTTTTTTTTTTTTTTTTTTGCTGTGCCTCTCTCTCCTTGGCGCCAGAGGCGTTAAATAAAACGACATATTTATTATGTCAGATTTACTTGACAGATTGCAGGGCAGTATGTTTTATGTGAATGGTTTCTTAAATGGTTACATACCATTACATGTTGGGGGGGGTGCAAATGCACAAAAACACACATCTGTCTATATATTGCATACTGGGACAATCATAGCTCTCGCCAATTCCTCAAAAATAAACTGAATTTAAATGTTATATTTTCAAATTTATTGGGGGGGTAGCATCAGAAGAAATGATGAAAGGGTGGATATTTTCCGTGGGTACCCAGTTAATCTGACATAGGAATTTAGGGGCATTTGAAGCCTTCCACAATCTGGTTTTACCTCATTTCCTATAAGTCCCCAACTTGATTGGTGTCTCTACTGTCCTGTACAACTTCAGGTTCATTCTTTCCTCTCTTTCCTTGCCCATCCTTTTCCCCCACCAAAAAAGACCTACCATCTTTCTTTTCCACTTACTTATGTGAATCTTACCTAACTTTCAAGACTTCAATAGACAGAATTAGAGAATTCTGATTGCAAAGACCTAGGCAGCCACCTAATTTAACCTATGCTGGAACAAAAAAGGATCCCCACTACAACATGCCCCCCAATTGCCTGCTATATATAGTTATCCCTTCCATATCATGGAGGTCAGGAACACAGTGCCCCCCAAATCTGGAAAATCCACATAAAATTTTTTGGCCCTCCATACCAGCCAAAAAGTTTGAATTATTATGGCATTAAAAGATAAAATATGTTGATATTATAAAATAGCATATTTTTTCGCATTTCTGAGTTTCTAAACCCTTTCTCCGTTATCTGCTGGCCTTTGTGTGACATCTTCAGCTTTTGTAAAAAAAAAAATTCCCATTTGATTTCTTATGTCGACCCATGATACATTGAAACCATAATGGGGAGAGTTGTGATATGGAAAGGATAACCATACAAGTGCCAGTCACTGTGGGACATAAAAATGAAATCAGACCTACCCCTGCCTTCATGGTACTTACAAAGGAGGTCAACACAAATGTAAAAATGAGCATAATGCAAGTTATAATATGGTAAGAGGCAGTTTGGTATAGCAGTTAGTGTTGGGTTTGGCGCTCAGCCTCTGACACGTTCTAGCTGTTACAAACTCTGACAGTCACTTCATCCCTGAGTGCCTCCCACTACTCCCTAAGTTTTACCTACTGAGTCTTCTCTGCCTTCACCTTGGTAAAGGGAGTTTCTACATTGATTCTCTCTCCATTGATAAAGTCATAGCCTGTATTCTTGCCCTATGATAAGGTCGAGAAAGAGCGATGTCAGAGATTTGATAAAGGTGAAGTCACTTCTAATATCTTGGAAGGGACCTTTGAGATTATCTAATCCAGTTCCTTCATTTTACCAAAGAGAAACCAGAGGCCCTAAGAGGTTAAAAAAAACTTGCCCAAACTCACACAGGTAAACAGCAGAGCTGAGATTTGAACCAAGCTCCTCTGACTCCAAATTTAGTACTCTTTTCACTCTACCCCACAAGGGATCTGGGGATACTTCATGGAGGAGGAGGAAGAGAAGAAGGAGGAGGAGGAAGAGGAGAAAGTAGAAGAGGAAGAAGAGGAAGAAGAAGAAGAGGAGGAAGAGAAGTAGGAAGTCTTAGAACTGAGCCTTGAAAGCAGGAAAGGATTTCAAACAGTAAATATATTCATTTATTCAATAAACATTTATTAAGCACCTACTGTGTGCCAGGCACAATGATAAGCACAATGTACAATTCCAGGTCCAGCACACAGTATTCAAAAAAATCTGGGAGACAGGAAAGCATAGGATGAGACTGGCAAACGTCCAGTATTCTAGTTTTAATGGAATGGACCTTGCATGAGGGGGATGAATATGTAATAAGATTTGACAAGTGGGCTGGAACCAATATTGTTGAGGACTTGGGATGTCAGACGGAGGGGTTGTTTGTTTGTTTTAATGAGGGGCCACTGAAGGGTTTGGAACAGTGAAAGAACGTGGCGGCTGCTATACATCAGAAGGATGACTGGGGTAGCATGTGGAACATGGATTACAGAAGGGAAAGCCTGGAGGCAAGCAGATCAGTTAGGAGGCTGTTCAAATAGCCAGAGTCAAAAGTCATGGGGACCTTGGCCAGGATGGTTGTTACAGCAGTGGAAAAGAGAAGATGGATTCAAGATGTTTCAGAAGTAGAATAAGAAGTTGCCAACTGAATGTATTTGGAGCTGGAGAGACGGGGAAGAGGCAGTCATGACTCCTGAGATTTTGAGCCTTAGCCAAAAGGAGAGTAGTGGTGCCATGGTCTGAGGTCACTTACTGCTTTAAATCTGTTATCGCCACACTTGTATAAGTACTTCAAGAGAGATAGCTGCACGTGGACACCAAATCTCAGTGCAGATTTGAGGTTGGGAGAAGCCAAGTAGGCAGGACCCACAGCTGTCCAAAGTAGCTATCTGTCCCGTTGTTACATGACCCTGAGTGATGCAACTGTGATGTGACTATGTGCTCTTCCATCACTCCTTCTGCTGTTTTCCCACCAGGGGGTGCATGGACAAAGCCTCTGGATTACTCCTGCGGAGTAATTG
The DNA here is from genome assembly GCA_028646575.1 of Pseudocheirus occidentalis. Taxonomy (NCBI): domain Eukaryota; kingdom Metazoa; phylum Chordata; class Mammalia; order Diprotodontia; family Pseudocheiridae; genus Pseudocheirus; species Pseudocheirus occidentalis. Next base: position 53,940,159 of record CM053599.1, on the reverse strand, counting down.
TAAGACTCAGGATACACTTAGAGACTCCTAGAATCCAGAACCATAGTTAGAGCATATCAGAGGTGGAAGTCAACTTCAGGGCTCCCTTGTCCAGCCTCCTCATGTTACTGAGACTTCACAAGGGGAAGGAGCATTCACCAGATCATTTGGCCAGTAAATGGCCAAGCTGAGCAACATCATCCAGGGCACTTTGTACTGAACCTGATCATAGAATCACAAAATTATAGAACACACATTTTTAATGTTGGAAAAGATGTCAACTCCACCTAGTTCAACCCACACCTAAAAGCCTTCTCTGCTGCCTCCAGGGTCTCCCATTTTACATTTGATCATCTCTTTGTATTTTCCAGCTCTTCTCACTGGTGCTGATTCTGCTTTTTGGGGCCAAATAGAAGTCCAGTCCCTCTGCCCCGACAACCCTTCAGATAATTGAAGATGGCTGTTATGTCTTCCCTTCTCCAAGCTAAAAATCCTCAATTCTTTCAAGGGATCATCATTTGATCAGCCTCCAAATAGATGCTGCATTGATGCTAACATAGGGCAAAGTCCCAAAGGCCATGGCATGGAAAAGGAATCTTTCAAACCCAGAAAGGCTTCCAGAGTGAGGCAAGAGGTATAATAATGCCATCTGTGATGCATATAGCTCTTTACATAGATTTTCTCATTAGATACTCAAAACAACCCTGTAATACCTATAGATATTATGCCCATTTTGCAGATGCAGAAACTGAGGGTCAGAGAAGTTAAGTAACTTGCTCAAGCTCATACTATTAGTAAGAGGGTGAGAAGGTAACAGAACCCAAGCCCTCCTCGACTCCAAGTGGCCAATAAACATTTATTGAGTACCTGCTATGTGTCAGGTGTGATACTAAGGACTAGGGATATGGAAAGAAAAAGAAAGAAAAGAAAAAGAAACAAACAAAGAAGGAAAGGAAAGGAAAGGAAAGGAAAGGAAAGGAAAGGAAAGGAAAGGAAA